>CP136057.1:111897335-112540162 GCA_032464435.1 Aegilops umbellulata | reverse complement strand
TCATGGGGGTATTGTTGTAGTGCCAGGAGGGAGGTGATATAACTGGACAAGAACCGCCTTGATTTTGCAATAGGGATAAACGGCTTCTGATGGGTCACCTCATTGCGTACATGCTAGGCTCGCCACATGATCATGAGGCATATAAGTCGTTGGGTGTCTGATAATTTCTCAAGCAACCTGAACAACCAATCATGCTATGCTTCTCGAAAATGGAAACACACAATTGTGCTTCCAAAAAAAATGTTTGAAAAGGCATAACAGTGCTTCCCTTTGCACAATTGTGCTTTCAGATTTTGGTTTTCAATTTTCCTGACTTTTGGTCCTTTTTTCTGGTTTATTCTTTTGTTTTGTTTTTGTTTATTATTTCCAGTATCGCACGGTGAAAATGATTCATGATTTGGACACAAAGTGCAAGAAATTAACGTTTTGAGAAAATGAATCTACAAAAAAGGACTCTTAAGTAGCGACAAGTTGGCGCACATGCAATGCACACTTGTCACCATCATAGAAGGTGGGAGTGAGCTTGGGTACCCCTAATTACTGATTTCGTATTTTATATTTTTGAGACAATTTTATTTTTTTATTAAAAGCATCCACTACTTCAGCCCAACATGTCCGGTGCAGCCCATTTAATCTCCCAAAGGGCCTGATTCTGACGATCCTTCACGGCCCAATTCACCCACACCACCGAATTAGCCACCAAACCCTAACCCCCATCCACCCCAGACAGTATATAATCCCAACACAAGCGCGCCGCTCAAACCCTAGCATCGCCAACTCCAGCCGCCGCCACACACACAGCCCATCCTTCCCAGCCCAAGCTCGCAGCCATGCCTCCCAAGCTCGACCCGTCCCAGATCGTGGAGGTGTATGTCCGCGTTACCGGCGGGGAGGTCGGCGCTGCGTCGTCCCTGGCCCCCAAGATCGGTCCGCTCGGGCTCTCCCCGAAGAAGATCGGAGAAGACATCGCCAAGGAGACGGCCAAGGACTGGAAGGGCCTCCGCGTCACCGTCAAGCTCACCGTCCAGAATCGCCAGGCCAAGGTGTCCGTCGTCCCCTCCGCCGCAGCCCTCGTCATCAAGGCGCTCAAGGAGCCCGAGAGGGACCGCAAGAAGGTCAAGAACATCAAGCACAGCGGCAACATCAGCCTCGACGACGTCATCGAGATCGCCAAGATCATGAAGGTCCGCTCCATGGCCAAGGAGATGGCCGGCACCGTCAAGGAGATCCTCGGCACCTGCGTCAGCGTCGGCTGCACCGTCGACGGCAAGGACCCCAAGGATCTGCAGACGGAGATCGACGACGGCGAGGTGGAGATCCCCGCTTAAGAAGGTAATTACCAAATTCTTGTTTGGCAGTAATTATTTGTTGCTTTGCTGGTACCAGAAATGCTGTTCTAGTCTGCCAACTTGTTAGGGAGAGTGTGGCGTGTTATAGCATCTCATATGGACCTGAATTATGATAATTAAAGCTAGGTAGAATGTGGTAAGATTATCTGTTGATTCAGTGCTCATGCTAGTAACTATAGATGATTGTAAGCAGATTCCTTGACTGAACTTGTATTGTTAGGATGAATGTTGCTCATGCTAGTCCAATTTTTTCTTTTATGTGATCACATAGGATTCTTCAGTATGAATTTAACATTCTGTAATTAAAATGCGTACGAATCCATTGTAACAGCTTTATGTTTAATCATGCAGGCTTGGCTTTGGGGAGGTTTTATGTGAGGCTGCTGAAGTAGTTTCTCCTATCTAGATGCTTCCTGATGCAGTTGAGAGAATGGATGTGATATCTTCACTTGTTCTACTCTTGCTGAAGAAGAAACTTTTGTCATGCTTTAGTGGTTCCATTGTGAGACTATTTTTTACTGCTTTAATGAGTACCTTGTGGAATCAATCAATGTTATTATGGCAGCTAGAATATCATATGTTGAGTTTTGTCAATGAGTTTTGAGCGGTTCTTATATATTGTTAGTCGCTGCATTTGCTTTGCTCTTGTCGCTTAGGGCAGTTGATTGCCACAGGATAATTTCGTCACTAGATATATTGAATTCAGTTTTCATGATGAAAATTGCCTTATTTGATCGTGACCAAATTGAACATTCAGTTATCAAAATGAACTGCAAAAACGTCTTATATTTAGGTACTCCAGTTATCCAGTTATCAAAGTTGATTGCCACAGGTAGAGAATTTTGACTGGCGAGGCTTTTTGTTTAGACCGGCGAGAATTTTGTGTTGCTGGAACCAGCGATCATTTTTGCTGGGAGCGGCGAGAATTTTTGTTGTGACAGGACTTTTAGTACGACCTGATGATTGCGAGTAAATTTTTTTTGCTAGCGATTATTTGTGCTGGGACCGGTAAGAATTTTTTTGCGACCGATGAGAATTTTGCTACAACCCAGCGATGGCAAGCCTTTATTTTGTTGGAATCGTCGGTCATTTTTTCTGGGACCGGTGAGAATTTTTGTTGCGACCGGCTAGATTTTTTGTTGCTGAGTATTTATCGAGTTCTTTCCTGGAGGTTATTTGCTAGGACTGGCAAGACGGAAAGCTGCAACCGGCAAGATGATTTGTTGGGACCAGCACATGCCATGCAACAAACAAGGTTTTTGCTTGAGGCAACGACGACGAGTTACGACGGTGATGCAGAGCGGCGGCAATGAGCTGCGACGGTGGACGTGGCATTCATGGCCGCCTCCCAGCTTCCACGTCTTCGCTTGAAGCTTTTTCAGAGATAGTTGTAGCTTTCTCAGTCGACGGTCATAGCATTTTTCATTGCTGATTGCACCTGGTCCGCGCTCTGGTCGCAGTCTATGCTTTCTCTGGTTGCAGTAGAAGTAGCTTTCTCGGCCGCCGGCGGTAGCATTTTTCTGTGTTGGTTGCAGCTAGTCCGCGCTCTGCTCGCAGTCTATGCTTTCACTGGTTGCAACAAAAAGCAACACCGATAGTAGCTTTCTCTGCCGCCGGTCGTAGCATTTTTCTGTGCTGATTGCAGCTCCTCCGTGCTCTGGTCGTAGTCTATGCTTTCTCTGGTTGCAGCAAAAAGCGACACCAATAGTAGCTTTCTCGGCCGCCGGTCGTAGCATTTTTCTGTGCTGGTTGCACCTAGTCCGCGCTCCGTTCGCAGTGTATGCTTTCTCTGGTTGCAGCAAAAAGCGACACCGACAGTACTTTCTCGGCTGCCGGTCCTATGCTGGTTGCAGCTCCTCCGCGCGCTGGTTACAGCCCCAACTTTCACTGGTTGCAACAAAACACGAAGTCAGCCGTAGCAATTTGGCACACTGGTTGCAGCTTTGCAGTAGCCGGTTGTAGCTGGGAGCATCCGGCCGGGATGCTACGACCGATGGTGTGCGTGGCCCGGATGCTGCAACCGACATGGCGTGCGACTGGGAGCAGTCAATCAATATGCTGCAACTGGCATGGTGCGCGGCATCTGACATGATGGCTTCCTCTGCAACCAGGCGCCTACTTTTGCCTGAACTGGCAACAACGAATCCTACACCAGCAATGGTGTGTGCTGAAACGGGCGACGATGGATACTACAGCTGGCGAGCAACGCTACGGATGGCGAGTGCTGCTGCTACGAGCACACAATGGTGGCGTTGCGAGTCGCAGCCGACGGCGAGAAAGATGAGTCGCGATCGGCGGAGACGGGCGGCGGACGTGGTCTATGACTGGCAAGGGGACGACGGCATGATGTACGAGTACGCATACATGTACACGAGGCGAGTGTTGCGGGTGTGCTGGACTGGGAAGCGGGCGATGACCTGGAAAGACGCAAACCACGTACTCCCTCCATTCTTTTTTCTGAAACTACTCCCTCCATTCCTTTATACAAGACCACAAACTCAAATTACAGGTACCAAGGTAAAATTTAATGACTGCTTTGCAAGTCAATTATTTTTTCATTAACCGAGATCATTAATACGCCTGCATGCATGCAAAGAAGGAATGGGAAGGAAGTAGCACAATGTCATTAAGACTACATGCATGCAAGTATTAAACAAGTTGGTAGTACAAGAAAACATCATTCATTTTTGCCTTGACTACTGTTAGTGGCCTTGTATAGATGCAAATTGTATTTTTCATAGTGGCCTTGTATAAGGGAATGGAGGGAATACGTGTACAATACATGCAAAGGAAAGACATGAGTGCATCGAGTGATTGCGCACGCCCGATCGTGCGGCTGGCGAGCGACCGGCCTAGCGCTTGCGCTGGTCCGCCAGCGCCTATCAGCCCTTTTTTTCTTTTTACGTGAATTCCCGCTCCCACGCTAAATTACCTTGTACTCCCAGGCAAGAGATTGAAGGTAGTTGGACCTCTTAATTCCCTTTCCTCTTCCCATCATTAATGAAATAATTTACCAAAATACTAATCAAATAAAATTTTGGAGGATTCTAATCCTTGGAAATTTTTCCTATGGATTGTTTGATTTGTATGATTGTAAACTATAGGAATTTTTTCATAGGATTCTTTTGCATTGTATTTCGTAGAAAATTTTCCATCCATTCAAACTTGTTTTTTCTATGCACAATCAAAGGGTGTGTTTGGATTGTGGCCAAAATGCACCTTATCAAAATTTGGTTATGACCCAAAGATTGGTCTTTGTTTGGATGGTATTTATTGGCATGCCAATGAACTCTAGCCAACTCTAGCTCATTTTTCTTGTCAATGTTGGCCAAATCATGGGCAACCAATACCGCAACCAAAATTTTGGCTAGCCAATGCTTTGGTGGGGCAACCTTGGGCACAAACCAAACACACCCAAACACTCATACAATCGTGTAGGATTCAAGATGACATGCCACTCTAATCCCACGCTTTTCCCATTCCTGCGATTTGGAAATCCTATGAATCAAAGAGGCCCTAAGTATATTGATTTAGTGCAACTTTAGTGTCACACTTACTTTGGGATGGAGAGAGTACTAAAGAGTGAACATTCGCTGAGCTCTTTGTTGGCGAGGGATAACATGCGTGCACTCGGCAGGGAGACCGGTTACTCTGCTCTCTCGCTCACCCATGCCTCATCCTCTTGCCATCTCATTCTCATTCTCTTGTATCGCTGTCACATCTCGAAATGCTTGCTTGATGCCGCCGTCGCCCTCATCTTCTTCCATCTCCTCTCACCCCCACCCCTCATCCTCATGTCCTTGCTTCTATCACCGCCACATCCTGTAGTGCGTGCTTGATGCTGTCGTCGCCCTCCTCCTATCCGCCGTTTGGAGGGGAAGCAGTGCAACACATCTGGAGGATTCTCTTGACCAGATTCACGACCATGACAATAATAAATCGGGGGTTGAGGGAGGGGTGCTTTCATGTTGACAGAGGAACACACAGCTGCGCCCTCGTCCGCTTCCTATAACTGCACGAATCATGATTGGACTAGTTCGATGGATATTTGGGATAGTGGTGTCGTTTGAACTGTGGTCGTCGGTCGAAGTGGAGAGAGCTATGATTTTGAGGGTTGTGGGATGGAATCAAAGGAGGCTAGGTGTGGTGGTTGCTCGAATGGAGTAGGGTGTAGGCCATTCCTCTGAGATTAGGATTGAGTTTCCCCAACGTTGGCACAGTCAGGTCTGATTCAGGGGAGGCGGTCATGATTGTGATGGACAAATGTCCCTTTGTGGTTAGTACCTCTCCCATACTTTTACTAGCAGATGTGAGCTGACATTTCACACTGTCAGCCATTGTAGTTGCTTGTTATTGTGAAGTCACCACACTAATTATTATTTTGCTATCTGTTGTGAATTTATCATATACTCATTTTTAAAAATAGACAGCGATAACTGCCAACCATTTGGCAGATAGTGACAGACAGACCGAACGCACCCACCTCGCGAGGCCGGGCACAGGGGATTGTGCGAGGCCGAGCCATCATGAGATATAAACCTGGCCCACCACAAAACCCACATCAAATCTTGGACCAAAAAAGAACCAACAACCACCCCATCCGTCCACACCACCACAACCCTTTTCTGTCTCTTACCCCGATGTGGGAAACAAGTTCTACTCGGCCTCACCGACCGCCAAAAGACTCTCATCTCTCAAGATCTAGAGGTTGCTGCAACACCATGCTTGATTCCTCAGAATATCCCCAAAACTCTCTTCTCTCCATCCTTTGGAAACCACAGTTATCAACAACAATACCCCGATGCGGGAAACAAGTTCTACTCGGCCTCACCGACCGCCAAAAAAACTCTCATCTCTCAAGATCTAGAGGTTGCTGCAACACCATGCCCAATTCCTCAGAATATCCCCAAAACTCTCTTCTCTCCATCCTCTAGAAACCACAGTTATCAACAACAATACCCCGATGCGGGAAACAAGTTCTACTCGGCCTCACCGACCGCCAAAAAACTCTCATCTCTCAAGATCTAGAGGTTGCTGCAACACCATGCCCAATTCTCAGAATATCCCCAAAACTCTATTTTCTCCATCCTCTGGAAACCACAGTTATCAACAAAGCCTTTAGTCTTGGGGTAGGCTAGAGGTGAAACCTATAATATCTCAGAACCAACTCGTGGTTCTTGCACATGGATAGCAAGCTTCCATGCACCCCTGTCCATGGCTAGTTCTTTAGTGATACTCCAGTCCTTCATATCTCTCTTTACGGGCTCCTCCCATGTCAAGTTCGGTCTACCCCGACCTCTCTTGACATTATCAGCACGCTTTAGCCGCCTGCTATGCACTGGAGCTTCTGGAGGCCTACGGTGAATATGCCCAAACCATCTCAGCCGACGTTGGACGAGCTTTTCTTCAATCGGTGCTACCCCAACTCTATCTGGTATATCATCATTTTGAACTCGATCCTTCCTTATGTGGCCACACATCTATCTCGACACGCGCATCTCCACCACACCTAAGTGTTAAACATGTCGCCTTTTAGTCGACCAACACTCAGCGCCATGCAACATTGCGGGTTGAATCGCCATCCTATAAAACTTCTCTTTTAGTTATTGTGGCACTCTCTTGTCATAGAGAATGCCAGAAGCTTGGCGCCACTTCATCCATCCGGCTTTGATTCGATGGTTCTGATACGTCTCCGTTGTATCTACTTTTTTTAAACCTTTTTGCTCTTATTTTGGACTCTAATTTGCATGATTTGAATGAAATTACCCCGGACTGATGTTGTTTTCAGCAGAACTGCCATGGTGTTGTTTTTGTGTAGAAATAAAAGTTATCGGAATTGGACGAAACTTTTTGGAGAATTATTTTGGAATATATAAAAATTACTGGAACCAAGACCCATTGGAGGGGGGGGGGGCAGCTGCCCACTAGGCACCAGGGTGTCCACCCCCTCTGGCACACCCTGGTGGGTAGTGGGGTCCATGAGGCTCTGCTGACCCTAATTCCAATACTATAAAATCCTATTTTTAGAGAAAAAAAATAGGAGGGGGAGTTTCTTCGCGTTTCACGATACGGAGCCGCCGCCACCTCCTGTTCTTCGTCAGGAGGCCAGATCTGGAGTCCATTCGGGGCTCCAGAGAGGGGGATCTTCCGTCTTCGAAATCACCAACCATCCTCCATCACCAATTTCATGATGCCCATCACCTGGAGTGAGTAATTCCTTCGTAAGGTTGTTGGATGGTGATCGGTTGGATGAGATTCATCATGTAATCGAGTTAGTTTTGTTAGGGCTTGATCCCTAGTATCCACTATGTTCTGAGATTGATGTTGCTATGACTTTGCTATGCTCAATGCTTGTCACCAGGGTCCGAGTGCCATGATTTCAGATATGAACCATTTATGTTTTCACCATTATATCTATGTTCTAGATCCGATCTTGCAAGTTATGTGCACCTATTACGTGTTATGATCCGCATACCCAAGGTGACAACAATTGGAATTATTTCCGGTGATGACCATAGTTTTGGGGAGTTCATGTATTCACTATGTGTTAATGCTTTGTTCCGGTTCTCTATTAAAAGGAGGCCTTAATATCCCTTAGTTTCCTTATGGACCCCACTGGCACGGGAGGGTAGGACAAAAGATGTCATGCAAGTTCTTTTCCATAAACACACATGACTATTTACGGAATACATGCCTATGATACGTCTCCAACATATCTATAATTTTTGATTGTTCCATGCTATTATATTATCTATCTAGGATGTTTTATATGCATTATATGCTATTTTATATGATTTTTGGGACTAACCTATTAACCTAGAGCCCAGTGCCAGTTTCTGTTTTTTCCTTGTTTTTGAGTATTGCAGAAAAGGAAAGCCAAAAGGAGTCCAATTGACCAGAAATTTGACGGAGATTATTTTTGGACCACAAGTATCCCATGGAGCATCGGAGATGGCCCAGAAGAGTCCCAAGGCACCCACGAGGGTGGGGGGCACGCCCTACCCCCTGGGCGTGCCCCCTACCTCGTGGCCGCCTCGGAGACCCCCTGACTTGTTCCCGACGCCAACACCTCTTATATATACCCAAACTTCCAAAAATAAACCTAGATCAGGAGTTCCTCCGCCGCAAGCCTCTATAGCCACCAAAAACCAATCGGGACCCTGTTTCGGCACCCTGCCAGAGGGGGAAACCCTCACCGGTGGCCATCTTCATCATCTCGGCACTCTCCATGACGAGGAGGGAGTAGTTCACCCTCGGGGCTGAGGGTATGTACCAGTAGCTATGTGTTTGATCTCTCTCTCTCTCTCTCTCTCTCTCTCTCTCTCGTGTTCTTGAGGTGGTGCGATCTTGATGTATCACAAGCTTTGCTATTATAGTGGATCTTATGATGTTTCTCCCTCTCTACTCTCTTGTAATGGATTGAGTTTTCCCTTTGAAGTTATCTTATCGGATTGAGTCTTTAAGGATTTGAGAACACTTGATGTACGTCTTGCATGTGCTTATCTGTGGTGACAATGGGATATCACATGATTCACTTGATGTATGTTTTGGTGATCAACTTGTGGGTTCCGTGACCTCGTGAGCTTATGCATAGGGGTTGGCACACGTTTTCGTATTGACTCTCCGGTAGAAACTTCGGGGCACTCTTTGAAGTACTTTGTGTTGGTTGAATAGATGAATCTGAGATTGTGTGATGCATATCGTATAATCATACCCACGGATACTTGAGGTGACATTGGAGTATCTAGGTGACATTAGGGTTTTGGTTGATTTGTGTGTTAAGGTGTTATTCTAGTACGAACTCTAGGATAGATCGAACGGAAAGAATAGCTTTGTGTTATTTTTCTACGGACTTTTGAATAGATAGATCAGAAAGGATAACTTTGAGGTGGTTTCATACCCTACCATAATCTCTTCGTTTGTTCTCCGCTATTAGTGACTTTGGAGTGGCTCTTTGTTGCATGTTGAGGGATAGTTTTATGATCCAATTATGTTATTATTGTTGAGAGAACTTGCACTAGTGAAAGTATGAACCCTAGGCCTTGTTTCCTAGCATTGTAATACCGTTTACGCTCACTTTTATCATTTGTTACCTTGTTGTTTTTATATTTTCAGATTACAAATACACATATCTATCATCCATATTGCACTTGTATCACCATCTCTTCGCCGAACTAGTGCACCTATTCAATTTACCATTGTATTGGGTGTGTTGGGGACACAAGAGACTCTTTGTTATTTGGTTGCAGGGTTGTTTGAGAGAGAGCATCTTCATCCTACACCTCCCACGAATTGATAAACCTGAGGTCTTCCACTTGAGGGAAATTTGCTACTGCCCTACAAACCTCTGCACTTGGAGGCCCAACAACGTCTACAAGAAGAATGTTGTGTAGTAGGCAACAAGCAGTTTTTGGCGCCAATGCCGGGGAGGTTAGTGCTTGAAGGTATATCTTTAGATCTTGCAATCAGATCTTTTTGTTTCTTGTTTTATCACTAGTTTATTCTATAAAGAAAACTACAAAAAAATGGAATTTAGAGTTAGAGTGCCTCATATGCTTCATCTTTTTAATGTCTTTCATGAAAATGATGGGAAGGAAAGTTGTGCTCAAGTACTAGAAGAAGAATTACATAGAATGCCTGGCATAAAATATGTGAATGATGAGCATGATTGCAATGTTGTTAGTATGAATTCTTTGAATACCCATGATGCTAATGATATGCAAAGCCACACGCTTGGGGAAGCTATGTTTGATGACGATGATATTTTTTGTCCCCCAAGTTTCGATGAGCAAATTTATTATGATGAAAGCATGCCTCCTATTTATGATGATTATTGTGATGACATGTGTGATATAAAGAATAATGATAACCATGAAACTTGTCATCATGATTTTAATTTTCAATTGTATTATGCCTCACATAATAGTTATTTTGTTGAGTTTGCTCCCACTTCTATTAATGAGAAGAAATTTGCTTATGTGGAGAGTAATAAAAATTCTATGCTTGTGGCCCATGAAAAGAATGCTTTATGTGATAGTTATATTGTTGAATTCATTCATGCTGCTACTGAAAATTATTATGAGGGAGGAATATATGCTTGTAGGAATTGCAGTAATATCAAGTTTCCTCTCTATGAGCTTAAAGTTTTGAAGTTATGCTTGTTTTGCCTTACTATGCTAGTTGATTATTGTTCTCATAAGTTGTTTGCTCACAAAATCCCTACGCATAGGAAGTGGGTTAGACTTAAATGTGCTAGTCATATTCTTCATGATGCTCTCTTTATGTTTCAATTCTTATCTTTTATGTGAGCATCATTGAAATCATCATGCCTAGCTAGGGGCGTTAAACAATAGCGCTTGTTGGGAGGCAACCCAATTTTATTTTTGTTCTTTGCATTTTGCTCCTGTTTAGTATTAAATAATTCATCTAGTCACTGTTTAAATGTGGTTTTATTGTTTTAATTAGTGTTTTTGCCAAGTAGAACCTTTGGGAAGACATGGGTGAAGTCTTTGCAATCTTGCTGTAAAAAACAGAAACTTTAGCGCTCACGAGATTAGCTGCCATTTTTTTACTGGAGAGTGATTTTAGGTTGATTATTTTTGCAGATGATTAATAGAAAAATTCCTCACGTCCACAAATTTATTTCAGAATTTTTGGAGTTCTAGAAGTATTCGAATGATACAGATTACTATAGACTCTTCTGTTTTGACAGGTTCTGTTTTCTATGTGTTGTTTGCTTATTTTGATGAATCTATGAGTAGTATCGGAGGGTATGAACCATATAGAAGTTGGAATACAGTAGGTATTACACCAATATAAATAAGGGAAACGTTTTACGCCGGCTGACCGGCTTAACTTTGAGCCGGTCGCTCGCGCACATGGCCCTGGCCCACTTGTGTTACGCGCTCGCCAGGTACCTCACGTGTCACCGCTTTCATCCTTCGTTGTTGACCAGGCCACCGCGCCAACACCTTCCTCTATCTCCTCGTCTGCTCCACAAAGCAATTAGGCACATCCATGGCGCTGCACATAGCTGCCCACCATCGTGGGATGCTGCTTTTTTTGAACGGCTTTTCTCATTGCGAATTTGGTGTTGCCGGGTGCGGGGTCGCCGACGGCAGCTGGCCGGAGCCGGGGGAGCTTCGAGCGCGAGACTACAGAGCTGCAACCGATGAGATGCGGGGCGACCAGCTGCGCGGCGAGGCTCCGGGTGCTGCAACCGCCTGTGTGTAAAGCTGGGACCGGCGCGCCAAGGTGCTACAACCGCCACGTGGCTGTGCCGCGACCAGCACATATAGGTGCTGGAACCGACGCGGCGTGGTGCTACGACCAGTGCGGCGGCGACGGCCACTGTCGGCCAAAAAGCTACAACCATCTATGTCGATGGTTGCAACCAGCGGCGACAAATGCTACAACCCCGTCCTCGGCACTGTGTTGACGCTCGCACTGGCAGTGCTACGACAGCGAGACGAGGTGCTACTACCGGCAAGTTTTTTGCTGGAACCGGCTGCCAATCATGCTGGAACCAGCTGACACAATAGCTGCAACGATGGCTTGTTGGAGGCTGCATGCACGCACACCACATGCTGGAACCGGCGGGCAATTTTGCTGGAAGCCGCAGGCCAATTTGTTAGAAGGTGCAGGCCATTTTGCTGCGAACAACAGGCTTTTTTGCTGGGACGGTCGAGCGGCGAGCTACAACCATTGTCCCGGTGAGTTGGAACCGTACGTGGAGGAAGTTGCAACCGATGTACAAGGGAGCTTTGTCTTTTGCTACAACAACAGAGGATAGTGCTCAACGGCGACGACGGTGGCAGCATGTTTTTGTTGCATTGGTTCTTTTTTTTTGCTAGAACCAACTATTAGTTTTGCTGGAACCAACTTTTGTTTGCTGCAAAATAGGAGAGGATAATGCTGAGCGGCGACGGCGTTCGCTGCCGTGATTTTTTGTTGCATTTTTTTGCTGGAATAAAAAATCATTTTAGCTGCAAGCACGATCCAGTTTTGCTGGAACCAGTGACCACCTGGGTCACAATGTTTTGTTGCAGCGACCATAGGGCACAGAGCTACAACCGCCATTGGTTTTTGCTACGACAACCAAAACCTTTTGCTACATCCATCCACGGCGGAGCTGCGACTGGTGACGGCGGCGGTGACATTTTTGCTGCAACCGCTATTGGTTTTTTTTTGCGACTGAACCACTATTGGTTTTTGCTACGACCAACAAAACTTTTTGCTACATACATGCACGGCGGACCTGCGACCCGCGATGGCGGCGGTGATATTTTTGCTGCAACCGTCGTCGGGTTCTGCTACAATGGATGAAACGTTTTGCTACATCCATTCATGGTTGACAGGTGGCCGTTGTTTGTAGAACCCTGTGCGGCGAGCTCGACGGCGAGGGCGATGAGTGGCGCACCGGGATGCTGCAACCATGAGCGTCGATGGCAAGGAGTTGCAACCGGACAGCCGAGGAAATTGCATCGGGTTTTGACGGCAAAGCTGTAAGCAAAATCGACAAACTGCGAAGGCTTCCTCGGCGAGAAACGGAAGGCAACGCTGCGAGGAGGCGAGGTGTGAGCGGCCGGCGGCCATGCGGAGGAGGCGAAGCAGGGAACTGCTACTATCGCGCGGGAGCGCACACGTGAAGGCTGGAGGTCACGAACTAGTGCATTGACCAAGCCAGGGAAGAAAACGTTTGGGAAAGGAGGCATCCGACACGAACTGTTGCCTTGACCAAGCCAGAGAAAAAAAACGATTGGGAAAGGAGGCATCCGACGGCTGCAGGAAGCCAAATCGGAGGGCTCGCGCGTGACCGGCCGGGCTTTTGGCCGGTCCGCTGGCGCGTATCGCTGGCCTATAAATAAAGAATGAGTTCACAACAGTACCAAAAGTGGTGATTTTATTTCCTTATACTAACGGAGCTTACGAGTTTTCTGTTGAGTTTTGTGTTGTGAAGTTTTCAAGTTTTGGGTAAAGATTCGATGGACTATGGAATAAGGAATGGAAAGAGCCTAAGCTTGGGGATGCACAAGGCATCCCAAGGTAATATTCAAGGACAACCAAGAGCCTAAGCTTGGGGATGCCCCAGAAGGCATCCCCTCTTTAGTCTTCGTTCACTGGTAACTTTACTTGGAGCTATATTTTTATTCACCACATGATATGTGTTTTGCTTGGAGCGTCATTTTATTTAATTTAGTTTTGCTTGATGTTTGAATAAAATACCAAGATCTAAAATTCTTAAATGTTAGAGAGTCTTTACATAGTTGCATAATTATTCGACTACTCATTGATCTTCACTTATATCTTTTGGAGTAGTTTGCCGTTTGTTCTAGTGCTTCACTTATATCTTTTAGAGAACGACAGTGGTTTTATTTTGAAGAAATAGATGAACTCGCATACTTCACTTATATTATTTTGAGTATCTTAAACAACATGGTAATTTGCTTTGGTTATGAATTTAGTCCTAATATGATGGGCATCCAAGAGGGATATAATAAAAACTTTCATATAAAGTGCATTGAATACTATGAGAAGTTTAATTCCTTATGATTGTTTTGAGCTATGAAGATGGTGATATTAGAGTCATGCTAGTTGAGTAGTTGTGAATTTGAGAGATACTTGTGTTAAGTTTGTGATTCCCGTAGCATGCACGTATGGTGAGCCGTTATGTGATGAAGTCGGAGCATGATTTATTTATTGATTGTCTTCCTTATGAGTGGTGGCCGGGGACGAGCGATGGTATTTTCCTACCAATCTATCCCCCTAGGAGCATGCGCGTAGTACTTCATTTCGATAACTAATAGATTTTTGCAATAAGTATGTGAGTTGTTTATGACTAATGTTGAGTCCATGGATTATACGCACTCTCACCCTTCCACCATTGCCAGCCTCTCTTGTGCCACGCAACTTTCGCCGGCATCATACACCCACCATATACCTTCCTCAAAACAGTCACTATACCTACCTATTATGGCATTTCCATAGCCATTCCGAGATATATTGCCATGCAACTTTCCACCGTTCCGTTTATTATGACACATTTTCATTATTGTCATATTGCTTTGCATGATCATGTAGTTGACAACGTATTTGTGGCAAAGCCACCTTCATAATTCTTCCATACATGTCACTCTTGATTCATTACATCCCGGTACACCGCCGGAGGCATTCACATAGAGTCATATTTTTGTTCTAAGTATTGAGTTGTAATTCTTGAGTTGTAAGTAAATAAAAGTGTGATGATCATCATTATTAGAGCATTGTCCCAAGTGAGGAAAGGATGATGGAGACTATGATTCCCCCACAAGTCGGGATGAGACTCCGGACGAAATAAATAAATAAAAGAGGCCAAAGAAGCCCAAATATAAAAAAGAGAAAAAGAGGCCATAAAAAAGAGAGACGGCCCAAAAAAACAAAAAAATGATGAGAGAAAAAGAGAGAAGGGGCAATGCTACTATCCTTTTACCACACTTGTGCTTCAAAGTAGCACCATGATCTTCATGATAGAGAGTCTCCTATGTTGTCACTTTCATATACTAGTGGGAATCTTTCATTATAGAACAATGCTTGTATATTCCAATGATGGGCTTCCTCAAAATGCCCTAGGTCTTCGTGAGCAAGCGAATTGGATGCACACCCACTTAGTTTCTTTTTGAGCTTTCATACACTTATAGCTCTAGTGCATCCATTGCATGGCAATCCCTACTCACTCACATTGATATCTATTGATGGGCATCTCCATAGTCCGTTGATACGCCTAGTTGATGTGAGACGATCTTCTCATTTTTTCTTCTCCACAACCACCATTCTATTCCACCTATAGTGCTATGTCCATGGCTCACGCTCATGTATTGCGTGAAGATTGAAAAAATTTGAGAATATCAAAAGTATGAAACAATTGCTTGGCTTGTCATCGGGGTTGTGCATGATTTAAATATTTTGTGTGATGAAGATAGAGCATAGCCAGACTATATGATTTTGTAGGGATAGCTTGCTTTCGCCATGTTATTTTGAGAAGACATGATTGCTTTGTTAGTATGCTTGAACTATTATTGTTTTCATGTCAATATTAAACTTTTGTTTTGAATCTTATGGATCTAAATATTCTTTCCACAATAAATAAGATTACATTGGTAAATATGTTAGGTAGCATTCCACATCAAAAATTCTGTTTTCATCATTTACCTACTCGAGGACGAGCAGGAATTAAGCTTGGGGATGCTTGATACGTCTCCAACGTATCTATAATTTTTGATTGTTCCATGCTATTATATTATCCATCTAGGATGTTTTATATGCATTTATATGCTATTTTATATGATTTTTGGGACTAACCTATTAACTAGAGCCCAGTGCCAGTTTTTGTTTTTTCGTTGTTTTTGAGTATTGCAGAAAAGGAAAACCAAACGGAGTCCAATTGACCTGAAATTTGACGGAGATTATTTTTGGACCACAAGAAGCCCACGGAGCATCGGAGATGGGCCAGAAGAGTCTTGAGGCACCCACGAGGGTGGGGGGCGCGCCCTACCCCCCTGGGCGTGCCCCCTACCTCGTGGCCGCCTCGGAGAGCCCCTGACTTGTTCCCGACGCCAACACCTCTTATATATACCCAAACTTCCAGAAAGAAACCTAGATCGGGAGTTCCGCCGCCGCAAGCCTCTGTAGCCACCAAAAACCAATCGGGACCCTGTTCCGGCACCCTGCCGGAGGGGGAACCCTCACCGGTGGCCATCTTCATCGTCCCGGCGCTTTCCATGACGAGGAGGGAGTAGTTCACCCTCGAGGCTGAGGGTATGTACCAGTAGCTATGTGTTTGATCTCTCTCTCTCTCTCTCTCTCTCTCTCTCTCGTGTTCTTGAGGTGGTACGATCTTGATGTATCGCAAGCTTTACTATTATAGTTGGATCTTATGATGTTTCTCCCCCTCTACTCTCTTGTAATGGATTGAGTTTTCCCTTTGAAGTTATCTTATCGGATTGAGTCTTTAAGGATTTGAGAACACTTGATGTACGTCTTGCATGTGCTTATCTATGGTGACAATGGGATATCACGTGATTCACTTGATGTATGTTTTGGTGATCAACTTGCGGGTTCCGTGACCTCGTGAACTTATGCATAGGGGTTGGCACACGTTTTCGTCTTGACTCTCCGGTAGAAACTTTGGGGCACTCTTTGAAGTACTTTGTATTGGTTGAATAGATGAATCTGAGATTGTGTGATGCATATAATCATACCCACGGATACTTGAGGTGACATTGGAGTATCTAGGTGACATTAGGGTTTTGGTTGATTTGTGTCTTAAGGTGTTATTCTAGTACGAACTCTAGGATAGATCGAACGGAAAGAATAGCTTCGTGTTATTTTACTACGGACTCTTGAATAGATCGATCAGAAAGGATAACTTTGAGGTGGTTTCGTACCCTACCATAATCTCTTCATTTATTCTCCGCTATTAGTGACTTTGGAGTGACTCTTTGTTGCATGTTGAGGGATAGTTTTATGATCCAATTATGTTATTATTGTTGAGAGAACTTGCACTAGTGAAAGTATGAACCCTAGGCCTTGTTTCCTAGCATTGCAATACCGTTTACGCTCACTTTTATCATTTGTTACCTTGCTGTTTTTATATTTTTAGATTACAGATACACATATCTATCATCCATATTGCACTTGTATCACTATCTCTTCGCCGAACTAGTGCACCTATACAATTTACCATTGTATTGGGTGTGTTAGGGACACAAGAGACTCTTTGTTATTTTGTTGCAGGGTTGTTTGAGAGAGACCATCTTCATCCTACGCCTCCCATGAATTGATAAACCTTAGGTCATCCACTTGAGGGAAATTTGCTACTGTCCTACAAACCTCTGCACTTGGAGGCCCAACAACATCTACAAGAAGAATGTTGTGTAGTAGACATCAGCCTACATTACATTAATGAATGGGAGCTAGCACTACAAAAAAACACACTTCCGTGATGATACGTGTTTGTCACAGCAGGTCACGTTTTCTGTCATGCATGTACATCCATGACGATTTTATGACAGGATCAAGATAGTCATACCTGTGCTGTTGTAGAAGTGTTCCATGACATTACCAAAATTATCATCACGGAAGTGTCCACTTCCATGACGATAAATCGCGCGCCACGGAAGTGCTTTCGTCAAGGGTGACCGACACGTGGCATCCACCGTAATGGAACGCCGTTAAGCTATCGGGTCCGGTTTTGGATCCGATACTCATTAATAGCCCCGACCAATGGGGATTTTCCACGTGTAAAATCATCATTGGCTAGAGGAAACACGTGTCGGCTCATCGTTGGGACAGATGTCATCCACTCATTGGACCCAAAGAGCCTATGATACGTCGACACGTGGCACGACCCAACAGAGGCCCATTCCGGTGAAAAGGCCGACCCGTTTGACTTGGTCAAAAGGTGGCGGGTCGGCCCACGACAAGCCTGTTAACGGCGTGTTCGCATATAGCCCATTTACAGCCCGCTAACCCAGGGCCCGTTTATGGCCTATCCGAATTAGGCCCAGTAGCGTCATCTGGGCCGTCCAATATAATTCCAGCCCGTTTTAACTTCTGGCCCATGTATGGCCCATGACGTATTTCGGCCCATATGAGGCCCTTAGTAACTCTCGGCCCATTAACGGCCTGTGGTAAAACTGGCCCGTGATGAACAGTGTATCACTTTATACCTATTAACGGCACATGGTGAAACTGGCCTATAATGAATAGTGTATCACTTTATACCCATTAACGGCCCATTATTCCGTTGGGCCGTTTCTAGCCCATGTTATCTTTCGGCCTTCTCAGGGCCCATTTATTCTTGGGCTCATTTCCAGCATTCGTTTACTTACGGCCCGTTACTGTCATTTTCTGCTTGTGAGCCAAATTCAGCCCGTGGTTACAGTCGGCCCGTTTGTGGCCCATTAATATGTTGGGGCTGTTTTCATAGCGTCATCAAATACGGGCGATTAACGATGACCCATTATGGTTAGCCCATGAATGGACAATTTCAACTCTAGCCCATTTACGGCAATAATGTGGTCTGTTATTGGCCCATGTTCGGCCAACCGATCATACGGCCTGTAGAAGGCCCATTGATGATACGGCCCGTAGAAGGCCCATTGTGTCTATGGCCCGTATAAGGTCCATTATTTCTACGCCCCGTAGAAGGCCCATTGTTTCTATGGCCCTTAGAAGGCCCATTGTTTCTACGGCCCATAGGAGGCCCATGTTAACTACAGCCGGTGGGCATCAAAGTTCGCCACCAGTGCAAATATAGGGAACACCCTACACTATATAAAAATGGCTTGCTGTTTTCTTCAGCCGGTGGCTGCACGTTAAGAACAAATTTTGTATCGCACCAAAATAAATTACAACTATAAAACAAAAGGAAGGTTGGCATAAAAGTTAACAATCTAGCAGATAAATGCACCGCCAGAAGTTCAGAAGGTCAGTTCATTTGACCTGACTGTTACGTTTTCATGCTGTATTGTCCGGTGGAGCACCATAACCTTCGCCTTCAGTTCTCCTAGGCTCCTGAAGAACATAGCAAATGTCTGATAGTCTGGTTTCAAAACCATGCATATCTTGACAACATCGAACAATGTCTCTCCTTGTTTCAAAAAGGGTCTCTGTTAGGGAATGGACTTGTGTCTGGAGTGCAGATACAACATTGTTTTGAGCTTGCATATCTTGACCATGAGGCAGTTTGGACGAGATTGCCTTAACAAAGAACCCAGTATTACGCAGGAACGTGCTTTTGGCACTGTTAGTGGACAGGTACTAACCCACTACAACAAGAGCTGACATTGCGGTTATAGTTGCCTCGCCACCTTCAGAAGGTGGCGGTTCCACCATTTTTTCCATAGCTCGCTTGAGGTTTTACATTAGTAGTACCAGAACAGAAGATATTAAGGAGGCATCAAAACCAAACAAAATATATTTGGTCTATATACAGAACTTATTTTGGTGAACCCATGTAAAATGTTAGTTGTCTTTTATTGCAAAGTACATAATAAAACCAGGTTCCAAACATATGACCATGTACCATCGCTAATGTATTGTCTATTTCTTCACATTGTATTGAGGGCTAAGGATAAAGAGACGAAGTTTATAATACGGTAAGCATAGTATGACATCATTCATATCACAAAACAACTGAGAACAGACAAACATGCAATTGTAACGTTGGTGTGGGCAAGTCCAGCACGGAACTAGATTACAAGTCAAGATCAAAGGAACATCACTCCTCTCTTTTAAGCCTTGTAAGGTGCAATGATACACTAAGACAATTGTGTATAAAATTGAAAAGAGTAATAGACATTGGCTGCAAACCATGCAGTTCAAGGCACAAGTCATAGTAAGTAGTAGTTAAAAGGCATGAGGATTAAGGACTTACAACAGTGGCTTTGACTGGTGTAGTCATGCCCTTCTTCTTGCTGGTGTGACAGTCCTTGAAGATTTTCACAACATTTGGTTCAGGTACTTTTTGGTCCTTGCGGGCTTTCCTCTGCATTTGGAACAAGTCAATATAGATCTGATAATATAGTATAGCGACAAGAGTGAAACAACAGCTAATTACAAGAGCCTCGCAGTGTGCAATATAGCTACGAGATCCTGTCATCTGTTGAAATTTCACTTTCGTACGGTTGGCCTTGTTCTTTGAACAGTTCACCTACAAGAAGATAGATTTGTGTGGCACATGCGTAAATAGGACTTCAACATGTGATCTGATCACACACACACACACACACACACACACACACACACACACACACACACACACACACACATATATATATATATATATAATGTATCTGGTACTTTAGATCAACCAGTGTTTAACGAGGCCCCTCTAGTCTTCATCCGATATATTTTCCACTTGAGATGTTTGGAAAAGTTCACTGTTAGCCTTGCCTTCAAAGTGAGTTTTCCTCAAGTTATACCGATACTGTCGCAGAGCAGACTTGAAAACATGGGTGCAAGCTTGTCTGGTTGCATCATCTTGGATATCCAACTTGAACCTCATATGTTGAAAATTATGAGAGTCTCATTATCAGCAACCTAGAAAGTATGGAACAGAGCAAGACGATATTACTAGTTTCCATACATAACCATACTTACAGATAAATGGTCGAGGAAGGTGTTGATCTGGGTTTCGTCTTTGTCATTCCTGTACTGAATCCATGCTGGGAGGATACGTACATGACACCTAACAACAACCGCTGCCTCTGATACTAACTTGGCTGACTCTATAGCATCACATGGCCTTTTTAAACCTGCCTAAAAACGGATCTCCATTCTTGCTCCTCTAGATTTAGTTAACCTATCGAGCATTATCCCTGATGTTTGTTTCCTCTTGCGCCTAGGTGCTAGTCCAATAACGAACATAGGAAATGTTAGTGTACATCAAACTGTGAGACTACATATAAAGAAGCATGCAACTGTAACTTGACTCCAGCAACTACCTTCTTGCTGTTGAAGCTCACAAGGTTCATCTGATCTTGCCAACTCGTCTTGTGTCAAGAGTTCTTGGGAAGTAGTGTCAGGTGGCAAGGGAGCTTGAGAACGTGCTGCTAGCTCAATTGACGCACGAGTAACTCGTTCAGCTGGTAGTACTGTGGAAGGTGTTGCAAGAACTAGGGCTGTCTTTGCTTGTTTGGTGGCAGCTATTTATTTCTGTTTGGCTTTTTCTGCAGCTCGTGTAGCATGGGATACCCTGTTTGTAGAATTTTCCGCTGGACTTTGACCTTCTATTGCACCATCAGTACCAACAGAATCTGCAGGATTCTCCCGGTTCCCATTCCCTGCCATTCTGTGTTTCTTCCTCTTTCTCTGTGCCATGTTAAGTCAAGCCGACAAGAAAAACGAATAACAATTTAGTTCTTCAGAACAAATTGATGTGTGATACAGACGAACTGAACTTTGATGTTAGACAACCACATGATAGGAGGATATAATATGTACGAAAAACATGACGGAAGAGATAAGCAGAACTATGATGTGTAAACTAAGCAGAAGACATTTCACTAAATTAGAAGCAATAAATGAAAGGTAGACACCATATGAAAGATGCTACAAATATCGCTCTGCCAAGTTAATAGTGTCTCATCATAAATGGCGTTTAAACAAATGTGAAGCAGTACAAGAAATAGATCATATGCAAGATGCAAACAACATCACACTACCAAGTTAGAGGTCTCTCGTCATTAGTGCCATTGCATATTCACAGCTTATGATGCGTAAACTAAGGAGAAGACATTTCAACAAATTAGAAGCAATGAAAGCTAGACAACATACGAAAGATGCAACGAATATCACTCTACCAAATTAAAACCGTCTCGTCATAAGTGCAATTTCAATAAATTAGTAGTACAAGCTAAAAAAGAATGCGAGATGTAACCTATATCACACTGCGAAGTCAAAAGTGTCTTATGATAAGTGATTGCTGCAGGTTACACAACAGTAGTAATTTGATGTAAGAACATGGTGTGATAGACAGATATTGTATGTTCTAAAAATAGGAACACGTGTCTTATTCAAGTATAATGTGTAAAGTAAGCACATGCAATTCAACAAAATTAGAAGCAATACAAGCTAGGCATCACACATAACAGGCAACCACATATAACAGTGCCAAGTTAGAGGGAGCACCGATGATGGTGCACTAGGGGAGACGTGATATGATCATAAACACAACTACGTTGAGTGTCTATGCATGTGTTGTCTTGGAAATCATCTTAGGGGATGGAGGAGTAGAAACTGTAGAGGCCCTCTGTTGACGCTCGAAAATGGGATAATCGCAAAGAGTGACTTGATACTGTAGTAATATGAGGTCAAATTTATGATTTTATGTCACCATTGGATGGCTCTCTTCAAGCCGATCGAAATAGATATATAGATGGTCCAAAATAGAGCTCGGACGCAAAAGTTATGACAATCTTAGATATGCTCGTATTGGCATCAGATCAAAGAATAGCTTGAAACCTAATTAAGATGGCCTCGGATGAAGAAAGTTACAACAGTAAAGTTCTTCGTCTCGTTTAAATGGATGATTTTGATATAAAAAATCGTCTTAATCCGAACCCATATGCAAAAGTTACACCAAAACTGTGCGCTGCAGCACTGCATGGCCGGATCATCCGGACCGGGTCCAGATCATCCGGCCGAAGGCCGAAAAATTGACCAAAACAACAGAAACTAAAAGTTGAAGCCAGATGATCTGGACCAATTCCTGGATGATCCGAGTATAGGCCGGACAATCCGGGCAATGGTTCGGGCGTCCGGACACGTTTTTTTGCTGCGTATTTTAGAAAACGGCATGAAACACCCTCAAAAAGGCCTCTAATTGAAAAGTGTTCAAACACAAAAGTTGCGCGTCTCGTCGAGACGGTTGATTTTGATATAAAGAACGTCCAAATCCAAGGTCGTATGTGGATTCTAGAGCCAAAACAGTGAGCTGCTGTCTGAAAACTGGGCTAGGCCTGATCATCCGGGCCTAGAGGCGGACATCCGGGCCGGAAGTCGTGAGAAGTCCGAATTTGGCTAGATTTTGATGATTTGGACGACAAGGCAAGTCCTTTTCTTGTACGGGAAGTCCATCCGCCTCTTATACAGATAGGAGGTGACGGCCGATTGAACAACACACAATCGGACAAATCTATCTACATCTTTTACCTTTACTTTTCCTTCTCCCTTGTTCTTCTTCTTCCTCGTTCTTCGTTCGTTCTTCTTCATTACAGGGCGGCGAACCTCGAGGCCCTAGGGGCGATCAGGTCGACCTAGGGTAGCCCATAGCCGCCGCGCGCCCTGACGGGTCCCTCCCGGGCGCGTGGGGTTTCGGGTCTACAAAAGCGCCCGCCGGATTGCTTGCGTACCACGCTTCTGGACGGGTCTCCTTCAATGTGAGCTCTGGTGCACCACCCTCGGCGTCGAGGGTACACGGTGATGTGTTCGTGTGCGAACACACTTTTTGGCGACTCCGCTGGGGATGAAGCTTTGAACGGTCTCCGGCCCGTTCTTGCTACGAAGAGATCGTCATCTAGGGTTTGCAATCTAGAAAGGTAATATGAATACCCAATTCACATATGTAGATGCAAATAATGCATATGTTGTTGCTAGATTATATAATGAGCATAATGTATCGGCTAGCCCTAGCTTTATCAATCATGCATCTAATTATGTGCAAGGGCTGGTGCAACAAAATCTCCATGATTCTACTTCATATAATTTTAGCAACATGCAACATATGTATCCCAACTCCCATGAATCGGCAACACCACAAATTTATATGCCGATGAATAACATGATGAGTTCGGTTAATCAAGTTGACACACCCTATGTAGGAACTTCCAATGGTATGCAACAAAGTGTTTCAAGTTTTTATTCATCGGCAAATAACTTGCAGTATGTTAATCCAAACATGCCGATGGATAGGGGAATTGACCATGCTACTACTAGTTATTCGGCCAATTACCCTCAAACATCATATGCTATACCTCATGCTACTAATTTTTTGGCACCATACGCAACTGTTGATGTCCATAATTCGGCTCCGCACCTTCATGGTCATGGCCGAATAAGTGAAACTTCTGCAGGAGCACAAATGTCTTCACCTACTACTGTGGCATATCATGTACCCCCTACACAATTACAAAATTTCGGCAACATCTCATTGCCGAAAGAGTCTGAAAGCATCGGGGGCAACCATATCCAGACTAGGTGGTTGAGAACAAGCTTACATTCTCTTGGGATTTGTGCAACTCCATTCGACAAGAACTAATATAAGGTGTGAAGCCTCATGATTTTGCTGCAGTAAAAGTTAGAGTTGTGCAAATGATGCAGTCACCCAGTGCTGTACCATCTAGTGTACCACCTAAATAATTGCAAAGTTTCTGCACCTCACTACCGAAAGAGTCTCAAATCATTGGGGGGCAATCTCATGAGGAGTGGATGCAAATTGAGATGAAAAAGTTTAAAGCTCGCCAAACTGAGATGTGGGCTAAAATAAGACAAGAGCGAGAAGCCTTGCAAATTCAAAAAGAGAAAAGCATTGATTCAGGTAACAAAGAAAATTCGGTTATTGAAAAAGCCGAATCAAATAGTATGTGTACCAAATCTATCAAATAAAAAGAGAATGCCAAGGCATTGGAGAGTTATTCAAAAGTGGAACATGGTATTATTCAAGTGACGATACAACCATCATGCTCTCCCAACGTGTATGAAGAGGTATGTCTACCAAGGGATTTACCTATTTCCAGATTTGGTCACAACTTTATTGTTGATGCATCTATTAGGAAAAATCTTATAAGTAATTTTGACAGACCAATGATGAAGGGTAATTTACTTGTTAGCAACAAAATTGTTACAAAGTACGGTCAACCTATTGTGCCATTCATAAAGACCGATAGTGACTTATTATTGCAGCCAAAGGCTTCCCCATTGCTTTACTTTAAACTTTTATCTAAGTGGATAGCTTTGTTTATTTCTTACTTGGATTACACTTGGTCTCAATTGAGACATGTATGTTCTAACTATTTTTGTTTCAGAAATTTAAAGCCAAGAGTAAATTCTTTTGAGAAAACCGATGCTAGTATAATATCTTATCCAATAACATCGGGAAAAGAATGCAAAATAAAATGCATAGCCGAATGGGGAGATTCAAAATCTGAACCATTCATTAGCTTACCTATAAAGCCGTTCTCACGACAAGATCGGCTAGAAAATAAAAAGTTTACCTTCAATTCAAGCATGTGTGATCAAATATTTGAGTTGTTGGTGAAAATTAATTACATTAGAATTCTTGATCACAATGTCAAGCCATCTATCCAGGGACGAATGTATTCTAAGTTGCATGATTCGTCCAAGCATAATTTTGAGGATTGCAACATGTTTCGTCAAATAGTTAATTCGACCATTGATAAAGGACGACTGAAATTTGTTGAGACACCAAGAGATGACCAGTCTATTCCAATTGGTCCCGATGGTAGAAAGTTTCTGCATCGTCTCCTTCAAGCCGATCCATTTAAAGAGAAGGTAAAAACTGCAGGCGATGGGATCAATATTTCAAGTAAAGAAGTTGTTGAAGAGCACAATGAACATAATCTTGAGGGAAAGAATTCCATCGAAGCTACAATGGAGACGCCAAGGACTGGGGGGCAGCAAGCAAATCCAATGATCGATGAAAGCAAACCAAAATAAAACAATGGCCGAAATAAGCGCAAGTGTAAGAGATCAAAAATCACCTTCGCTGAACTATTGGATAAATATCAAAAGAAGAGTGAAGAGAAGAATGCTTATTGGCCAAATCATGCAAAGAAACCAAGATCACCCCAAGGCGCAAATATGAGGATCGGTATTGGCAAAGTGAGAATTTTAATGCAACATATTCATATCCATATTTTGTGCTGCCAATGCCAATGCCATGGGTACCTTCCTATGATCATGTAAATCCATATCCATCGTGGGAGAGGTATGATAAAAGGGTGCATTCTTCATCATATTTTAGACCATCTCACAAACATTATGCAGCTAAAAAAAGATCAACATTTGAACAAGCACATGTCAAAGACCGTTTCAATCATAAGGAATCGGTCCGGAGTTCAAGGAACAATAAAGAGGTGGTCAAGCAAGTTTACCGTGTTAAAAAGATGGTCGTAAGAGTGCTACTTCAGATTCGATCTCAAATGAAAAAGAGCCAATTAAAGTGTTGACATTGGCTACTAAAGGAAATGAGACAAGTCAATCAAGTGCCAAATCTGAAGAGAAGAAGTTGAGAGTGCACAAGATAAAACAGGGGTTGCCATTGCTTCAAGCAAAATCACAGCCGGGGTGCTCACTCGGCTTATCATATTGGCAAAGGAAGAAATTACAAAAACTTAGTGCACAAGAACTTGAAGAAAATATGAACATGGCATGGGTTCCCAAAGGAAGTACTAAAAACAGGAATAGTATGCAAGCTTCCATTGCAATAAGTGCGACAAAGCTAAAAAAAGAGAAGAGTGCAAGCTTCGAACAACCAAGCCGAAGGTTTGCGCATCGGAATCTTCGGTTCAAACAACATCCATATTCATCAACTATGTCATTAATGCCTATACCATGGAATTGATCCTCAGGTATGACTGGTTACCCTTTGTGGACTTATTTTGATCCATGGACACAATATAACTTCTTACATCATGCAAGGGTTTTACCTCATCACCATACATTCGATTAGCTGCACTTTTGTTGCTAATCTAAATGGACGATATATACTTATCGTCCTAAGCACGTACAAAATGGCTGATGGAGCGTTGACATCGCGCTTAGAACAAATTTCGTGCAAGTTATTTTTCGGCATACAAGTTTTGCCGAAAAACAGGGGGGCATGTGTTGCCGCTCGAAAATGGCATAATCGTGAAAAGTGACTTGAGGCTGTAGCAAGATGAGGTCAAATTTATGATTTCATGTCACCATTGGATGGCTCTCTTCAAGCCGATCGAAATAGATATAGAGATGGTCCAAAACAGAGCTCGGACGCAAAAGTTATGACAATCTTAGATATGCTCGTATTGGCATCAGATCAAAGAATAGCTTGGGACCTAATTAAGATGGCCTCGGATGAAGAAAGTTACAACAGTAAAGTTCTTTGTTTCGTCGAAACGGACGATTTTGATATAAAACTTGTCTTAATCCGAAGTCATATGCAAAAGTTACAGCCAAAACTGTGCGCTGCAGCACTGCATGGCCGGATCATCCGGACCGAGGTCCAGATCATCCGGCCGAACCGAAAAATTGACCAAAACAAACAGAATCTAAAAGTTGAAGTGAGATGATCTGGAACAACTCCCGGATGATCCGGGTATAGGCCGGACAATCCGGGCAATCGTTCGGGCGTCCGGACACGTTTTTCTGTTGCGGACTTTGGAAAACGGCACGAAACACCCTCAAGATCAAAAAGTGTTCAACATGAAAGTTGTGCGTCTCGTCGAGGCGGTTGATTTTGGTATAAAGAACGTCCAAATCCAAGGTCGTATGTGGATTCTAGAGCCAAAACAGTGAGCTGCTGTCAGAAAACTGGGCTAGGCCGGATCATCCGGGCCTAGAGGCGGACATCCGGGCCGGAAGTCGTGAGAAGTCCGAATTTGGCAAGATTTTGATGATTTGGACGACAAGGCAAGTCCTTTTCTTGTACGGGAAGTCCATCCGCCTCTTATACAGATAGGAGGTGACGGCCGATTGAACAACACACAATCGAACAAATCTATCTACATCTTTTACCTTTACTTTTCCTTCTCCCTTGTTCTTCTTCTTTCTCGTTATTTGTTCGTTCTTATTCATTGCAGGGCGGCGAACCTCGAGGCCCTAGGGACGATCAGGTCGACCTAGGGCAGTCCATAGCCGTCGCGCGCCCTGACGGGGTCCCTCCCGGGCGCGTGGGGTTTCGGGTCTACAAAAGCGCCCGCCGGATTGCTTGCGTACCGCGCTTCCGGAAGGGTCTCCTTCGACGTGAGCTGCGGTGCACCACCCTTGGTGTCGAGGGTACATGGTGACGTGTTCGTGTGTGAACACCCAACATTTGGAAGGAACACCTTTATCCGCTGCCTTGCTAACTTATTTCCGCTTTATTGATTTTGAATTGTCAAGTAAAACCGACAAGAAAAAACAATAAAATTCTCTCTTCAGAAGTCATTCATGCATGATACTGACAATCACTATTTTGATGTAAGGCAAACACATGATACCAGGATGGAATATGTACGGAAAACAGGACGACATGGCATGTTCACAATTGTTTGTGTAAACTAAGCAGAAACCATTCCAACAAATAAGAAGCAATGCAAGCTAGACACCACATTAAAGATGCAACCAATATGACTCTGCCAAGTTAAAAGCGTCCCATCATAAATGGAATTTCAACAAATTAGAAGCAGCGCATGCTATAAATCATATGAAAGATGCAACTAATTTCGCACTGCATATACTAAAGGTGTCTCGTCATATTGATTGATGCGGGATACAAAAAAACAATAGTTTTATGTAAGGACATGCTTAATAGACAGATGTACTATGTACTAAATACAGGAAGGCATGTCACATTAACAGGTATAATGTATAAGCTAAGCAAAATAGCACATATAGTTTAACCATATTGGAAGAATTACAATCTAGACACCATATGCAACATACAACCACATATCACGCTGCCAAGTTAGAGCAAGCACCTGCGATGCTAGTGTAGGGGAAATGCGGTAATCAACTACAGAGCTACGTTCACTATCTTCATCTAGCCTTGCTGTTTCTTGAGAATCATGTCGGGAGGCTGACGCTGCATTCTTTAAATGAGGAGTAGTCCACTTGCCTGACTGCCTCATCATAAGTGATTGATGAGGGATACACAAGAACATTAGTTTGATATAAGAACATGGTTAATACACAGATGTACTAGTATGTACCAAAAACAGAAAGACATGTCATATTCAAAGGTATAATGTGTAAGCTAAGCAGATGCAATTTAACCAAATTGGAAGCAATACAAGCTAAACATCCGACTGGCGTGGTGAGCATGATCATCTAGGACCTGAGAGCCTGGTGGAGGCGGGCTACTTCGCCACCATCGCGGCTTTTTAGTTAGCTTCCAGGCAATGCCTGTCTTTGCTGGGCTTGTCACTAGCTAGGCCAGTGCCCTGACTAGCTATTTGTCTTCTGGTGCTCACGGGATGGTGGTTCATGTAAAAAAATCTTTCCTTATCTTAATAAAGACCGACTTCGGCCTTTCGAATACAAGCTAGACACCATATGGAACATGCAACCACATATGACACCGCGAAGTTAAAGCAAGCACCTGGGATGGTGGTTCATTGCGAGCGAGGTCATCAACTCCAGAGCTACGTTTACCGTCTCCATCTGCTGACACTGCACCCTTTATAGCGCCGTAACGTTCCGTGCTTACCCGCATAGAAAGCTGGAGCAACTTCTCTCTTTTCTTTTCTGCTTCTCTCGAGGCAGACTCTGAAATACCCTTGCATAGAAACACAATAGTGAGAGTATGGGTGAAGTGTGTGCAGAACTAGTGCACTGTAAAAGTAGCAGATAGCAGGTGGCTAAAAATAAATGACAGGAGACACATGATAGCTCTACAATATTGCATGGCAAACAAAATTAGGTTCTACTCCGTATGATTTTGTAATATATGAGCATAGGAAATGCAGGTACTCCTCCAGCACATCACCACATGTGGTCATATCAAGATAACAGTCAACTAAAAATAAATAGGCCAGTCGATTTTTTTAATGAACCGTCCGATCTATAAGGAACAGGCAGATGGCCTTCGTCTACCTCCCGCCAGTCACTGTTGATGATCTTTCTCGAACCGCTAGCGACCACCGGCCCAAACCCCTGCCTCCGCCGCCCCGCCCTCCCCTCGACCTCACACCACCGCCGTGCTTGGCAGCGCCCCCAGGCCATCCCTTTAATCCCAGGCGACCTCCAGATCGGGCGACAGTAGCTCTAGGCCCCACACGCCCCTAAGATAAACACCGAGGCGCTGCTTCCCCGACGTAATAGGTGGACTAGCGCTTGTTACGCCGGGGAATGCTTCCGTTAATTGGGAATCAACTGAGTAGGAATTGAAATTCAGGGGGGCGACGAACCTCTAGCTAAGGTGAAATAGTATATGAGGAGAAACCATGTGCATCACGAGTTACTAGGAACATCTAGTATCAAGAAGAAGCGGTCAACTAGTGTCTTCTGTGGGATGAATACCGTGCAAGCAGACATGTAAGATTTACACGAATAAGGGAAGAGGAGTACCCTTATCGGTTGCTAGTGTGGTCTCCTCCATATGTCGAGGCGATCTTCTTTTTCTCCCGGGGGAACCGATGTTTTGGAGAACCATGGATCCTTGGACAAACCCATGGCCAAATTGTTGACTGCATTGCCGTGGCCGTATATCGGCGGAGGGGAAGCAGATCCGAGGCGGCGAAGGACGGCGTAGCAGGAACAAATCCGGTGCGGTGGAGGGTGGCGAAGTTGGAGCTGCATCAGTGAGGCGCATGACGGCGTGGTTGAACTGGCTCGGGTACGGACGACTCAGCCTCGGCTTCAACTACTAGCCGTGGAGGGCGTTGCGGTTCAGGTTGCGATGGACGACGACATCGGGGTATCGGCTCCGGCGTGATGGAGGAGGGCGGCGGTTGATGGGTGGGATGGGGTGGCGGACGAAGGACGCCGGGGTTTCGCGGCTGGTGGAGAGGTAGTTTTTGTGCCCACGGAGTATGAATGGGGAATCAGAGAGGTGGGCGGGGGGAGGGGGAGAACCATGTTTCGGTCTGGGACGCGCTTGTTTTTGGATTTTTTGAACAGAAGATGGGACGCGCTTGTTTGAAATTTGGGGAAAGTACAAACTTTGACCCCCTCTTAAATTTCGGACCTACTGCGGGTTGGGGGTAGGATGGTAATCCCAGGTGTCCCAAATAGTGGGCGGGAGCGATTTCGGCCGCGTGCATGTGTGCTTAGGCGACCATTGTGTATGAATGTTTTTCGAAGGTGGTTGCGTGGCGTCTAGATGAAGCTACAAACCTACCCCGATTTAGACCTTTGTACGTCGGGCCGGTAGGTTTCACCGGTCGGAGTTATTAGAAAAGTAATTTCCTTGTACTACCAAACATTGGTCTCACGCGGTTTCGGGCGAGTAGAGGCTCTTTTGGCGCTTCATTGGAAATTTTGAAACACAAGCATTCACGTTTAGAGTACTCTTGAACTTTGAGGATTGACCTAAATAGACAACGTTAAATTTGACCTTGTATGTTTGAAAACCTCATTAAATTATTCGCTTCTTTTTGAAATTTTGACACTTGAAAATCCTATAACTACAATTATTTTGGAATGGAGGAGCTAAATTTGAATCTATTTTGTACACGACTACATATGCTATTATGTACAAAATCAGAGCAAAGATTGGTGCCCCCATAATTTAGGTATGATTTACAAATGCCATGATATCAAATTCAAATAATTGAATGGACTTCATGTTGAATTCGATTTTTTTAAACCACCTTAAGTTGAATTCAAATGTATGCTAGTTCATAGGTAGCTATTTATAATGTTCATTGTGTAACTTTCGTATGTATAATGTGCTTTACACACACAACATGAACTATACTCACGTTTATATTCGATTGCTAAAGCGATGTATTGTCTGGAGTTCAAAATACTAACTATGTGGATCAATTGTGTCGAATAATAACATAGACATGCTCAAATTCGATAGAATCTAGATGTCTGATGGATCAATGACCGTTCATTACGCGAATTGCAAATATCATGATCCCGTCCTAATATTTGGATACAATTTATATTTTTAATCAATGTGTACAACAGTCTTTTACGTGTAGTTTCACTCTCCATCGGTGGTCTCTCACACATGCTCACACACTCTCTCCCGAGGTGTCTTTCTCGCACACATGCTCTCATATAACCCTCCCTCCCTCTCGTAACCATTTCGACTGTTTTCACTAACCTTTATCACAAGCACTCTTCCTCTCGCAAGCATACACACGCACAATCCCCATCGACCCTTTCTATATACATAGACCTGCCTATGTGTCTCCTGTACGCACATTATCTTTAGGCCTGTATCTCACGCATTCTCTCACACCTCTCTTCCTAATCGACGAGTATGATTCTAGCAGAGCATTCTGTAGGATGCCCCTTAAAGTTAGGTTGGATGAATAGTAATATTAGAGATAAAGGGGTTACCTTAGTCCGAGAACCTAGGGTTACAAATCCTAGCCGGCTTTGTCAGCGGGCACAGAGTCCTTCACAATTATGCTATCTTTGTCTTGTACGACTAGTCATCCATGGGTCTCCCTAAATGCGCCACGGGCCGACCAATGTGGCGCAGGACGGAACCGAACGAAGGGCCTCACCTCGACCCACCGAACCTCACGCGGTGACACACCCTCTGCCCCACGTCTCGTTATCTTCTCACACCCACACATACCAACACAGAAACCACACACAAAAAAATATTCTCCTGGTGCCTCTATCCACTCCCCCCTTGCATATACACACTCAAGGGAATCTCTCACCGTGACGACATATTCGTCTTTCTCTCTCTAGACCACTCTCATTTCTCGTGCTATCTCTCCCACGCCCCCCGGCCCCTCTATCCATGCCTCTCTCGAATACGTAATACACACACATACCTCTCTAGGCCCTGCCAAATGCATCAACTACACATGGACACATGTTACATCACGTACCCCATTGATCTAAAAACCCTCTCTTCACGTTTATTTCGCATACAACATTCCTTTTGAATAAAGTGTGGCCAAACAATTATTTAAGAATTTCTACATATATACAACATTACAAAGTTATATGGAGGAGTATGAATGCTAATTTGCGTTGCATGGTGCCCACAATGATATTTATTCCGCACTGTGAATTTGTATATTTTTATACTATATATAAAGTTAGTCATTATAAAGAGAAATGAAGAGCATCTCTCTCTCCATCGCATACCCCCTCTACGCCCCTATCACGTACGCACACAAACTATATCCAGGTCCTCTAAAAGTAAGCCCTCAGCACATTCACGCATGTTTCATCTTTCTCTCGCGATATATACAGTGATGATCATTGTATTTGAAGTGAAAGCACAATACATACATTGGACTTCAGAATCCACTCATTACGGTCACCATTTACATTTTGTGGTTATTATACAGTCACGGGCTCACCGTACAACTCTGTATTTTCTCTAGACACGACTAGTTGACCAGTTAAACGCTCCACGTGGCACCTCTAGTGTTGCATCACATTATCTTACTACCATCGGGCCCACCTGTCGGCTTGTATCTACTCTACATCTACACTCTTATAAAATACACTCTTATAAAAACAGAGTTGGTGATGATGGTGTGCCTGCCGTCCTGCAATATAGGTCGTCTGATTTATATCTGACGGATAGGAAAGAAACTATGACAATTTTGCAAAAAGGTACCCACACACCTCTCCACATTTGCAAATAAGGCCTTCCCTCGTTCATCCTTTTCTCTCACAAGATAAACTAGTCATACAAATGCATCTTGATGTTACGTGCAACACACATGCATCTTGCTAGTAAGAATGAAAACAAACGACAAAAAAATATTGGACGGTGGTTCGAAGTCATGACCATGGGCACAGCGGACAAGATGGCCTTGTATTGGTATGCTGAGCCGTCTGTTTTAACACACATGAGCTGATGTGGTGATTATACACACACGCACGCATGCACACGAACTGCATGCACGCAACACTCACATGAACACATGCACCCGCGCACGCACACAACACTCACATGTACACACGCAGCCACGCACGCACGGAAAACTCACACGCACACATGCACGCATGCATGCACACACCAGTACACCACACAACCAACACACACTCTCACGCTCAAGTGCTCAACCTACACGTGCATGCGCACACATCAGGCCCTGACAGATACATACACAACCAGGTGATTCCCGCGCACGAGTTGGAGTCTTGTCGCGCTTGCGTAAATTTGTGTTTATCTGACCTTTTCCCTATGCGAACTGATAGGTGGGATCCACAAGTAACATGGTCAATTTAACTAGTCAACATGGTGCCACGCAGACTATTTGGCCGGTCAACAGAGTGCAATCCAATGCTGAACCGTGAGCAAGTGACCTTATAATCACCGCAAAATGTATATAGTGAACGTAATCAGCTTATTCTGAAGTTCGGTGACCGTATTACGCTTTTCTCTCTGTAGGCCCTCTAAAACTACATCTCTACACGTTCTCGCATGTTACATCTAACAACTATGCAATACAACACTACTACTACACTCTAACACAATAAATCATATGTGTTTTTAGTTTTACTAGATATCATATCGTTACTTAATTATTCAGTTTGCATACTTTAAAATTGCCTTTGAAATGTATGGCCAGTATCATATACCACGCGGGAAAAATCCCGCCCTTTCCTGTTTAATCGGGTTTGTATCGATGGATCATGCGAAACAGCAAAACTACAGTACTATACAGTACAAGTGACCGTTCACTGGGCCGTCGTGTCGTGTACTCCTCCGTCGTAAGAGTGGAGCGCTCACTTTCATAAATCTTCTAGTCCCTTTCGCCGACATGTGGGACATCAAGCTACTGGGTCCACATGCCATACCGGAGTGCAGTGCAGAGCAGCCGGGGTGAAGCACCCAGTCATGGCGCCGGCGTAGTAGTGAGCAATGAGGCGTCAAATCACAAAGCTGCACCTTTCCCGTAGTTAAGTTGGAGGGACGAAGTAATAATGCTAAAAAGAGAAGTTGGAGGGACAAAGCAACCATCATTTCACTCGTTGCTGAATCCGCTTCTCCCTCATCTTCTTCAAGTTGACCACGTGTTGCTTCTGCCGTTGTTCTGCCTCATGTGGGACGCGGATCGGCTTGGTAAAGCACTAACACATGGGACCGCATGTTAGCAAACCGCCAGGACAATGTCCTCTAAAAATAAGAAACCTCCCCCGCCATCCACGCGGCAAAATCACCTCCTTTTACTAATCTTGATTCTATAATTTTTTAGATCAATATAATTGAGATTTGTATAGATAGCACACAGGAGCAAAACCAAGTGGTACGGTTAAGGGCATCCACAATGTGTAGCCAAATGTGAAAATAGCTTTTGGCATCGTGGGAACCATTGTGGATGGTGTTGCCAAAGCCAAAAGGATGAAACCCAAGCTCCCTGATTGATTGATTGATTGAAGGAATAGAAAAATGCCACATCTCTCCTCTTTCTCCTGTGCTTGGACGCATGTACAGTATGGAGCATAGAGTCTACTCCCCTGTCCCTTCTATCACAAATCACAAAGCAGTGAGGCGTCAAGTCACAAAGCACGGATGAAGCAACCATCATTTCACTCTTCGCTAACTCCGCTTCTCCATCGTCTTCTTCGAGAAACCATCTCACCACACTAAGCTGGACGGATGACGCTATTGTGTACTAGTAGTACTAGTACATTTACGCGTCCTTTGGTTCAACAGACTTCCTGGATGCAAATAAGGCCATTGTCTCAGCTTGCAGGCGGCACTTGCGAACGACTTACCGTGGTCTCCCTCAATGGTGTTCTTCGTCAAACACACTTCGCCAAACCACAACGTTCGAGGTATCGTCGACGTCATCGCAATGGGGAAGGAAGTCAAATATAGTTACTACCTCCATTTTTTGTACACAAGGCCAGTATATAAAAATTACAATTTGCAAAAGGCCACTAACACTAATCGAGGCAAAATTGATGGGGTTTGCCTCGTACTAGCAACCAAGGACATTAATATCCCCTGCATGCATGCGGAAGTGAGAAGGTTGGTTTGCATGGCATTGCATTAATCAAGCGATGAGGAGTGAGATGGTTAGCTCTTTGGGCTTTGGAGAAAAAATACGCATTAATTGACACGTGAAACGAGGATTTGTCTCGATTAATCCCGCGAAGGAAAACCCCGCCTTTCTTTTTTAACACTAGTACTCCTAGTACGTACTTATCCTATTTGGGTCTAGGCCTTGCATTGCCATACTTTGCCACACATTTTTGCCAAGCTTACCTAAAGTTTTCAAAATGAAAAGGAGATACACTTGCGCACAGCTGTCGCGGTCGCACTGCACCCTCACACGATCGCTCCTGCACGCTGCGGTCGCACCGCACCCTCACACAGTCTCTCATGCACGCCGCAAACCCAACCAAGGGAACACACCCTCACTGACACGTGCTGTCGCATGTGAACAAACCAAACTCAGCCATCCTACCGCTGACACATAATTTTCGTTCATAGAGTATGTTTATCCAAACGCATGTTGGGGAGTATCCGTACGGCCCGTGCGGTGGTCTGTTGGGGAAGAAGAAGAGGTGAGGAAGAAGAGTTAGGAGACGTAGGATATTCATCCAACCACCTGAAATGGTAGACTGACCCAAGTCAGGCAACTTGCATAACAATATATGTTTTTACACAACAAAAGATCCATAAAAACAACAACATAAAGAAAAACTATCACTGCTCGCGGAACGAGACGGCCTCGTCGTCTTTGGCTGCCGGTGCGAACTAGCCGTAGCTACCGACGTGTGTCTCCGCACCTTGGTTGTCCTCGGCCTCCAGCTACTTGTTCACGCCGAGCGTGCGGGCGCTCTGCACGGACGAGAGCACCACCCGGTTTAAGTTGAGGACGTCCGGTTCCGCCTGCAGGAGGGCCTCGATGGCAGCGGCATCTGCGCGCTCCACATCGACTCGAGCCTCCGTCGCCCGGTTCAAGTCCAGGACGTCCAGTTCCGCCTGCAGGAGGGCCTCGATGAGAGCGGCATCCGTGCGCTCCATGTCGAGTTGAGCCTCTGCTGCCCGGTTCAAGTCCAGGACGTCCGGTTCCGCCTGCAGGAGGGCCTCAATGGCAGCGGCATCCGCGCGCTCCACCTCAAGTTGAGCCTCCGCCGCCCGGTTCACATCCACGACATCCGGTTCCACCTGCAGGAGAGCCTCGATGGCAGCAGCATGCGCGCGCTCCGCGTCGAGTTGAGCCTCTGCCTCCCAGTCCTCCTTTAGTATCGCCAGGTTGAACCGCTGGTCCGCCTGCACCATGGGGCACTCGGACGCCGGCACGAAGTCGACGTCCATCGTCTCATACCCATTGGGGACCTTCTGCGCCGCGACCTTCGCCATGAACATTGGATCGACTTCCTCCTCCTCATAGCTTGGCTCCAGAGAACTCGGGGATTGGCCCGCCGCAAAGCGAGCTTGGGAACAGAGGTCTGTGACGCGGACCGCCGCCGCAATTTCTGCATGGCGCTCCGGTGTCAGCATCTTGTATTACGTGATCTTGCGGCGCACCATGGCTTTCCGGCGAACTAGGGGACGCTTGATGCGGGCTAGGGGATCGAAAGGTGGGGGAAGGGGCTAGACATTAGGTGTGGTTTTAGGGGAGTGGCTGGCGTAGGCTGAGCAGCGAAGGTTCTGGTATGAATAGTGGTTCCTGTGATGACCGGTCAATCGGTTTTGACTGTACATCGCTCTTGTCGCGGTTGCCTTGCAGCCCGGCAAGCTGGACCCTCCATGTCGCTCACCGAATGGAACGCGCTTCGTCTTGCGTTTTTGCTCGCTTGTGGGGCCTCAGTTGAGAGCAAACCGACGTCCCTCCCCCTCCCCCGCCCGCGTCATTTATACTACCACTCCCTTTGTTTTATGCGGAGTAAATAAAAATAGAGGGAGTATACTACGGATGAGGATCCCCTGACGTGGCTGAACCCATTGAGTAACTGACATGTAGGGCCTAGCAAGCATGGGGTCCGCCAGTAAGTGATCAAAAGGGAGGGTAAGGCAGGGATACCTACGTCAGAGGATCCACTTCCACTACTACTCCCTTCTTCCATTTACTATACAGGACCTAATGCGTTTTTCGAGGCTAACTTTGACCAAATGTTAGAGTAATAATATATGACATGCAACTTACAGAAAGTATACAGTCAAATTCGTATGTGAAAGGAGCTTCCAATGATATAATTTTTACATTATACATCTCATGCACTATTAATCTTGTCAATAGTCAAATGCGGTTTAGAAAAACGCATTAGAGCATGGTTAATAATATAGCCAGTCGATGGCTATAAGGAACTGCCATGTCATCTATAGCCATCATCTATTATATGCACTCATACAGTAGTGTGAGCTATAAGGTTGGCTATTTCCCGCAAAAAAAAGGTTGGCTATTGTATTAGTACCTTTTTCTATCTCCTCTCTATCTCTTTCTTCATATTTATTGTATTTAACTAGGAATGCGTATATAGCTAGGCTCTTGCATGAGAGCTCACTCCCCTTAATTTTTCACATCTCTCTCCTCCACATAGGCCCTATATAAATGGAAGGAGGGAGTACTACTATGAGCACTGCATACTCTAGTACAGATGTTGTCAGTACTCCACTAGTACTATTGGACAGGGAGCTTAAAAAAAGTTACTATTGGACTGGCTATACGTGGCGAAATCCTAGTAGGAAGAGCATGCGCGAGAACAAGCACATTCACGTGGTTGAAAACAAATTGGAAACCATCTCGAGTACAAATCTAGGAGTACGTACAAATCTAACAATATTGATTGGGCGTTGTTGAATGTTGATACTTTTTTTAACCAAAGTAGAGATACTTTGACTACACATAAAACTTATATGTAAACTAGAAAGGATAGTAGGGAGTATATTGTACGTTAAAAAACAAAATGAACATTGAATACCCTTTATATATGATTTGCAGATGCTATGATCACCGGTTCGAAATTTTGAATCCGCCTTAGGTACTCATTCTCTCTTGATTTCATCTCGGGGTCTGGAGATCGATTGAAAGAGGACTAGGGTGGGTACAATATGTTCGTTTCGCTTATGAACGTACAATATACTCCCTCTGATCCCCACAGACCCCCCGCCCGGGTCATTTCTATCATAGAAACAGACCAAAGCTTTATCTCCTCGCACGACACGCAATTGATCTCTGAACATCAATCGATCTCGTCAACATCTGTCGGGGCATGAACCGAATGGGATGTCAAAACTAAGACGCGAAGCGACACGTTGTGGAGGCAAAGTGAAACTTTAAACGAACCGTTTGTTTGTATGCATGTCGGACAAATTACTAAACATTGGAAATACAAGCATGGTCTAGGCCCACATGCGAATGATACTCGACGAAATGTTCAAATGAGGCATGCGGGAGGATGGATTCGACCGGAGGGCGGCATGATCGATGGAGAAGAGGGTTGAAGAGGAATGAGAGATAAGAAAACGCCACATGATTATACTTGAACGGCTCAAATAAACAATAAGTTGTCTCGCTTGGCCTACATAGTGAAAGGCCTAATGCGCAACGCGGAGCACTGACGCTCGAATATGGCTGGGAAAACAGGGAAACCGACATGTGGGGCACACCTGTCAGGACGACGTAGCGTAGACTAGTCCAATGGAGGAGCTGGCCCACGACCTCCTCACCACCGGCAACTGTTCATGTGGGTCGTGGGGGCCAACAACGTGGCACAGCTCCAGCACTGCCTCTGAACACGGTGACAGCGGTGAGCGACACGCTCATCGTCGCTAGACATGGTCGGCTTTAGTGTGTCGAGGGTGGCGTTAGTGCTGTGGCACGACCAACAGTATGTTTGATTTGCGCCCAAGGTTGTCCCATCAAAGCATTGGGTAGCCAAAATTTTGGTTGAGGTTTTGGTTATCCATGATTTGGCCGACATTGGCAAGAAAGATGAACTAGAGTTGGCTAGAGTTCATTGGCATGCCAAAAAAATGGCAACCATCCAAACAAAGACCAATCTTTGGGTCATGACCAAAATTTTGGTAAGGTGCACTTTGGCCGCAATCCAAACACACCCCAACACCCGGCTCATCGAGGATGCACGGGGCGTCGGGATGCGTCCGCGGAGCGGTGTAGTGCGGCCAACTGCATCCTCAGGACCTGAGACCATGTCGGGTCGTCTTGCTTTTTCAATGACATGCGGTGATCGCATGTGAGCAAAGGGCATCTCCAACGTTGCTACGATCGCAGCTGACTACCCTGGCACACCAAAAACCCTCGTCCCTCGCGCCGTCGCGCGGTGCGTCCCCAGCCGGCGCCAGCTGCCCGCATTCATGTCGTCCGTCTATATGCCGTCGTTAAGAGGCTCGGTGCTCGAGGAACCAACTCCAGCGACTTAATGACGCACCAGGACGCTTGGCCTCACTGGAATGCGCTACTTAAAGCGGCAACGCCCGGCTAACCTCCACACCATAGCGCATCGTCCTCCTACCTGGCACCACATCCGCCATGACCGCAAGCGCGAACGCTCTGTGGGAGAGCTTGTCTTCAGGGATGAAGCTCGAGGTCGCCGCCCTCGCTCAAGTCGCCTCTTGCGATGCAATAGCGGCGTAGCCAGACGCAGATGCGACCGCACAAGCGGTGGCCACGCTGGCGGCCGACGACGGGAGCACCGTCAGCCACGTGTCCTACTTGCCGCCGTCCAACGTCCGGCACCGCCAGGGTCAGGTACTCCTCCGAGGATGAGTAGGGCATGGTGTGCCAACTGGCCGGTCCATATCCCGTGTTCTATTCTTCCTCGCCGGAGACCGCACCTTCACTTCACGGGTCTTGAACCCCGCCCCCGTAGATAGAGATCGCAGATGGAGGACGTCGGTCGCCGCTGTAGAATAGGTTTAGGGTCGGGTTTCTTTTATTTTTCTGTCCTATAAAAGTTTGAAATGTAATGAAAATATGCCGTGTTTGCATTAATCTCAGCCAGTGTATATGAAATTTCACAATAACATAGTATATTGTAGGAGTACTAGCTAGATGCCCGTGCGTTGCACGGAAGATCAAGATCTTGTGGAAGAAAAGGATGAACGAGGGAAGGCCTTATCTGCAAATGTGGAGAGGAGTGCGGGTAAATTGTCATAGTTTCCTTCCTATCCGTTAGATATAGATCGGACGACCTATATTGCAGGATGACAGGCAGACCATCGTCACCAACTCTGCTTTTTATTGAACCGAGACAAAGCTAACATGCGAAGTAAAATAAACACATAGGGTCTATACATACACAATTTATCTTAGGCACTCCAATAGTACGTCCACTGCACATTCACACATTTCACATCTTTCTACATCTACGGAAACCTACGAAAGGGTTAACATAAATTGCCTCTCTCTCTCCTCCCCCGATTTTCATGGTGGTGGCCCCCTCCCTCCCCCCAATCTACAATCAACAGCTCACACGTTTCACATTACGTTAATTACGTAACTGGTATTACGTAGGTGTAGCATTACTCGTCCTAAAAAACCCAACTAAGCCAACCTCCCAGCATATCGCGCGGGAAAAGACCCGGCCGCGCCGTTTTAATCGGGATTACTGGATTACTAGTAGTAGTATCGATGGATCGCGCGAAGCAACAAGTTTTTTTTGAGGGGGCGAAGCACCTAGTTTAAAAGGAAAAAAGGTGGTACACTCACAACACCCTTGTCGCGGTCGCATTGCACCCCACACACGTTTGGTCCTGCACACGACTCATACAAACGGAACGCGCTTCGACTTGCCTCTTCATTGACACGTGGGACTACAGTTGGAGAAACCGACCATGCGCCAAACTCCCCCCGCCCACCGCGCGAAAATTCTCCCCCACCCAAAAATTCCCCCGAGTCCTAGATTCAACCGCCCTTCGGCCAACTAGCCAATAATATTCCCCAAACCCCTCCCCCCGTCCCCCTCCACTCCATTCGCTCCGCCAAAGCCGCCCTCCCCGCCGCGCTGATACATCAATGCCGTGGTTCTTCGAGGGGACGCACGGCGATCCTCTCGCTCCCACAGTACGCTCTCGTAGACTGTCGTCATGTAGCCGCGCCGCCACTGCTGGTGACGTTCTTGTGGAGGCGCACGACGGCCAGCACCGCCACCGCTGGCGACGTTCGTGTGGAGACGCACGATAGTCAGCTTCTCCCATGATACGCGCATTCTAGACTGAGGCCCCGTGCATGTCGGTGTAGCGCTGAATGTTAGCTGATAGATGCTGTTAATCTCACTGTTCTCCAAAGTAGTTTATAGTCAATATACTCTGCTTAAGAAGCTTTCTTCTTAGCTGAGATGGCATGCCAAGGCCGATTAGTTGATAAAATATCCTGTCATATATTTATTGTGATGTAGATTGCCATGGTCTAGTAGCCAATCTGTTAGGTGCAATAGCTCTACACCATTTTATACTTGATCTTTGTTGCTGCGATGGCCTTCGATAGTTCCATGGCTGCGTGCTCGGCCTCATTGACTGCTGAAACAGCCTGCCATAATTTAGCACTCAAATATGTTTGCTGAATTAGCTTTACATATATTTCGTTACTTAGATCTGCTCATCCAAATATCTTGCCATAGCTTTAGACATCGACCTAGGTATTTTTTTCTAGACTTCATAAAAAAGCATATATGTTTTTCCTGTAATATCTAGTAGAAGAACTAATTTGTAGGTCTAACAGATGGACATGACTTGGATAACTTCTGCTCGAAGATTCTTCGGTGCATATGTCGAGGGGGTTGAAAACTTCATGAACTTTATCAGAGCTGAGTACGGTGGTCCAAAATCAGATGTGCTTTGCCCGTGTAGCAGTTGTACGAATTCAGTTACAAGACCCCAGTCAACTGTGCAAAATCATCTACACTTGTATGGGATGTCGGTCACATATACTAGGTGGGTTCATCATGGTGAAGCTGTGAACGTCAATGTTATTGACTACGTGGAAGCAACATATCACCATCTTGATCTGCCTGATGCTCAGGTGGAAGAGGAGGAGGAGGAGGTGGTGGCGGAGCCAGTGAGTTTGACCAACATTGAAACAATGCTATGAAATGCTCGTGCATTCCGTGAACTTTCACCTGCAGAAGAAAAATGGTGGGCCCGCATGTTGGAACAATGCAACGTGGCTGTCACCCCAGGAAATAAGCTGTCAGTATTCTCAGCTATGGTCACCTTTCTTCAGGTGAAGACATCTGAGCGTATGACCAACAAATCATTCGATGTTGGCTGTTTTCCACAAAGCTTTGCCAGATGCGTCTAAGATGCCACACACCTACAGTAAAATCAAGAATTTCCTTCGTGTAGTTAGAATTGGATATGATATGATCAATGTTTGTAATAATAATTGTGTTCTGTTCCGGAAGGATTATGCCAACTTAAGTGAATGCCCTAAATGCAAATCATTAAGATGGAAAGATGGCGATGCTGTGAAGAGGATTCCTCATAATGTTCTGAGACATTTTCCAATTACACCAAGATTGCAGAGGTTGTTTCATGATGCTGAAACAAGAGAGGATCTATTGTGGCATTCTAGGAACCAGGAGTACAGAGATCAGAATGTAATGAGCCATCCATCAGATGGTAGTGAGTGGAAAAGCTTCAATCAGAAACACAAAAAGTTTGTTGCTGACCCGAGAAACATTAGACTTGGCTTAGCTTCAGATGGATTTAACCCATTTGGCCACCAGAGTGCCACATATAGCATGTGGCCAGTGCTTGTTATCCCTTACAACATGCCTCCAAATGTCTGAACCAAAGAATCAAACTACATGATGGCCTTGATCATCCCAGGTCCAAAAAGTCCTGGAAAGGATTTTGATTTGTTCATGGAGCCTCTTGTGGAGGAACTTCAACAGCTATGGAGTGGTGTTCTCACTCGAGACCTATATAGCAGCCCACCAACTGTTTTCTTTCTGCGTGCTGTTATAATTTGGTGCATCCATGATTATCTGGCTTTGGGCACTATGTCAGGGCGAACGACACATGGTTACAATGCATGTGTTCGCTGTGACAGGAATCCGCTGTAATACACAATACTTAGCAAGATCTGTTACATTGGATACCGTCGTTTCCTTGCCAAGACAAGCCGCATCCTAGAAAATACCGAAGACATGTGTTCAATGCAAAGCATGAAAACCATGATGCGCCAAAGAGGCTCACCGCTGATGAGTTGCAAGTGGAATTAGAGAAGGCCAGGCATATTACACTAGGAAACCATCCTGGTAATGGTAGCGGGAAAAGGAAGCATGGCAGGGTAGAAGAGAGATTATTGTTTACCCGCAGGTCCACTTTGTGGGACTTGGAGTATTGGAAAGATTTGGATCTGCGGCATAATCTTGATGTGATGCACATCGAGAAAAATATATGTGACAACATTATTGGCACACTTCTTAATATTGAAGGCAAGATGAAAGATACCTTAAAATCTAGGATTGATTTGACACACCTGGGTATCAGACAGGATTTGCAGGTGCAAGATAAAGGTAAACCACGGGATATGGCACCAGCTGTGTACGTCTTGGACAAGGTAAAAAGAAAAGAATTCTGTGAGGTCCTGTCACGTGTGAGATTCCGTCATGGATTTGCTTCCAACCCTGAAAGGAGAGTCAGTGCAGATGGAAACAAGGTACAAGGGTTGAAAACTCATACTGCCATGTCCTACTTCAAATGGTTTTACCTGTTATCCTTAGAGGATTGGGCCGCCCTGACTTATATAGAGCAGTTGCAGAGTTGGGACAATTCTTTAGGGAACTCTACAGTAGAAATATCAAGATAGATGCTTTGGAGCGTCTTAGAGACAAGATACCAACTATACCATGCGACCTTGAGAATATATGTATCCTCCAGCCTTCTTTGATGTGATGGTGCATTTGGCTGTTCATCTACCTGATGAGGCACTACTTAGAGGTCCAGTACAGTATGGCTGGATGTACCCTATTGAAAGGCGGCTAGGCACTTTCAAGGGCTATGTTAGGAATAGAGCTAGACCCGAGGGTTCCATTGCAGAGGCCTACATTGCTACAGAAGCGTTGACATTCTGCTCAAAATACATTGAAACAGCTGATCAGCTTAGCAAAGAGGTGGGTGAAGACAATACCAAGCTCAATGTTTTCGATTATTCTGTTCGAGTTACAGGGAAGAGTCAACAAGAGGACAAACCTAAATATTTGGACAAAATGGTTTGGTATGTGTTGAATAACTGTCATGAGATGCTACCTTCTATCTAGTAGGGATATCTAAATTAGTGCCCCTGGTTCCTTAGTTGTGCTCACTTTTCCCCATGCTCCAAATGTTTGCTCACTTTTCCCCACTTCCTTAGCTGAAACTCTCACAAATGCTCATAGTGGGCGTTTGCCGTCTTGACCGTCCATTGACCGTTAATTGTTGATGAGTGGGGCCGAGTCTTCGTCTGACTGTTGCTTGCTGACGGGTGGGACCGCAAGGAGACACGTATTGGGCAGCTTGTCTGAATCTGAAACAGATCTAGATAGGCTGCACTGCACCGCGCCGCCCCGCCCCCTCCGCCGGCGTCGTGCCGCATCCACTGCAGTTGTTTCCTCCACCCTATGCCCTATTCCGTTCGTCGACAATGCCGCGTCTCTGCCAGATATAGCCCACCTCCCCATCTGGGATTACATAGCGATGTTGAGTGAGGACGCCCGGAATGCAGTCGACCATGGAGAGGATTGGGTCGAATCCGCGGCAGATAATTCATGGATTAAACCTGGGTAAGCATTGTTTCCTCTTGAATTGACGTTCTAAGTCGTATTGTAGGCCGTATTTGACTTCTGTTTGCTTGAATCATTCGAATTTGTGCTTGATTTTACCCTGCTAACCGAAGCCTTTGTTTCCTTCCCCCAACAAAATAGGATTGATCCTGCGCTGGCTTTCCAGCTGGCGATTAGAATGGAAACTAGTGTGCTGCGTGGTACTAAACCGCATTTGATTCCATCATTTTCTATCCCAAAGTGGTAGAAACCAGCATATCTTTCAAAGATTTGCGAGCTGAGCTCCGAAACACCTATCCCTGGAGTGATGCCGATGCTGTTGAACTGAATTACTTCAGCAGTGACGAGCAAAGATTTCTCCTACTAACTTGTGACGATCATATGTCGTTGCTTTTTGCTGGGATTGCTGGCTGCCGATTCAGTAGACTCCAAATCGATGTGCTTCAGCCACGCGCAGAACGGGCGAAGGGGAAGGGAGTTCAGACATCATCTGTTTGTGCTAATAGCCAGCACCCCGGCACTCCTTGTAGGTCGACACCAAGTAAAGCAATTGGTTCATGGAGCCACAACATGCCTGCTGCCAATTCTGGTTCTGATTCAGCTGCTGCTTCTCGTGTACCTTCTGCAGTTGGTGTAGAAGAAGATGTAGAACCTGACGAGGAAGTGCCTACAAATGATGATGAAGACGAGATGATGTTTCCTGAACTGGTCGATGTAGCCAGTCAGCAAGCAGTGGATGATGAATATATGGAGGAGCCCATCAGCCAAGCTAGGTTTGATGACACTGACGATGAAGAGAAGGTGGAGAACATGGACAGCTTAATCGAGGATGAATACGATGGTGATGAGATGCCAACAATTGAGTGGAACAGGGAAAAACCTGAGCTTAGTGTAGGTACCATTTTCCAATAAATGGTGGACTGTCGGAATGCAGTGACAACATGGTGCATTATATCTGAAAACACCTATAAGATTAAAAGGAGTGAGTCAGCAAGGTTCACAGTTTTTTTTCCATATCCTAGGTGTAGGTGGAAGTTGCATGCATCTCGTATGAGAAAGAGCAAATATATTCAGGTAATCCAAGTTCAGTTAGTAATTTAGTTTCAGATCACTGAGTAAGGTTTCTTAACTGTTCTTTACCCTTTTATTTTGTTTCAGATAAAGAAAAACCCACACAAGAACACCTGTCCACCTGGAGGGGGAGGGGGGAAGGCCAAAACCAAGCTAGAAAAAACTAGGTGGGTGGCAGATGCTATATTGGATTGGCTGAGAGAAGAACCTGGACTTGGTCCAACAACACTCCATGGGAAGCTTTTTGAGAAGTACAAGATAGAAATTCCTTACATGAGAATTTTCAATGCTAGGGAAAAGGCTCTTGACAAAATTAATGGTCAATGGAATGACAGTTTTCAGCTGCTTTACACTTTCAAAGCTGAAGTGGAGATGGCAAGTCCAGGGAGTGTTGTAGAGATTGACAAGTATACAGTTCCATTCAAAATAAAAGGGAAGTCATTTCAGAAGAAGTGCTTTAGAAGGGCTTTTGTTTGTTTCAAGGCTTGCTGGCAGGGGTTTCTAGTGTTGGAAATATGCCCTAGAGGCAATAATAAAAGCATTATTATTATATTTCCTTATTCATGATAATTGTCTTTATTCGTGCTATAATTGTGTTGTCCGGAAATCGTAATACATGTGTGAATAACAGACAACAAACATGTCCCTAGTAAGCCTCTAGTTGACTAGCTCGTTGATCGACAGATAGTCATGGTTTCCTGACTATGGACATTGGATGTCATCGATAACGGGATCACATCATTAGGAGAATGATGTGATGGACAAGACCAATTCCTAAACATAAGCATAAGATCGCTTAGTTCGTTTGCTAGAGTTTTCCAATGTCAAGTATCCTTTCCTTAGACCATGAGATCGCGTAACTCCCGGATACCGTAGGAGTGCTTTGGGTGTGCCAAACGTCACAACATAACTGGGTGACTATAAAGGTATACTACGGGTATCTCTGAAAGTGTCTGTTGGGTTGACATGGATCGAGACTGGGATTTGTCACTCCGCTTGACGGAGAGGTATCACCGGGCCCTCTCGGTAATGCATCATCATAATGAGCTCAGTGTGATTAAAGTGTTTGATCACGGGATCATGCATTATGGTACGAGAAAAGTGACTTGCCGGTAACGAGATTGAACGAGGTATTGGGATACCTACGATCGAATCTCGGGCAAGTAAAATACCGATTGACAAAGGGAATCGTATACGGGATTAATTGAATCCTCGACATCGTGGTTCATCCGATGAGATCATCGTGGAGCATGTGGGAGCCAACATGGGTATCCAGATCCCGCTGTTGGTTATTGCCCGAGAGCCGTCTCGGTCATGTCTGCATGTCTCCCAAACCCGTAGGGTCTACACACTTAAGGTTCGGTGACGCTAGGGTTGTGAAGATATGTATATGCAGTAACCCGAATGTTGTTCGGAGTCCCGGATGAGATCCCGGACGTCACGAGGAGTTCCGGAATGGTCCGGAGGTAAAGAATTATATATAGGAAGTGCTGTTTCGGCCATCGGGACAAGTTTCGGGGTTATCGGTATTGTACCGGGACCACCGAAGGGGTCCCGGGGGTCCACCAGGTGGGGCCACCTGCCCTGGTGGGCCACATGGGACTTAGGGGGTGCGCCTTGGCCTGCTTGGGCCAAGGGGAACCTGCCCCAAAGGGCCCATGCGCCTAGGGTTCCATCTAGGAGGAGTCCTAGTGGTGGAAGGCACCTCCTAGATGGCTTGGGGGGAGGGAAACCTCCCTGGCCGCCGCCCCCTTGGGAGATTAGATCTCCCAGGGCCGGCGCCCCCCCAAGAGGCCTATATAAGGGGGGGGGGGGAGGGGAGGGGGGCAGTGCACCCTATGCCCTGGCGCCTCCCTCCTCCCTGCAACACCTCCTCCTCCTCCCGTAGTTGCTTAGCGAAGCCCTGCCGGAGTTCTGCTACATCCACCACCACGCCGTCGTGCTGCTGGATCTTCATCAACCTCTCCTTCCCCCTTGCTGGATCAAGAAGGAGGAGACGTCACGCTTTCCGTACGTGTGTTGAACACGGAGGTGCCGTCCGTTCGGCACTAGATCATCGGTGAATTGGATCACGGCAAGTACGACTACCTCATCCACGTTCACTCGAACGCTTCCGTTGCGATCTACAAAGTGGTATGTAGATGCTATCTAATCTGAATACTCGTTGATAGATGAACTCATAGATGGATCTTGGTGAAACCGTAGGAAAAATTTTAATTTTCTGCAACGTTCCCCAACAGTGGCATGATGAGCTAGGTCTATGCGTAGTTCTTCTTGCGCGAGTAGAACACAATTTGTTGTGGGCGTAGATGTTGTCAACTCTTCTTGCTGCTACTAGTCTTATCTTGCTTCAGCGGTATTGTGGGATGAAGCAGCCCGGACCAACCTTACACGTACGCTTACGTGAGACCGGTTCCATCGACTAACATGCACTAGTTGCATAAGGTGGCTGGCGGGTGTCTGTCTCTCCCACTTTAGTTGGAGCGGATTCGATGAAAAGGGTCCTTATGAAGGGTAAATAGAAGTTGACAAATCACGTTGTGGTTTTAACGTAGGTAAGAAAACGTTCTTGCTAGAACCCTAATTCAGCCACGTAATACTTGCAACAACAATTAGAGGACGTCTAACTTGTATTTGCAGCAAGTGCTTTGTGATATGATATGGCCAAAGTTGTGATGTATGATGAATGATCTATATGTGATGTATGAGATGTTCATGCTATTGTAATAGGAATCACGACTTGCATGTCGATGAGTATGACAACCGGCAGGAGCCATAGGAGTTGTCTTTATTTTTTGTATGACCTGCGTGTCATTGAGAATCGCCATGTAAATTACTTTACTTTATTGCTAAACACGTTAGCCATAGTAGTAGAAGTAATAGTTGGCAAGCAACTTCATGGAGACACGATGATGAAGATCATGATGATGAAGATCATGGTGTCAAGCCGGTGACAAGATGATCATGGAGCCCCAAGATGGAGATCGAAGGAGCTATGTGATATTGGCCATATCATGTCACGTTTATTATTTGATTGCATGTGATGTTTATCATGTTTTGCATCTTGTTTACTTAGAACGACGGTAGTAAATAAGATGATCCCTCATAATAATTTCAAGAAAGTGTTCTCCCTAACTGTGCACCGTTGCGACAGTTCGTTGTTTCGAAGCACCACGTGATGATCGGGTGTGATAGATTCTAACGTTCACATACAACGGGTGTAAGACCGATTTACACACGCAAAACACTTAGGTTGACTTGACGAGCCTAGCATGTACAGACATGGCCTCGGAACACAGAAGACCGAAAGGTCGAGCATGAGTCGTATAGAAGATACGATCAACATGAAGATGTTCACCGATGTTGACTAGTCCGTCTCACGTGATGATCGGACATGGCCTAGTTGACTCGGATCATGTAATACTTAGATGACTAGAAGAGGGATGTCTATCTAAGTGGGAGTTCATTAAATAATTTAATTAAATGAACTTTATTATCATGAACTTAGTCTAAAATATTTACAATATGTCTTGTAGATCAAATGGCCAACGTAGTCCTCAATTTCAATGCGTTCCTAGAGAAAACCAAGCTGAAAGATGATGGTAGCAACTATACGAACTGGGTCCGGAACCTGAGGATCATCCTCATAGCTGCCAAGAAAGATTATGTCCTAAGAGCACCGCTGGGTGACGCACCTATTCTCCCTGCAGAACAAGACGTTATGAACGCTTGGCAGTCACGCTGTGATGATTACTCCCTCGTTCAGTGCGGCATGCTTTGCTTAGAGCCGGGGCTCCAAAAGCGTTTTGAGAGACATGGAGCATATGAGATGTTCGAAGAGCTGAAAATGGTTTTCCAAGCTCATGCCCGGGTCGAGAGATATGAAGTCTCCGACAAATTCTTTAGCTGTAAGATGGAGGAAAATGGCTCTGTCAGTGAACACGTACTCAAAATGTCTGGGTTACACAACCGCTTGACTCAACTGGAAGTTAATCTCCCGGATGAAGCGGTCATTGACAGAATCCTCCAGTCGCTTCCACCTAGCTACAAGAGCTTTGTGATGAACTACAATATGCAGGGGATGGTAAAGACCATTCCTGAGGTATATGCTATGCTGAACTCAGCAGAGGTAGAAATCAAGAAGGAGCATCAAGTGTTGATGGTGAATAAAACCACTAAGTTCAAGAAAGGCAAGGGTAAAAAGAACTTCAAGAAGGACGGCAAGGAAGTTGCCGCGCCCGGTAAGCAAGTTGCCGGGAAGAAGCCAAAGAATGGACCCAAGCCCGAGACTGAGTGTTTTTATTGCAAGGGAAGTGGTCACTGGAAGCGGAACTGCCCCAAATACTTAGCGGACAAGAAGGCCGGCAAAACCAAAGGTATATGTGATATACATGTAATTGATGTGTACCTTACCAGTACTCGTAGTAGCTCTTGGGTATTTGATACCGGTGCAGTTGCTCACATTTGTAACTCAAAGCAGGAGCTGCGGAATAAACGGAGAATGGCGAAGGACGAGGTGACGATGCGCGTCGGGAATGGTTCCAAGGTTGATGTGATCGCCGTCGGCACGCTGCCTCTACATTTACCTACGGGATTAGTTTTAAACCTCAATAATTGTTATTTAGTGCCAAGTTTGAGCATGAACATTGTGTCTGGATCTCGCTTAATTCGAGATGGCTACTCATTTAAATCCGAGAATAATGGTTGTTCTATTTATATGAGAGATATGTTTTATGGTCATGCTCCGATGGTTAATGGTTTATTCTTAATGAATCTCGTACGTGATGATACACATATTCATAGTGTGAATACCAAAAGAGTTAAAGTTGATAACAATAGTTCCACATATTTGTGGCACTGCCGCCTTGGTCACATAGGTGTCAAACGCATGAAGAGGCTCCATGCAGATGGACTTTTAGAGTCTCTTGATTATGAATCATTTGACACGTGCGAACCATGCCTCATGGGTAAAATGACCAAGACTCCGTTCTCAGGAACAATGGAGCGAGCAACCAACTTATTGGAAATCATACATACCGATGTGTGCGGTCCAATGAGTGTTGAGGCTCGCGGTGGCTATCGTTATGTTCTCACCCTCACTGATGACTTGAGTAGATATGGGTATATCTACTTAATGAAACACAAGTCTGAGACCTTTGAAAAGTTCAAGGAATTTCAGAGTGAGGTTGAAAATCAACGTGAGAGAAAGATCAAGTTTCTACGATCCAATCGTGGAGGAGAATACTTGAGTCACGAATTTGGCACACACTTAAGAAAATGTGGAATAGTTTCACAACTCACGCCGCCTGGAACACCTCAGCGTAATGGTGTGTCCGAACGTCGTAATCGCACTCTATTAGATATGGTGCGATCTATGATGTCTCTTACCGACTTACCGCTATCTTTGTGGGGCTATGCTTTAGAGACTGCCGCATTCACTTTAAATAGGGCTCCGTCGAAATCCGTTGAGACGACACCGTATGAATTATGGTTTGGGAAGAAACCTAAGCTGTCGTTTCTAAAAGTTTGGGGATGCGATGCTTTTGCCAAGAAACTTCAACCTGAAAAGCTCGAACCCAAGTCGGAAAAATGCGTCTTCATAGGATACCCTAAAGAAACTGTTGGGTATACCTTCTACCTCAGATCCGAAGGCAAGATCTTTGTTGCCAAGAATGGATCCTTTCTACAGAAAGAGTTTCTCTCGAAAGAAGTAATTGGGAGGAAAGTAGAACTTGATGAAGTGTTGCCTCTTGAACCGGAAAACGGCGAAACTCAAGAAAACGTTTCTGAGGTGCCTGCTCCGACTAGAGAGGAAATTAATGATGATGATCAAGATACTTCTAATCAAGCTCCTACTGAAATTCGAAGGTCCACAAGGACACGTTCCGCACCAGAGTGGTACGGCAACCCTGTCTTGGAAATCATGTTGTTAGACAACGGTGAACCTTCGAACTATGAGGAAGCAATGGCGGGCCCGGATTCCGACAAATGGCTGGAAGCCATGAAATCCGAGATAGGATCCATGTATGAAAACGAAGTATGGAATTTGACTGACTTGCCCGTTGAACGGCGAGCGATAGAAAATAAATGGATCTTTAAGAAGAAGACGGACGCGGATGGTAATGTGACCATCTATAAAGCTCGGCTTGTCGCTAAGGGTTATCGACAAGTTCAAGGGGTTGACTACGATGAGACTTTCTCACCAGTAGCGAAGCTGAAGTCCGTCCGAATCATGTTAGCAATTGCCGCATTCTATGATTATGAGATATGGCAAATGGACGTCAAAACGGCATTCCTTAATGGTTTCCTTAAGGAAGAATTGTATATGATGCAACCGGAAGGTTTTGTCGATCCTAAGAATGCTGACAAGGTGTGCAAGCTCCAACGCTCGATTTATGGGCTGGTGCAAGAATCTCGGAGTTGGAACATTCGCTTTGATGAGATGATCAAAGCGTTTGGGTTTACACAGACTTATGGAGAAGCCTGTGTTTACAAGAAAGTGAGTGGGAGCTCTGTAGCATTTCTCATATTATATGTAGACGACATACTTTTGATGGGAAATGATATAGAACTCTTGGACAGCATTAAGGCCTACTTGAATAAGAGTTTTTCAATGAAGGACCTTGGAGAAGCTGCTTATATATTAGGCATCAAGATCTATAGAGATAGATCGAGACGCCTCATAGGTCTTTCACAAAGCACATACCTTGATAAGATATTGAAGAAATTCAATATGGATCAATCTAAGAAAGGGTTCTTACCTGTGTTACAAGGTGTGAAATTGAGCTCAGCTCAATGTCCGACCACGGCAGAAGATATAGAAGAGATGAGCGTCATCCCCTATGCCTCAGCCATAGGTTCTATTATGTATGCCATGCTGTGTACCAGACCTGATGTAAACCTTGCCGTAAGTTTGGTAGGTAGGTACCAAAGTAATCCCGGCAAGGAACACTGGACAGCGGTCAAGAATATCCTGAAGTACCTGAAAAGGACCAAGGAAATGTTTCTCGTTTATGGAGGTGACGAAGAGCTCGTCGTAAAAGGTTACGTCGATGCTAGCTTCGACACATATCTGGATGACTCTAAGTCACAAACCAGATACGTGTATATTTTGAATGGTGGGGCAGTAAGCTGGTGCAGTTGCAAGCAAAGCGTCGTGGCGGGATCTACATGTGAAGCGGAGTACATGGCAGCCTCGGAGGCAGCACATGAAGCAATTTTGGTGAAGGAGTTCATCACCGACCTCAGAGTCATACCCAATGCGTCGGGGCCAATCAAGCTCTTCTGTGACAACACTGGAGCTATTGCACTTGCAAAGGAGCCCAGGTTTCACAAGAAGACCAGGCACATCAAGCGTCGCTTCAACTCCATTCGTGAAAAGTTCAAGATGGAGACATAGAGATTTGTAAAGTGCACACGGATCTGAATGTCGCAGATCCGTTGACTAAACCTCTCCCTAAGGCAAAACATGATCAGCACCAGAACTCTATGGGTGTTCGATTCATCACAATGTAACTAGATTATTGACTCTAGTGCAAGTGGGAGACTGTTGGAAATATGCCCTAGAGGCAATAATAAAAGCATTATTATTATATTTCCTTATTCATGATAATTGTCTTTATTCGTGCTATAATTGTGTTGTCCGGAAATCGTAATACATGTGTGAATAACAGACAACAAACATGTCCCTAGTAAGCCTCTAGTTGACTAGCTCGTTGATCGACAGATAGTCATGGTTTCCTGACTATGGACATTGGATGTCATCGATAAAGGGATCACATCATTAGGAGAATGATGTGATGGACAAGACCCAATCCTAAATATAAGCATAAGATCGCTTAGTTCGTTTGCTAGAGTTTTCCAATGTCAAGTATCCTTTCCTTAGACCATGAGATCGTGTAACTCCTGGATACCGTAGGAGTGCTTTGGGTGTGCCAAACGTCACAACATAACTGGGTGACTATAAAGGTATACTACGGGTATCTCTGAAAGTGTCTGTTGGGTTGACATGGATCGAGACTGGGATTTGTCACTCCGCTTGACGGAGAGGTATCACCGGGCCCTTTCGGTAATGCATCATCATAATGAGCTCAGTGTGATTAAAGTGTTTGATCACGGGATCATGCATTACGGTACGAGGAAAGTGACTTGCCGGTAACGAGATTGAACGAGGTATTGGGATACCGACGATCGAATCTCGGGCAAGTAAAATACCGATTGACAAAGGGAATCGTATACGGGATTAATTGAATCCTCGACATCGTGGTTCATCCGATGAGATCATCGTGGAGCATGTGGGAGCCAACATGGGTATCCAGATCCCGCTGTTGGTTATTGCCCGAGAGCCGTCTCGGTCATGTCTGCATGTCTCCCGAACCCGTAGGGTCTACAAACTTAAGGTTCGGTGACGCTAGGGTTGTGAAGATATGTATATGCAGTAACCCGAATGTTGTTCGGAGTCCCGGATGAGATCCGGGACGTCACGAGGAGTTCCGGAATGGTCCGGAGGTAAAGAATTATATATAGGAAGTGCTGTTTCGGCCATCAGGACAAGTTTCGGGGTTATCGGTATTGTACCGGGACCACCGAAGGGGTCCCGGGGGTCCACCAGGTGGGGCCACCTTCCCTGGTGGGCCACATGGGCCTTAGGGGGTGCGCCTTGGCCTGCTTGGGCCAAGGGGAACCTGCCCCAAAGGGCCCATGCGCCTAGGGTTCCATCTAGGAGGAGTCCTAGTGGTGGAAGGCACCTCCTAGATGGCTTGGGGGGAGGGAAACCTCCCTGGCCGCCGCCCCCTTGGGAGATTAGATCTCCCAGGGCCGGCGCCCCCCAAGAGGCCTATATAAAGGGGGGGGGGAGGGGAGGGGGGCAGTGCACCCTATGCCCTGGCGCCTCCCTCCTCCCTGCAACACCTCCTCCTCCTCCCGTAGTTGCTTAGCGAAGCCCTGCCGGAGTTCTGCTGCATCCACCACCACGCCGTCGTGCTGCTGGATCTTCATCAACCTCTCCTTCCCCCTTGCTGGATCAAGAAGGAGGAGACGTCACGCTTTCCGTACGTGTGTTGAACACGGAGGTGCCGTCCGTTCAGCACTAGATCATCGGTGAATTGGATCAGGGCAAGTACGACTACCTCATCCACGTTCACTCGAACGCTTCTGTTGCGATCTACAAAGTGGTATGTAGATGCTATCTAATCTGAATACTCATTGCTAGATGAACTCATAGATGGATCTTGGTGAAACCGTAGGAAATTTTTTAATTTTCTTCAACGTTCCCCAACATCTAGATGGTTGCAGGCCCTATTTGGCTGTAGATGCCAAACATTTGACTGGAAGATGGAGAGGACAGCTAGTAGAAGCTTCTGCAATTGATGGACACAACTGGCTATTCCCAGTTGCATTTGGTGTGGTGGAGGCAGAGTCTGAGGAAAGTTGGGTCTGGTTTCTGCAGCAGTTGTGCAACATTATAGGCACACCCCCAGGTTTAGCTATACACACAGATGCTTGCAAGGGTTTAGAGAGTGCAGTGGAAATTGTATTCCCTGGAGTGGAGCATGGGGAATGTATGCGACACCTAGCGCATAATTTCAAAAAGAAGTTCAAAGGTAAAGTTTATGATGAGAACTTATGGCCAGCATCGTACACATGCAGCAAAAGGAAGCATGAACACCATTTGAGAGTGTTGTATGCTCAAAATCCTCCTGTGAAGGAGTACATGGATGCACATCATGGCAAGGTGTGGTCAAGAAGCAAATTCAATGAAATCTGCAAAGTAGATTATGTGACCAGTAACCTTGCAGAATGCTTCAATTCAAAGTTCAAGTCAGTGAAAGGGCTCTTGTTGTGGCAAGCATTTGACAAGATGAGGCAAATGATCATGATAAAGATGGCTCTTCGCAAAAGAATTGCAGAAACACAATATGTTGGTCATCAAATGCTCCCATCACTGATTAAGGCATTGCACTTGAAGGCAAGAGGACTGAAGATGAAATGTATTCGATCTGGTACATATGAGGGAGAGGTTACCTATACTGACACTAAAAATAGGGTATGGAGGTATCCTGTGAATCTAAGTACTAGAGAATGTACTTGTAGGCAATGGCAGATCCGTGGGAAGCCATGCATACATGCCCTACATCTGATGACCGTTATGGGGGGTGCAGATGGTGTAGTTGATCAATATTGCTCTAAGTATTTCTCTGTTGCCAAATTTATGGCTGCTTATGCTGACAATGTGCCTGCAATATTGGGGAAAGATCAATGGAACATAGAAGATCCAGGGTTCAAACTCCACGCTCCTGTCATTACTAGACCACCAGGAAGACCAAGGAACCAGAGGATTAGAGCAGGTGAGGAGGGTCGTCTACCAAAGAAGCGTGCTTGCAAAAAATGTGGAGTTCTGGGGCATATTGCTAGGCTTTGTACCAATGCAGTGGATGCATCATTTGGAGAGGAGGAAGATGGACATCAACCAATGCTGAGGAGAATGCAGCAGCAATGGAGACTGAAGATGCAGTGGAGAATGCAGCAGCAAATGAAGCAGTGGAGAATGCAGCAGCAAATGAAGCATCTTGGTATGTGTTTGCACCCTCTGTAGAATGCAGCTACCCTTTTGTTTGCATTTGTTCTCTTTTTTGCCTATGGCTTATAGTTTATTTACCAGCTCTACGGAGAAAAGGTCAAGAGATGAAGAAGCAGAAGATTTTGAAACCATGGCCTTTGATGGTTGTGAATCTATAAGAGAGGAAGAGGAGGGCGTAATTTTTCCAAATGTGCCTTTAAAGATTACTGAACCCATAGATGACCGTCAAATGGTCGTCAAGTGCTCGGCGAGTGCAACTACTCCATCAGCACCTCCACGAGGAAAACCCCAAGTAAAGCCCAAGATCAAAAGGAACAAGAGTCTGAAAAGAAAAGAGCATCTCAACTAGGGAAACCAGGAGCAAGACGGTGAAGCCAGCTGCAAACACAAGGAGCAAGTCGAAAATTTGAATTAAGTTGTTGGGTAATGTTTGTGTTGTCAATTTGAGGACGAGTGGATCGCTTAAAACTTGGTAGATTTGTATTAAGATATTGGCATCTTAAAACTTGGTATATTTGAGCTACTGTGAAAACTTATCAGTTGTAATAATGTTGCTTCTACTTTGGTTTCTTATTTGAGTCAGAATTCAAATTTCCATCAAAATTTGAATTTAAATCAATATTTGAATTTGGGCCAAAATTTGGATTCGAGTTAAAGTTGAAGTTGAACATTGGAGGTTCATTGCTCTGTGCGGTGTATTTGATCGAGCATTTGAAGTCCAATATTCGTAGGTGAACAGTCCGAATGAGAAATGTGCTAGAAACGAGCTCGAAAGCTAGGGTAAACAGCCCTATTTGAAATCAAGTTTTTTGACCTTGCCTAAATGAGTCATATATATTTTTATTAACACTTGTTCCATATATATAGGGTAAGAACGAAGTCTCACTATTATTGATTAATATTCATATTACTACAATTTTTTTGAAAAATATGCTTTTAATTCAAAACCGTCAAATAACACGTTTTAGATATGAAAATGAAAAAGTAAGTTCAGATCCTTCTTACTCACTCCAAAATGAAGCTATGGAGATTTTTCTGTTTTTTTTAATTATTTTGATTTTTTTCAAACACTAAACCCTCTCTCCCTATTCTACGAACTCTGAAAATGTTCATAGGTGATAGCTCATTTGTGTGAAGACTTTTTTCATTAAAATGACCTACACCAAGTTTATATTTTTTCTCATAACCTTGTCACATATGACGGCTATGTGCGCAAGAATTACAACATTTTGATTTTTTTTGAATTTTTTAAAAACATTTGAACTTGATTTCGACAGATCACTTCAAAAAAATGTTTTTTCAAAAAAACGCCCCTATACCGAGTTTATATTTTTTTTATGGTAACTAGGTCTCATAAACGGATGAACTACATTTGTTTTATATTTTTGCGATTTTTTCTAATTTAGTTATGGCCATTTGAAATCTGGTCAAACCCTAATAACCCCGTTGACTCGCTCATAACCCCGCAGAAATGCTCCAAACCCTAGCGTCGAACGTGCGCCGTCGGATCCTACCAAGTGCCAAACACCACCCGTCAGATCTGGGGCAGGCATGCGCGATACGCATGATGCATCCTGATTGGCTACTGCACTGTCCTTCTTAGGTTTTTTACAATCTACCCCACTTTACATATGAAATTGTATTTTTCGCACATGACCACCACATGTCAGTGTTAAGAGTTGGTTCAAATATTCAAACTGCAAAATACAATGTGGCAAATCGTCAATATAGCTTCCCCTTCTCCTCTTCTCCATCTGACAGACAAAGGCATCGAGCAGATCGAGCAATTCCTCTGTTTCTTTCCCCATCTTCTCGTTCTTCTTCCTCTCGAGCAATTCCTCTGTTTCTTCCTCTCGGGCGATATGTCGACCTCCTCGTCAGCCCCCCGTTCCACGTGGCCAGTGTATGGTCCAGTGCCGATGACTCGATGCACTGACTGTCCATGGACTGCGCCACTGAAGCGGTTGACTTCGAAGGAGGAGAAGAATGGGAACTTTGGGCGCGAGTTCATCAAATGCGAGAGCAAGCCGGAGGGGCAGGTTAGATCTGAGTTTTCCTCGCATCCTTTATCTCTAATTTCTCAAAAAATCTGTCAGATTTGGATTTAGGTTACATGATTTCGTTTTCAGATCATGAAGAAATGCCACCATTTCGAGTGGATGGATGATTACATCGAGAGGCTTCAAGGGTCGGGCTTGCTGGATTCGAGGGGGAATGCAATCCGTGAGTCCAATCTGCCCCATGACAGTGCCGCTCCGGCAGCAGCAGCACGTCCGGAATACCCGACGGTGGTAGATGTCGAACTGAAGACGGAATTGAAGAAGATGAATAAGAACTTCAAGCAGCTGATTGAGTTGAAGAAGCAATCCAATCTGATAGCTTTAGGAATACTTGCTCTAGGAATTTTTTACTTAATGGCCATCTCTCGTTAGAGATGTTTGTCTACTGTTGTTGCCACTGTTTAGCAATCCAAGTCTGTTTATCTCAAATGCAACTTTGTTTAGTGCAATTGTCGATCTCTGAATGTATGCATTTTACTGTTAAGTTTCGACACTTTCAGTTTCGGCAGAAAACAACTACCAGTTCAGTGATAGGATTATTTTGTTAGCTAATAACCTCGAGTGTTGGATCATACCCTAGCTCGTCAGATGACAGTAAGTAGTACTTGAGCAGCACAAGGGATATACATCAAGTTCATCTCTTCTCTCTCGCACTTGCCAGACTTTTGTCCTCGAGTTCGCCAGTTCTGCTAAAAAATACCTAGTTCGCGGGCCCAAAGAGATAGCCCAGAAACAAGCGATGTTTCTTTTTTTGTTTAGGAAGGATTGCTTTGTTCTTTTTTGTTTCTGATTGCTTTTTTCATTAATTTTATTGCCCAATCTCTTCTATCTCATTGAGGAATTTTTTTGGCTTTCCTTTATGGGTCCCTTCATTTTTTAGAATCAAAGTATTTGCAAACCGCATTATTATTATGCCTAGCGAACCAATACTTCTTGATTAGAAAAAGAGGTCTAACCCTCTTTTTTATATACTTCAAACATAGTGTAGTTAAAACTACACTTTTGACTAAAGCCAAATATCTCAAAGTATTTGATACTTCAATATTTCTGAAAACCAAAGTATTCTTTGAATACCTAAGAAATACAGAGCTCTCAAACCAAAGCCGTGTACAAATGTACAATATGTTCTTATTTTTAGAAGGCATCTATAAACACATCACTTTTAGTTTGTTTGGTTAATTTTTCCCACGCCAATTAGCCGTGTCTAAACTTGGGACAAACAAAATACAAACATAACAAAGCATTAATATAACACACATAACTTAACTTAGATAGGGTTGCTAGGGCAACATAAGTTCTTACATAGACACCGATAGACAATAATAATTAACCTTACATAGATAGGGTAGCTAGCTCGGGCAACACACACACCAAACTCGCACTAGATAGTAGATGGATAGGGTAGCTAGGGCAACACCGCCATGTCTTCACCGTCGTCTTCACCTTAACCGCCGGCTTCACTGTCTTCTTCGCCGCCGGCTTCAGTACTCCTCCTCCTCAAGGCCGTTGCTGCCGAGGTAGTACGGGAGGCTGTGCATGCGGTTGCGAGCGAGGAAGACGCTCTCGAAGTCAGTGAAGATGTTATAGGTCGTGATTGCGTTGAACTCGCACCCACACCAATACACCTTGCCGACCAGGTAGTAGGCGTCGAACCTGTTGGTGAAGTGGACGACGAGCCCTACCACTAGAGCGTTGGCGTGGGGACGCTCCTCCACGGGGTTGAACATGGGCGGTGAGCCCGCCGGGAGGTGGTGGAAGCCCGCGCGGAGGAACCCCCATGCAAGCTCAGTGCTTCTCCTCCAGTGGGAGAACGCTCACACGTGGAGGGATGCCTTGACGACGACGTTGGCGGGGTACCGCCGTTCCGGCACGGTGGGCGGCGCTTGGAACGTCGGCCCATTGTACTGCATCTTGCTCGCTTCGCTGAGTGGAACGGCTTTGGCTTTTGGGGGAAGAAGAGAAGTTGGAGGCGCAGATGGATCTGTAGAAGAAGAGGCAATGAAGGGCAGTTTAAATAGCCGGGGGAGACGAAGTGGGTACACGCGCAAACGGCGTAGATCGTGACTCAGTGCGTGTGTGAACCGATGCGATCATCAATGTGTGAACGTGAATCGATGCGAGCGTGCTTTGCATGCTCTGCGTTGGCGGCTGCCTACCTCCCCCTTCTGCGTGCTCTGCGTTGGCGGCTGCCTGCCTCCCATTCACGAGCGTGCGTGCAGCCTGCGGCGTGAACCGATGCCTCGACATATGGACGCGACCGTGCGTGCAGCCTGCCCCTTCTGCCACCGGCACGTATGCCTGCGACGCGTGAAACGGCGCTGCGGAGCGACTGAATCCACCGGCAACCGTGCGGCACGGGTCGATGCATGCGTGTCGGCGTGCATGCATGCGATTAGGTCTAGGTCACTAGATGCGTGTGTGGCAGTGTTCACATGCATAGCAGGCGACATCGATGCCAAAGCCGGGCATGCATAGCAGGCTGCATCCATCGATAGCAGGCCTTTTTAATTTATTACCAACAAACTAACGGGCCCGTCCTATGAACACAAACACGGCCCAACCAGCGAAGCCACAGCCACAGTCAACAGAGTCCAACGTGGCCCCACAAGTCAGTTAACGGCCAAGATGGCAAACGTCTGTTATGAACATTTGTGAGAGTTTCAGCTAAGGGAATGGGGAAAAGTGAGTAAAAGTTTGAAGCGTGGGGAAAACTGAGCACAACTAAGGAATTGGGGGCATAGATGGAATAATCCCTATCAAGTAAGTGCTAAGTACTGCAGCTTATACATCATAATCTACTAAACTTGCAACACATTCTTATATATTTAGATGTTTGACGCGATCACTATGTTGTGCAGCATCTACAAAAGGAGTTACTGCCGCAAAATCCAAGAAACATTGACAAACTGGTTATGGCAGGATTTGCGAAGTGGTTCAAGAGCCATGTAAGCTTTTGAATTGCACTGTCAGTTTTTTTTATTATATTGAGTACATAAGATGATCAGCTTGTCTATTTTCTAACCATAGGTTAAGAAGACGCGGGAGGATGGGCAGGCAGCTGATGATGCCCTTTACTCACTAGCAATTGGTCCTGATACTCGGGTAAGACATTATGAATCTTGCGTTGTTGGAGATGTGCGCTACAACACCCTTGCACGAGACGAAGGCAGGAAGACACAAAACAGTATCATCATGAGCACGGATACGTATGACAAAGAGACAACTGAAATGTATGCTAACATAACAGACATTGTTCAGTTGCAGTATATCTCCAGTTTTGAGGATCATCGGTGTGTGGTTCTGTTGTGCTGTCGTTGGTATAACCTGTTTTCCAGGATCGCAAAACCCAGAGCTGATGATTATTTCAAATCCATCAATGTCAAGGCGGCGTACCAGACCAACAAGCCTTTTATTTTGGCAAATCAAGCAACACCTATATTTTTCTTGGAAGACACATTTGCACGTAGCGATGACTGGAGAGTATTGCAAAGGTTTGAGTAGAGGAATTCATTTAATGAAGTTGCACAACAAGATGATGCTTACGCTGCTCCTGATGTACAAGATAACACATATGTTCCTAATGTCTTTGAGAACCATCACGTCAATGACGCCGGCGAAAAGATTGCATGTCGTGCTGTGGACATACAAGAGTTGATCAAGAAGAAGCCAACGTTCAAGGACATTGAGGAAGAAGAAGACGATGACACAGTGGGGAATCACGATTCAGACTGATACACATGGCGAAGATGTTGACGCTGCTGCTGATGATGATTACATTACTTTTGTCGTATTTGCTTGTCAGAAGACGTTTTTTATCTACTATGTGAAATTGTGTTTGCTATGACAACCGAAACCCGATGAACATGTTGTTTAGTATTTTCCTGTGAGAACATCACTTGTTATGTATGCTGATTTGTGTTTGGTGATTGTATGACGACTAAAACATGATGACATTATTGTTTAGTTGTACTCATATTTGGTTGTTAAACTTGAATTTGATGACATAGTTTGCTGTTGGACTGCAATTTGCTCGACGTCTTCGAATGAGAACAAAGCTGACCCGACAGGCCTCTGCTAATTTATTTATTTATTACCAAAATGGCCTCTGCTATTTATTTATTTATGAGCAAAAGGGGATACCCCCTGATTTCCGTTAATAGAAATCATTAGATGTTCACAACACTACGTCTAGCCTGCTACACATGTTTCATTCATTACTAGTGTCAGCAAAGTGCTCATGTCATAGCCACTGAATACATCACGAGTGCTAAATACACTGCAAATAAAGAGACAATCATCCTACATAGCACATCGATTTTGCCCATTATCTTCACAAGCTCTTTCATCTCCTCATTGCTGTCAAGGCCGTTCAGCAGCTGTTGCTTGGCCATGATCAGAGGAATTGCATCTTTAACCTTCTGCTCTGCATCTTCCTCTTCTGCCGTTCCTTCAGTTACTTGTCCAACACCCCAACCTGCTAGTATTGGGATTCCTCGGCTAACCAAATAATCAGCATAGTTGCACTCCCCCACATCAACAACTTCCCAGAAATACAAATCACACGAATATTCCCTTTTCTGCATGAATCAAATTGGAAGATCATAAACCAAACTATTAAAAAAATCAGCAACTGAAAGCAACAGAACAACACAAACATATTATTACCCCATGATTCGGGCATTTGTAGAAGACTCGGCCAGGGTTGAGGATTGTGGTTGAGATGCGACGGATGACTCTGCGTGATTTGCAGCAGTGGCACCACACCAACGGCAGTGGGTTGCGATGAGCAACCGGCTGCAGTGCGCATGCTGGCTGGGGTGTGATGAGACCCACAGGCGATGGTACGGGTGGCGACTTGGCGCATATCTGGTTGTTGCCTGCTGAAGAGCAAGTGGACGAGCAGCCAGCGGACATGGTTGCTGCGGCCAGAGCTTCTGATGCTAGGCAGAGTAAGTAGAGAAGAGGAGAAGCGAACGTTGGATATGTCAGTTTCATTACTTGCATAGTAGCATAGCACCATATATAGTCATAGTCTAGGTTTGGATTCGAACCAGCTACAGGAGCACGTCTCCCTTTTTTCTAAAACTCAGCAACGTCTCTTTACTGGTACACTAGCTTGTTCTGTACGCCTTCTCAAGTCTTTGATTTTCTTTCCCTTCTTTTTTACGAGGAAGGAAGGAGGACAAAATTGAGAGTTCCTGGGACTCGAACCCAAGACCTCTCGGTTGAAAACCAAGGGTGGTAGTCACTTATGTGGCGAACGTTCCCTGGGAGGAGGATGGCAGACAAACACATTTTCCTCGCAGTTTTAGTTCCAACACAAGATCGAATGGTCGCAGTTTCGGGAATGTTATCACGCGAATGAGCCCAGTTTTTCTTTTCTTCCAATATATAAAAAAGTATGTGATATGTCAGTTTTGCATCATGCTTTTATATCGATATTTATTGCATTATGGGATGTTATTACACGTTATGTCACAATACTTATGCCTATTGTCTCTTATTTACAAGGTTTACATGAAGAGGGAGAATGCCGACAGCTGGAATTGTGGGCTGGAAAAGGAGCAAATATTAGAGTTCTATTCTGCACAGCTCCAAAAGTCCTGAAACTTCACAGAAATCATTTTTGGATTGAATAAAAAATACTGAGCGGAGAAAATACCAGAGGGGGGCCACACCCTGGCCACGAGGGTGGGAGGCGCGCCCTACCCTCCTGGGTGTGCCCCCCTGCCTCGTGGGCCCCCTGGCAGGCTTCCGGTGCCCATCTTCTCCTATATGAAGTCTTTCGTCCGAGGAAAAATCATAAGCAAGCTTTCGGGAAGAAACTCTGCCGCCAACAGGCGGAACCTTGGCGGAACCAATCTAGGGCTCCGGCATAGCTTCTCTGCCGGGGAAACTTCCCTCCGGGAGGGGGAAATTATCGCCATCGTCATCACCAACCATCCTCTCATCGGGATGGGGTCAATCTCCATCAACATCTTCACCGGCACCATCTCCTCTCAAACCCTAGTTCATCTCTTGTATCCAATCTTTGTCCCAAAGCCTCGGATTGGTACCTGTGGGTTGCTAGTAGTGTTGATTACTCCTTGTAGTTAATGCTAGTTGGTTTATTTGGTGGAAGATCATATGTTCAGATCCATTATGCATATTAATACCCCTCTGATTATGAACATGATTATGATTTGTGAGTAGTTACGTTTGTTCCTGAGGACATGGGAGAAGTCTTGCTATTAGTAGTCATGTGAATTTGGTATTCGTTCGATATTTTGGTGAGATGTATGTTGTCTTTCCTCTAGTGATGTCATGTGAACGTCGACTACATGACACTTCACCATTATTTGGGCCTAGAGAAAGGCATTGGGAAGTAACAAGTAGATGATTGGTTGCTAGAGTGACAGAAGCTTAAACCCTAGTTTATGAGTTGCTTCGTAAGGGACTGATTTGGATCCATATGTTTCATGCTATGGTTAGGTTTACCTTAATACTTCTTTTGTAGTTGCGGATGCTTGCAATAGGGGTTAATCATAAGTGGGATGCTTGTCCAAGTAAGGGTAGCACCCAAGCACCGGTCCACCCACATACCAAATTATCAAAGTAACGAACGCGAATCATATGAGCGTGATGAAAACTAGCTTGACGATAATTCCCATGTGTCCTCGGGAGCGCTTTTATCTATATAAGAGTTTATCCAGGCTTGTACTTTGCTACAAAAAGGATTGGGCCATCTTTTTGCACTTTATTTACACTTGTTACTTGTTACCCATTACAAATTACCTTATCACAAAACTATCTAATCGATAATTTCAGTGCTTGCAGAGAATACCTTGCTGAAAACCGCTTATCATTTCCTTCTGCTCCTCGTTGGGTTCGACATCTTACTTATCGAAAGGACTACGATAGATCCCCTATATTTGTGGGTCATCAAGACTTTTTTCTGGCGCTGTTGCCGGGGAGTGAAGCACCTTTGGTAGGTGGAATTTGGTTAGGAAAAGTTTATATAATGTGCTGAAATTTACTATCACTTGTTACTACGGAAAGTAATCCTCTGAGGGCCTTGTTCGGGGTATCTTCACCCCAACCAGTAGAACAAAGAGTTGCTCCTCAACCTACTGAGCCTACTAAATTTTTTTACTTTGAAATTCCTTCGGGTATGATAGAGAAACCGCTAGCTAATCCTTTTGCAGGAGATGGAACGTTGCATCCTGATTTACACCTAATCTATGTGGATGAAGTTTGTGGATTATTTAAGCTTGCAGGTATGCCCGATGATGTTATCAAGAAGAAGGTCTTCCCTTTATATTTGAAGGGAGAGGCATTGACATGGTATAGTCTATGTGATGATATGGGATCATGGAACTACAAACGATTGAAATTGGAATTTCATCAGAAGTTTTATCCTATGCATCTTGTTCATCGTGATCGTAATTATATATATAATTTTTGGCCTCGCGAAGGAGAAAGCATCGCTCATGCTTGGGGGAGGCTTAAGTTAATGTTATATTCATGCCCCAATCATGAGCTCTCAAGAGAAATGATTATTCAAAATTTGTATGCTCAGCTTTCTCTCAATGATCGCTCCATGCTCGATATTTCTTGTACTGGTTCTTTTATGATCAAGACTATTGAATTCAAATGGGATTTATTGGAAAGAATTAAACACAACTGAAGATTGGGACCTCGACGAAGGTAAAGAGTCAGTTATAACACCTAAGTTTGATTGTGTTAAATCTTTTATGGATACCAATGATTTCCGTGAATTTAACACTAAATATGGACTTGACTCTGAGATAGTAGCTTCTTTCTGTGAATCCTTTGTTACTCATGTTGATCTCCCTAAGGAGAAGTGGTTTAAATATAATCCTCCCATTGAATTAAAAGTACTTGCACCTATTAAAGTTGAAGAAAAGACTATCACTTATAATGATCCTATTGTTCCTACTGCTTATGTTGAGAAGCCACCTTTCCCTGTTAGAATAAAAGATCATGCTAAAGCTTCAACCGTAGTCAACAAAAGTAATATTAGGACACACAAACCCCCTAAGCAAGTTAAAGTTGATCCTAAAATTGCTATGGTTAAAGATCGCTTGGCTGATAATATCGATGGGCATGTTATTTGTTTCTGTGAGGAAACTGCTAAAATTGCTAAACCTGGTGCTAAAGATAAACATAGACCTGTTGTAGGCATGCCTGTTATTTTTGTTAAAATAGGAGATCATTGTTACCATGGCTTATGTGATATGGGTGCTAGTGCAAGTGCAATACCTCATTCCTTATACAAACAAATTATGCATGATATTGCACCTGCTGAGATAGAAGAAATTGATGTTACAATTAAGCTTGCCAATAGAGATACTATTTCACCAATTGGGATTGTTAGAGATGTTGAAGTATTGTGTGGGAAAGTTAAATATCCTGCTGATTTTCTTGTGCTTGGTTCCCCACAAGATAGCTTTTGTCCCATTATATTTGGTAGACCCTTCTTGAACACCGTTAATGCTAGGATAGACTGCGAAAAGGATGTTGTTACTATTGGTTTGGGTGATATGTCTCATGAGTTTAATTTTGCTAAATTTAGTAGACAGCCCCGTGATGAGGAATTGCCTAGTAAAGATGAAATTATTGGTCTTGCTTCTATTGCCGTGCCTCCTAATGATCCTTTAGAACAATATTTGCTCGACCATGAAAATAATATGTTTATGAATGAAAGAAGGGAAATAGATGAAGTATTCTTTAAACAGGGACCTATTCTGAAACATAACTTGCCTGTTGAAATCCTAGGGGATCCTCCTCTACCCAAGGGTGATCCCATGTTTGAGCTTAAACCTTTACCTGATACTCTTAAATATGCTTATCTTGATGAAAAAAAGATATATCCTGTTATTATTAGTGCTAACCTTTCAGAGCATGAAGAAGAGAAATTATTGAATACTCTGAAGAAGCACCGTGCTGCTATTGGATATACTCTTGATGATCTTAAGGGCATTAGTCCCACTCTATGTCAACACAAAATAAATTTGGAGAAAGACGCCAAACCAGTTATTGTTCACCAATGACGGCTAAATCCTAAGATGAAAGAAGTGGTAAGAAAGGAAATATTAAAGCTCCTTGAAGCAGGTATAATTTATCCCGTTGCTGATAGCCAGTGGGTAAGTCCTGTCCATTGTGTCCCTAAGAAGGGAGGTATAAATGTCGTTCCTAATGATAGAGATGAATTTATTCTGCAAAGAATTATTACAGGTTATAGGATGGTAATTGATTTCCGCAAATTAAATAAAGCTACTAAAAAAGATCATTACCCTTTGCCTTTCATTGATCAAATGCTAGAAAGATTATCCAAACATACACATTTTTGCTTTCTAGATGGTTACTCTGGTTTCTCTCAAATACCTGTGTCAGCTGATGATCAAGAGAAGACCACTACTTGCCCTTTCGGTACCTTTGCTTATAGACATATGCCTTTTGGTTTATGTAATGCCTGCTACCTTTCAAAGATTCATGATGGCTATATTCTCTGATATTTGTGAAAAGATTTGTGAGGTTTTCATGGATGATTGCTCCGTTTATGGACCCTCTTTTGATGATTGCTTGAGCAACCTTGATCGAGTTTTGCAGAGATGTGAAGAAACTAACCTTGTCTTGAACTGGGAGAAATGCCACTTAATTGTTAATGAAGGCATTGTCTTGGGGCATACATTTTTTGAAAGAGGCATTGAAGTTGATAAAGCTAAAGTTGATGCTATTGAAAAGATGCCATGTCCCAAGGACATCAAAGGTATAAGAAGTTTCCTTGGTCATGCCGGATTTTATAGGAGGTTCATTAAGGACTTCTCAAAAATTTCTCAGCCTCTGACTAATCTATGACAAAAATATATTCCTTTTGTCTTTGATGATGATTGTGTAGAAGCATTTGAAATACTTAAGAACGCATTAATTTCTGCACCTATTGTTCAGCCACCTGATTGGAATTTACCTTTGAAATTATTTGTGATGCTAGTGATTATGTTGTAGGTGCTATTCTAGGACAAAGAGTTGATAAGAAATTAAATTTTATTCAATATGTTAGTAAAACTCTAGACAACGCCCAGAGAAATTATGCTACTACTGAAACAGAATTCTTAGCAGTTGTATTTGCTTGTGATAAGTTCAGACCTTATATTGTTGATTCTAAAGTAACTATTCACACTGATCATGTTGCTATTAAATATCTTATGGAAAAGAAAGATGCTAAACCTAGGCTTATTAGATGGGTTCTCCTACTACAAGAATTTGATTTGCATATTATTGATAGAAAGGGAGCTGAGAACCCCGTTGCAGACAACTTGTCTAGGTCAGAGAATGTTCTTGATGACCCACTACCTATTGATGATAGCTTTCCTGATGAACAATTAAATGTCATAAATGCTTCTCGTACTGCTCCTTGGTATGATGATTATGCTAATTACATTGTTGCTAAATTTATACCACCTAGTTTCACATACCAGCAAAAGAAAAAGTTTTTCTATGATTTGAGACATTACTTCTGGGATGACCCACATCTTTATAAAGAAGGAGTAGATGGTGTTATTAGACATTGTATACCTGAGCATGAACAGGAACAGATCCTACGCAAGTGTCACTCCTAAGCTTATGGAGGACACCACGCTGGAGATAGAACTGCACATAAGGTATTGCAATCTGGTTTTTATTGGCCTACTCTCTTCAAAGATGCTCGTAAGTTTGTCTTATCTTGTGATGAATGTTAAAGTATTGGTAACATTAGCAGACGTCAAGAAATTCCTATGAATTATTCACTTGTTATTGAACCATTCGATGTTTGGGGCTTTGATTTTATGGGGCCGTTTCCTTCCTCTAATGGGTATACACATATTTTAATTGTTCTTGATTACATTACTAAGTGGGTAGAAGCTATTCCAACTAGTAGTGCTGATCATAACACCTCTATTAAGATGCTTAAAGAAGTTATTTTTCCGAGGTTTGGAGTCCCTAGATATTTAATGACTGATGGTGGTTCACATTTTATTCATGGCGACTTCCGTAAAATGCTTGCTAAGTATGATGTTAATCATAGAATCGCATCTCCATATCACCCACAGTCTAGTGGTCAAGTAGAATTGAGTAATAGAGAGCTCAAATTAATTTTGCAAAAGACTCTTAATAGATCTAGAAAGAATTGGTCTAAGAAACTTGATGATGCATTATGGGCCTATAGAACTGCATATAAAAATCCTGTGGGTATGTCTCCGTATAAAATGGTTTATGGGAAAGCTTGTCACTTACCTCTCAAACTAGAACATAAGGCATATTGGGCCATTAAAGAGATCAATTATGATTTCAAACTTGCCGGTGAGAAGAGGTTATTTGACATTAGCTCACTTGATGAATGGAGAACCCAAGCTTATGAGAATGCCAAACTATTTAAAGAAAAAGTTAAAAGATGGCATGACAAAAGGATACAAAAGTGTGAGTTTAATTTAGGTGATTATGTGTTTATATTCAACTCTCGTTTAAGATTTTTTGCAGGAAAACTTCTCTCTAAATGGGAAGGTCCTTACGTTATCGAGGAGGTCTATTGTTCCGGTGTAGTAAAATCAACAACTTCGAAGGCACAAATCCAGAGGTGGTGAACGGTCAAAGAATCAAACATTATATCTCAGGTAATCCCATAAATGTTGAAAGTAATATTATTGAAACCATAACCCCGGAGGAATACATAAGGGATACTTTCAAGAATGTTTCATACTCCGAAAAGGAATAGGTACGTGGTACGGTAAGTAAACCGACTCCAAAACAGTTCTAATGGCATTTTTTCTCTGTTTTGGAATATTTAAGAAAATAGGAAAATAAGAAGCAGTCCGGGAAGGACACGAGGCTTCCACGAGGGTGCGAGGCGTGCCCTACCCCCTGGGCGCGCCCCCTGCCTCGTGGGCACCTCGTGTACTCTCCGGACTCCGTTTTCTTGTGTGATACTTCTTTTGGTCGGTAAAAATTCATTATATATTCTCACGAAGGTTTTGACCACCGTATCACGCAATTATCCTTCATTCTTGTTTCAAGTTGTTTTCTGCCAGGGTTGTTAAGGCCAGGCATCATGTTGCCCCCTCCTCCAATAATGGTGACAACGATGCTTGTCTAATGAAGATAGATATGAAGAGGGAAGAACCCATGGAGATCAACAAGGATGAAGGGATCAAAAAGGCCACGGAGGACCAAGTTCCGGCAGCAGAAGACAACCTTCAACTTGATCACAATCTTCTTACCCCCACTGAGATCGAAGCTTTTAAGATGATTGAGTTAGCTTGTATACAAAACAAGTATCTCACACATGAAAATATTTTGTTGAAGGAGCATATCATCGCACTCAAGGGCATTATCCGCAAATTGGAGGACCTCCTATGCTCGATGTGCGACTATCCATCATCACCTCCATCTCCTTCATCAGCAAAAGAGACATAATCACATGGGTATGGGCATTCCCCTTGGCAACTGCCAAGCTTGGGGGAGGTGCCCCGGTATCGTATCATCATCACACTCATATCTTTACCATTTTTCTTAGTTTGATCCTTTTGGTAATATCTTGATCTAGTAGAATAAAGTTTTAGTATGATCTAGTTGTGAGTTTTGCTTTATGATCCTTCTATGTAATCGAGTCCCTGAGCTATATATAATAAAGATTAGTGTTGAGTCAAGGGCTTGATTATCTTGCTATGATCTTGAGGGAATAATAGAAAAGAGAAAGAATAAAAAGAAATAAAGAGATCATATTGATCCTATGGAGAGTAATGACTTCACATATAAAGAGTATGATGAATAAAAGTTGTTGAAAGTTGACAAACATAGTTTTGGTCATCGTTGCAATTAATAGGAAGTAATAAAGAAAGAGAAGTTTTCACATATAAATATACTATCTTGGACATATTTTATGATTGTGAGCACTCATTAAAGTATGACATGCTAAAGAGTTGATGTTGGATAAGGAAGACAATGTAATGGGTTATGTTTTCTTATATCTGAAATAAAGTATATTGTCATGGATCATCAAACATGTTGAGCTTGCCTTTCCCTCTCATGCTAGCCAAATTCTTTGCACCAAGTAGAGATACTACTTGTGCTTCCGAATATCCCTAAATCCAGCTTTGCCATGAGAGTCCACCATATCTACCTATGGATTGAGTAAGATCCTTCGAGTAAGTTGTCATGTTGCTTGCAATAAAAATTGCTTCTAAATATGTATGATCTATTAGTGTGGAGAAAATAAGCTTTATACGATCTTGTGATATGGAAGCAATAAAAGCGACGGATTGCATAATAAAGGTCCATATCACAAGTGGCAATATAAAGTGACATTCTTTTGCATTAAGATTTCGTGCATCCAACCCCAAAAGCACATAACAACCTCTGCTTCCCTCTGCGAAGGGTCTATCTTTTACTTTTACCTTATGCAAGAGTCATGGTGATCTTCACCTTTCCTTTTTACACTTTATCCTTTGGCAAGCACATTGTGTTGGAAAGATATATATATATATATATATATATATATATATATATATATATATATATATATATATATATATATATAAAATTGGATGTAAGTTAGCATGAACTATTATTGTTGACATTACCCTTGAGGTAAAAGGTTGGGAGGCAACACTATAAGCCCCTATCTTTCTCTGTGTCCGATTAAAACTCCATAACCATAAGTATTGCGTGAGTGTTAGCAATTGTGAAAGACTAAATGATAGTTGAGTATGTGGGGCTTGCTGAAAAGCTCTTATGTTGACTCTTTCCGATGTTATGATAAATTGCAATTGCTTCAGTGACTGAGATTATAGTTTGTTGATTCTCAATGAAGTTTCTAATTCATACTTAACATTGTGAATAGATTATTACTTGAGCATAAGAAATCATATGACAATATCCATATATGTTGCTGTTATAAGAATGATCATGATGCCCTCATGTCCGTATTTTATTTTATCAACACCTCTATCTCTAAACATGTGGACATATTTATCGTTATCGGCTTCCGCTTGAGGACAAGCAAGGTCTAAGATTGGGGGAGTTGATATGTCCATTTTGCATCATGCTTTTATATCGATATTTATTGCATTATGGGCTTTTATTACATGTTATGTCACAATACTTATGCCTATTGTCTCTTATTTTACAAGGTTTACATGAAGAGGGAGAATACCGGCAGCTGGAATTCTGGGCTGGAAAAGGAGCAAATATTAGAGACCTATTCTGCACAGCTCCAAAAGTCCTAAAACTTCACGGAAGTCATTTTTTGATTTAATAAAAAATACTGAGCGGAGAAAATACCAGAGGAGGGCCACACCCTAGCCACGAGGGTGGGAGGCGCGTCCTACCCCCCTGGGCGCACCCCCTGCCTCGTGGGCCCCCTGGAAGGCCTCCGGTGCCCATCTTCTGCTATATGAAGTCTTTCGTCTAAGGAAAAATCATAAGCAAGCTTTCGGGAAGAAACTCCGCCGCCACGAGGCGGACCTTGACGGAACCAATCTAGGGATCCCGCAGAGCTGTTCTGCCGGGGAAATTTCCCTCCAGGAGGTGGAAATCATCGCCATCGTCATCACCAACGATCCTCTCATCGGGAGGGGTCAATCTCCATCAACATCTTCACCAACACCATCTCCTCTCAAACCCTAGTTCATCTCTTGTATCCAATTTTGTCCCAAAGCCTCAGATTGGTACCTGTGGGTTGCTATTAGTGTTGATTACTCCTTGTAGTTGATGCTAGTTGGTTTATTTGGTGGAAGATCATATGTTCAGATCCATTATGCATATTAATACCCCTCTGATTATGAACATGAATATGATTTGTGAGTAGTTACGTTTGTTCCTGAGGACATGGGTGAAGTCTTGCTATTAGTAGTCATGTGAATTTTGTATTCGTTCGATATTTTGATGAGATGTATGTTGTCTTTCCTCCAGTGGTGTCATGTGAACATCGACTACATGACACTTCACCATTATTTTGGCCTAGAGGAAGGCATTGGGAAGTAATAAATAGATGACGGGTTGCTAGAGTGACACCCTAGTTTATGAGTTGCTTCGTAAGGGGCTGATTTGGATCCATATGTTTCATTCTATGGTTAGGGTTACCTTAATACTTCTTTTGTAGTTGTGGATGCTTGCAATAGGGGTTAATCATAAGTGGTATGCTTGTCCAAGTAAGGGCAGCACCCAATTACCGGTCCACCCACATACCAAATTATCAAAGTAACGAACGCGAATCATATGAGCGTGATGAAAACTAGCTTGACGATAATTCCCATGTGTCCTCTGGAGCGCTTTTCTCTATGTAAGAGTTTGTCCAGGCTTGTCCTTTGCTACAAAAAGGATTGGGCCATCTTTCTGCACTATATTTATACTTGTTACTTTTTACCCGTTACAAATTACCTTATCACAAAACTATCTAACCGGTAATTTCAGTGCTTGCAAGAATACCTTGCTGAAAACCGCTTATCATTTCCTTCTGCTCCTCGTTGGGTTCGACACTCTTACTTATCGAAAGGACTATGATAGGTCCCCTATACTTGTGGGTCATCAGTATGCTACTTGGTGTCAGCTTAGTCAACAAATGATTGTGCCAACCTTGACCGTTGGATTGACATTCAACGTCTGTCATGTTTCTTTAGTCTCTTCTTCCTCGAGCCGCCAAAGCCAAACCAGCACCAGCGGGACTGCTTACCCCTGCCTCCCACGGCTGGCTGTGCTGCCGCGCATGCATTGTGGACACATCACACCCTAAAACTCTGCGCATCTTCCCCGGCTCCTGTTTTTTCCCGTCCGAGGCCTCACCATCGTCCTCCGCCTTGGTTCGCACGCTGCGGCGCCGCCCTCCGGTGTTGTCAACATGGTCAACAACCGAGAGGAATAAGGAGATGACTGTACATGGTGAGGATGACAGTAGGGAGCCAACAACACGCACAGTAATTTTGTTTTTTCGGGACGGAGAAGGGTATCAACTGGGTTGTGCGGGAGCTGTGGCCCATCTAGTCCAGGATTTTATTTCATATGTTTAGCACATGACCAGCCCAGTTTGTTTTTTTCCTTTCTTAAAATGGCTAGCCAGCTATTTTGTTTTTTGCAAACAGGCAATTAGTTCCAGAATACTTTTTTCTTTCGGATTTTGATATTTTAAATTTCATTGTTTTTGTGCGGGTAAGATTTCATTGAATTTAAATTAAGGTATATTTAGTTTTATAATTAATTTGAATCTGGCTAGAAATTTTAGACTGTATGCTGTTTGGGACAGATTTGGAGGCTGACTTTTGGGTCTACTAGGTTGACATGTATGAAAGGCTTTGTCAACTTAGTCCACAAACGATTCTAGCAGCAGTGACCGTTGGATGTTAATCCAACGGCCGTGCTGTTTCTTCAATATCTGATTTTCTTGCTCCAGCCGCCCAAACCAGCGCCAGTGGGACTGCCTGCTCCCGCCTCCCGTGGCCGGCTGTGCTGCGACACAGGCTGCACCACCCCACCCTACTTCATTGCTGGCCAGACCATTCCTCTACTCACCCACACCTCCTGTTATTTTCCAACGACGGTAGTCGAACCAGTAAACCCTCGTACTCCCCACCGCGTGGGCAACCATTGCCGAGTCTTCCCCTGCTCCGTGTCGTTCCCTTCCTAGGCCTCACCATCGTCCACCGCCATGGTGCTCTCGGCGCGGCCTGGTCAACATGGTCAATGAACGACATCCATTGGACGTGGACTGTGTTGTGGTTCTAAGTCTGACAGTTGTGTAGGGGGGTTAGTATGGAGAGGCTAGATCTTAGCTATGTAGAAGCTGTAAGCACACAAAGATGTACGAGTTCAGGCCCTTCTCAGAAGAAGTAAAAGCCCTACGTCTCGGTGCCCGGAGGCGGTCGACTGGATTATAAGTGTGAGAATGGCAGGGGTGCGAACCCTTGATACTGAGGAGGGGGGTGGCTTATATAGAGTTCGCCAGCCCTCTCCTGCCCTCAGTAATGCAGGGTTTAAGGTACATTAAGGTCGAGCGTTACAGGTAACGCCTCTAATAAAGCGCTACGATGACCATAAACACTACTTAATGATCGACCGTTTGCCTATGGAGTGGCTTTAGATCTCCTGGCAGTCGAGTGGTTGGCTTCGTGGTCGAGTGGTAGCTTCTTGGTCGAGTGTCTTGAACCCGACGAGTGGGTACCTTCAAGTCGATTGAAAGGTGACTTCTTCTAAGGATGTCCTTGGGCAGGGCTCTTAGGACAGGTCCGTGCCCCTACCCCAGGTACATAGATTCATCATTAGCCCCCGAATGGATCGAGGTTAGAGTGGGGAAAGGGTTGGAGATCTTTCCGACTAGTTCTTTGTGCTACATGAGTGCCTTGTTTTGGATCAATCGTCATGGATGACGTCATCAACCTTTTTCAGTCGCCTTGATCCATTCTAGGCCTTTTGTCGAGTGAATTCCGTTGTCTGTGACATTCCGAATGATGGTGTGAAAGGGATCTTCTACCTGACGGTTTGTTCTGCACCCCGCGGATTTCACGGGATTTGAATTTCGGGAAGCGCGTGGGACGGGAGCGGCCGCGGCAATCGGACGTGATAAGACGGAAGCTCCTCGATTTCCACGCCACCTTTTTCGCCATGTACTGCGCGCGCGTCTGCTGCGGGATTTGACGGGATAGCTTGGGCCTACCGGTCAGCCACTCGGAAGCGACCTCTTATAAGCCACCGGCTTGGGATTTCTGAACAGTGTGCTCTTTCTTCCCTTTCTCCCTTCGCAAGGACCTCCGCCATCTCCGTTTCCACCTTAGCGCCGCAGGCCCGTTCGAGATTTGCCGGCGACGATGGGGAAGGACAAGACGTCCGCTCTGGAGCGCGCGAAGAAGGCGGCAGCCCAGGGGAAAGGGAAGAAGTCCGCTCGGGGTGGATCTTCCTCAAGGACTGCTCTGCCCAGAGGCTGGATCCAGGGTGACTGGATGCCGACGGTGATTCGATAGGAAGATCTCGATGATATGGTTGAGGGAGGGGTCATTCCCCACGAAGCTGCACGTCTCCCGGGGAAGGAAGTCGAGCCCCAACCTCTTGATGGTGAGTGTGTCCTCCTCGCCACCCACATCGATCGCGGGTTTTCTCTGCCACCTCATCCTTTTTTCCGGAGCTTTCTGAACTTCTTCGAAGCGCAGCTCCACCACTTCACTCCCAATTCCATCGTGTATCTGGCTTCTTTCATTTCCTTGTGTGAGGGTTTCTTGGGTTGCCGCCCCCATTGGGGACTCTTTAAGCACATCTTCACTTGCCGTTCTCAATCGGTCAAAAAGGCCAAGTCGAGTGATGAAAGGACGCAGGTGATCCAGCTGTGTGGGGGCCTGGCGATCCAGACGAGGGGAAAAAGCTCCTTTCCATCCATCACTTTCCCTGAGTCGGTCCGTGGTTGGCAGGCGAGCTGGTTCTACTGCAAAGACCAGGCGACTCTGGGTCAGTCGACTGGACTTCCCCCTTTCTCTCTGGAACGAGCCCAAAAGCCTGCTTCTCTGAAAGTGACGCCGGAAGAAAAGGCCCAAGTCAAAGTGCTGGTTGGTCGAGTGGTTCAGCTCGTCCGCGACGGCGTGACTGGCATGGACTTGCTGGAGGTCTTCCTTAGGAGGTGCATCCAGCCGCTCCAGGCTCGCGATCATCCGATGTGGCTGTATTCGGGTCTTGAAGACACCACTCGGATCCACCCGGAGGAGGTCACTGATGAGATGCTAGAAGGATGGCTGTCGAGCATCACAGGAAACAAAGACAATCCCCGAGGAGCCAGGAGGGTTCCTCCACTCGACAACACATACGACGTGGACCAGGTCTGACCTTATGCACCTGACTGAGATCTTGCTTTCTTCATTGGTCTTCTTTGAATTGGTCGACTGACTTTTGTTTTGTCTGTTGTTTCCCAGGAAACTACTGAGATGTACTCGATGCCCAACGGGGCACAGGAGCCGACTCAGGAAGGGGAGGCGAGCGGAGGTGAAAGCGGAGACGAACATGGCAAGTGGGAATCCGATGGCGAAGGGGAGGGAGACGACGAAGTCGACTCCAGCAAAGAGGAGGAGGAGGAAGTTGAACCCCCCCCGCTCGGAGAGGCGATCCAAGCTTACACACGATCCCGCGAGGGAACGTGGTAAGGCGACTGCTCCTGTTGGGCAGTCATCGAAACGCCCTCGGACCTCTTCTCCTACGCCAACTGAGAAGGCTCCCAAGCACCCACGCGCGACGCCATCCAAGCCACCCAAGGCTCTGCCCAAGATGAAGATGACTGTCCCCACCATTTCTGGGTAATAATAATACCTGTTTTCCTTTGTCGACTGTGGACGGATCCTTGGTCGATTCATTGAGCCAACTGACTGACTTCCGAAATTTGTAGTGCTGCTACTTTTGAGATCTCTGCCAAGGACGGAGATCAAGAGATGGAAGATGTTGTTACTTCCAATCCAGGTACAATTACTGATGTTCTGTCTTCGGTCGACTGAATATTTCTTGTAACTCTGGTCGGTTGACTTTTCTTGCAGCTCCCCCTCATGTTATCAACCTACCAGACGATGAAGACAATGAGCCGCTGAGAGTAAGAAGGAACCGGAGGGCATCGACTGGCAAGACCCCCTAATCTGCTCCGGTGTCTGAGGCTGTAGCTCGGGACGGTGGTGATACCACTCGGACTTCCGTGACTTTTGCTGACCCTCTGACGAGCGTGCGGCCTTCGGCGTCGACTGCAAATCAGCCTTCGCTTTTTGCTACATACCCTGTCCCAGAGGACCAAGTGGGTGCCGCCAAAGAGGCTATACGCCAGGCGGGTATCATGATGGAGCAAGTGAAAGTGGTTCGGGACGCCAGCCAAGCAGCGTATGACGCGAGTTCGGCTCTTCAGAGCAACGTCCAGGTCAGTCGACTCGACACTTGATCTGTTGCAATATGTTGTTCAAAGAATCTATTTTCCGAAGATCTTTATATCTGTACACCCACTGGGTGTGTCTGTCAACCTTTGGTCGAGTGGGGGCACGCTAAGTGCACCCACTGGGTGTAGTCCCCGAGACTACGGTGGACTGCTGGCAGTCGACTGTAGTCTTTATATTGCGTTGCTATATTTGTACTTCTTCACTCGGTCTGGTCGGGCCATGTCGAATGGAACTGTATGCGGTCGACTGCGGGCAGTCGACTTTTTTTTGGTCGAACCAGTGGGGGCACGCTGAGTGCACCCACTGGGTGTAGTCCCCGAGACTGCTGTCGAATGTTTTGATTCAGCTGTAGTCTTAGAAACGCTACTATTGTCTCTTGGTTACTCGGAAGCAACCTATCCTTGATGTTTGTCGACTGGTTTTTTCACAGAAATCCTGTGAACTTGTGGCTTGCTTCACTGAGTTGAAGGACCAACAGATCCAGCTCAACCTTGACTTAAAACTTGCTCAAGAGAACTTGCAGAAGGCTTGAGAAGAGGCAAAAGGTATGGCTGGTGAGGTTACCATTCTTGACGAGTGACTTTCTCCTTTTTGCCAATCCTTGATGTTGATCGCACTCGACGTGCCGCAGATCAACTGGAGGAAGCTCTAAAGAAGAAGGATCAAGATCTTGCCGAAGCGCCGAAGGAGGCCTTGAACAAATCAAAGCTTGCTGAAGAAAAGCTGGCTTCAGCCTCTACTCTTGAACAGGAGAACTCCAGACTGAAAGCTGCTCTCGACGCAGCTAATAAGGAGGTCAGCCGACTGAAGAATGACAAGATTGCTCTGAATGACAAGGCAGGCGAACTGGCGGGGAAGAAGAACGATCTTGAGGTTTATCTCGGGGGACTTGCCAAGAAGTTGTTCATCGTGCTCGAAGGTACCAAATTTTACCCGACTGGCTTGCAGTAACCAAACTCGTGTAGATCCGCTGCCTTATACTTGAATTGTTATTTGTAGAATTCTGCCAAAACTTTGAAGAGGAGACCAATCGACTGGAGCCAAGCTTGGACCCCGCCAATTCACTCGTGAAGGACGAGGCCGCTATGAATGTGCTCCGCCTGGAATCCCGCATTGCCAGCGTGGTTGATTATCTGGCTCGACTGAAGGTTGCAGTGTCGCGGATCGACACGTCCCTCTGGCCCAGGGTGAAGCTTTCGAATGATCTCGAGTCCCTGATGACTCGACTGAACGACGTCCCTGGTCGAGTGACAAAATGGAAGAAGTCCTCTGCGAGGTGTGGCGCTGATGTTGCCCTGTCTCTGGTTCGCGTCCACTGTAAGGAGGTGCGAGAGGAGAAGTTGGCTGCCATTCAGGTTGCCAATACCAGGAAGCTCAGCTTTCAAGACTTCATGGAGACTTTCATTGCTGCTGCCACTCGTATTGCAGACGGGATCGACTTGGATGAGTTCGTTGCCCCTTCCAGTCCTCCGCCGGAGGAGTAAAAAACTTTTATGCTTCACTTTAAATTTGCCTCGGAATGCCGAGTGGATTCTGTAATCGTTAAACTCTGTCGAGCCGAGGGCTCGAGTACTTTGATCTGAGGTCTGGGACCTTTGGGTCTTATCCGAACTTGATTTACCGTTGAATATCTTCGTAAATTATCCGTCGAGTGGAACTTGATCTTCATTCAAAATAAATTTGTATTTGTGGTGCAGCATCGAAGGGAAAGGTAACGGCCGATTTGCATCCTGCCGTCCTTGCGGGTCGGGACGTGACCCGTACTTAGGCGAGCGCTGGGCTGCAGCTAAGCCCCCGAGTGAGAGGTTTGCTCTCTACTCGATAGGATTTTATACACTTAGGCGAGCTCTGGGCTGCAGCTAAGCCCCCGAGTGGGAGGCTTGCTCTCCACTCGGTAGGATTTTTAAACACTTAGGCGAGCACTGGGCTGCAGCTAAGCCCCCGAGTGGGAGGTTTGCTCTCCACTCGGTAGGATTTTTAAACACTTAGGCGAGCACTGGGCTGCAGCTAAGCCCCCGAGTGGGAGGTTTGCTCTCCACTCGGTAGGATTTTAAACACTTAGGCGAGCACTGGGCTGCAGCTAAGCCCCCGAGTGGGAGGTTTGCTCTCCACTCGGTAGGATTTTAAACACTTAGGCGAGCACTGGGCTGCAGCTAAGCCTCCGAGTGGGAGGTTTGCTCTCCACTCGGTAGGATTTTTATATACTTAGGCGAGTGCTTGGACTGCAGCTAAGCCTCCGAGTGGGAGGTTTGCTCTCCACTCGGTAGGATTTTGATATTCTTAGGCGAGCACTGGGCTGCAGCTAAGCCCCCGAGTGGGAGGTTTGCTCACCACTCGGTAGGATTTTTATATACTCAGGCGAGTCCTTGGACTGCAGCTAAGCCTCCGAGTGGGAGGTTTTCTCTCCACTCGGTAGGATTTTTATATACTTAGGCGAGTGCTTGGACTGCAGCTAAGCCTCCGAGTGGGAGGTTTGCTCTCCACTCGGTAGGATTTTTATATTCTTAGGCGAGCACTGGGCTGCAGCTAAGCCCCCGAGTGGGAGGTTTGCTCTCCACTCGGTAGGATTTTAAACACTTAGGCGAGCACTGGGCTGCAGCTAAGCCCCCGAGTGGGAGGTTTGCTCTCCACTCGGTAGGATTTTTATATACTTAGGCGAGTTCTTGGATTGCAGCTAAGCCTCCGAGTGGGAGGTTTGCTCTCCACTCGGTAGGATTTTTATATTCTTAGGCGAGCACTGGGCTGCAGCTAAGCCCCCGAGTGGGAGGTTTGCTCTCCACTCGGTAGGATTTTTATATACTTAGGCGAGTGCTTGGACTGCAGCTAAGCCTCCGAGTGGGAGGTTTGCTCTCCACTCGGTAGGATTTCTATATACTTAGGCGAGTGCTTGGACTGCAGCTAAGCCTCCGAGTGGGAGGTTTGCTCTCCACTCGGTAGGATTTCAAAAACTTAGGCGAGCACTGAGCTGCAGCTAAGCCCCCAGGTGGGAGGTTTGCTCTCCACTCGGTAGGATTTTTTTGCAAACTTAGGCGAAACGGATTCGCAGCTAAGCCCCCGAGTGGGAGTCTGGCTCGCCACTCGGTAGGATTTCTATATACTTAGGCGAGTGCTTGGACTGCAGCTAAGCCTCCGAGTGGGAGGTTTGCTCTCCACTCGGTAGGATTTCAAACACTTAGGCGAGCACTGGGCTGCAGCTAAGCCCCCGAGTGGGAGGTTTGCTCTCCACTCGGTAGGATTTTTTTTGCAAACTTAGGCGAAACGGATTCGCAGCTAAGCCCCCGAGTGGGAGTCTGGCTCGCCACTCGGTAGGATTTTTAAATACTTAGGCAAGCACTGGGCTGCAGCTAAGCCCCCGAGTGGGAGTCTGGCTCACCACTCGGTAGGATTTTTTTTTGCAAACTTAGGCAAAACGGATTCGCAGCTAAGCTACCCACTGGGGGATTTTGCACACAAACAAAAGTGACAACAATTACAGGAAGAACTGGGACACTCTTGTTTTTGATAAAAATAAACTATAGAAGTTTTTCTTATTACATCTCATCCGAGTGAGAACTCAAGTGTAAAATGGGCGGAGTAGTTCCGCATTCCAAGCTCGAGGCTCGTCGATCCAGCGATCAACATTGTAAAGGTGATATGCTCCATTGTGGAGGACTCTGGTGATGATGAAGGGGCCTTCCCAAGTAGGAGCAAGTTTGTGTGGTTTCTGTTGATCCAGTCGGAGGACCAAATCTCCTTCTTGGAAGGCTCGACTCTTCACGTTTCTGGCGTGGAATCGACGCAAGTCTTGCTGATAGATGGTAGACCTGATCATAGCCATTTCTCTCTCCTCCTCTAGGAGGTCGACTGCGTCCTGCCGGGCTTACTCTGCTTCATCCTCAGTGTAAAGCTCGACTCGGGGTGCATTGTGAAGTAGATCGCTCGGCAGGACTGCTTCGGCTCCGTAAACCAGAAAGAACGGAGTTCTTCCAGTCGACCGGTTTGGGGTGGTCCTCAATCCCCACGGAACTGATGGAAGCTCGTCGACCCAAGCGCCTGCTGCGTGCTTGAGATCACGCATCAGTCGAGGCTTTAGTCCTTTGAGAATTAGACCATTTGCCCTTTCAGCTTGTCCATTCGACTGGGGATGCGTGACCGAGGCGTAGTCGACTCGTGTGCCTTGAGAGGCACAAAATGCTCTGAACCTGTCTGAATCGAAGTTTGACCCGTTGTCCGTGATGATGCTATGTGGGACTCCATATCTGAATATTAGCTCCCTGATGAAACTGATAGCAGTGCTAGCGTCCAAATTTTTGATAGGCTTAGCTTCAATCCACTTGGTAAACTTGTTGACTTCTACAAGCACATGTGTGAATCCGCTCCTGCCTGTTCTCAGTGGTCCAACCATGTCCAGTCCCCAAACAGCGAAGGGCCAGACGAGTGGAATGGTCTTCAGGGCTGATGCTGGCTTGTGCGACATGTTGGAGTAGAACTGGCAGTCTTCACACTTGTCTGCTATCTCTTTCGCCATTTCATTTGCTCTAGGCTAGTAAAAACCCGCTCGGTATGCTTTAGCCACAATGGTCCGAGAGGACGCATGGTGACCACAGGTCCCCGAGTGGATATCGTCAAGGATTATCTGACCTTCCTCTGGCGTTATGCACTTCTGACCGATTCCAGTCGCGCTTTCTCTGTATAACTGTCCCTTTATGACCGTGAAGGCTTTGGATCGACGGACAATCTGTCGAGCCTCTTCTTCATCTTCTGGGAGTTCTTTCCTCAAGATATACGCAATGTACGGTACTGTCCAGTTGGGAGTGATTGCCAAGACTTCCATGATTAGGTCGACCACAGCAGGAATTTCGACTTCAGTCGGATCTGTGTCACTTTTCGGCTGCGGGGGTTCCTCTGTAAAAGGATCCTCCTGGACTGACGGCGAGTGGATGTGCTCCAAGAACACATTGCTAGGAATGGCTTCTCTCTTGGAGCCTATCTTTGCCAAATCATCAGCTGCTTGATTTTTCAGTCGGGGGATGTGATGAAGCTCTAACCCCTCGAACTTCTTTTCCAGCTTTCTTACTGCGTTGCAGTAGCCAGTCATAGCTAGGATTCTGACGTCCCACTCCTTCATCACCTGATTAACCACCAAATCTGAGTCGCCATAGACCATGAGGCGACGGACGCCGAGTGAAATGGCCATGCACAACCCATACAAAAGTGCTTCATATTCTGCTTCATTATTGGAGGAATCGAAGTGAATCTGGAGAACGTAGCTAAGCTTATCTCCTCAGGGGGAGACCAGTACTACCCCAGCACCGGAACCATTCAACATCTTAGATCCATCGAAGAACATGGTTCAGTGCTCCGAGTGAACTTGAGTCGGAAGTTGCTGTTCAATCCACTCGGCGACGAAATCTGCAATAGCTTGGGACTTGATAGCCTTCTTTGCTTCGAACTTGATATCTAAGGGAAGGATTTCAATCGCCCACTTCGCCACTCGACCAGTTGCATTTCTGTTGTGCAAAATCTCTGGCAGTGGAGCGTCGCTGACGACTGTAATGGAATGGTCAGAGAAGTAGTGTGCAACCTTCTTCGTGGTCATGTAGATCCCATATACAAGCTTTTGGTAATGGCGATATCTTTGCTTCGAAGGAGTCAAAACTTCAGACACATAATATACTGGGCGCTGAACTCTGAAGGCCTTTCCTTCTTCTTCCTGCTCGACCGTAAGTACTGTACTGACAACTTGTCCCGTGGCCGCAATGTAAAGCAGCAGAGGCTCTTTACTGATTGGGGCAGCAAGCACCGGCTGGGTGGAGAGCAGAGCTTTGAGGTCTACAAACGCTGCATCAGCTTCTGGAGTCCACTCAAACTTGTCAGATTTCTTCATCAGTCGGTAAAGAGGCAACGCCTTTTCACCGAGATGAGAAATGAATCGACTTAAAGCGGCCAAGCAACCTGTAAGCTTCTGGACATCGTGCACACGCTCAGGGCGCTTCATCCGGAGTATGGTGCCAACTTTTTCAGGATTGGCGTCGATTCCTTGTTCGGAAACGAGAAAACCGAGTAACTTTCCACCTGGAACTCCGAATGTACACTTTGATGGATTGAGCTTGATATCATACCTCCTGAGGTTGGCAAAGGTTTCGGCAAGGTCAGTCAGGAGGTCGGAACCTTTCCGTGACTTGACCACAATATCATCCATGTATGCTTCCACATTCCGACTGATCTGAGTGAGTAAACACTTCTGAATCATCCTCATGAACGTGGATCCAGCATTCTTGAGGCCGAAGGGCATGGTGACATAGCAGAAGCACCCGAATGGAGTGATGAAAGTTGTTTTGATCTTGTCGGGTCCATACAGACGGATCTGATGGTACCCTGAATAGGCGTCTAGAAAAGACAAACGCTCACACCCCGCGGTCGAGTCGACTATCTGGTCGATGCGGGGGAGAGGGAAATGATCTTTCGGGCAGGCCCGATTGATATGTTTGAAGTCAATGCACATGCGAAGTGACTTGTCCTTCTTGGGGACCATGGCAACATTGGTGAGCCACTCGGAGTGGTAAATCTCTCTGATGAACTCCGCCGCTAAGAGCCGAGCCACTTCCTTGCCAATAGCTTTCCTCTTCTGGACGACGGACAGTCGAAGATGTTCTTTCACAGGCTTAAATTTCGGGCCGACTCGCAGACGGTGCTCAGCCAGTCCCCTGGGAACTCCAGGCATGTCAGAAGGTTTCCATGCGAAGATGTCCCAGTTCTCACGGAGGAACTGGATGAGCGCTTCTTCCTATTTGGAGTCGAGCGTCGTTGAGATGTGAGTCGGAGCTGCACTGGGATCGGACGGGTGAATGTGAACCGGCTTCGTCTCGCCGGACGACTGAAATGCTGACTCTGAAGCAGGCTTCTTGGCTCGTAGTAATTCACTCGGATCTGCAGTCTTCTGGTATTCCTGCAACTCGACCACTGCCATCTGGGCGTCAGCAATCTTTGAACCTTTCTAAAAACACTCTTCTGCTTTCTTCCGGTTGCCCGTAACAGTGATCACACCTCTAGGGCCAGGCATCTTCAATTTGAGATACACGTAGCATGGTCAAGCCATGAAGCGTGCATAAGCTGGTCTGCCCAAAATAGCATGATAAGCACTTTGGAAGTCCACAACCTCAAATGTTAACTTTTCCTTGCGGTAATTCTTTGAATCACCGAAAACCACATCAACAGCAATCTGGCCGAGTGACTCGGCTTTCTTCCCGGGAATGACTCCATGGAAGCTCATGTTACTGGTACTGAGCCTGGACATCGGAATGCCCATCCCTTTCAACGTTTCTGCGTACAGAATGTTCAGGCCGCTGCCACCATCCATCAGGACTTTGGTCAGTCGAGTGCCTTCAACGACTGGGTCGACCACCAGTGCTTGCCTCCCGGGGGTGGCAATGTGCTTGGGGTGATCAGACTGGTCGAACGTGATGGCAGTCTAAGACCACTTCAGGTAGCTGGGTGTTGCCGGGGCAACCATATTTACTTCACGGTTAATGACTTTCAGTCGACTTTTGCTCTCGACATCAGCAAAAATCATCAAGGTGGAATTGACTTGGGGGTACCCGTCGTCACTATCTTCCTTATCCTCAACTTTGTCTGACTCTTTTTCCTTGTCCTTGGACTGCTTGCCCTGAAACTACTGAATCAGGAGCCGACACTGTCGAGCGGTATGCTTGGGGTAAATGAGTTTACCCTCTTCATCTTTCTTGGTGTGAATGTGACACGGCAGATCCAAAACGTCGTTTCCGTCCTGATCTTTTACTTTCTTGGGGTTCCAGGGCCCCTTAGGTTTCCCCTTGAATTTTCCCTGGGTTACGGCCAGGGCCTCCCCAGGAGTGGCTGGCTTGGCCTTCCGCTTCTGCTTCCGACTGGAATTGCCTCCGGTTTCCTGGGCGACTGCTTTCTGCTTGCCACTCCGGAGTCGATCTTCATCTTCACCATTAGCGTATTTGGTGGCAATTTCCATCATCCGATTCAGAGACATTTCTCTGGTCCGACCGAACTTCAGGTTCAACTCTCTGTTCTTGACGCCTTCTTTAAAGGCATAAACTGCTTGATGATCTGGTACATTCTCAACTGTGTGATGCAGAGTGATCCACCTCTGGATGTAATCTCTCAGTGTTTCACTCGGCTTCTGCACGCAAGACCGCAATTCTGTAAGGCCTGCCGGTCGTTTGCATGTTCCTTCGAAAGTCATGACAAACACTCGGGAGAGGTCCTCCCAAGTGTAGATGCTACTGGGTGCTAGCTGATTCAGCCACGCTCTGGCTGAGCCCTCTAACAAGAGAGGAAAATGCTTCATAGCTACCTCATCATTGCCGCCACCAATCTAGACAGCCACTCGGTAATCTTCGAGCCAAGTGCCAGGCTTAGACTCACCAGTGAACTTGCTGACTCCAGTCGCCAACCTGAAGTTGGGAGGAATCACTGCGGCCCTGATGGCTCGACTGAAACACTCTGGCCCTGAAACATGTACTCTGCTGCTGGTAGGAGCATCTCTGTCATGTCCTTCTTTGTGAGCCCTGTTCCTGTCGACCAAACCTTGAACGAGGATGGACCTCGCGTCACAGCCTGGTTCCCTGGGATCGACTGGAATCCTCCGCCCAACACTATGAGGACATCTGTCATCCTGCTGTCGAGGCGCATATGACCCACTCCTCGAGGAAGGGGTTGGCACTCGACGTCGATCATCACGATCGAATTGGTGGTCATACTGCTCGTTTCTTCTGTACTGATCTGGCCGGTCTCCACGCCCCTCACGCCTCGGGGGCGATCCTGGGCTGTGAGCCGACTGCACTGTATCCGCTGCAACGGATCGACTGTGGATCCTATTCCGCGACTGAGAGACAACGTAATTCTGGTTTCCCGCTGCCCGGAGCAACGGTCTGATTTGCAACAAGCCTCTGCCAGCCTCTGACTGTGAAGGCTGAATTGATTCTGCTATTCGGGCCGCGGCCGCCAAATTCTGAACGGGAGTTCGATATACCTGCGTAGGCGGGAAGAGCTGACGTCGACTGGACTCGGGAGCCCGCTGACGCGCTCTCTCGTCGAGTGCTCCCTGGAGATTCTCCAGTCGAGTGCGCTCGGCCAAGTTAGCCAAATGCGCGTCCTCCAAGGCTCGGGCCTCGGGGGTTTCTCCAACGATAGGAGTGTGGAGTGCATCCATGTTCCGGCGGCGAAGCTCCTCTCCCTGCTATGACGTTAGAGGCTCGGGGAGATACCCCTCGAGGAGATGTGCCGAGTCGTCCCCACCCGCGCCTCCGTCGGTACGGGGAAAACCTGGAGGGCTGCGAGTCCCATCAATCGCCAGAACCTCCGCTGCAGGGTCACTGCTGTCGCATTCGAATGCGGTCTCTGTGGAGCCAGTCAACAGATCGAACAGGCCGTAGAGAGATTCGTCGGGCTCGATTGCCGCGACTTGAGGGGTGGCCATCTGGCGAGCCACCGCATGCCTCACCCACCTCTGAAGTCTCGACCAGCCGGAGCGCTTGCGTCGGCGAGAGACAAGGTGGGGAGGTGAAACGGGAGCTGACCGATACCGGGTCGACGGCTGCCGCAGGAGGACGCCACGAACACATGCGCGGAAGTGCGTCGCCCCGCGGACGGGGAGCGCATCGATGTCGAGTGGAGCCTCCTGAAGCCAAGCGGAGTCGCCGACGATGAACGTGAGCGCGCCGAGACGGATCTTGGGGCCCTCCACCAAAACTCCGCACGAAACCATGATCAAGGAGATCGAAAAAATCGCAACTCCTGCAACCAAGCGCTAAGATTCCTGCCCCAAGGTGGGCGCCAACTGTCGTGGTTCTAAGTCTAACAGTAGTGTAGGGGGGTTAGTATGGAGAGGCTAGATCTTAGCTATGTAGAAGCTGTAAGCACACAAATATGTACGAGTTCAGGCCCTTCTAAGAGGAAGTAAAAGCCCTACGTCTCGGTGCACGGAGGCGGTCGACTGGATTATAAGTGTGAGAATGATTGGGGTGCGAACCCTTGATACTGAGGAGGGGGGTGACTTATATAGAGTTCACCAGCCCTCTCCTGCCCTCAGTAATGCAGGGTTTAAGGTACATTAAGGTCGAGCGTTACAGGTAATGCCTCTAATAAAGCGCTATGATGACCATACCGACTACTTAATGACCGACCGTTTGCCTGTGGAGTGACTTTGGATCTCCTGGCAGTCGAGTGGTTGGCTTCGTGGTCGAGTTGTAGCTTCTTGGTCGAGTGTCTTGAACCCGTCGAGTGGGTACCTTCAAGTCAATTGAAAGGTGACTTCTTCTAAGGATGTCCTTGGGCAGGGCTCTTAGGACAGGTCCGTGCCCCTACCCCAGGTACATAGCTTCATCAGACTGTATGTGGAGAGGCTGACAACTGGGTCCACGCCCGCACACAAAGAAATGTCTACTTATTACGCGCAAAATAATGATTCCTCACCTGACATCTGGTACCCACGGGAAGGGCCTCTGTATTTCGCGAAAAAAACATGCCCCCCACTGACAGGTCGGACCCACCAGCTATGTTCGCACGCAAGGAAGTGCCTCCTTATTACGCACAAAAAAAATGAATACTCCCCCTGCCAGTTGGAACCCAGCATAGTGGGATGCTGACTTGTGGGCCTACCAAGTTGACGGCGACGGAGGTCTTTGTCAACTTAGTCAATCTGAACAATTCTAGCTCTAGTTACCGTACGATGTTCATCCAACGGCCGTAGTGCTTCTTCAACCGCTGGTCTTCTTGCTCCAGCCGCCCAAACCAGCACCGGTCGTGCCGCGTGCTCCTGCCTCCCATGGCCGGCTGTGATGCCGCGGAGGCCTCACCGCCCCCTACTACTCCCACCACTGGCCAGGCCATCCCTCTACTCACCCACACCCCCTGTTATTCTGCGGCGACGACAGTCTCACACCGCAGCCGAGCCAGTGAACCCTCGTACTCCTCTCCGCGTGGGCATCCACTGCCGCGTCTTCCCCGGCTCCGCGTCGTCCCCTTCCTAGGCCTCACCGTCATCCACCGCCTTGGTGCTCCCGGCGCGACATGGTTAATGTGGTTGGAACGGAGAAACTGCGTCGTCGTCGTGTTCATGGGGAGGCAACGGAATGCGTCGTGTTCATCGGGAGGCAACAGAATGCGTGGGAGCCAACCGGCTTGGACGGAACAACTGATGGAAACGAGGCCTGGCGTACCACACAACGGAGGAAACGACCTTGTGTTCGATCGGCCACGTTCGAAACAGGATCCTGTTCATCGGGAGGGGTCTGGCGTACCGCAAAACGGAGGAAACGGACTTTTGTTGGACCTCCTACGGTTGAAACGGGGTCCTGTTGATCGGGAGGGGTGTGGCGTACCGCAAAACGGAGGAAACGGACTTGTGTTGGAGCGCTACGGTCGAAACAGGGGTCCTGTTCATCAGGAGGGGCGTGGCGTACCGCAAAACGGGACTCCACGGGATACTGTTCATCTCCACCGTCGACCCCCTCCAGCCTCCACGGGCTACTGTTCATCCACCGTCGACCTCCTCCAGCCTCCACCTGCGACTATTCATCCACGGGCTCCTGTTCATCCAGCCTCCACCGCGCGCTACTCCATCGGCTACTGTTGAACCAGCCCTCTCCACTGGCTCCTGTTCAACCACCCCTCCACGGGCTACTGTTCATCCAGCCCTCCACCATCTACTGTTCATCCAGCCCTCCACGGGGTCGTCCTATTCATCCAGCCCTCCATGGGGTCCTATTCATCCAGCCCCAACCGGCTTGATCGATCAGGGTCCTGTTCATCTAGAGGCAACACCACGGGGTCCTATTCATCCACCCCCATCGGGAACTGTTCATCCAAACCTCCCAGCAACACTCACTCTTCATCCACAGGCAGCATCGATCAGCTTTAGTTAGCAGCAGTAGTGAAGGAATCGCTCGATCGGGTTCAGTTAACAGCCATCGATCGATCGCTCGGGTTCAGTAACGCGTAGCCTGCAGTGCAATCGCTCGGGTTCAGTAGGCGAACGCCTCGCTCCGGTTCAGTTAGAGCCCAACGCCTCTCACCCACGCGCGTGCGTGTACGAGAGAAACACACAAACCTCCGTGCATCGCTCGGCCCTGACCACCCACTGTAATCAGGAACACCCCGATATTTTCCTCGCCCATGCTTCTACCACGGTTTTTTCCGTCATGGACAACCCAAAGAATGTCATGCAGCTGCGTCTCCGCCCGCCCAGGACGAAAAGCCCATTTTCTGTCATGATTTTTTGTCATAGAAGTAGGATCCCACCACATCGATGATGATACTGGGTTTTGTCACAATTATCGTCATAGAAGTGTCATAAGTATGACAGATTTTTTTTCGTTCGGCCCAAAATGTCACGGATATGCCTTTTTTTTGTAGTGTAGTTCTATGTCGCCCTAGGTTATGACTATTATATGATGAATATTATCGAACGTTATCATCAATCCAATGCCTACGAGCTTTTAACATATTGTTCTTGCTATGTTACTACCGTTGCTACTACTGTTACAACTGCTACAAAATTATTACTACTGATGTTACTATTGCTATTGTTGTTACTATCACTGCTATCACTATCAAACTATCATACTACTGTGCTACTGATCACTTTGCTGCAGATATTTATTCTCCAGGTGTGGTTGAACTAACAACTCAACTGCTAATACTTACGAATATTCTTTGGCTCCCCTTGTGTCGAATCAATAAATTTGGATTGAATACTCTATCCTCGAAAGCTGTTGCGATCCCCTATACTTGTGGGTTATCAAGACCTTTTTTCTGGCACCGTTGCCGGGGAGCATAGCTATATTTGTTGAGTCACTTGGGATTTATCTTTTTATCACAATGAAGAATCTTAAGGAAGATAGAACCAAGATCGTTCCCTCTAAGATGAGGGGAGGTAAGGAACTGTCATCTAGCTCTGCACTTGATTCACCTTCTGTTTTAAGTAATCTTGCAACACCATAACCTGCTATTATTTCTGATATGTCGCAAATAATTGATGATGCTACTTCTGCTATGAATGATGCTATTGATTATGCTAGTACCATGCTTGATAATACTGTGCCACTAGGAGAATTTCTTGATGAACAACTTGCTAGAGCTAAAGAAATTGAGAATGCTGAAACTGATGAAATTACTGAAGTTGATGTATTTATTGAAACTGAAAATTTTGATTCACCTATTGGAACTAGTGTCCCTAGATATGAATTGCCTAAGATACTTGAGGGTTATGTTATGGATGGAGAGATAGCTAGTGACTTTCTTGCTTGTAAGGATAGAGATGATCTAAAAAAGTTGCTATGCAAGTTGAAATAAAAATCTTTAAATGCTAGAATGAAATGTGATCCTAAGTTTGCTACTTCACCTATCTTTGTTACTCATAAGGATTACGAATTTTCTGTCGATTCTGAGTTAATTACTTTAGTTGAATCTGATCCTTTCCATGGCTATGAATCTGAAGCTGTTGTGGCACATCTTACTAAATTAAATGATATAGCCAACCTATTTTCTCAAGATGAGAAAATTCGCTATTACTATATTCTTAAGTGATTTCATTTCTCATTAAAGGGTGATGCTAAGTCATGGTACAATAATCTTGCTCCTGGTTGTGTGCGTAGTCCCCAGGATATGATTTATTACTTCTCTGAAAAATATTTTCCTTCTCATAAGAAACAAGCTACCTTACAGGAAATATTTAACTTTGTGCAAATTAAAGAAGAGAGTCTCCCACAAGCTTGGGGGAGGCTTCTCCAATTACTTAATGCCTTTCCTGATCATCCTATGAAGAAAAATAAATACTTGATATCTTTTATAATGGACTAACCGATGCTTCTAGGGACCACCTAGATAGTTGTGCTGGTTGTGTTTTCAGGGAACAAACTATTGAGCAAGCTGACGAATTATTGAATAATATATTGAAGAATGATAATGGTTGGACACTTCCTGAACCACCGCCTAAACCCACTCCGAAGAAGAGGGGTATCTTATTTCTCAGTCCTGAAGATATGCAAGAAGCAAAGAAATGCATGAAGGAAAAGGGTATTAAAGCTGAAGATGTTAAGAGTTTACCACCTATTGAAGAAATACATGGACTTGACACACCACCACAGGTGGTGGAGGTAAATTCTCTTTTAAAGTTTGATGAAGGTGGTATCCCTTATAATAAACATCCTAGTCAATGCTTGTATGAATTTGACAATTACATTATGAAGCAAGATCATTTCAATGCCTATGTTATGAAGCAATTAAAGCAAAATTCTAATATGATTGCTCGCTTGAGTGATTTATTATTTAGAATTACTAAAGATGTTAAGGTGTAGGAAAACATGCCTCTATGGTCCAAACTCAGTTAGAACAAGTTGCTAAATCTCAAAGAGAACTACTTAGTGAAATGAACAATAACATGAATAATTATGCTGTTAGAGTTGCAACTAGAGAAGGCAAAATGACTCAGGAACCACTTTATCCCGAGGGACACCCTAAAAGAGTTGGACAAGACTATCAAATAAATAACACTAATGCACCTAGCCCATCTAAAAAGAGAAAGAAAAAGAAGAATGATAGGACTTTGCATACTTCTAGTGAAGCTGAGGTAGGAAAACCTTCTCATGATAAGAATGTTTCTATTTCTGATGCTGAAACTCAATCTGGTAATGAGCATTCACCTAGTGATAAGGATAATGACAATTATGGTGTTTATACATATGCTCAACAAGAAAATGATAAAGAACCAGATAATGATGTTGAAATAGAACCCGCTGTTGATCTTGATAACCCACAACCTAAAAATAAACGTTATGATAAAAGAGACTTTGTTGCTAGAAAACATGGTAAGGAAAGAGAACCATGGGTTCAAAAACCCATGCCCTTTCCACCTAAACCATTGAAGAAAAAAGATGAGGAAGAATTAGAATGCTTTGCTGAAATGCTTAGGCCAGTCTTTTTGCGTACTTGTTTGATTGATATTTTAAAGATGGCCCCTTATGCTAAATACATGAAAGGTATTGTCACTAATACAAGAAAAATACCTGAAGCTGAAATCTCCACCATGCTTGCTAATTATTCTTTTAAGGATGGAGTACCTAAGAAACTAGGGGATCCAGGAATACCAACTATACCATGTTCCATCAAAAGAAATTATGTTAAAACTGGCTGATGTGATTTAGGAGCTGGTGTTAGTGTTATGCCTTTCTCTTTATATTAAAGACTTGATTTGAATAAACTCACACCTACTGAAATATCATTGCAAATGCCTGACAAATCAACTGCCATACATATCGGTATTTATGAGGATGTGCCCGTTGTTGTTGCAAATGTTACTATCTTAACAGACTTTGTCATACTTGAGATGCCCGAGGACGACAACATGTCGATTATCCTTAGTAGACCCTTTTTGAACATTGTAGGGGCTGTTATTGATTGCAATAAAACTTTTCATATCAATGGTAATGAGCATATGATGCACTTTCTGAAGAAACAATTTCAAGTGAGTGGTATTAATGTTATTGAAAAGGCTCCGACAATTACTATTGGGAGCTTTCAACTTCCCCTTCCTAATGCCAAAAATAAATACGAAACACTTATTGTTGGGGAGATGCATATCCCCATCGAGGTAACTTAGTGTTTTACGAAAGTTCTTCGGGTTCATGTTAATCGAAAGTGGTTGTTAATAAGACTTGATCAACCTTATTAATGGATTATTTTTGAGAGGCATGTGGTCGATGAATTTAGTAAGCACACCTTTCTATACCCACTTTATATTTTCTGTTACTTTTTAGTTAAGTACGGTAAAATGCCATGTTTATCCTATTTTCTGAATTATTCGTGCAATAAAAAAGTGCCCAAAAATAAAAGTGCTCAGAATGGACTGAAATTTTGACACAATTTTTTTCTGAATATTTGAGAATTTTTTATACTGAAAACACCACAGGGGGGGTGCCCAAGGTGCCCACTAGGCACTAGGGCGTGTCACACCCACCTGGCGCGCCCTGGTAGGTAGTGGGCCCCACAACTCCCCCCTCACTTATCCCTTTAGCTCACCTCGTCACTTACCTCCAGAAAAAATCACTCTAGCTCTCTCCACCACCCTCTTTCTCTCTCTCTCTCTCGTGTTCTTGCTCACAAACCCACGGATTTTGATCTCTTTGCTCGAAGATCCGTTTCCAAAACTGTTTTGGGGGATTGCTAGTTGGTATGTGACTCCTCCATTGCTCCAATTAGTTTTTTGTTCTAGTGGTTTATATTTTGAGTAATTAGCTACTCTTGGTGCTGCTGTAAATGAGCTTGCATGTTGAATCCTTTGAGTTCTATGTAGTTTGAATGCTTGATATAGCCTCTAGACATCCATATGAGTAGTCGCTATCAATCTTGTGAAGTTCTGTTGACACCATTTTGTGACCCAAAAATTTCAGAAATGTGTTCGTACAAAAATGTACCTCTTTGGGAGGAGTTCTTTGAGGAGGAGGTCCTGGGAGGCATCATCGAGCAGGAGCTTGATACGACAGTCTTATGTTGAGCCAAGTGCAAGCTCGATGCGGGATGCCGATACCAAATCGTGCTTATGACCGTGTGACGAGTTCATGGTAGGAGCGGGTATTAAGGAAGAATTTGAGCAGTATGTTCACAACACCAAGATCACTCCCTTAATCGCAGATAAGTGCATTCAACATCTCAACCTCACCCAGACATTCACCAAAAATATTAAATATCATTCTCGTGATTCTAGAGTTTCATTTAGCCTTTATGATAGTGCTTTCACCATGCCTCTAGAAGAATTCTGTGTTGCGTGCAAAATCCCATATTGGGACTCGCTGGACGAACCACCAAAATCTGAGTACGAGTGTTTCTAACTAGTCTTTGTTGTGGTGAGGATAGAGGAGTGACACAAGCTAGAATAAAAAGTATACAATTTCCATCAATCTGTTACTTCGCACTCTTTAATGGCAAATGCGTCGTGGGCAAACAAAATTGCAGTACTGATATGTCCATTTTGCATCATGTTTTCCTACTGTTATTTACAATGTTTTTATGCATAATAATGCTTTATGGAGTAATTATAATGCCTTTTCTCTAATAATATGCAAGGTTTACACAAAGAGGGAGAATGCCGGCAGCGGGAACTCTGGACCTAAAAAAGCTATGCCAGAGTTACCAATTCTACACATCTCCAAATGAGCTAAAAAATTACGAAGAATTGTTTTGGAATATATAAAAAATAAAAGAACAAATAACTACCAGAGGGGGGCCACCTGGTGAGCACAAGACACCAGGGCGTGCCAGTGGGTTGTGCTCCAGCCCAGCCCACCTCCGATGACCATCTTCTGGTATATAGGTCACTTTGACCTAAAACAATAGGGGGGACTTTCGGGACGAAGTGCCATGGTCTCGAGATGGAACTTGGGCAGGAGCACTTTTGCCCTCCGGTGGAGCGATTCCGCCGGGGGAACTTCCCTCCTGGAGGGGAAATCATCACAATCCTCATCACCAACAACTCTCTCATCTTTGGGAGGGAAATCTCCATCAACATCTTCAATAGCACCATCTCCTCTCAAACTCTAGTTCATCTCTTGTGTTCAATCTTTGTACCGGAACCTCAGATTGGTACCTGTGAGTGACTAGTAGTGTTGATTACATCCTGTAGTTGATTACTATATGGTTTATTTCGTGGAAGATTATATGTTCAGATCCATTATGCTATTTAATACCCCTCTAATCTTGAGCATGATTATCATTTGTGAGTAGTTAGTTTTGTTCTTGAGGTCACGGGAGAAGTCATGTTGCAAGTAATCATGTGAATTTGATATGTGTTTGATATTTTAATGATATGTATGTTGTGATTCCCTTAGTGGTGTCATGTGAACATCGACTACATGGCACTTCACCATATTTGGGCCTAAGGGAATGCATTGTGGAGTAGTTATTAGATGATGGGTTGCTAGAGTGACAGAAGCTTAAACCCTAGTTTATGCGCTACTTCGTAAGGGACCGATTTGGATCCAAAAGTTTAATGTTGTGGTTAGATTTTATCTTAATACTTTTCTCGTAGTTGCAGGTTCTTGCGAGCGGGTTAATCATAAGTAGGTGGTCAACCACCTAAGCACCAGTCCACCCACATATCAAATTATCAAAGTAGCGAACACAAATCAAACCAACATGATGAAAGTGACTAGATGAAATTCCCGTGTACCCTCAAGAACGCTTTGCTTATCATAAGAGACCGTTTTGGCCTGTCCTTTGCCACAAAAGGATTGGGCTACCTTGTTGCACTTCATTACCGTTACTTGTCCGTTACAAATTATCTTGCTATCAAACTACTCGTTACCAACAATTTCAGTGCTTAAAGAAAATACCTTGCTGAAAACCACTTGTCATTTCCTTCTGCTCCTCGTTGGGTTCAACATTCTTACTTATCGAAAGGACTACGATTGATCCCCTCTACTTGTGGGTCATCAAGACTCTTTTCTAGCGCCGTTGCTGGGAGTGAAGCGCTCTTGGTACGTGGAAATTGGTAAAGAAAAAGTATTACTACGTGCTGAAATTTATTATCACTTGTTACTATGGAAAATCATCCTTTGAGGGGTTTGTTCGGGTTATCTTCACCTCGACCGGAACCACAATTAGTTGCCACTCAACCTACTATACCTACTAAAAATATTGGTTAGGAAAGTCCTTCGGGTATGATAGAACAATTGCTAGCTAATCCTTATGCAGGAGATGGAACTGAACATCCTGATATGCACTTGATATATGTGGATGAAATTTGTGGATTATTTAAGCTTGTAGGTTTATCCGGAGATGAAGCTAAGAAGAAGGTTTTCCCTTTATCTTTGAAGGGAAAATCATTGACATGGTATAAGCTATGTGATGATATTGGATATTGGAACTGGGATCGATTGAAACTAGAATTTCACCAAAAATGTATCCTATGCATCTAGTTCATCGTGATCGAAATTATATATATAATGTCTGGCCTCATGAAGGAGAAAGTACCGCTCTAGCTTGGGAGAGGCTTAAGTCAATTTTATATTCATGCCCCAATCATGATCTCTAAAGAGAAATTATTATTCAGATTTTTTATGCTCGGCTTTCTCATGATGATCGATCCATGCTCGATACTTCTTGTACTGGTTCTTTTATGAAGAAGTCTATTGAATTCAGGTGGGATCTTTTAGAACGAATTAAACGCAACTCTGAAGATTGGGAACTCGGGAAGGTAAAGAGTCAGGTATTAAGCTCGAGTTTGATTGTGTTAAATCTTTTATGAATACTGATGCATTTCACAAGTTTAGCACTAAATATGGACTCTCTGAGATAGTAGCCTCTTTTTGTGAATCATTTGCTACTCATGTTGATCTCCCTAAATAGAAGTGGTTTAAATATCATCCCCCTATTAAAGAAGAAATTAAAGAACCAGTCATAGTTAAATATGAAACTATTATTTACAATGTTGATCCAGTTGTGCCTACTGCTTATATTGAAAAACGACCTTTCCCTGTTAGGATAAAGGAACATGGTAAGGCTTCAACTATGGTTCGCCAAAGTAATATTAAATCACCTAAACCCGCTGAACAAATTAAAGTAGAACCTAGTGTTGCTATGGTTTAGAGATCTCCTGGTAGAAAATATTTATGGGCATGTTATTTGCTTCTGCGTTGAAGCTGATAGAATTGCTAAACCCGATGAAAAAGATAAATATAGATCTGTTGTTGGCACGCGTGTTGTCTCAGTTAAAATAGGAGATCATTGTTATCATGTTTTGTGTGACTTAGGTGCTAGCATGAGTGCTATTCCTTTTACCTTATACCAAGAAATTATGAATGACATAGCACCCACTAAAATAGAAGACATAGATGTTACTATTAAACTTGCTAATAGAGACATCATAACACCACTTGGTATTGTTAGAGATGTTGAAGTCTTCTGTGGGAAAATAAAATACCCTACTGATTTTCTAGTTCTTGGTTTTCCACAAGATGAATTTTGTCCCATTATCTTTGGTAGACCTTTCTTGAACACTGTCAATGCTACTATAGATTGCCATAAACAAACTGTCAGTGTTAGCTTTGGTGATGAGTCTCATGAATTTAATCTCTCCAAGTTTAATAGACAACCTCATAAGAAAGAATTACCTAGTAAGGATGAAATAATTGGTCTTGCTTCTATTGTCGTGCCTCCTACTGGTCCATTAGAATAATATCTGCTAGACCATGAAAATGATGTGCATATGGATGAAAGAAATGAAATAGATAAAATCTTCTTTGAACAACGACCTCTGCTCAAACACAATTTGCCTATTGAGACTCTAGGAGGTCCTCCTCCACCTAAAGTTGATCCTGTGTTTGAATTAAAACAATTGCCTGACACTTTGAAATATGCTTATCTTGATGAGAAAAAGATTATCCTTTTATTATTAGTGCTAAGCTTTTAGAACATGAAGACGAAAGATTATTGAAAATTCTAAAGAAGAACTGTGCTGCCATTCGATATACTCTTGATGATCTTAAGGGCATTAGTCCTACTCTCTGTCAGCACAAGATTAAATATGGAACATGATCCTAAAACCATTGTTGATCATCAATGACGTTTGAATCCGAAGATGAAAGAAGTGGTAAGGACTGAAATTTTAAAGCTTCTGGAAGCAGGTATAATCTATCCCATAACTAATGGTAGATGGGTAAGTCCCGTTCATTGTGTCCCTAAGAAGGGAGGTATTACTGATGTTCCCAATGATAAAAATGAACTTATTCCACAAAGAATTGTTACTGGCTTTTGTTGTTTCAAAAAATTTAATAAAGCAACAAGAAAAGATCATTGCCCTCTGCCTTTTATTGATCAAATGTCGGAAAGATTATCTAAGCACACACACTTTTGCTTTATTGATGGATATTCTGGTTTTTTCCAAATACCTGTTTGACAACCGGATCAAGAGAAAACCACCTTTACTTGCCCTTTTCGAACTTATGCTTATAGACGTATGCCTTTTGGTTTATGCAATGCACCTGCTACTTTTCATAGATGTATGACTGTTATATTCTCTATTTTTTGTGAAAAGATTGTTGAGGTTTTCATGGATGATTTTTCTATTTATGGAACTTCTTTTGATGATTGCTTGAGCAACCTTGATCATTTTTGCAGACATGAGAGCAAACTAATCTTGTCTTGAATTGGGAGAAGTGCCACTTTATGGTTAATGAAGGAATTGTCTTGGGGCATAAAATTTCCGAACGAGGTATTGAGGTGGATAAAGCTAAAGTTGATGCAATTGAGAAAATGCCATGTCCTAAGTATATTAAAGGTATTCATAGTTTCCTAGGTCATGTTGGTTTCTATAGGAGATTTATTATAGACTTCTCTAAAATTTCTGTGCCTCTTACATATCTTTTACAAAAGGGTGTTCCATTTGTTTTTGATGATGATTGTGTAGAAGCCTTTGAAATACTTAAGAAAGCCTTAACTTCTGCACCTATTGTTCAACCACCTCATTGGAACTTGCCTTTTGAAATTATGTGTGATGCTAGTGATTATGTTGTTGGTGCTGTTCTAGGACAAATAGTTGATAAGAAATTGAACGTTATTGATTATGCTAGCAAAACTCTAGACAGTGCCCAAAGAAATTACGCTACTACTGAAAAAGAATTTTTAGCAGTTGTGTTTGCTTGTGACAAATTCAGATCTTACATCGTTGATTCCAAAGTAATTGTTCACACTGATCATGCTGTTATTAAATATCTTATGAAAAGAGATATGCTAAACCTAGACTCATTAGGTGGGTTCTATTGCTGCAAGAATTTGATTTACATATCACTGGTAGAAGAGGAGCTGAGAACCCCGTAGCTGATAACTTGTCTAGGTTAGAGAATATTCTTTATGACCCACTACCTATTAATGATAGCATTCCCGATGAACAACTAGCTGCAATAAAATTGTTTCTCATAATACTCCCTTGTATGCTAACTATGCTAATTACATTGTTGCTAAATATATACCACCTACTTTCACATACCAACAAAAGAAAAAAAATCTTCTATGATTTAATACATTACTTTTGGGATGACCCACACCTTTATAAAGAAGGAGTAGATGGTATTACTAGACATTGTGTACCTGAGCATGAACAGGAACAAATCCTACGGAAATGTCACTCTGAAGCTTATGGAGGACATCATGCGGGAGATAGAACTGCTCACAAGGTATTGCAATCTGGTTTTTGTTGGCCTACTCTCTTCAAGGATGCCCGTAAGTTTGTTTTATCTTGTGTTGAATGTCAAAGAATTGGTAATATCGATAAGCCTTAGGAAATGCCTATGAATTATTCACTTTTTGTTGAACCATTTGATGTTTGGGGTTTTGATTATATGGGACCTTTTCCTTCCTCTAATGGGTACACTCATATTTTGGTTGAAGTTGATTATGTTACTAAGTGGGTAGAAGCTATTCCAACTAGTAGTGCTAATCATAACACTTCCATTAAAATGCTTAAAGGAGTCATTTTCCCAAGGTTTGGAGTCCCTAGATATTTAATGACTGATGGTGGTTCACACTTTATTCATGGTGCTTTCCTTAAAATGCTTGCTAAATATGATGTTAACCATAGAATTGCATCACCCTATCATCCTCAATCTAGTGGTCATTTTGAACTTAGCAACAGAGAGATAAAACTAATATTACAAAAAACTGTTAATAGGTCTCAAAAAAATTGGTCTAAGAAATTGGATTATGCACTTTGGGCCTACAAAATAGCTTATAAAAATCCTATGGGTATGTCTCCCTATAAAATGGTTTATGGAAAGGCTTGCCATTTGCCTCTAGAGTTAGAACATAAAGCCTATTGGGCAATTAAAGAACTCAACTATGATTTCAAACTTGCCGGTGAAAATAGGTTATTTGATATTAGCTCATTAGAGAGAACCCAAGCTTATGAAAATGCCAAATTATTTAAAGAGAAAGTTAAAAGATGGCATGACAAAAGGATCCAGAAGCAGGAATTGAAAGTTGGAGAATATGTTCTTTTGTACAACTCTTGTTTCAGATTCTTTGCAGGAAAACTTTGAAAGTGTGTTATATCAACTAGAGGGGGGGGTGAATAGGCGATTTTTATGAAATTCTTCACTGAGGAATTTGCCGGTGAGGAAATTCCTTAGCAAAGAACTACTTGCAGCGGAATAAGTACTCAGATGAAAATATAATAGAATCTAAGCATAGTCATCATGATGAAATGAAGACAAACACAAAGTACAGAAAGCGTAAACACAGGATAACACTAGATGAAGACAAAACAGACTGAAGAAATTGAACTCAGGAAATTGAGAAAGTCTTTAGTCAAAGTCTTCAAACACAAATATGATAAACAAATAGCACACTACTGAGGAAATGAAAGAGTTGAGGAAATGGAACCAGTAAGCTTGGTGAAGACAATGATTTGGTAGACCAGTTCCAACTGCTGTCTCAGTTGTACATCTGGTTGGAGCGGCTGAGTATTTAAACTCGAGGACACCTAGTCCCGGACACACAGTCCTCACCGTATTATCCTTGAGCTAAGGACACACAGTCCTCGCCCAATCACTCGTGGTAAGTATTCAGATGACTTCCAAACCTTCACAGACTTGGTCACTCGGCGATCCACAATTCCTCTTGGATGCTCTAGACCTTGACGCCTAACCGTCTAAAAGAAGCACAGTCTTCAAAGGTAACAAGCGTCGGATCCACGCAGGATCAATGTCTTCAGTGATGCTCAATCACTTTGGGTTTGTAGGTGTTTGGGTTTGGGTTTGGATTTTCCTCACTTGATGATTTTCGCTCAAAGTCCTGGGAGGATGGGTTGCTCTCAAATGACAAGTGTCAAGTTTACGCAGAGCAGCCAACCAGCTAGTGGTTGTAGGGGGCAGCTATTTATAACCTAGGGAGCAGCCCGACATGATAAGACATAAATGCCCTTCAATGATATGACTGTTGGATGGATAAGATATTTTGGGACAGCTGGCGCGTAGCACAGCAACGGTCGGAAATTTGAGGTACAAATTCCTCAGGGCTATCATGTTCCTCACTGTGTAGGCAATTCGCACTGGCGAATTCCTAACTCCTCAGTCAGAGCAAAGTCCTCAGTGACCAGAAGAACCGTGTCTCTGTCACTGAAGAAATTGACTGAACTGTATGAGATTTCCAATGGCTTCACTCGAAGGGATTGGCAGGTGTAGGATTTGAGTTGAGCATCACATGGAATTTTTCTCCTTAGTATTTCCTCGACCCCCTTTAACAGTACGGTGTTTCCTATGACTCAAGAAAGAGAAAATGAATTACGAAAACAAAAGTCTTCACGCTTCATGTTCCTCGAATGAATACCAAGTCTTCAAGGTCACACCAATTTCTTCACTTTCAAAGTCTTCAGAAAGTCTTCAAAATAGCAAAGTCTTCAGTTGAAGAGATTCATTTTTAGGGGTCGACTTTCTCTGTAAATATCAAAGTCCTCATAGACTTATAGACCTGTGTACACTTATAAACGCATTAGATACTTAACCTATAAGTCTTCAATACACCAAAATCACTAAGGGGCACTAGATGCACTTACAATCTCCCCCTTTTTGGTGATTGATGACAACATAGGTTAAGTTTTCAACGGGGATAAATATATGGAGTGTAAATATTGATATTGAGGAATTTGATTGCAAGATAGACGAACTCCCCCTAAATATGTGCATAGTGAGGAATTTGCTTTTGAAGCAATGCACACTTGAAGAGTTGAATCATGGAGATCTCCCCCTATATCTTGTAATTCATACACGCATTTGATATATAATATGAATAATTTGAAATGCATGATGAAATATGGCGCCTGATGTAATTCAGCACGCGTGCAATAATATTAACAAGGAATAAGCATGCCGAATAGAGCATCAAGAGTATCAGAACCTAGTGCAGTAAAAGTATCAACGCACCATCGGGTTTAAGATTACAACTCGATCCAATAAAAGTTTCAGAAGAACGAGAGTTGTAACTTAGCAAAAAAACGCCCTTTATAATAGACCCGCTTGAAGACTAACTCAGATTTCTCCCCCTTTGTCATCAAATGACCAAAAGGATCGAAACTGAGGACTAACGCCCCTGAAGATATTCAAGTTGATGAAGGAGCGCCAGCATTGTTGGGGTCGGTCATTGATGTAGGGCCTGTCGCAGTGTCATCCAAGTCTTCATGTTCATCAGTGTCGCGTGATGAAGAATATGAACTGGCCACCAAAGAAGGAACTGGGACCTTCTTGTATTTCTTCGGAGGAGGTGCAGACCAGGCAAATTCTTCATTGAGACCCATTGTCTTCAGATCATCAGCGCTGTAGACTTGAGACAGAACAGCCCAGGTGCGGTTGAGGGTGTCATGAAGGTAGTAGTGGTTTTTCTTTACTGCATTATGTGTTGCAGTCATGTTGTGAAGAATTGAACCAAACTGACGCTTGATCCATTTGTGATTGCGATCAACCTTTTGATAAAGACTGAGGAGTAATTCACGATCAGTCATCACCCTGGGTGCTGTGGCTTGAGGATTTGGCTTGGCAGTGTTGGCGGCAGTGTCATGTGTGGCAGAGTCATCATTGGTGGAGTAAGAAGCAGCCTTGCGAAATTGACCATCCAATGGACGAATGCCTTCATCTATCACACCAGTAGCTTTGCCCTTTTCTTCAGCTGAGGTAAATGTCCTTTTGAGGACTTCAATAGGAGGCAAGTAGCTGCAGTGGTTGAGAGTTTCAGCCTTGTAATTGAGTGAAGACCTTGTCCTGATGAATCTCATAATCCAAGGTGCATAAGGCTTCAACTCAAATGGTGACATAGCAATGTTGGCCAGAGTCCTCATGAAGAAATCATGGAAGTTGACGGGAACGCCATGACAGATGTTGAAAAGCATGTTCTTCATGATGCCAACGACTTCTTCATCACTTGAGTCATGGCCTTTGATGGGACTCATTGTCTTTGTCAGAATGCGGTAGACAGTCCAAGGCACATACAACAATTCCTTGACGAGGAATGTGGTTTGAGGGGCCTGCCCTGGCTTCAAAGGCTTCATCAGCACTTGCATATAGTGATTTGAAAGCTCAGGTTCGTTGTAAACACAACGTGCATCTTCAGTGGGTGGACTCAGAGGAAGGGCACGAAGAAATTCAGATGCTGGGGCCTTATAATGCGTATTCTCAGTCATCCAGTCCAGAACCCATGAATTCACATCTTTAGAGTTGCCGGTGATGTGCAGCGTTGCATAAAACTGAAGAATGAGTTCTTCATTCCAATCGCATATGTCAGTGCAGAAATTGAGCAGCCCAGCATCGTGAAGAACACTGAGGACTGGCGTGAAGCACGGCATTGACTCCATATCCACGTGAGGAATATGTGCATGGTCGAAGACTTTGTCCTTGTTGAAAAGCACTAAGGAATAGAAATTTGCTTGACTAGCTGTCCAGAACCGCCTCTTCCTTATGCGAGCAGAGTCATAAGGGTTGTATTCAGTGAAGAACACGTGCTCGCCAAAGAAGTCTTCAGCCCTGAACTTTTGTTTTCTTGAGAATGGATCCTTTGGCTTGGGCAGAGGAGTGCCAGTGAGTTGCATCACTACCTCAGGAATCACAATCTCAGGTTCTTCAGGCTGAGGAATTTCATGTTCTTCCTCAGGTGCAGTCACCTTTTCAGTAGTAGCAGCAGTTTGCACTAGTGGCTGGAATTTCTTCATTCACAGATGCAGTGGGATGAGTTTCTTCAGAGCCCATTGGAACAGTTGGTGCAGGGGAGTGAGGAATTTGCTGCAGTGGGGTGAAGAGTGGAGAATTGGGATGCTGACTTTCCCAAAAGTCGTCATTCATCACTGGAGTTGTGCTTCCAATGTCCACATCTTCATCTTCTAATTCTTCAACACCAGCCTCTTCAGCAGTAAACTGAGGCATTGGTGATGAGACCATTGGGGTTGAAGGGATTCCATTTATTCAGTTTCTTCATCAATCTGCTCTGAGGAAGCAGCAGATTGAGTTTCTTCATCTGATCCACTTGGGATCTCATAGTCTTCACCAAAAGGAACAAGGTCCTTTGATGGCATGGATGAGATAGGAACAACATCAATTGGATTGGCAAACGAGCTGGTCATGGGCTTCATCTTCTTTGGGGCTGAAGATTCTGAAGCACTTGATGCTTTCCTTTTCTTCACTGTAGCTCGCTCTGCAGCCTTGGTCTTCTTCACATCCAATGCAGATGGAAGGATAGGAGTTGGTGTAGGCGCAGGTGGAGCTGAGGAATCTGGTTGATTTTCTTCAGGAGCAACTGATGCAGTTGTCCTTACTTCTTCAGTTTCTTCAGGCGCACCACTAGTGGATGCCCTGGCAATTTCTTCAGTGGCTGGAATGGAGTCATCAGCCCCGGAACTAGCATTTTCTTCAGCAGCCTGAAAGTCATCAGCGGTGCTAGCATATTCTTCAGTTTGCTGAACAGATGCTTCAGCTCGAGGAACTTCTTGTTGCGATGGGGCTGCAACATTGGTGAATTTCTCAGTCAGTTGTACAAACCTGACTTTTGCTCCTTTCCAGTCAGCATAGTATGCATCAAAGTCATCGCTGAGGGCTTTGATGTCTGCTTGCATCTTGATGAGTTCTTCAGGCTTCATCGTGAGAACATTTTTCCTCAGCAGTTTCTCTTTCCTGTACTGCGATTTCTTGATCTGCCTGGCCCTATCATATTTCCACTTCTCCTCTTGGATGAAGTGAGTCAGCATGTGACTTTGGCCAGGTGTCAGTTTGAAGTCAGGCATAGGTGTGTTGGGATCCTTATGCCAGATATTGATGTAATCGAGGATCGCTTTTGGATCCAGCAGTAGGGGCACAGGTGTGCCTTTGGCCTTAGCAGCCCATTCTTGGTGGTCCCTGATGATTTCAGCAAGTTCTTCTTCATCAGCTTCATCATCATCAGACGGCACAGTGAAGACTACCTTCTTCTTCTTGGGACTTGGGCGAGTACCGCGTCCAGCAGTAACCTTTTGCTTCAGCAGAGAGGGTCCAGCTGAGGAACTTGGTGCAACTGAGGAACTAGCTGATACACCAGAGGCAATAGGGATGCCTACAGTCCTTTGGCATGTGGCAGGATGCGCAGGTGCTGAGGACTTTGTCGGATCAGCTGAGGACTTTGGAGGAGCAGGGGCAGCTTGAGGAATTTGCTTTGAAGACTTTGAAGTTTCAGGCCGTGAGGGCATTGCAGAGGAACTTGGCCGTGAGGGCATTGCTGGTGAAGCACTTGGCTTGCGAGCGGGCTTCTTGAGCATCGATTTCCTCGGCTTGGCAGAGGCCTCAGTGGCAGCAGCAGCAGCAGAGTCTTCATTAAATTTCCTCACTGCTTCTCTGGCTTGCCTTGCCAATTTTGCTTGGCGCTTGGCCCATTCCTCAGGAAAGTCCTCACCGCGTTTGATGCTAGTGGGATCAGCCTCTTTGCCAGGTGCCAATGGGGCTCTTGGGCATGGAGGGTTCAGAGCGAATTTCTTCATATACTTCGGAGTGACGTATTTGTACTCCCTCCATTCACGTGCCCATCTCCGTTCAATCCTCTGAATGCGCACCTTGCACTGATTTTTATCTTCTTTGCCAAATTTGGATTCATCAGGCATGCAATAATCTTTATAAATATCCTTAGGGATTTCAAACACAATCATAACCTCAGGCTTCTTTCCTCCTTTCTGAGGCCTTTTACCTTCAGCCATTTTCTTCAGTTGAGGAATTTGAACAATCGAATTCTCTGAAGAAGTGTGCAACTTTTCTTCGAGGAACGCTGCAAATGAGTTAAGTTGATGAGAACCTAATGATTCAGCAGCGGACATGTGTACCTATGAACAAAGTATAGTTGCGAGGAATTTGAAGAGGTCATATGCGTTCTCAGAGGGTTTTTCATAAAGAACAAGTTTGAGGAATTTGACCAGATGCGTCTTGAAGAATTTCACTAAGCGCGCTTTATCTTAGGTTCCAGAGTTGTATAGATCGAAGATCCACACAATTGAGGAATCTTGAAGAAAATGATGCTTAGGGAAATGAGTCAAGAACAGATAACTTGTGAGGTGTTTTGTGTGTGAGGATTTGAAGAATAAAACACCTTTGAAGATTTTGTAGAAAAGTTTCGAATCAAAGAGGGCAGTAAAAGTAGCTTTTAATTACCCTGAATGAAGAACACAACGAACTGAGAGTTGAAACGGTGAAGTTCGTCGATGCAGATCTTCCACGCCCTAACTTGGCGGAGGAAGACGTCTACGGCGGCGGCGGAGGTGAAGATTTCCGCGGTCGGCGCGAGTACGACGGCGACGAGGTCGAGGCAGTGAAGCTCTTCCTCACCGGCGACGATGAAGTAGCGGCGGCGCTAGGGTTCGGAAGCTCGAGCGAGAGAGTGAGATCGAGTGGGGTAAAAGAAGTGAGGAAGGGGACAGGGGTATTTATAGCCACGGTGAAAAACTGCTCGTCCGAAGATTTAGGACGAACATGCCCCTGCCCGTTCTCCTTCTCACGACATGTGTCACCCACGTACTGTGTAGTGGAGATCGTGTAAGATCGTGGGTGAGTAAAATAATGCATCGTGGGATGCGGAACGGTTTGAGCGGCAAAACCGAAAATTTGGATAAGGTTAGTTTTAACGTTCCGTTCGCAATTTCTTCAGCTGACAAGGACACAGTGAAGATTTTGAACGAGTTTCAAATAGAACGCACATGAAGAATTTGTGAATAGATTGGATTGAGTATAGCATAGAAGGGAAGGGTCCGATCACATTCACTTAGCAGAAGATCCAACTTGAAGAAATAGCTATAAGTGAATGCTGTAGAGGACATAAACTTATATATATATATATATATATATATATATATATATATATATATATATATATATATATATATAGCCAATGAAGAAAAACGACGGCACAATTGAAGATTTTGCAAGTTGAAGAATTTGAACAACTGAGGAATTTGAAAAGATTGAGGAAAAACTCAAATTGAAGATTTTTCAACTTTTGTGGTGGCGTGACCCACCGTATAAGAATGATGATTTCAGACACCACGTACAATTGTCGTAGGGTTCTGAGAATCAAATTCTTCATTAATTTCTTCACACTTAGAGTGTCATTCTTCATTGATTGAAGAAAAACGTTTCTTCATGTGTTGCACATCTAAGTCATCAATTTTGCATAAGTGTTAGGATGTGTGCCTTTTCAAAGTACATTTGAAGACTCTAAGATATTTAGCTCACACCGCAACTTGCTAAATCTCTTCTCATCCAAGGGCTTAGTGAAGATATCGGCTAGTTGTTCTTCAGTCTTCACATGCTCAATAGAAATGTCGCCCTTCAACACATGATCACGAAGAAAATGATGACGAATCTGAATGTGCTTGGTCTTCGAGTGCTGAACTGGGTTGTGAGCAATCTTGATGGCACTCTCATTGTCACAGAGGAGAGGCACATTCTTCACGTTGATGCCATAGTCCTTGAGTGTTTGCTTCATCCATAGCAGTTGAGCACAACAAGAACTAGCAGCAATGTACTCAGCTTCAGCAGTAGACAGTGATACGCAGTTCTGTTTCTTCGAGGACCAACAGACCAAGGATCGTCCGAGGAAATGACAAGTACCAGATGTTGACTTGCGGTCCACACGATCACCAGCATAGTCAGGGTCAGAATATCCAATGAGATCAAAATCCGAGCCCTTGGGATACCATAATCCTAGTGTTGGTGTGTGAGCTAGATATCGAAGAATATGCTTCACAGCCTTATGGTGTGATTCCTTCGGTGCAGCTTGAAATCGGGCACACATGCAAACACTAAGCATTATATCTGGCCTACATGCACATAAGTACAATAAAGAGCCAATCATGGAGCGGTATACCTTATGATTGAAGTCAGTACCATTTTCAGCAGTGCATAAATGACCATTTGTGGGCATAGGAATTTTGATGCCTTTGCAATCTTGCATGCCGAATTTCTTCAGGACATCCTTGAGGTATTTCTCCTGAGATATGAATATGTCGTTTCGCTGTTGACGAATTTCAAGACCTAAGAAGAATTTCAACTCTCCCATCATAGACATTTGATATTCTTCACTCATCATATAGGAAAATTCATCACTATAACGTTGGTCAGTACAGCCAAAGGTGATATCATCAACATATATTTGGCACACAAATAGTTCACCATCATAAGATTTAGTAAAGAGAGTGGGATCGAGTGAACCGGGTGTGAAGCCTTTCTTCATGAAGAATTCCTTCAATGTATCATACCACGCCCGTGGGGCTTGCTTGAGGCCATAGAGGGCCTTGTTAAGTCTGAAGACTTTGTCAGGATGTTTTGGATCTTCAAAACCTGCGGGTTGATCAACATATACTTCTTCCTCAAGCTTACCATTGAGGAATGCACTTCTCACATCCATTTGATATAAGATGATATCATGATGGTTAGCATAAGAAAGTAATATGCGAATAGCCTCAAGTCTAGCAACAGGTGCTAAAGTTTCATCGAAATCAATTCCTTCAACCTGTGTGTAGCCTTGAGCTATTAGTCGTGCCTTATTCCTCACCACAACACCATTTTCATCTTGCTTGTTGCGATAGATCCACTTTGTGCCAATGATGTTATGCTTGCGAGGATCAGGACGATTGACTAGTTCCCAGACGTTGTTGAGCTTGAACTGATGTAATTCTTCTTGCATGGCCTGAATCCACTCAGGCTCCAGAAATGCTTCATCTACCTTAGTGGGCTCTGTGATAGAGACAAAAGCAAAGTGCCCACAAAAGTTAGACAGATGTGAAGCTTTTGAGCGTGTGAGAGGACCTGGTGCTCTAATGTCATCCATGATCTTCTCCACTTGCACTTCTTTTGCAACGCGAGGATGAGCAGGTTGTCGTTGAGGAATTTGATCAGCATTTTCTTCAGCATCAATTTCCTCAGCATTTTCTTCAGGTTCATCAGCTCGACGTTCTTCACGTTCTGGAATGAATTCTTCAGCAGATTCTTCAGTGGGGATGACATCTTCAGTAGCCTTGTGCTTGATAGAATCCTTGGGTGCTGGTTCATCTAACACAGAAGGTAGGTGCTCTCTTTGGGAGCCATTAGTTTCAACGAACCGCACATCTACAGTTTCAACAATCTTGTGAAGAACATTGTTGAAGACTCTGTAGGTGTGCGAGTCCTTTCCGTAACCACGCATAAAACCTTCATGTGCTTTCGCTGCAAATTTAGAGTTGTGATGAGGATCTCTAATCCAGCATTTAGCACCGAAGACTTTGAAATAACTCACATTGGGTTTCTTGTCAGTGAGGAGTTCATAGGCAGTCTTTTTGAAGAATTTGTGAAGATATACTCTGTTGATGATATGGCACGCAGTATCAATTGCATCAACCCAGAAATGACGAGGGGTTTTGTATTCGTCAAGCATAGTGTGAGCCATCTCAGCAAGAGTCATGTTCTTGCGCTCCACGACGCCATTCTGTTGAGGAGTATAAGGAGCAGATAACTCATGAGTAATACCAAGTTCATCAAGATAGTCGTCGAGACCCGAATTCTTGAACTCAGTGCCATTGTCACTTCTGATGTGCTTGATCTTCACACCAAAGTTGGTTGAAGCCCTCGAGGAAAATCGTTTGTAGACTTCCTGCACTTCATGTTTGTAAGAGACAAGGTGTACCCATGTGTAACGAGAGTAATCATCAACAATAACAAAACCATATTGAGATGCTTCATTTGAAACAGAGGAATAGTGATTAGGACCGAAGAAATCCATGTGAAGCAATTCGAATGGTCGAGTAGTGGTCATGATGGTATTTGCTGGATGCTTGGCCTTTGTCATCTTTCCAGCTTCACAGGCACCGCATAAGTGATCCTTGAGGAATTTGACATTCTCAATGCCAATGACATGCTTCTTCTTCGCAAGCGTGTGCAAATTTCTCATGCCTGCATGACCAAGTCGTCGATGCCATAGCCATCCTTCTGAAGCTTTTGCAAGTAGGCACACGGCTGGTTGTGAATCTGCAGAGAAATCGACAATATACAAGTCTCCTCTCCTAAAGCCTTCGAAGACTTCGGAATTGTCAGCTTCCATAATCACAACACAATGATACTTGCCAAAGACAACAACCATATCAAGATCACAAAGCATTGAGACAGACATAAGGTTGTATCCTAAGGACTCAAGAAGCATGACTTTGTCCATGTGTCAATCCTTTGTGATAGCAACTTTACCTAGACCCAATACCTGACTTTTGCTTTTATCAGCGAAGATGATATGCTTCATATGTGACGATGATAAGGGAGCATCCATCAAAAGATTCGTGTCACCAGTCATGTGATTTGTACATACACTATCAAGTACCCACTCAGCGGCTTTGGGTTGACCATCCTGCAGATGAATTAGTGCAACTTACGACCTCATATACTTCAGCAGTGAAGAATATGATATCACAATTCATCACATCAATTTCATCAAGCAGTAGGACTGATAAAACAGAGGGAGGACGTGTGAAATGAAAGTTCATTTCATCATGGTTAGCCTGCGTCCTTTCAGGCAATTTGTCAGGTCCCCAGCAAATTCCTCAGACGTTACAATACATCTGGAGACCTGACCCTGCATAAAAGATTAGTTCTTTTTCTTCACCACCCACATCTAAAGGGGTGGCAAAGAGTTCATCACTCTGCGAGCTCCATATGAGAATGGTGGCATAGCGGCCAAACCATTTCGTTTCACATAAGAGCGGTTGGGGTAAGCATATGAATAAGCAGAGAAATTCTTCGAGGACTTATGAACATAATAATTTGAAGAATAATGCTCATATTCATAGTCCTTGGCTCTTCCCTGTGAAACAGAGTTGTTAGCACGATGATGTTTATATGAGGACTTTGATCCATGTGAGGAATTTGATCCCCTTGAGGAATTTGATCCGTATGAGGATTTGGATCCATATGAGGAATTTGATCTGGGGTTCCTTTTCTTCACAGGTGGTGTCATGAGGACATTCACCTGAAGACTTTCAAGGCACCTTTTGGGAACCCAGATTTTCTTCATAGGAGAACCATTCCTGCAGTTACTGCCAACATATCTAGCAAATACTTCACCATTCTAATTTTTGAACAGTTTATAGTTGGAGTCAAATGACTCATCAGAAGAATGAGAAGATTCACATGTATAGCCAGATAAATTAGATGGATCAACTGGAGGTCCCTTTGCAGCAACCCATGAGGTTTTGGGGTACTGCTCAGGCTTCCAATATGTACCATCAGCATTGAGTTTCCTCTCAAAGGCAATACCCTCTTTCCTAGGGTTCCTGTTGAGGATCTGCTTTTTAAGCACATCACAAAGAGTCTGATGCCCTTTGAGGCTTTTGTACATGCCTGTCATGTACAATTCCTTCAGCCCTGCATCGTCAGTGATACTAGCAATGTCCTCAGATGAGGAATTAGTGATAGCAGAGACAGGTGAAGAATTTGTAACATTAGAAGCATTTGAACATTCAGGTGAAGAATTAGCAGATTCTCGTTCAATGCATTTTAAACAGGGAGGAATAAATTCTTCCAGAGCAGCGCTGATTTGTTGAGCAAGCAATGAATCGCGCTCCTTCTGAAGATCTTCATAACTCACTCTTATCTTCTCAAAATCGGACACGAGAGAGTTATGCTGATCTTGAAGGGAGTCATACTTAGAATGAAGGCTCTGAAGACTTTCAGCCAAAGCTTGTGACTGATCCATTTCTTCACCCAACATATCATTGCTCTTACTAAGCATGTCATTAGCCTTTTCCAAAGCTCTTTGTTGTTTAGCGGCAAGGGAAGCAAGTTTGACATAACTGGGTCCAAATTCATCACCGAATTCTTCATCACTAGACTCAGATAGGTAGCATTCAGTTACCTCAGCACTTTTTGCCATAAGGCATGGAGTAGAGGATGATGATTCTGGTTCGAATGTCATCGATTTGAGCGATTCCTTGAAATCCTCAAACCAAGGATCATGACGGGTTCGATGAGCTTCATAGACCTCAAAGAGCCGGTCCCAGATAAGCTTCGCATGGTCAAGATGCATGACGTTCCTGGACTGATTTCGAGACAGACAGGAGCAGATGACGTCCTTCGCCGTGAGGTTGAGAAGAGTGTACTTGCGAATGTCATCAGCTCCCGCCGTCTTGCATAGATCGGTAAGACCAATCTCAGTGACGGTCCACAGTTTGCTGTTCATCGCCATGAGGCGCTTCTTCATCATGGCCTTCCACTTAGGATACTCGTGACCGTCAAAGATAGGGCATGTCACTTTCTTCATACCTGCAGTCGACATAACTAAAACTCCAGGCGGTTAAACCAAAATCACACAGAACAAGGGAGTACCTTGCTCTGATACCAATTGAAAGTGCGTTATATCGACTAGAGGGGGGGTGAATAGGCGATTTTTATGAAATTCTTCACTGAGGAATTTGCCGGTGAGGAAATTCCTTAGCGAAGAACTGCTTGCAGCGGAATAAGTACTCAGATGAAAATATAACAGATTCTAAGCATAGTCATCATGATGAAATGAAGACAAACACAGAGTACAGAAAGCGTAAACACAGGATAACACTAGATGAAGACAAAACAGACTGAAGAAATTGAACTGAGGAAATTGAGAAAGTCTTCAATCAAAGTCTTCAAACACAGATATGATAAACAAACAGCACACTACCGAGGAAATGAAAGAGTTGAGGAAATGGAACCAGTAAGCTTGGTGAATACAATGATTTGGTAGACCAGTTCCAATTGCTGTCTCAGTTGTAAATCTGGTTGGAGCGGCTGAGTATTTAAACTCGAGGACACCTAGTCCCGGACACACAGTCCTCACCGTATTCTCCTTGAGCTAAGGACACACAGTCCTCGCCCAATCACTTGTGGTAAGTCTTCAGGTGACTTCCAAACCTTCACAGACTTGGTCACTCGGCGATCCACAATTCCTCTTGGATGCTCTAGACCTTGACGCCTAACCGTCTGAAAGAAGCACAGTCTTCAAAGGTAACAAGCGTCGGATCCACTCAGGATCAATCTCTTCAGTGATGCTCAATCACTTTGGGTTTGTAGGTGTTTGGGTTTGGGTTTGGATTTTCCTCACTTGATGATTTTCGCTCAAAGTCCTGGGAGGATGGGTTGCTCTCAAATGACAAGTGTCAAGTTTACGCGGAGCAGCCAACCAGCTAGTGGTTGTAGGGGGCGGCTATTTATAGCCTAGGGAGAAGCCCGACATGATAAGACATAAATGCCCTTCAATGATATGACTGTTGGATGGATAAGATATTTTGGGACAGCTGGCGCGTAGCACAGCAACGGTCGGAAATTTGAGGTACAAATTCCTCAGGGCTATCATGTTCCTCACTGTGTAGGCAATTCGCACTGGCGAATTCCTAACTCCTCAGTCAGAGCAAAGTCCTCAGTGACCAGAAGAACCGCGTCTCTGTCACTGAAGAAATTGACTGAACTGTATGAGATTTCCAATGGCTTCACTCGAAGGGATTGGTAGGTGTAGGATTTGAGCTGAGCATCACATGGAAATTTTCTCCTTAGTATTTCCTCGACCCCCTTTAACAGTACGGTGTTTCCTATGACTCAAGAAAGAGAAAATGAAACTACGAAAACAAAAGTCTTCACGCTTCATGTTCCTCGAATGAATACCAAGTCTTCAAGGTCACACCAATTTCTTCACTTTCAAAGTCTTCAGAAAGTCTTCAAAATAGCAAAGTCTTCAGTTGAAGAGATTCATTTTTAGGGGTCGACTTTCTCTGTAAATATCAAAGTCCTCATAGACTTATAGACCTGTGTACACTTATAAACGCATTAGATACTTAACCTATAAGTCTTCAATACACCAAAATCACTAAGGGGCACTAGATGCACTTACAAACTTCTCTCTAAATGGGAAGGACCATATATTATCGAGGAGGTTTATTGCTCGGGAGCTATCAAGATCAATAATGCCGAAGGTACTAACCCGAAGGTGGCCAATGGGCAAAGAATTTAACACTATATCTCAGGTACGCCTATTAATGTTGAAAGCAACATTATTCAAACCATGACATTGAAGGAACACATAAAAGAAACCTTTCGGAACACTCCAGAATCCTGAAAAAGAGGAGGTACGTGATACGGTAAGTAAACAGACTCCAAAAAATCCGCAAAAATATTTTTTGTCACTTTTGGATTATTAGAAAAAATAGGAAAATAATAAACAACCAGGAAGGCAACCGAGGAGGGCACAAGACACTGGTGCGTGTCTGCCTTGCCTGGCGCGCCCAGGTGGGTTGTGCCCACCTCGGGAACCTTCCAGACTCTGTCTTCCACTCGTTTGCTTGTTTCCCAAGATAAAAAATATTTATATGCCCTCGAACGTATTGACCACCGTATCATGGAGAAATCTTCTGTTCTTCTTTCTTGTTGTTTTCTGTCAGATCTAGATCGCCATGGCCGCTTCGAGCTCCTCCAATGACAATTTCTTCGAGAATGTTATCCACCTGTATTTGTGGGAGGTGATGCAGCACCCTCAAGCCATTGAGATGCATGAGAGGGTGCTCCACATCCGAGACTTCTAGGGGCCCAAGAGGACAGGAACCGTGAAGGCTAGGCTCGAAGCCATGGAGTAGGAGGTCTTGAAGTGCAAGGGGATGGTGGAACGTGGGCTCGGTGCCAATCACCTTATGATTACGGAGTTCACCCGTGATTGCAAGGTGGATGGCCGGTCCATGAAGGATATCGTCTTCACCCTCAATGAGCAAATCAATTTTCCACAAAGCCAAATCTATGATCTCCAAAATCAAGTCTTTGAATATGAGGCGAGATTTAAAGGTATGAGTTTAGCTGCTAGTTGCAGGACTCGTGAGACTCGCGCTTCTTCTTATGATGGTGAGCCGCTGCCATGGAAACCGGAGATAAGCTCGCTACTACCACATCACCACCACCATCATCTTATTCACCACCAAAGGAGACTTGAGTTCATGGTATGGGCACTCCCCTTGGCTTGTGCCAAGCTTGGGGGAGGTGCCCCGGTATCATATAACCACCACTATCTTTGCCTTCATCTATTTTAGTTCGATCCTTAGTTATCCTATGATTTAGTTGAATAAAAGTTTAGTTCGATCTATTTTTGAGTGCTTGCTTATTGATCTATCTATCTATGTAATCGTGTGCGAGATATACAATAAAGAGTAGTTTGAGTTTTGTTTCTTTACTCTTATGTTTTAATAAAAAGAAAGGAAAATAAATGAAAAAGATAATATGCTAATCTCATGGTAAGTAATGACATCACATAAAGAAAAGTATAAGTGCTAAAATTTATTGGAGATTGACAAACATAGCATTGGTCAATAATGCAATTCATGAAAGAATTAATAAGGGAAGAGAAGATTCACATGCAAATACACTATCTTGGACATCTTTTATGATTGTGAGCCCCCATTAAATTGTATATGTCAAAATTGTTGATGTTGGACAAGGAAGATAACTGTGACGCCCCCGATTCAGTCGTACACTAATCATGCACGCAAATGTGTACGATCAAGATCAAGGACTCACGGGAAGATATCACAACACAACTCTACAAATAAAATAAGTCATACAAGCATCATAATACAAGCCAGGGGCCTCGAGGGCTTGAATACAAGTGCTCGATCATAGACGAGTCAGCGGAAGCAACAATATCTGAGTACAGACATAAGTTAAACAAGTTTGCCTTAAGAAGGCTAGCACAAACTGGGATACAGATCGAACGAGGCGCAGGCCTCCTGCCTGGGATCCTCCTAAACTACTCCTGGTCGTCGTCAGCGGGCTGCACGTAGTAGTAGGCACCTCCAAAGTAGTAGGAGTCGTCGTCGACGGTGGCGTCTGGATCCTGGGCTCCAACATCTGGTTGCGACAACCAGGTAGAAGGGAAAGGGGGAAAAGAGGGAGAAAAGCAACCGTGAGTACTCATCCAAAGTACTCGCAAGCAAGGAGCTACACTACATATGCATGGATATATGTGTAAGAGGCCATATCAGTGGACTGAACTGCAGAATGCCAGAATAAGAGGGGGATAGCTAGTCTTATCGAAGACTACGCTTCTGGTCGCCTCCGTCTTGCAGCAGGTAGAAGAGAGTAGACTGAAGTCCTCCAAGTAGCATCGTATAGCATAATCCTACCCGGCGATCCCCTCCTTGATGCCCTGTTAGAGAGCGATCACCGGGTTGTATCTGGCACTTGGAAGGGTGTGTTTTATTAAGTATCCGGTTCTAGTTGTCATAAGGTCAAGGTACAACTCCGGGTCGTCCTTTTACCGAGGGACACAGCTATTCGAATAGATAAACTTCCCTGCAGGTGTGCACCACATAGCCCAACACGCTTGATCCCATTTGGCCGGACACACTTTTCTGGGTCATGCCCGGCCTCGGAAGATCAACACGTCGCAGCCCCACCTAGGCACAACAGAGCGGTCAGCACGCCGGTCTAAACCTATGCACGCAGGGGTCTGGGCCCATCGCCCTGAGCACACCTGCACATTGCGAACGCGGCCGGAGAGCAGACCTAGCAACCTCCATTACAAAGGAAGTCACGTTACGCGGTCCAACCCGGCGCGCGCCGCTCAGTCGCTGACGTCACGAAGTGCTTCGGCTGATACCACGACGCCGGGATACCCATAACTACTCCCGCGTAGGTGGTTAGTGCGTATAGACCAAATGGCCAGACTCAGATCAAATACCCAGATCTCGTTAAGCGTGTTAAGGATCGCGAACGCCGACTAGGGCCAGGCCCACCTCTCTCCTAGGTGGTCTGAACCTGCCCTGTCGCTCCGCCACAAAGTAACAGCCGGGGGCCGTCGGGAACCCAGGTCCACCTCTACCGGGATGGAGCCACCTGCCCCTTCAGCCCACATCTCCGAACAGTACCACAGGTAATGTAACAGTGTAAAGTATATAGTATGCCCGTGATCACCTCCCAAGTGATCACGGCCCAGTAGTATAGCATGGCAGACGGACAAGAGTGTAGGGCCACTGATGGAACACTAGCATCCTATACTAAGCATGTAGGATTGCAGGTAAAGGTATCAACAGCAGTATCAAAGACAGGCTATGCATCACGATAGGAATAACGAAAGCAGTAACATGCTACACTACTCTAATGCAAGCAGTATAGAGTAGAGTAGGCGATATCTGGTGATCAAGGGGGGGCTTGCCTGGTTGCTCTGGCAAGAGAGAGGGATCGTCAACTCCGTAGTCGAACGGGGCAGCAGCAGCGTCGGTCTCGGCGTCTATCGAGAGAAGAGGGGGGAGAAACAATAAATACAATGCAAACAGATGCATAACGATGCATGACAAAGCAAAGCGTGATGCTAGGCATGCCCTAACGCGGTATGAGATGATACCGGTGAAGGGGGGAAACATCCGGGAAAGTATCCCCGGCGTTTCGCGTTTTCGGGCAGAGGAGCCGGAGGGGGAAAGTTGCGAGTTGGATAGGTTAGGGATGCGTGGTGAATGAACGGGCTGCGTACCCGGGTTCGTCTCGACGTTCTGAGCAACTTTCATGTTGAAAATATTTTAATCCGAGTTACGGATTAAAAGATATGATTTTCTAAAGGTTTTATTAATTTCTGGAATTTAATTAATTAATTAATTCGAAATTAGATTTATGACATCAGCACGATGTCATGCTGACGTCAGCAGTCAACAGAGTTGACTGGGTCAACCTGACAGGTGGGGTCCGTTGACTGGGTCAACTGCATAGTCAGCAGTCAATAGTCCTGTTGACTTAGTCAACAACAGTGTGGGCCCCACTGGTCATTGATAGTTAGCCTAATCAGGGTTAATTAAGTTAACTAGTAATTAGGTTAATCTAATCAAAATTAATTAATCTTAATTAGCTAAGTTAATCAGAATTAATTAAGTTAATTAATTAATCAATTAACTAATTATTTTTATTATTTATTATTTATTTATTATATATATATATATTCTGATTCCCCTTTTTTTTTAGTAAACGTTCTGGGCGCTAGGGCGTGGGGCCCCCATGTCATAGGCCCCTGGGGCCTTAGTGGGTTAGCGGGTTGTGCCGTTACGGGCGTGCAGCGCCAGGCGCCCGATGGGGCGGACCCGGGCACGCGGGCGACGACCGTCATGGCGCGATGGGGTGCCGGAGTTGGTCGCTGGTGTTGCGGTGGCCTGCGGGACTGGAGGGAGAGGCGTGCGGGCGGAGCGGGGCGAAGGCGAGGCGATGCACGGGCGGGTGCCGCGCAGAGCAGCAACAGGCGGAGGTGGCTTGCGGCAACGGCGGCGACAAGCAGGGCGGGGGCCCGAGCTCGGATGCGTGCGGGTGTGCGCTGAGCGTGGCGGGCCGGGGAGGACGAGGCCAGGGCGAGACGGGCGGTCGCCGGTGGGGAACGAGCGCGGGTCGTCCGGCGCGGGCGCAGGAGTAGAGTGCCGGCGCGGGGGGGGGGGGGGAAGAAGGAGGGCGAGGCCGCGCGGGGCAGTGAGCAGGGACGGGCGAGGCGCTGGGCGCGGCCAGCGCATGGGGACGGAGGCCGCCACGGAGCGGGGCGCGGCGCGATGCAGCCGCGGCGGCAGCGCAGCAGCGGGCAGCAGCGCAGGCGAGGCAGCGAGCGGGCACGGGGCGAGGCCGGCGGTGCGCGACGAGGACAGGGGAGAAGAGGAGTCGGAGCCTCACCACGGTGCGTGGGGTCTCGGGAGCGAGCTCGGGGCAGGTCGAGGGGGAAGGACGGGGACGACGCGCGTAAGGGGGGAAGCAGGCCGGCGGGGATGGGCTCCTGGCGGCGCGGTCGGCGAGCTACGGCGCCGGCTTCGGGCGTCGATGCGCAGGGCGAGGGGATCGGGCGTTCTCCCGATCCAGATCCAGGTCGAAGGGGGGAGTGGGGAGCGAGTGGGGCGACGGGGGTTAGGGTTTCGGGGAGGGAGTGGATAAGGTGGTGGGGTGGGCCGTCTGGGCCAGGTGGGTCGATGGTTGGCCCAGTGGGGCTGTGGCCTGCTGGGCCGGAGCCCAGTGGGGGTTGCCTACTCTTTTTTGACTATTTTCTGTTTTGCATTTTCTCTTATCATTTCTCTTTTCTGTTTTAATTCATTTTAAAATATTCAGGCACTTTCTAAAAATATATTTTCTTTATTATAATTACCCTTGTAATATTCGGCACCCACCGAACATTTTTGTTTCAACTTTTAAAAATGTTTGTTGTTTGATATATTTAGAATTTAAATTTCGAAACGGTTTCGAATCATCTCGAGGTTAGCAACAGTAACCGAGGTGACATGGCATGATTAGCGTGTGATTACTGTAGTATGATTATCCGGGCGTTACAAATCTCCTCCACTACAAGAAATCTCGTCCCGAGATTTAAGAGGGGTGTAAGGGGGAAAGTTTTGGTTACGAAATTCTAGCGAGTGTTCCCAGGCTTGGTTGCTCCTCTCGAAGAGGTTGATCCATTATGTTGATGTCTTCGTTTCTCTGCTTTTAGGTCATCATGATGAAGTTTGTCGTCCTTCCTTCGGGAACTCTATCGCACTTACGGAAGAATAAAGGGTGGCTATTCTGGGACAGCGGACCTCTGCAAGGTTGACTATCTGGTAGCTAACATCGGGGAAGGTGGCGGAAAGTAACTCTCAAACTGAAACTTACGAAAATATCGAGAGCAAAGTACGAAGGTACCATGAGAAGTTTCAAACGGATAGGCAATCGTTCGATGTCTGAAACAACATGCGAAAGGGGTCCAGAGCAACGAGATTGAGTATTGCGTCTGTTACCAGAATATATCACTTGGGACGGTGGCCCATGAATTATATACGAGGCCACGCGCGAGGAATAACTTTGGGAACAGGGGGTGTACAGGAGAGTCAGGTTTCGATCCTGCGAAACTGTGGGTTATGGGCCCACCATGTGGGTTAAAAGTAGTGAGGCGGCGACGATTTACACGATCATGTAAGCAAGGCATGCCGGAGGATAGCCCGTTATTTATGTCGGCAACAACATCGGTACCAAGGGCAAGGGACGAAGAGAACCATTTTCCTGCTCGTTGAAACGAGGCGGACCAGTAGGCAAAGTTCTCGTCCAGCGACGGTCACCGAAATGTCATCAACAAAAGTAATGGGGTCTTACTGACAGGGTTGTACACCGAGGTGTTCACATAAGCAGGGAATTATTACTGCTTATATTATATAGCTCACAAGAAGGTTTAAACAAACCAATGGGAAGGAAAGGTGATTATCAGTTTTAAACAGAACAATGGAAATGAAAATGTGTTTAAACACATATTTCAAGGGTATATCCTTCCCAAGGGTAAGCAGAGCATGATATCCATGACAGGTTATAATGCAGAAAACTCTTTAGGTAGGGCAGAGAATTTTCATGACAATAACCATACGACGGTGTTTGGATAATAGAGCAGGAAACATTTAGCATTGGGCCTCAAATGTTCTTGTTGAAAATCAGAGTACCATAGACATGCTTCGAGATAGCATTGACATGGTCATCCTGTGAAGATCAGACTTTGGAAACACAAAGGATCCATCAGGAATAACTTGTAGAATAAGTCTTACAATTTCCTCATGGAAGAATGGTTAACCCTGTTAAAAAGGAAACTATAATGATAGGTCCTCCGGCCAGGTGTGCTAGGCATGACATCACCTTACCGGGTCATATTAAGACCAATGTGATAACTCTTGGAAATATGTTCCAACCATCATATCTGACCGAGATTCAGATCTGATTGGAGTCAGGATACCTCGGACTCAAGATGCCTGAGAAGAAAGGTGCAACACAAATTGTCGAGATGACATTGTAAGATTCTCGGGAAATTAACTATGGAAGCGAGTTCCGAAACAAAAGCTCATCATTAAACCAATGAAGGGAGAAGGAGGTAGCTGATGAATCCAGCGACAATTCATCGGGACTTCCAAAAGATGGGTTTCCACAAGTATGTGAACAAGGAGATATCGTTAGTGAGATGAAATGATATAAGGGGATATGCTCTAGGAAAACATACCCAGTTTAAGCCTTGGTTGATAGGTGCACCCGAAATATGGGTTTGGTTGCACGACCAACGTTGGAATGGTGATTCAATAATCAATAGTCTAAGAATGACGGTCGGCCATTAACTTCAAAGTAATAAGATTGTTAGAAGGGCAGAATCCAACCAGCACCGCTCACTTGTTGGTACCCCGGTTGGAATCAACACGAGGACCCAAGAAAGAATGGTGATGGTGAGAAGTATCACCATACCAAGAATTCTTAAGTGGTGGTGAAATTCTCACAAGATTGATGACATAAGAGATGTTAATGTTCCAAGGTAAGGGAGAACAATTCCTGGATAGCAAGGAACTCAAGGTATAACATCCAACATGAACAAGTTTGTGTTGAATGAAAGGCAATAAAGTGGTCGATGATAACACAAATCATCGAGGGCAAGGATGGTGTTTCTCATCATGAATTCAATAGATACCCTGGAAGAGCTCATAAGGTTGAAGATGTTCACGACACATTTGTCGAGAGATTTCAAGATGTAATCAATCAGCGATGACATCGAGTCAAAGGAATGATGAAGCCAGAGGTCAATGAAAGCACAGATACGACGCAGACTCGAAACTAAGCTTGCTTTTCAAGGTAAAGTATATGAAAAGAAAAAATCGACGTAGGCTTAGCTCATCGTCGAAACTGGTGCTCCCGGAATAAGGACCAGGTAGCACAGTTTAAAATCATCAAGACAATGATATAGCCAAACAGGCTAGGAATGACGGAAGGATTATTAAACTCATAATCAACAAAATTTAATTAGGGTTATTGAACTGGAATGAGGAATCGGTTCACATATCGGTGTTCTCGGTTGATGACAACCCAGAACCCAGGAAATCTGAAATTGGTGAGAAATAACAGTTGATGAAGAACCCATAAGAAGTTATGCGGTTCCATGACATTATCAAGATATCCCAGTGTAATACTCGACGGTAGATCAAAGTGAAGGTTGGACAGGTGCAATGGTCTGCACAAGACAAGTACTCAACTTGTTCGATAAATGGTATTAATGAGAAAATATGGTCGGAACCATAATTTCCAAAGGAACAAACATAGATACAGGACGAACTTATAACAAGGGGATTAATATCATTTACAAGAAGTTTTGATGATAAGTTCACATCGGGTCCATGGGCATGAACGCAAAGGCTCAAGGTCGACTCCCACTTCTGCAAAGCAGAACCTTACATTCACTTCTCGTTTTGAAAATGGCATTAGTGTTGAATATTGTACCTGGTGCAATACCAGATAAATATGCCCTGTGAAATCTTTCGGGTTTGCACAGATTAGGGAAGGCATTGGTTCAACCCATCGGGGCTTCTTAGGAACATATATCCCAAGCTTCAAGAGTAGATATCACCAGCTCGAAAACAGGGCATGGTTGGCCAAGTGGATGATACAATTTACCAAGGGCATTATGTATCAGGTAAAGAACTAACAAGAATTTTGGTTGTGAAGGACATTGTCGGAAAATAACCCGGCAATGGGTACGGCGGTCCACAACGGGGCTGATGTGAGTATCGGTACTCAATCTAAGGAAGAAGGAATGCCAAGGCATCGGATTATGGAAACAACTGACTAATTCAAAGCTTAATGCTAAGAAATTTTATGATTTCCAAATCAAGGGATCAGAAGCAATCGTGCTGATCGAAAATGAATAAGTTCAATAGACTTGGAAACACAAACGATCAAGGCATTGATTGGTCAAGATCCAGCTCATATCCAAATGACGTCTGAGCCGGAAGGATGAATCCTAGGATTCGACTGAGGAATGCGAGCATCCTCAACATATTGAATCAACGGACTTAAAACGATAAAGGCAAGGGAGGCCAATAAGATTACGAAACTTATGGGATTATCCATAATGCCAGCAAGCGAGAATTTCAAGAGCAATAGGCTGCTCGGGATTTTCGGAAGATCGAATGATATTTTGAAGTATTTGGCGTAACACATGATCAATGGGGAATGAGCGGATACTCGATAAGTGCGAGAATTATCCGTAGGGGTATTCAGGTGACAAAGTACAGCAAAGCAGTAAGCTCAAAGGATTCTCGAAACAACATAGAGTATTTCGGGACATCTTGTAATAACAAGATTGACGAGGAATGATTGTATGAATGGAAAGTGTATGCAGTTTTCATAGGGGTTGACGGTGGAAGGAAATCGCAAATGCGATGTCACAAAGACTCGAGAGAACATCGTAGAGTAACTTCGGAATATTCTAGTGCATCAGGCGATCATCTGGAGTGAGGGGCTCTCCGGGAGAAAGTACTTTCGAGAACCTAAAGTTAGTTTTGTTTTAGAAAAATCATTTAACCTGAATAGAAGAGATATCAGAATCCCAGAGTATAGGTCGAGGAATAAAAGATCCTACTACCACCCAATGGCGACGTGGGCCCGTAAGGCACATAGCCATGTTAGTAAAAGTTTTTGCAATGTCTAGACTCGACTTCGGCCAAGGAGTGTGGAAGGGGGATTCCTACAGGCAGTCGGCTCTGATACCAACTTGTGACGCCCCCGATTCAGTCGTACACTAATCATGCACGCAAATGTGTACGATCAAGATCAAGGACTCATGGGAAGATATCACAACACAACTCTACAAATAAAATAAGTCATACAAGCATCATAATACAAGCCAGGGGCCTCGAGGGCTCGAATACAAGTGCTCGATCATAGACGAGTCAGCGGAAGCAACAATATCTGAGTACAGACATAAGTTAAACAAGTTTGCCTTAAGAAGGCTAGCACAAACTGGGATACAGATCGAACGAGGCGCAGGCCTCCTGCCTGGGATCCTCCTAAACTACTCCTGGTCGTCGTCAGCGGGCTGCACGTAGTAGTAGGCACCTCCAGAGTAGTAGGAGTCGTCCTCGATGGTGGCGTCTGGATCCTGGGCTCCAACATCTGGTGAGCGTGAGTTATTATTGTTCACATCACCCCTGAGATGAATACGTTGGGAGGCGAAACTATAATCCCCTATCTTTCTATGTGTCCAGTTGGAACTTTTTGTTCATGGGTGTGTTGTGAGTGTTAGCAACCATAGAAGGTTAAATGATGGTTGAGTATGTGGACTTTCCTAAAGGCTCCGACACGTTACCCTTCCTGAAAATATGATGAATTGTAGTTGCAAAGTTGACTAAGAACATAGTTTGTTAGTTTTCAATAAGGTTTATGCTTTATACTTCAATGTTGTGATGAATTGTTACTTGTTCATGAGAAGTTATATGATAAAAGTTGTGTGATGAAGTATTATCTTAAAGTTCTTTGCCGTTATAATAATAAGCATGATGCTTCTATGTCCATATTTTGTTTTTATCGACACCTCTCTCTCTAAGCATGTGGGCATGTTTTTCGATTTCAGTCTTTCGCTTGAGGACAAGCAAGGTCTAAGCTTGGGGGAGTTGATACGTCCATTTGTATCATGTTTTCCTACTATTATTGACAATGTTTTTGTGCATAATAATGCTTTATGGACTAATTCTAATGCCTTTTCTCTCATAATATGCAAGGTTTACACAAAGAGGGAGAATGCCGGCAGCTAGAATTCTGGGCCTGAAAAAGCTATGTCAATGTTACCTATTCTACACATCTCCAAATGAGCTGAAAATTTACGGAGAATTGTTTTGTAATATATAAAAGATATTGTATCAAATAACTACCATAGGGGTCCACCTTGTGAGCACAAGACACCAGGGCACGCCAGGACCCCCATCCGCGCCCTAGTGGGTTGTGCTCAGCCTAGCCCACCTCCGGTTCCCATCTTATAGTATATAGGTCATTTTGACCTAGAAAAAAATCAGGGGGATTTCGGGACGAAGCATCGCCGTCTCAAGGCGGAACTTGGGCAGGAGTACTTTTGCCCTACGGCAGCAATTCCGCCGGGGAACTTCCCTCCCGGAGGGGGAAATCATCGCCATCATCATCACCAACAACTCTCTCATATTTGGGAGGACAATCTCCATCAACATCTTCAATAGCACCATCTCCTCACAAACCCTAGTTCATCTCTTTTGTTCAATCTTTGTACCGGAACCTCCGATTGGCACCTGTGGGTGACTAGTAGTGTTGATTACACCTTGTAGTTGAGTACTGTATGGTTTATTTGGTGGAAGATTATATGTTCAGATCCATTATGCTATTTAATACCCCTCTAATATTGAGCATGATTATAATTTGTGAGTAGTTACGTTTGTTCTTGAGGTCACGGGAGAAGTCATGTTGCAAGTAATCATGTGAACTTGATATGTGTTTGATATTTTGATGATATGTATGTTGTGATTCCCTTAGTGGTATCATGTGAACGTCGACTACATGGCACTTCACCATATTTGGGCCTAAGGGGATGCATTGTGGAGTAGTTATTAGATGATGCGTTGCTAGAGTGACAGAAGCTTAAACCCTAGTTTATGCGCTACTTCGTAAGGGACCGATTTGGATCCAAAAGTTTAATGCTATGGTTAGATTTTATCTTCATACTTTTCTCATAGTTGTGGATGCTTGGAAGGGGTTTAATCATAAGTAGGAGTTTTTGTTCAAGTAAGAACAACACCTAAGCACCGGTCCACCCACATATCAAATTATCAAAGTAGCGAACACGAATCAAACCAACATGATGAAAGTGACTAGATGAAATTCCCGTGTACCCTCAAGAACACTTTGCTTATCACAAGAGACTATTTTGGCTTGTCCTTTGCCACAAAAGGATTGGGCTACCTTTCTGCTCTTTATTTACTGTTACCTTTACTTGTCCGTTACAAATTATCTTGCTATCAAACTACTCGTTACCGACAATTTCAGTGCTTGTAGAAAATTCCTTGCTGAAAACCACTTGTCATTTCCTTCTGCTCCTCGTTGGGTTCAACACTCTTACTTATCGAAATGACTACAATTGATCCCCTATACTTGTGGGTCATCAAGTACCCTCTGTGCCCCAGATTTTATCCTAATACACACCGCTCTAACATGGATTAAATGTTATAATCTTGGAGAAATTGTTGCACGGAGGTTGCAAGGCAATGCTGATAGTGGTCACTTTTATGGAGGGATTTATGCCCCCCATATAGCTAGGAAGCTGGGTGTGTCACCTTGGCCCAATGATCCTATTTTACCTACCCAGTACCTAGACTTTGGGGCCATGCAGCATCATAATTATAACTTGGTGTTCGATAAAAAGCCTATCATACCTATTATTTTGCATGCACCTATTCTCTTTGATTATCAGAGTAAAGGAAGATATCACATCTATGAGAGAGAGGCGCGCGAGTACAACGCGGCGGTAGAGGCTGCCCACCAGGCTGAGGAGGCCGCACCGAGAGCCTCCATGAGCTATAACTATGACTATTATCCAGGCTACGGATGGTGACTACCAAGACAGGCGAAAGCCTAAGCTTGGGGTACATATTCTCACCGACATTACATTCATGTTCACACACTTCGCTCTACTTGTCGATATTCATACTTTCTCATTACATTATCCATGTTAGTTTTATTTTCCCGCTTTCTTCTTGTGTGTTTGAAAACTTTGAGAAAATCCAAAATATTTCTTGTTTCTTTTCGATTTTCCTTTCTAGTTTAATTTAGTAGTAGTATTAAAAGAAAACCCAAAAAGATTTCCCATTTCTTATTTTCCTTGTTGGGAACTTTCCCGTGTAAATAGTTTTCTCGTTTTTGTTTTTTCTTCTTTAATTTGCTTTCTTCAAGAAAAATCAAAAAACTCCAAAAATATTTGAGTGTGTTTCTCTAAAAAAAAAATTCTATTGATTTGGTATAATAAGAAGACCACGATGAAAATGTTGAGTGGCTCTCATATGCATTATTGTTGATCTGACAAAGAGCCCATATTATTTTGTCTTCTCCTTTGAATAAAATGTTGCATATCCCAGCTTTGTCCAGGACACTCTTGCACTATTATTATTTTCATATCATTCGGTCATGCAAGTGAAAGGCAATAATGTCGATATTTGATGAAGTGATTGTGGCAGGAAAAGCGGGTATGAACTGAACTTGTTTTTGTTTTTGTAAATATGTTTAACTCAGTATCCATGATTCAGCATATTATGATTAAACATGTTTGCAATGACAATTAGAGATTATAGTTGCTCATGCCATGCTTAAGTAGCTAGGAGTGGATAACGATTTATCTTGAGTGTCAAAACGCATTAAAATGATTGTGATGTAGTATGACGATATGGTATCCTCCTCTAAATGTTTCGAGTGGCTTGACTTGGCACATGCTCACACATGTAGTTGATTCAAAACCAACATAGCCTCCATGATATTTATGTTCATGGTGTTTATATCCTACTCATGCTATTATGCAATGTCGATTATTCATAATGCATGTTCATGACCATTTTCTTTCTCTAGATGGTCGCTTCTCAACCTAATCTCTAGCCTCCGCATGTACTAAGAGGGAATACTGCTTCTGCATCAAAAACCCTTAAACCAAAGTTGTTCCAGATGAGTCTACTATATCTACCTATATGCGGTATTACTCTGCCATTCCAAGTAAATTTGCATGTGCCACCTCTAAAAATTCAAATGAACATCTGTTTTGTGTGCATGTACCACTCATGGAGCGACAGGGGGTGGTCAGTATCTTCCATGCCAAGCGGGTTATTATCATGATGAGTGTTTATTCACTCATCCTTGCATGAGAGGGGCCGGTAATCGGGATGCCCAGTCGCATCATCAAAATTGCCAATAATTAAAGAAAACTCCCCCGGGACTGTTGTTGGTATGGAAGGCACCCGTGGATTCGGTTAGCCATGGCTTGTGCTTGTTGGTGGAGGGGGAGTAAACTTTACTTTTACCGTTTGGTAACCGCCGCTAATTTGTTTAGCATGGAAGATATTGAAAAACTCTTGGTCGTAACGTTGACAGGAAAGGAATACCTCCCAAAATTATATTTATCTCTGATTTAAGCTTTGAGCTCTGACACCTCTACAAATCCCTGCTCCCCTCAGAGAAGGGCCTATCTATTTAGTTTTATGCTATTTTACTTTTATTGTTGAGTCATCACCTTCTCAAATAAGCACCAGTCCTGAGAGCGCTATTGTCATCCTCATGCATTGTGTATAGTTAATGCTGTGTGCATCATGACTGGATCACTTCTACCATGAATTACAATGTTTAGTCGCTGCTTGAACTCTGGAGGTGCTCTGGATTTATGTTTTGTGGTCTCAGAAAGGGCTAGAGAGATACCACTATTGTCATAATATATCATGATTGTTTTGAGAAAGTGTTGACATTTGAAATATTTTATTATTGCTCGCTAGTTGATTATGCCATTCATATGACTGAATATAATTTATAATAGTTATCATTCGCATGGTTAGTGATGTCGCTTGAAACTGCGTCAGTATTTCCCCAAAGAGGAAGGGATGATGCATTACAACTACGGTAGGTATTTCCCTTAGTTGTGAAACCAAGGTATCAATCCAGTAGGAGAACCAAGCAACACTATGTAAACGGTACCTGCACACAAAGAACGAATACTTGCAACCCGACGCGTACGAGGGGTTGTCAATCTCTCCATGGTAAAAGGATAGATAAATTTGTTGTAGATTGGATAAATAGCTCTCGATAAAACGCGAAATAAAATAAATAATAAAAAGTGCACCAAGGTATTTTTGGGTTTTTGGAATAATAGATCTGAAAATAAAAGCGAATAAAAATAGATCTCAAAGCAAATATGATAAAGAATAGACCCGGGGGCTGTAGATTTCACTAGTGACTTCTCTCGAGAAATAGCACACTATGGGTAAACAAATTACTGTTGGGCAATTAATAGAAGATCGAATAATTATGACGATATCCATGGCTATGATCAATATATAGGCATCACGTCCAATATTAGTAGACCGACTCCTGCCTGCATCTACTAATATTACTCCACACATTGACCGCTATCCATCATGCATCTAGTGTATTAAGTTCATGGAGAAATGGAGTAATGCAATAAGAACGATGACATGATGTAGACGAGATCTATTCATGTAGGAATAGCCCCCATATTTTTATACTTAATAGCAACAATACATGTGTGTCTTTCTGCCCCTTCTGTCACTGGGAAAGAACATCGCAAGATCGAACCCATCAAAAAGCACCTCTTCCCATGGGAAGAAAAATCGATCTAGTTGGCCTCACTAAACCAAAGATTCGAAGAAGAAATACGAGGCTATAAATAACCATGCATATAAGAGATCAAAGAAGACTCAATTAATATTCATGGATATAGATCTGATCATAAACTCAAAGTTCATCGGATCCCAACAAACTCACCGCAAAAAGAGTTACATCAAATAGATCTCCAAGAGACCATTGTATTGAGAATCAAAAGAGACAGAGGAAGCCATCTAGCTACTGCCTACGGATCCTTAGGTATATGGTGGACTACTCACGCATTATAGGAGAGGCAACAATGAGGATGATGAACCCCTCTGTGATGGTGTAGATTGGATCTTGTGGTTCTGGAACTTGCGGCGGCTCGAATTGTGTTTTGTTGACTCCCCTAAGGTTTCTGGAATATTTGGGAATTTATAGGGCAGAGAGGCGGTGCAGGGGGGCTCCATGGGGGGGGGGGGTACACAACCCCCCTGGGCGCGCCCTGGTGGGTTTGCTCCCCACGGGCCTCCCCTATGGTACTTTTTTGGCCCACTGGGTGTCTTCTAGTCCAGAAAAAATCTCCAAAAAGTTTCGCTACGTTTGGGCTCCATTTGGTACTGATATTCTGTGAAGTAAAAAACAAGCAATAAACAACTACTGGCACTGGGCACTATGTCAATAGGTAGTCCCAAAAATGGATATAAAGTTGCTATAAGTGATAGTAAAACATCCAAGAATGATAATATAATAGTACGGAACAATAAAAAATTGTAGATACGTTGGAGACGTATCAGCATCCCCAAGCTTAATTCTTGCTCATCCTCGAGTAGGTAAATGATAAAAACAGAATTTTTGAGGTGGAATGTTGCCTAACATGTTCATCACATATTATTTTCTTTTGTAGCATGGACATGTGGACTTTTATATGATTCAAAGCAATAGTCTAGTTTTGACATGAAGATTTCAATACTCAAGCATATTAATATGCAACCATGTCTTTCAAAATATCGACATAAAGAAAGTTATCCCTAGCCCATCATGCTCAATCATTGATCCATTCATGAAACACACTCGCATATTAGCTACATCCAATGCTCAAGTATGATCATAGTGCTCCCTAGTTGGTGCTTTATAAGAGAAGATGGAGACTCAAATAAAAATAAAATTGCATAAAGTAAATAGATAGGCCCCTCGCAGAGGGAAGTAGGGATTTGTAGAGGTGCGAGAGCTCAACGCTTAAATTGAGAGATCAAAAATTGAGAGGCATACTTTTCCCATAAATGAAAACGACCAAGTAATTCCCAACACTTTCCATGCTAGATATATCATAGGCGGTTCCCAAACAGAAAATAAAGTTTATTCCTTTTTCCACCATTCTTTCACATTCCACGGCTAGCCATATCCACGGGTACCGTCCATACCAACACTTCCCAAGGAATTTATCATTTGACAACATAAAGTAAATTTCTTTGTCATTTCGAGACTAGGCATCCCTATTACCACTGTACTCTCATGCAATGACAAGTGAATAAACACTCATCTTGAGAATAACACATCTAGCATGGAAAATATTGGCCACCCCCTGCCGCTTCATGACGGTACGAGCACACAAAAAGGAAATTCATTTTGAAAATTAGAGATGACACATATAAATTTGCTTAGAACGGCATAGAAATACCGCATATAGGTAGGTATGGTGGACTCATATGGCAAAACTGGGTTTAAAGATTTTGGATGCACAAGTAGTATTTCTACTTAGTACAAGTGGAGGCTAGCAAATAGATTGAGAAGCAACCAACCAAGAAATGAAAAATCATATAAGCAAGCATTAAGCGTAACTAACACCGAATAATGCACCATAAGTAGGATGTAATTTCATTGCATAACTATTGATTTTCGTGCTTACATAGGCCTTAACACCAATATTCTTACTAAAGCATAATTACTCACCAATATAACTCACATATCACTATCATCATATCTCAAGACTATTACAAAGAATCAAGTTTATTTTGTACAATAATCCTCATGAAAGTTTTTATTATAGCCCTCTTGAATATCTATCATTTTGGGACTAATTTCAAATATATTCCTTTTGATAAGCTCAAACAAATTTGAGTGAAAACATGAGCATAATTTTTTTTTCTTCTCTCAAAATAATATAAGTGAAGCATGTGAGAATTTCTTAAAAAATTTACAAAATCTCATATATAAGTGAAGCATGAGAGCATTTCTTCAAAAATATTAAAGCACACCGTGCTCAAAAAGATATAAGTGAAGCACTAGAGCAATTCCATAGCTCAAAAAAATTTAAGTGAAGCATAAAGAGCAATTCTAAAAAACCATAGCATAATTTTGGCTCTCTCAAATAAGTGTGTCCATCAAGGATACTCGTGACAAACTAAAAAGAAAAAAAGAAAAGACTCATATAATACAAGACGCTCCAAGCAAAACTCATGATATGTGACGAATAAAAACATAGCTCTAATGCAAGTAAAATACCGATAGTAGTTAGAAGAAAGAGGGGATGCCTTCAGGGGCATCCCCAAGCTTAGTTGCTTGGTTCTCCTTGAATAATAACTTGGGGTGCCATGGGGCATCCCCAAGATTAGGCTATTTTTGTTGGGGAACGCTGCAGAAAATTAAAATTTTTCCTACGGTTTCACCAAGATCCATCTATGAGTTCATCTAAGCAACGAGTCATGGGAGATAGATTGCATCTACATACCACTTTGTAGATTGCGAGCAGAAGCGTTCAAGGAACGGGGATGAGGTAGTCGTACACGACGTGATCCAAATCACCGGAGATCCTAGCACCGAACGGACGGCACCTCCGCGTTCAACACACGTACGGTCAGCGTAACGTCTCCTTCTTCTTGATCCAGCAAGGCAAAGGAGAGGTTGAGGAAGATGGCTCCAGCAGCAGCACGACAGCGTGGTGATGGTGGAGCTGCAGTACTCCGGCAGGGCTTCGCCGAGCTCTATGGAGGAGGAGGAGGTGTTGGAGAGGGAGAGGGAGGCGCCAGGGCAAGGGGTGCGGCTGCCCCCTTCCCCTCCCCCCTTTATATAGGCCCCCTGGGGGCGCCAGCCCTGGGAGAATGAATCTCCCAAGGGGAAGGCGGCCAAGGGGGTGGAGTGCCCTCCAAGGCAAGTGGGCGCCCCCCACCCTAGGGTTCCAACCCTAGGCGCAGGGGGTGGGCCTTGGGGGGCGCACCAGCCCACTAAGGGCTGGTCCCCCTTCCCACTTCAGCCCATGGGGCCCTCTGGGATGGGTGGCCCCACCCGGTGGACCCCCGGGGCCCATCTGGTGGTCCCGGTACAATACCGGTGACCCCCAGATCATTCCCGATGGCCGAAACTGCACTTCCTATATATAATTCTTCACCTCTGGACCAATCCGGAACTCCTCATGACTTCCGGGATCTCATCCGGGACTCCGAACAACATTCGGGTTACTGCATATACATATCTTCACAACCCTAGCGTCACCGAACCTTAAGTGTGTAGACCCTACGGGTTCAGGAGACATGTAGACATGACCGAGACGGCTCTCGGGCAATAACCAACAGCGGGATCTGGATACCCATGTTGGCTCCCACATGCTCCACGATGATCTCATCGAATGAACCACGATGTCGAGGATTCAATTAATCCCGTATACGATTCCCTTTGTCAATCGGTATTTTACTTGCCCGAGATTCGATCGTCGGTATCCCAATACCTCGTTCAATCTCGTTACTGGCAAGTCACTTTACTCGTACCGTAATGCATGATCCCGTGATCAAACACTTTGATCACATTGAGCTCATTATGATGATGCATTACCGAGAGGGCCCGGTGATACCTCTTCGTCAAGCGGAGTGACAAATCCCAGTCTCGATCCGTGTCAACCCAACGGACACTTTCAGAGATACCCGTAGTATACCTTTATAGTCACCCAGTTACATTGTGACGTTTGGCACACCCAAAGCACTCCTACGGTATCTGGGAGTTACACGATCTCATGGTCTAAGGAAAGGATACTTGACATTGGAAAACTCTAGCAAACGAACTATGCGATCTTATGCTATGTTTAGGATTGGTTCTCCTCCATCACATCATTCTCCTAATGATGTGATATCGTTATCATTGACATCCAATGCCCATAGTCAGGAAACCATGACTATCTATTGATCAACGAGCTAGTCAACTAGAGGCTTACTAGGGACATGTTGTTGTCTGTTATTCACACATGTATTACGATTTCCGGATAACACAATTATAGCACAAATAAAGACAATTATCATGAACAAGGAAATATAATAATAATGCTTTCATTATTGCCTCTAGGGCATATTTCCAACAGTCTCCCACTTGCACTAGAGTCAATAATCTAGTTACATTGTGATGAATCGAACACCCATAGAGTTCTGGTGCTGATCATGTTTTGCCTTAGGGAGAGGTTTAGTCAATGGCTCTGCGACATTCAGATCCGTGTGCACTTTACAAATTTCTATGTCTCCATCTTGAACATTTTCACGAATGGAGTTGAAGCGACGCTTGATGTGCCTGGTCTTCTTGTGAAACCTGTGCTCCTTGGCAAGTGCAATAGCTCCAGTGTTGTCACAGAAGAGTTTAATTGGCCCCGACGCATTGGGTATGACTCCGAGGTCGGTGATGAACTCCTTCACCCAAATTGCTTCATGTGCTGCCTCCGAGGCTGCCATGTACTCCGCTTCACATGTAGATCCCGCCACGATGCTCTGCTTGCAACTGCACCAGCTTACTGCCCCACCATTCAAAATATACACGTATCCGGTTTGTGACTTAGAGTCATCCAGATCTGTGTCGAAGCTAGCGTCGACGTAACCCTTTACGACGAGCTCTTCATCACCTCCATAAACGAGAAACATTTCCTTAGTCCTTTTCAGGTACTTCAGGATATTCTTGACCGCTGTCCAGTGTTCCTTGTCGGGATTACTTTGGTACCTTCCTACCAAACTTACGGCAAGGTTTACATCAGGTCTGGTACACAGCATGGCATACATAATAGAACCTATGGCTGAGGCATAGGGGATGACACTCATCTCTTCTATATCTTCTACCGTGGTCGGACATTGAGCTGAGCTCAATTTCACACCTTGCAATACAGGTAAGAACCCCTTCTTAGATTGATCCATATTGAACTTCTTCAATATCTTATCAAGGTATGTGCTTTGTGAAAGACCTATGAGGCGTCTTGATCTATCTCTATAGATCTTGATGCCTAATATATAAGCAGCTTCTCCAAGGTCCTTCATTGAAAAACTCTTATTCAAGTAGGCCTTAATGCTGTCCAAGAGTTCTATATCATTTCCCATCAAAATTATGTCATCTACATATAGTATGAGAAATGCTACTGAGCTCCCACTCACTTTCTTGTAAACGCAGGCTTCTCCATAAGTCTGCGTAAACCCAAACGCTTTGATCATCTCATCAAAGCGAATGTTCCAACTCTGAGATGCTTGCACCAGCCCATAAATCGAGTGTTGGAGCTTGCACACCTTGTCAGCATTCTTAGGATCGACAAAACCTTCCGGCTGCATCATATACAATTCTTCCTTAAGGAAACCATTAAGGAATGTCGTTTTGACGTCCATTTGCCATATTTCATAATCGTAGAATGCAGCAATTGCTAACATGATTCGGACGGACTTCAGCTTCGCTACCGGTGAGAAAGTCTCATCGTAGTCAATTCCTTGAACTTGTCGATAACCCTTAGCGACAAGCCGAGCTTTATAGATGGTCACATTACCATCCGCGTCTGTCTTCTTCTTAAAGATCCATTTGTTTTCTATGGCTCGCCGCTGTACGGGCAAGTCAGTCAAAGTCCATACTTCGTTTTCATACATGGATCCTATCTCGGATTTCATGGCTTCCAGCCATTTGTTGGAATCCGGGCCCGCCATTGCTTCCTCATAGTTCGAAGGTTCACCGTTGTCTGACAACATGATTTCCAAGACAGGGTTGCCGTACCACTCTGGTGCGGAACGTGTCCTTGTGGACCTTCGAATTTCAGTACGAGCTTGATTAGAAGTGTCGGGGGATATCGGCCTCCACGAGCACCTATGGGGACGGAGCCCCTTGTCGGTTCGGCGGGGGGCGGAGGTTGCACAAAGAGCAGATCGAGGCGACACACACACACACAATGATTTTACCCAGCTTCGGGCCGCATGGATGCGTAAAACCCTACTGCTACTTGTCTGGTTGATTCGAGTTCTTGCTCTGGAGCGCAAGAAGCTACAGTAAGTTGGAGCTGGACGTAGACGAGGGTCTACCGGGTGTCCTCTCTCTGGTCTGGATCCCTCCTCTCCTCTCTTGTCTTTCTCCTCCTCCCTACGTGCGCATGGGCCTCCTTTTATATGCTAAAGGGGTTTTCCACAGGTAGCGACGCAGGTGAGGGTAAAAATGGCAAGGGACTGTGCGATCAGTGGCCGCACAGTGCCATCGCACCTAACTCTGACGGCGGGGGACAAAGGCATTAAATGCTCGTCTGGATCGCCTGAACAGTGCCGAGGCGGACCGTTAGGGGCGCCTCCGCTTGCCACGGGGGCGACTCCGCCAACGTCGCGCGCCACCGCGCGGCCCAGGTTGCGCGGCGCCCCGCCACGTGCCTCTGGGGAAGCTCCAGAGTGACGCGTGGGCAGGTGAGCTGGAGCGCATGCCTGAGGTGGTGGTTCCCCGCGGCAAGTGGCTTGCCGCGGTGGTTGTCTTGCCGCACCTGAGAGCTTGCCGCTCGTCAGGCCTTGCCGGGGCGCGCGGCGCGCCGCGGCGGGCTTCTCTTGGGGTGCCTTGGTTTGGCCGTCCCGGCGAGCTCCTCCCGCCGGGGCCTTGGTGCTTCGGCTTAGTCGTCCCGGCAAGCTCCTCTTGCCGGGGCCTTGTCGCCTTGGCTCGGCAAGCTCCTCTTGCCGGACCTCGCCTTCTTGGCCCGGCAAGCTCCTCTTGCCAGGGTTTGGTCTTCTCGGCTCGATCACATGGCCTTCGTCCGGCCCAGAAAGGGCCGTGGAGACTCTTGTCGCTCCCCTGGCAAGGCTTGTCGCGGGAAGCTACTACTGCCCGTGCACAAGTTCGGGGTACTAAGGTACCCCTACTTTAGTACACCGACAGGAGCCCCCGATTCTGGGCCATACACGGTGCCGAGCGTTGTTGGGCCAGGCCCTAACAGTGCACGGGCACGCGTGGCCTGGGTTGCGCTGCTCCTTAACTCTGTGCCCGTCGCGCCTCCCCAAGTGGCGCGCGTTTATCGCGGCGTCGTGGGGGGCGAGGCGTGCGAGACGTGCGTGACATGGGTGGCGTGCGCGGGGCTTGAGGCCCGCGGGCATGCGTCACGTCGGGCACGATTCCTTTATTTGGAAAGGCGAAACGTCCGCCCCCACTTTCGAGTGGGGGGGGGGGGGGAGAGGTCGCCTCATCTGTCGCCTTGGCCCTGCTCGCCCGCCACGCGTCCTCCATGCGCTTGGGGTTGCGGTGGTGGAGGCAGGAAGCCGGGCCGACGCGGGTCGAAGTAGAGGGTCGGCCCCGTCGCCTGCCCTTCCTCTGCTTTGATTGGTCGGGCGGGGTGGCCGAGCCCCCACTCCGCCCCTTTATAAGGAGCGGAAGGGGATGATGAGGGTCCGCACTCCTTCCTTCTTTCTTCTCTTAGGTCCCTGGTCCCCTCTCCCCAACCGTCATGGAGAAAGGGAACCCTGGTCCTTCTTCGGTGGCGGCAAGGGTTGCCGCCAGGCAGCGCGCCCCTCCTCCCCTTGCACCCACGGCGGAGGGGCCAACCGTAAGGGGAAGGGGGAGGGGGCGAGGTCGTGGACGAGGCCGAGGCGCTCGAGGCGGGCGGGGCGGTGCGCCGGCCTCGCCTCCGCCGGCGGCTCCGTTTCCCCCGGCGGTTCATCTCAGGGACGACCCCTGCGAGTTCATCATCAGGCTGCGCCGGGCGCCTCGCCATCGCCTCCGCCTCCCGGCTCTCTTCGCGGACGTCCTGGAAGCGGAGCAACACGAGACGCTGAGGCTGCGCATGAGGGGCTGCGGGATCAGTGGTATGCGAGTCCACGTCGAATCCCGAGCCCCCGGCGTGATGTGTCTTGGCCGTGGGTGGAAGTCGTTCGCCCGGATCCACAGCTTGATGGAGGGGTTCACCCTCCATTTTAAGCTGATGGAGGGTGATCTCCTCTCCGTCAAGGCCTTCGGGGACCTCGGCACCCGGGCCCGGTGCTGCGTGGATAGCTCCTCCGACAGCGAAGGCTCCTCCTCGAGCGAGAGTGACGAGGAGGGGAGCGACAGCGACGACGAGGGGAGCGGCCGCCGGGATGACGGGTCCGACTAGGTGCCGGTCGCAGCTCCGCGTGGCACTGGCGGCCCCCATCGTCCGCGTCGCTGGCGCCGTGAACTCCCCGGGGTCGTCTCCTTGGGCGGCTGGCGTATGGAGGATGCGGAAGAGGAAGAGGACGGGCGGCAAGGCCGCTGCCTCGTCTTCCAACTTCGCCCCAGACGCCGTCACCACCCCTGCTCGCGGCGACGACCACCGGGGTCTTCTCTCCGGCCCGGCAAGCTCCTCTTGCCGGGGCTTCGTCTTCTCGGGCGGCCGGAGTGGCGAGGCTGCGGAAGAGGCTGGCGGCAAGGCCGTCAACTCAGAGTACGAGGGCTAAATGCCCTCGACAGCGTGTTGACGTCCTGCAGCCTCCTTCTCGAGCTCCGCTTCCGGCGTCGCCATCTCCATCCGGCCTCCGGAGCCCCGGGGCGGAGCCCCGGATGCTCTCTTGGCGTCTTCTGCCGCCCGTAGCTCGTCTAGGCGCCCCTTTTGCCCTTCTTGCCTCCTTGCCCTACCTCCTGAGGAGAGAGACAAGAAAGGGATTATGGGCACCTTATCTCTTTTTATCTTGTAAGCCCTCGGGCCATAATTGTGTTTAAATCTTGTAATCCCATCTTTCATGTTTTTCATTCTATCTGAGTTGTACCTGAGTGGAATGTTTTTAATGAAAAGGGAGTGTTTGCCGGACCATTTGTCTCGCGGGTACATCTCGCGGCAAGGAGCGAACCCTTTGCATCATTAAGATAGACACTTCCCCTCCCGGCAACGGACCCTGCCATCTCCCCGCGCCCCTTGGCCCTCCTCACGCTCTTGGCGGAGGAAGGGAGAAGGCGGGTTCTGGCCCCTTGCTTCCTCCTCTTGCCGCTGCGGCTACTATCAGAAGCGGGCCCCGGGAACGCGCTCCGTGGTTTGCCGCTTAAGAGAGCACGACAGCTTTTAGGAGGAAGCAAGGTTTTCGCATTCCGCAGCTCACGAGAGAATGCATGATAAGGGATGTAAAGACTTATCTAAGGTTGCCGCCCCCGGCGACTCTGGCTTGCTGGGGCGCGGGTGCTGGCTCGCCCTTCTCCCCTTCTTCGTCCTTGAGCGGCTCGACTAGGGTATGCAACTCCTGTGAGCCAAAGGGAAAGGACGGGAAAAAGACGCGGACTCGACCTCTAAGTTAGGGGTTAGCGACTGTTAGGCACTATCAACCCTAACCAAGGACGAGACTCGACTCAGCATGCATGCTAAAACTTGGGGGCGCCAGCGCTTCATTGCTGCCAGGGTCTGCGCCTGGCTTTGTACAAAGGATTACATGCAACTGCGGCAAGACTTTTGTACAAAGAGTTGGTTGCCGGACGGGGTCCGGCAACCGCGCCTTACGGGTAAAACTTGCGAAGATGCTCAATGTTCCAGGAATTGCTCACCGGAGTACCATCTTCGGTCTCGAGGCGGACGGCGCCGGGCCTTGTGACTCGTTTCAGCCGGTAAGGGCCTTCCCACTTCGGCGTCAACTTGTTGTGTATCTTGGCCGACTGAACGCGCCGAAGAACAAGGTCGCCTTCCTCGAGGCTCCTGGCTTTAACTTTGCGGCTATGATAGCGACGCAGAGCTTGCTGGTAGCGAGCGGATCGCACAGCAGCCTGGAGACGATCCTCCTCGAGGAGCAGTGCGTCATCTTCACGCGACCGCTCTTGCTCAAGCTCATCATAAGCGAGCACTCGAGGTGACCCGTATACGAGTTCCGTGGGGGTAACTGCTTCTGCTCCATAGACTAGAGCAAATGGTGTCTGGCCGGTGGCTCGATTTGGCGTCGTTCTGACCGACCAAAGAACCGCCGGCAGCTCCTCGATCCAGTTCCGTCCTTGCTTGAGCAGCTTGTCAAAACTTCTGGTCTTGAGCCCGCGCAGTACCTCGGCGTTGGCCCTTTCCGCTTGACCGTTGCTCCGGGGATGAGCAACAGAAGCGAAGCAGACCTTGGTGCCGAGGTTTTGGGTGTACTGCATGAAAGCGTGGCTTGTGAACTGCGTACTGTTGTCGGTGATGATCCTGTTGGGGATCCCGAAGCGGCAAACAATCGACCTGAAGAATTTGATCGCGGACTGGGCAGTCACCTTCCTCACCGGTTCCACTTCTGGCCACTTTGTGAACTTGTCGATGGCAATGAACAAGTACTCAAAGCCCTCGACGGATCGGGGGAAGGGGCCGAGGATATCGAGCCCCCAGACCGAGAAGGTCCAGGACAAAGGGATCATCTGGAGAGCTTGAGCTGGCTGGTGTATCTTCTTGGAATGGAACTGGCACGCTTCACACTTGGTTACTTGTGCAGTTGCATCCTGGAGGGTTGTGGGCCAGAAGAAACCTTGCCGGAACGCTTTGCCGGCAAGTGCTCTGGTGCCAATGTGGTGTCCACATATGCCTCCGTGTATCTCCGCCAACAGCTCCTGTCCGTCTTCCCGGTGAATGCACTTCAATTTCACCCCATTGCGTCCTCTTTTGTACAGTGCGCCGTCGACGAACTGGTACATACTGGACTGCCGGGCTACTCTTTCCGCTTCTTCTTGTTCTTCGGGAAGTTCTCCTGTCTGGAGGAAACGGACGATCTGCTGTGCCCACGTCGGAGCCTGTGGCTCAACGACGAGGACTAAAGGCATGTCGGCGGCTGCGGGAACATCAGCTTCTACGGCGAGGACTTGGGGCTCAGCCGGAGCTTGACGTTCCCCGGCAAGCTTGCCGGGAGCGCCTGCTTCGTCGGGACAAACCCTGGGGCTTGCCGAAGCGGGCAACTCCTCAACATTCTTGGCGTCGATCTTGGGGACTCTCTTGGCGGCGGCTTCGGGAAGCTCTGCCGGGAGATAGTCGCCGGAGACCGATTTTCTCTTCTGCGCTCGATGCGGGTTCGAGCGTCTTCTTCCCTTCGTTCGTGAAGGAATTGGCGTTGGTCGCGGCGAGTTCGCGGGTTCGACGACGCGGTGGAGTCGTTGTCGAGGTGAGCCCGGCGAGTCGGCGACCGCGGCTTCTGGGGCGGGGAGTGCACGGTGGTCGCACCCCCGCCATTCTTGGCGCCATCGGTTCTCGCCTGGGTGACTGGCCGCGGCTGCGACGCGCTGTGCTGCCGCGGAGTGTCGCCGTTGGCGAAACCGATGAGGCTCTGGATGGTTGCCCTCCAGTCGTCGAGCTTGTCCACCGTCGGAGGGTAGTCTAGGAGTAGCTGAGCTCGCGCGAGAGCTTCCGCTGGGGTGGCGGGCAGAGGCGGCGAACGGCGCGAGGAGCGGGATGTGCTCGAACTCCTAACCATGTTAGAAGGAGCAGCACCCGGTCCAGGCAGCCGCGCGACGCTCGTTCCGGCACGCTGGATCGCATGCTAGTCCTGAGCGCCTTGGGAGCCACCAGCACGGTCTGGGTCCAGCGAGCGTATGGTACCATGGTTACCATGACGCTGCTGGTTTCGCGCCTCCTGAGAAGGGCGCGGGGCGAGCTCGGACGTCGTGGGACCAAGAACTGGTTCGACGGCGCCCGTTCCTCCGCCGGCGTCCTCCCCACCACCCGTCTGCTCCAAGGGCGGTGGGTTCGACGCTGACGGACCGGTCACCTCTGGAGCTTTCTTCTTCGGTGCCATGTCGGTGCAAACAATGAGAGTCTAGCTCGCGCGGACGCCGGATCTGGTTCACACAACCTCGACGAACCCCCTACCTGGCGCGCCAAAGATGTCGGGGGATATCGGCCTCCACGAGCACCTATGGGGACGGAGCCCCTTGTCGGTTCGGCGGGGGGCGGAGGTTGCACAAAGAGCAGATCGAGGCGACACACACACACACACAACGATTTTACCCAGCTTCGGGCCGCATGGATGCGTAAAACCCTACTGCTGCTTGTCTGGTTGATTCGAGTTCTTGCTCTGGAGCGCAAGAATCTACAGTAAGTTGGAGCTGGACGTAGACGAGGGTCTACCGGGTGTCCTCTCTCTGGTCTGGATCCCTCCTCTCCTCTCTTGTCTTTCTCCTCCTCCCTATGTGCGCATGGGCCTCCTTTTATATGCTAAAGGGGTTTTCCACAGGTAGCGACGCAGGTGAGGGTAAAAATGGCAAGGAACTGTGCGATCAGTGGCCGCACAGTGCTATCGCACCTGACTCTGACGGCAGGGGGCAAAGGCATTAAATGCCCGTCTGGATCGCCTGAACAGTGTCGAGGCGGACCGTTAGGGGCGCCTCCGCTTGCCACGGGGGCGACTCCGCCAACGTCGCGCGCCACCGCGCGCCCCAGGTTGCGCGGCGCCCCGCCACGTGCCTCTGGGGAAGCTCCAGAGTGACGCGTGGGCAGGTGAGCTGGAGCGCATGCCTGAGGTGGTGGTTCGCCGCGGCAAGTGGCTTGCCGCGGTGGTTGTCTTGCCGCACCTGAGAGCTTGCCGCTCGTCAGGCCTTGCCGGGGCGCGCGGCGCGCCGCGGCGGGCTTCTCTTGGGGTGCCTTGGTTTGGCCGTCCCGGCGAGCTCCTCCCACCGGGGCCTTGGTGCTTCGGCTTAGTCGTCCCGGCATGCTCCTCTTGCCGGGGCCTTGTCGCCTTGGCCCGGCAAGCTCCTCTTGCCGGACCTCGCCTTCTTGGCCCGGCAAGCTCCTCTTGCCGGGGTTTGGTCTTCTCGGCTCGATGACATGGCCTTCGTCCGGCCCAGAAAGGGCCGTGGACACTCTTATCGCTCCCCTGGCAAGCCTTGCCGCAGGAAGCTACTACTGCCCGTGCACAAGTTCGGGGTACTAAGGTACCCCTACTTTAGTACACCGACAGAAGTATCTTGATCATCATCATTAATTTCCTCTCTAGTCGGTGCAGGCACCTCAGGAACGTTTTCTTGAGTTTCACCATTTTCCGATTCAAGAGGTAACACTTCATCAAGTTCTACTTTCCTCCCACTTACTTCTTTCGAGAGAAACTCTTTCTCTAGAAAGGATCCATTCTTGGCAACAAAGATCTTGCCTTCGGATCTGAGGTAGAAGGTATACCCAATAGTTTCTTTAGGGTATCCTATGAAGACGCATTTTTCCGACTTGGGTTCGAGCTTTTCAGGTTGAAGTTTCTTGACATAAGCATCGCATCCCCAAACTTTTAGAAACGACAGCTTAGGTTTCTTCCCAAACCATAATTCATACGGTGTCGTCTCAACGGATTTCGACGGAGCCCTATTTAAAGTGAATGCGGCAGTCTCTAAAGCATAGCCCCAAAAAGATAGTGGTAAATCGGTAAGAGACATCATAGATCGTACCATATCTAATAGAGTGCGATTACGACGTTCGGACACACCATTACGTTGAGGTGTTCCAGGCGGCGTGAGTTGTGAAACTATTCCACATTTTCTTAAGTGTGTGCCAAATTCGTGACTCAAGTATTCTCCTCCACGATCTGATCATAGAAACTTGATCTTTCTATCACGTTGATTTTCAACCTCACTCTGAAATTCCTTGAACTTTTCAAAGGTCTCAGACTTGTGTTTCATTAAGTAGATATACCCATATCTACTCAAGTCATCAATGAGGGTGATAACATAACGATAGCCACCGCGAGCCTCAACACTCATTGGACCGCACACATCGGTATGTATGATTTCCAATAAGTTGGTTGCTCGCTCCATTGTTCCTGAGAACGGAGTCTTGGTCATTTTACCCATGAGGCATGGTTCGCACGTGTCAAATGATTCATAATCAAGAGACTCTAAAAGTCCATCTGCATGGAGCTTCTTCATGCGTTTGACACCTATGTGACCAAGGCGGCAGTGCCACAAATATGTGGGACTATTGTTATCAACTTTAACTCTTTTGGTATTCACACTATGAATATGTGTATCATCACGTACGAGATTCATTAAGAATAAACCATTAACCATCGGATCATGACCATAAAACATATCTCTCATATAAATAGAACAACCATTATTCTCGGATTTAAATGAGTAGCCATCTCGAATTAAACGAGATCCAGACACAATGTTCGTGCTCAAACTTGGCACTAAATAACAATTATTGAGGTTTAAAACTAATCCCGTAGGTAAATGTAGAGGTAGCATGCCGCGATCACATCGACCTTGGAACCATTCCCGACGCGCATCGTCACCTCGTCCTTCGCCAGTCTCCGTTTATTCCGCAGCTCCTGCTTTGAGTTACAAATGTGAGCAACTGCACCGGTATCAAATACCCAAGTGCTACTACGAGTACTAGTAAGGTACACATCAATTACATGTATATCACATATACCTTTTGTTTTGCCGGCCTTCTTGACCACTTCCCTTGCAATAAAAACACTCAGTCTCGGGCTTGGGTCCATTCTTTGGCTTCTTCCCGGCAACTTGCTTACCGGGCGTGGCAACTTCCTTGTCGTCCTTCTTGAAGTTCTTTTTACCCTTGCCCTTCTTGAACTTAGTGGTTTTATTCACCATCAACACTTGATGTTCCTTCTTGATTTCTACCTCTGCTGATTTCAGAATAGCATATACCTCAGGAATGGTCTTTACCATCCCCGGCATGTTGTAGTTCATCACAAAGCTCTTGTAGCTAGGTGGAAGCGACTGGAGGATTCTGTCAATGACCGCTTCATCCGGGAGATTAACTTCCAGTTGAGTCAAGCGGTTGTGCAACCCAGACATTTTGAGTATGTGTTCACTGACAGAGCTATTTTCCTCCATCTTACAGCTAAAGAATTTGTCGGAGACTTCATATCTCTCGACCCGGGCATGAGCTTGGAAAACCATTTTCAGCTCTTCGAACATCTCATATGTTCCATGTCTCTCAAAACGCTTTTGGAGCCCCGGCTCTAAGCTGTAAAGCATGCCGCACTGAACGAGGGAGTAATCATCGGAACGTGACTGCCAAGCGTTCATAACGTCTTGTTCTGCAGGGAGAACAGGTGCGTCACCCAGCGGTGCTCGTAGGACATAATCTTTCTTGGCAGCTATGAGGATGATCCTCAGGTTCCGGACCCAGTCCGTATAGTTGCTGCCATCGTCTTTCAGCTTGGTTTTCTCTAGGAACGCGTTGAAGTTGAGGACTACGTTGGCCATTTGATCTACAAGACATATTGTAAATATTTTAGACTAAGTTCATGATAATAAAGTTCATCTAATCAAATTATTTAATGAACTCCCACTTAGATAGACATCCCTCTTCTAGTCATCTAAGTATTACATGATCCAAGTCAACTAGGCCGTGTCCGATCATCACGTGATACGGACTAGTCAACATTGGTGAACATCTTCATGTTGATCGTATCTTCTATATGACTCATGCTCGACCTTTCGGTCTTCTGTGTTCCGAGGCCATGTCTGTACATGCTAGGCTCGTCAAGTCAACCTAAGTGTTTGCATGTGTAAATCTGTCTTACACCCGTTGTATGTGAACGTTAGAATCTATCACACCCGATCATCACGTGGTGCTTCAAAACAACGAACCGTCGCAATGGTGCATAGTTAGGGGGAACACTTCTTGAAATTATTATGAGGGATCATCTTATTTACTACCGTCGATCTAAGTAAACAAGATGCAAAACATGATAAACATCACATGCAATCAAATAATAAACGTGACATGATATGGCCAATATCACATAGCTCCTTTGATCTCCATCTTGGGGCTCCATGATCATCTTGTCACCGGCTTGACACCATGATCTCCATCATCATGATCTCCATCATCGTGTCTCCATGAAGTTGCTCGCCAACTCTTACTTCTACTACTATGGCTAACGCGTTTAGCAATAAAGTAAAGTAATTTAAATGGCGTTTCTCAATGACACGTAGGTCATACAAAAAATAAAGACAACTCCTATGGCTCCTGCCGGTTGTCATACTCATCGACATGCAAGTCGTGATTCCTATTACAATAGCATGAACATCTCATACATCACATATAGATCATTCATCACAACTTTGGCCATATCATATCACAAAGCACTTGCTGCAAAAAACAAGTTAGACGTCCTCTAATTGTTGTTGCAAGTTTTACGTGGCTGAATTAGGGTTCTAGCAAGAACGTTTTCTTACCTACGTGAAAGCCACAACGTGATTTGTCAACTTCTATTTACCCTTCATAAGGACCCTTTTCATCAAATCCGCTCCAACTAAAGTGGGAGAGACAGACACCTGCGAGCCACCTTATGCAACTAGTGCATGTTAGTCGGTGGAACTGGTCTCACGTAAGCGTACGTGTAAGGTTGGTCCGGGCCGCTTCATCCCGCAATACCGCTGAAGCAAGATAAGACTAGTAGCGGCAAGAAAGTTGACAACATCTACGCCCACAACAAATTGTGTTCTACTCGTGCAATAGAGAACTACGCATAGACCTAGCTCATGATGCCACTGTTGGGGAACGTTGCAGAAAATTAAAAAATTTCCTACGGTTTCACCAAGATCCATCTATGAGTTCATCTAGCAACGAGTCATGGGAGAGAGATTGCATCTACATACCACTTTGTAGATCGCGAGCGGAAGCGTTCAAGGAACGGGGATGAGGTAGTCGTACACGACGTGATCCAAATCACCGGAGATCCTAGCACCGAACGGACGGCACCTCCGCGTTCAACACACGTACGGTCAGCGTAACGTCTCCTTCTTCTTGATCCAGCAAGGCAAAGGAGAGGTTGAGGAAGATGGCTCCTGCAGCAGCACGACGGCGTGGTGATGGTGGAGCTGCAGTACTCCGGCAGGGCTTTGCCGAGCTCTATGGAGGAGGAGGAGGTGTTGGAGAGGGAGAGGGAGGCGCCAGGGCAACGGGTGCGGCTGCCCCTTCCCCTCCCCCATTTATATAGGCCCCCTGGGGGGCGCCGGCCCTGGGAGATCTAATCTCCCAAGGGGGCGGCGGCCAAGGGGGGTGGAGTGCCCCCCAAGGCAAGTGGGCGCCCCCCACCCTAGGGTTCCAACCCTAGGCACAGGGGGTGGGCCTTGGGGGGTGCACCAGCCCACTAAGGGCTGGTCCCCCTTCCCACTTCAGCCCATGGGGCCCTCCGGGATGGGTGGCCCCACCCGGTGGACCCCCGGGACCCATCTGGTGGTCCCGGTACAATACCGGTGACCCCCAGATCATTCCCGATGGCCGAAACTGCACTTCCTATATATAATTCTTCACCTCCGGACCAATCCGGAACTCCTCGTGACGTCCGGGATCTCATCCGGGACTCCGAACAACATTCGGGTTACTGCATATACATATCTTCACAACCCTAGCGTCACCGAACCTTAAGTGTGTAGACCCTACGGGTTCGGGAGACATGCAGACATGACCGAGACGGCTCTCGGGCAATAACCAACAGCGGGATCTGGATACCCATGTTGGCTCCCACATGCTCCACGATGATCTCATCGAATGAACCACGATGTCGACGATTCAATTAATCCCGTATACGATTCCCTTTGTCAATCGGTATTTTACTTGCCCGAGATTCGATCGTCGGTATCCCAATACCTCGTTCAATCTCGTTACTGGCAAGTCACTTTACTCATACCGTAATGCATGATCCCGTGATCAAACACTTTGATCACATTGAGCTCATTATGATGATGCATTACCGAGAGGGCCCGGTGATACCTCTTCGTCAAGCGGAGGGACAAATCCCAGTCTCGATCCGTGTCAACCCAACAGACACTTTCAGAGATACCCGTAGTATACCTTTATAGTCACCCAGTTACATTGTGACGTTTGGCACACCCAAAGCACTCCTACGGTATCCGGGAGTTACACGATCTCATGGTCTAAGGAAAGGATACTTGACATTGGAAAACTCTAGCAAACAAACTATGCGATCTTATGCTATGTTTAGGATTGGGTCTCGTCCATCACATCATTCTCCTAATGATGTGATCTCGTTATCATTGACATCCAATGCCCATAGTCAGGAAACCATGACTATCTATTGACCAACGAGCTAGTCAACTAGAGGCTTATTAGGGACATGTTGTTGTCTGTTATTCACACATGTATTACGATTTCCGGATAACATAATTATAGCACGAATAAAGACAATTATCATGAACAAGGAAATATAATAATTATGCTTTTATTATTGCCTCTAGGGCATATTTCCAACAATTTTCGCTCCTTATTCCTTCATCCATCGTGATCTCACCCAAAACTTGAAAACTTCAAACACACAAAACTTATTAAAGCCTTCGTGAGATTCGTTAGTATAATAAAGCAAATCACTACTCTAAGTACTACTGCAAACCCATTAATATTTTATTATTGCATTATACATACTGTATTCCAATTTTACCATGGCTTATACCCCCGATACAATCCATAGATTCATCAAAATAAGCACACAATGCAACGAAAACAGAATTTGTTTAAAACAGAACAGTCTGCAGTAATCTGAAAACTTAGTATACTTCTGTAACTCCTAAAAATCTGAAAAATTAGGACAACGTGGGAAATTTGTATATCAATCTTGTTTACAAAAATCAGGATTTTATCGCGCTTTTTTGAATTTTGAAAAATATTTTACTGGGCACAAAATTTTATGTTTTTAACAAGATCAAATCAACTATCACCAAACATGATCCCAAAGGCTTTACTTGGCACAAACACTAATTAAAACACAATCATAACAATAGCATAATGGTGTGAACACTCAAGAACAGAAAGAAAAAGGAAAAAATATTCATTGGGTTGCCTCCCAACAAGTGCTATCATTTTATGCCCTTAGCTAGGCATAATGCATAGATTCAAGTATTCTCATCTTTAGCTTTGCTGCCTTGGTAAGGGCTTTCTCAAAGCCTAGAGGCTCTTTACGCTTCCCCAAATTCTCAGGAAAAGAAACCATCTTGAGATCTAAAATACCCAACCGTTTATTACAAATAGAAATCAAGGTATTCATGCGATTTAGGTTTCCACTAATATGTTTGAGAGGTTTAGTATATTTTTGCAACTCGACCATATGTTTATGTAAATCACCCAATTTGCCTAAAATTTGAACCCCTTCTTGTGTAAAAGAAAAACCCTTATTTGGTGATGGAACTCCCAATATTCCCTCTAAGATTTCATAAGCAGTATTGGCATCAAGCTCAATAAAATTTCCTTTTGCGGCAAAATCTAAGAGTTTTCTATGATGCAAAGCTAGTCCTATGTAAAAATAACGAAGCAAAATCTTTGCATCCCCTTTTAGATTGCAGATGCGATAGGTTCCGTTAACCTATACCAAGCATCTTTTAAATGTTCTCCTTGTTTCTGCTTGAATCTGCTGACAAAGGAGGAGCAGTAATGCTAGTCATGGCAATGAGGTAGGCAAACAAGATTACAAACAAAAACAGATCTGACAAGAAAAAGGCGAACAAAAAAGAAGGCGAATAAAACGACAATTTTTTGTGAAGTGGGGGAGATGAAAACGAGAGGCAAATGGAAAATAATGTAAATTGCAAGGAGCTGAGATTTGTGATTAGGAACCTGGTAGATGTTGATGATGTCTCACTGGCAACAGCGCCAGAAATTCCTTTTGATGTCGCTTGAAACTGCGTCAGTATTTCCACAAAGAGGAAGGGATGATGCAGTACAACTACGATAAGTATTTCCCTCAGTTGCGAAACCAAGGTATAAATCCAGTAGAAGAACCAAGCAACACTATGTAAACGGTACCTGGACACAAAGAACAAATACTTGCAACCCGACGCGTAAGGAGGGTTGTCAATCTCTCCATGGTAAAAAGATTGATAAATTTGTGGTGGATTGGATAAATAGCTCTCGATAAAACGCGAAATAAAATAAATAATAAAAAATTGCAGTAAGGTATTTTCGGGTTTTTGGAATAATAGATCTAAAAATAAAAGCGAATAAAAATACATCTCAAAGTAAATATGATAAAGAATAGACCCGGGGGCCGCAGGTTTCACTAGTGGCTTCTCTCGAGAAATAGCACACTGTGGGTAAACAAATTACTGTTGGGAAATTGATAGAAGATCGAATAATTATGACGATACCCAAGGCAATGATCAATATATAGGCATCACCTCCAAGATTAGTACACCGACTCCTGCCTGCATCTACTACTATTACTCCACACATGGACCGCTATCCAGCATGCATCTAGTGTATCAAGTTCATGGAGAAACGGAGTAATGCAATAGGAATGATGACATGATGTAGACGAGATATATTCATGTAGGAATAGCCCCCATCTTGTTATCCTTAATAGCAACGATACATGCGTGTCTTGCTGCCCCTTCTATCAATGGGAAAGAACACCGCAAGATCGAACCCATCACGAAGCACCTCTTCTCATGGCAAGAAAAATCGATCTAGTTGGCCTAACTAAACCAAAGATTTGAAGAAGAAATACGATGCTACAAATAATCATGCATATAAGAGATAAAAGAAGACTCAAATAATATTCATGGATATAGATCTGATCATAAACTCAAAGCTCATCGAATCACAACAAATACACCGCAAAAAGAGTTACATCAAATAGATCTCCAAGAAACCATTGTATTAAGAATCAAAGAGAGAGAGGAAGACATCTAGCTACTACCTACGGACCCTTAGGTCTATGGTGGACTACTCACGCATCATCGGAGAGGCACTAATGAGGATGATGAACCCCTCCGTGATGGTGTAGATTGGATCTCGTGGTTCTGGAACTTGCTGCGGCTGGAATTGTGTTTCGTCGACTCCCCTAGGGTTTCCGGAATATTTGGGAATTTATAGGGCGAAGAGGCGGTGCAGGAGAGCTTCGTGGAGGGCACAACTCCCCTGGGCGTGTCTGGGCTCTTGGGCGCGTCCTGGTGGGTTGTGCTCCCCACGGGCCTCCCCTGTGGTACTTTTTGGGCCCACTGGGTGTCTTCTGGTCCAGAAAAAATCTCCAAAAAGTTTTGATGCATCTGGACTCTATTTGGTACTGATATTCTGCGAAGTAAAAAAAAGCAAAAGGCAGCAACTGACACTGGGCACTATGTCAATAGGTTAGTCCCAAAAATTGATATAAAGTTGCTATAAAATGGTTGTAAAACATCCAAGAATGATAATATAACAACATGGAACAACATAAAATTATAGATACGTTGGAGACGTATCAGTTAGTTATGATATTTGCTGAAAACCTGGGTGTTATTTAAGCATATATATATGGACACAAGAACAAGAGAGTTCAGAAAAGTTTTTATTTATCACTTTCAGTTTTTCAACTGAATTGCTTGAGGACAAGCAATGGGTTAAGCTTGGGGGAGTTGATACGTCTCCATCGTATCTACTTTTCCTAATGCTTTTGCTCTTGTTTTGGACTCTAATTTGCATGATTTGAATGAAACTAACCCGGACTGGCACTATTTTCAGCAGAACTACCATGGTGTTGTTTTTGTGCAGAAATAAACTTTCTGGGAATTGAACGAAACGTTTTGGAGAATTATTTTGGAATATATAAAAATTACTGGAACCAAGACCCACTAGAGGGGGGGCAGCTGCCCACTAGGCACCAGGGTGTGCCACCCCCTCTGGCGTGCCCTGGTGGGTTGTGGGGCCCACGAGGCTCCGCTGACCCTAATTCCAATGCTATAAATCCTATTTTTGGAGAAAAATAGGAGAGGAAGTTTCATCGCGTTTCAAGATACGGAGACGCCGCCACCTCCTGTTCTTCATCGGGAGGCCAATCTGGAGTCCGTTGAGGGCTCCGGAGAGGGGGGAATTCCGTATTCTTCATCACCAACCACCTCCATCACCAATTTCATGATGCTCACCGCCAGGAGGGAGTAATTCCTTCGTAGGCTTGCTGGACGGTGATGGGTTTGAGGAGATTCATCATTTAATCGAGTTAGTTTTGTTAGTGCCATCATTTCAGATCTGAACCGTTTATGTTTTCACCATTATATCTATGTTCTAGATCCGATCTTGCAAGTTATATGCACCTATTACGTGTTATGATCCACATACCCCGAGGTGACAACAATTGGGATTATTTCCGGTGATGACCACGGTTTGAGGAGTTCATGTATTCACTATGTGTTAATGCTTTGTTCCGGTTCTCTAATAAAAGGAGGCCTTAATATCCCTTAGTTTCCTTATGGAGCCCACAACCACGGGAGGGTAGGACAAAAGATGTCATGCAAGTTATTTTCCATAAGCACGTATGACTACTTATGGAATACATGCCTACATTACATTAATGAACGGGAGCTAGTTCGTGTCGCCCTGGGTTATGACTGTTATATGATGAATATTATCCAACGTTATCACCAATCCAATGCCTACAAGCTTTTCACATATTGTTCTTGCTATGTTAATTACTACCGTTGCTACTACCGTTACAACTGCTACGAAATTATTGCTACTGCCGTTACTGTTACTATTGTTGTTACTATCACTGCTATCACTATCAAACTATCATACTACCGTGCTACTGATCACTTTGCTGCTGATATTTAATCTCCAGGTGTGGTTGAATTGACAACTCAACTGCTAATACTTACGAATATTCTTTGGCTCCCCTTGTGTCGAATCAATAAATTTGGGTTGAATACTCTACCCTCAAAACTGTTGCGATCCCCTATACTTGTGGGTTATCAGTTCACATCTTCATCGTTATCCCCATCCTTCTGCAACATTGACCCCAGATATTGAAAGGTGTCCTTATGAGGCACAACCTGCCCATCAAGGCTAACCTCCTCCTTCTCGTGCCGAGTAGTACTGAAACCGCACCTCATGTACTCGGTTTTAGTTCTACTAAGTCTCAAATCTTTCAATTCTAAGGTTTCTGTCCATAGCTCTGACTTCCTATTCACCCATGTCCGACTAGCACCACATCATCTCCAAAGAGCGTATGCCATGGGATATCTCCTTGTATATCCTTTCTAACCTCATCCATCACCAAAGCAAAAGGATAAGGACTCAAAGCTGATCCCTAGTGCAGTCCTTTTTTAATCGGGAAGTCATCAGTGTCGCCATCACTTGTTCGAACACTTGTCACAACATTATTGCACATGTCCTTAATGAGGGTAATGTACTTTTATAGGTCTATGTGTTTCTCCAACGTCCACCACATGACATTGCGCGACATCTTGTCATAGGTCTTCTCCAAGTCAATGAACACCATATGCAGGTCCTTATTTTGCTCCCCGTATCTCTCCATAAGTTGTCGTACCATGAAAATGACTTCCATGGTCAACCTGCCAGGCATGAAACCAAACTGATTTTTGGTCATGCTTGTCATTCTTCTTAAGCAATGCTCAACGACTCTCTCTCCCTTAGCTTCATTGTATGTCACATCGGCTTAATTCCATGGTAATTAGTACAACTCTGAACACCCCCTTGTTCTTGGAGATTGGTGGTACTTATATACTCCGTCTCCATTCTTCTGGCATCTTGTTTGCTCGAAAAGTGAGGTTGAAAAGCTTAGTTATCCTACTATCACTATGTCTTTGAGTCCTCTACACACCTCAATGGGGATACAATCAGGGCCCATGGCCTTGCCTCCTTTCATCCTCAATTATCAACACCGAATCAAAAAAATTACATGTGATTGGGGCCGAGATCCATAAGGAACAATAGATCCTCTTGTAAGTTTCGAACTCACCAAGTTTGTATGAGTCTTACAAGCCCAAAATCAATGTTGTTACCATGGTGAATTGGGAAAAAGATGTAAGTTTACCATCCCCATTGCATTGAAAAATAGCAACCCCCCTAGATCTTTTGTGACAATAAGCTTATCAGACCATAATAAGGGATGTTACCGTGCGAAAAATTAGATAGAAAAATGTAACCTTTTTAATCCCAAAATCACCCGGTTTCTCTACAAAACTTGGCAAACCCCGTTGTTCCACTTTGTTACAAGAACAAACTGATAAATCAAGAAGGCGAAGGTGAGCTACATTGGGGTAAGTTATCACCTCACGTGTATCAAAGTTACCAGTGCAAAAATACCACTAAAAAACGGGTTTCTTTTGTTTGAAAAATATGATGTTAAAAATGATGTTGAAGAAACTTATGCTACACTGAATAGTTCCCGAGCAGTGTAAAAAATGTGTTGTTGACATGAAGGAAAACTCATGTCATTTCAATGAAGAGCTTTCCTTTTATCCTTGTGCAGAAAAACATGAAACAAAAAAGTATAAAAAAATCAACAAACATGTATAATTTTCCTTTTTGTTGACGATGAAGGAAATTGTGTACGATAATACTAACGTGCGAACATAAAATAATAAGCAGGTGCTACAGTGGCGTCTAACCTTAAAGATAAGGCAATTGCATAATGAGTGGTGCAAGAATGAACCACTAGGATGAGTATGCAGGTACGACGAGCAAAGTTCTACCAACTCCAACATCCCTACTGCAAGTAAAAAATGTATGTGCGCTTACCAACCTTCATGTTTATAACTACCATGAGCAAAACTATGTTGTTTACCGTTATTTATCATTAGAAATGATCAGCTTTACGGTGTGTAAACTACCAAGATAACAAAAAAGAATATGATATTTACCAGTCTTCATGTAAGGTTCTTACCAGACAACGTGTGTACAAACTACCATGTTCATAGTCTATCAGTTACCAATCTTTGTGAATCACAAGACTAATATGTGACTAAACTACCGTTTAAACAATACGAAAGTTACCAGGCATCTTGAATGGAGTTTACCACACTAGACAAACTGATAGTATGTTTCGATGTCGCATTGCAAGTGCTCGGACGATGAGCATACCCTGTTGTTGGCCTCGTACAAAAACAAATGCTAGCATGGGAGGTTTGGGGAGCCAACAATTAGTGAACCAACAACTCCAGAATCAGGTACGATCAACTCTAATCAAGGATACGACAACATGGAAGTGTATTCCATGCCTCAGCCTCCTAATTCAGAATGAAGTTTGGTAGTTTGAAAAACATCGTGAGCACCACAATATTTACGCGCAGAGGCATGGTTTTTGGATAAGACATGAGAGAGATAGAGAGAGAAATGGCAAACCACTCACAGACAAGGAGTTGTAGGATGTGCAAAACCCAACCAACATTGTGAAAAGAGGGAAAGGGGAAAGGTTTTGAGGACTGAATCTCAAGCCCACACGTACGGTATGCATGTAGATGTGTGGTGGATTATCGCCCATTTCGACGACAACCACAACCACACCCCTCATAAAAAAGCCGTCCCTAAAAAAATTCTTGTCATCACATCAGAATATCCCCTAGGAGGAAAATGACTTCTTAAGGATTCTACATGGGTACAATATCGAGACTACAAGGCAGATGTAGCTGATGGCATGGTTCTACGGGTCTGCTCAAGACGTATCCTACATAATGCAAGACATTACAAATGAGCGAGGTAAATTTTGCATGGATCATCGCCACACAGACGTGGGGAGCACTATTGCATACTTCATAAGATGAGGGTCATGGATTCTCATTTCTACTGGAGAATCAAGCTTGATGACGAGGACTAGGTGGAGTTATTCTAGATTGATGTTGCGTCACGCAGGGCCTATGCAAATTACAACTAGTGTTTGTCGTTCGACACTACATACACAAGAAACATGTATAAGATGCCGTGTGGACCCTTCATTGATATTAATAACCATGGACAATCCATATAGTTCGGGTGCGGCTTCTTTCGCAACAAATTGATGGAGAAATTTGTGTGGTTGTTTAGCACGTTTCTGCATGCGATGGGTGCTGCTACATAGAAAAACATCATCACAGATCATGACTTTTGTGATGAAGGCTGCCATTGATATGATGGGGAGCTTGTAGATGGGGAGTGGGCTTCTACCTTACATTATGGTGTGCGAAACCCTAGGCAGGTCATCTTGGCCCATATCTAGGCTCCACAAAGAGCCCACATCTGAGCGAATGACTACTGTGAACAGGTATCGCCAGGATTTCTGAAGAGGAGACGTTTCATCACCAAACGAGGGGGAGTACAAGTCGTAGGCTAGGAGACAAGACGTACAGAAGCCAAACCAACAAAGCCAGCTATAAATACCTCAAGACCTGGACAGGGAGGGGAGGATTTGTACTTGGATGGCGAAGATGATAGAGAAATCAAAGCTCTAGCTTAGCTGAGAGTAGATTCGATCTAAGACATCCCATATAGTTCGACCACCTCAAAACCCAGCTACCCCGTATCTAAGTCGTTGGACCCCCTCCCCCGTTGTAATATAACTCCAGATATGCGAGATTAGGGTTTTTACTTGCACCACAAGGGTCCAAACCTAGGTAAAGTCTCTCCCATGTGTACGTCTAATAACCCGAGGTTATGTCCCATTTTCATAAAAAATCCACTTATGCTATTGTACTGTTGTTGGGTACTTTGCCAAACACCGTCAATGGTAGTTGTTGGGACAACAGTAATGTGTCATTACCACATGCTTTGAACAACGATGACCCATTACCACATTGAATTGAGCAGGAGCTTCAGCCACATGATGGACAAGAGGTATTCGGCCTATTGAAAGAAAGACAAGCCATCCCTAAGAGACCAAAAGAAAAAAACAGAATTGGGCATGGGGTCTAGGGTTATACTTAACTACAACTAGATAATACACGGATAAAGAAAAGAACAGAAATATCAAATATACCGACGAACAAGGGACGAAACACAATGCAAGATCAAAAGACTCCAAATCAAAAATTGACAAGGATCCTCTTCTGAACCCTACTAAACAAGCACAAATTAACTCACTTGAGTACCATAGCCAAGTATAAGAACTCAAATCGAATGCGATAAATCATAGCTAAATCATACAACACTTCAATAAGAGAGGAATTACTTGGAGGGGGAGGAACTCGACGAACAGTAGTGACGATGTCCTGGATAAGGCAGGTACTAACCGAGTCGACCCATTCTCCTCGGGGTGGGCCAATGAGCCCTCATTCGTGGTCAAGGTGGACTCCGAAGGCCGTACACAGGAGGCATGATCAAGACTGTCTCTCCCGAAGACTTGATGTGTACTCTAAGATCTCGGTCGCTGCCTAGCTCCTAGTTGCCGACCTTGTAACCCTAGATACCCTCCCTGGCGTGTATATAAGCCATAGGGTTTAGCCCGTCGAGGGGAAATCAACACAAAATCATTCGCCTAGCCCTAAAGTTAGATCACACATTACAATCTCGAGGAGATCAACTCTGTACTTGATACATCTTCATCAATATAAACAAGAGCAGAATGTAGGGTTTTACCTCCATCAAGAGGGCCTGAACCTGGGTAAACATCGTCTCCTTCATTCCTGCTACCCTCGATCCGAGATCCATAGCTCGGGACCCCCTACCCCGAGGACTGCCAGTTTTGACACCGACACCTAGAAAACAGGAAAGGAGAAAATGTTGGAGAAGAAGAGAAGTCGAGGGGAGTGGAACGACGATCGGGTACTACCGAGTAGATAACGGGCACCCGAATGAGCAAATGTGCTAATGGGCTTCAAAGCCCATTACAAGCGAGAAAAGAATCGATTGACAATAAATAAAGAATCCTTCAATTCTCAACCCACACTAAACAAATCAGCACTAATCTCATAAAACAAAAAACGGCCACATATTCAACTAAGTTCAAATGAAAATTTAGGAAACTTATACATATAATATCAAAATTGTACATGATTACGTATTTGAAAACTCCAAAGGCGCGGATAAAGAAAAGAACACAATTTTTAAAATATTGTAGATTTGTGTGACGTGAATGCAGTCCCATCAAATAAGATATGATCCTACCTTTTGTTGGGGAATGTTGCAGAAAATTAAAATTTTTCCTACGGTTTCACCAAGATCCATCTATGAGTTCATCTAGCAACGAATATTCAGATTAGATAGCATCTACATACCACTTTGTAGATCGCAACGGAAGCGTTCAAGTGAACGTGGATGAGGTAGTCGTACTCGCCGTGATCCAATTCACCGATGATCTAGTGCCGAACGGACGACACCTCCGCGTTCAACACACGTACGGAAAGCGTGACGTCTCCTCCTTCTTGATCCAGCAAGGCAAAGGAGAGGTTGGGGAAGAAGGCTCTAGCAGCAGCACGACGGCGTGGTGATGGTGGAACTGCAGTACTCCGGCAGGGCTTCGCCGTGCACTTACGGAGGAGGAGGAGGTGTTGGAGAGGGAGAGGGAGGCGCCAGGGCAATGGGTGCGCTGCCCCCCTCCCCTGCCCCCCTTTATATAGGCCTCTTGGGGGGCGCCGGCCTTGGGAGATCCAATCTCCCAAGGGGGCGGCGGCCAGGGAGGATTCCCTCCCCCCCAAGCCATCTAGGAGGTGCCTTCCACCACTAGGACTCCTCCTAGATGGAACCCTAGGCACATGGGCCCTTTGGGGCTGGTTCCCCTTGGCCCAAGCAGGCCAAGGCGCACCCCCTAAGGCCCATGTGGCCCACCAGGGCAGGTGGCCCCACTTGGTGGACCCCCGGGACCCCTTCGGTGGTCCCGGTACAATACCGATAACCCCGAAACTTGTCCCGATTGCCGAAACAGCACTTCCTATATATAATTCTTTACCTCCGGACCATTCCGGAACTCCTCGTGATGTCCGGGATCTCATCCGGGACTCCGAACAACATTCGGGTTACTGCACATACATATCCCTACAACCCTAGCATCACCGAACCTTAAGTGTATAGACCCTACGGGTTCGGGAGACATGCAGACATGACCGAGACGGCTCTCGGGCAATAACCAACAGCGGGATCTGGATACCCATGTTGGCTCCCACATGCTCTATGATGATCTCATCGGATGAACCACGATGTCAAGGATTCAATTAATCCCGTATACGATTCCCTTTGTCAATCGGTATTTTACTTGCCCGAGATTCGATCGTCGGTATACCAATACCTCGTTCATTCTCGTTACCAGCAAGTCACTTTTCTCGTACCGTAATGCATGATCCCGTGATCAAACACTTTGATCACATTGGGCTCATTGTGATGATGCATTACCGAGAGGGCCCGGTGATACCTCTCAGTCAAGCGGAGTGACAAATCCCAGTCTCGATCCATGTCAACCCAACAGACACTTTCAGAGATACCCGTAGTATACCTTTATAGTCACCCAGTTACGTTGTGACGTTTGGCATACCCAAAGCACTCCTACGGTATCCAGGAGTTACACGATCTCATGGTCTAAGGAAAGGATACTTGACATTGGAAAACTCTAGCAGACGAACTATGCGATCTTATGCTATGTTTAGGATTGGGTCTTGTCCATCACATCATTCTCCTAATGATGTGATCCCGTTATCGATGACATCCAATGTCCATAGTCAGGAAACCATGACTATCTGTCGATCAACGAGCTAGTCAACTAGTGGCTCACTAGGGACATGTTTGTTGTCTGTTATTCACACATGTATTACGATTTCCGGTTAACACAATTATAGCACGAATAAAGTCAATTATCAAGAATAAGGAAATATAATAATAATGCTTTTATTATTGCCTCTAGGGCATATTTCCAACAGTCTCCCACTTGCACTAGAGTCAACAATCTAGTTACATTGTGATGAATCGAACACCCATAGAGTTCTGGTGCTGATCATGTTTTGCCTTAGGGAGAGGTTTAGTCAACGGATCTGCGACATTCAGATCCGTGTGTACTTTACAAATCTCTATGTCTCCATCTTGAACATTTTCACGAATGGAGTTGAAGCGACGCTTGATGTGCCTGGTCTTCTTGTGAAACCTGGGCTCCTTTGCAAGTGCAATAGCTCCAGTGTTGTCACAGAAGAGCTTGATTGGCCCCGACGCATTGGGTATGACTCCGAGGTCGGTGATGAACTCCTTCACCCAAATTGCTTCATGTGCTGCCTCTGAGGCTGCCAAGTACTCCGCTTCACATGTAGATCCCGCCACGACGCTTTGCTTGGAACTGCACCAGCTTACTGCCCCACCATTCAAAATATACACGTATCCGGTTTGTGACTTAGAGTCATCCAGATCTATGTCGAAGCTAGCGTCGACATAACCTTTCACGACGAGCTCTTCGTCACCTCCATAAACGAGAAACATTTCCTTAGTCCTTTTCAGGTACTTCAGGATATTCTTGACCGCTGTCCAGTGTTCCTTGCCGGGATTACTTTGGTACCTACCTACCAAACTTACGGCAAGGTTTACATCAGGTCTGGTACACAGCATGGCATACATAATAGAACCTATGGCTGAGGCATAGGGGATGACGCTCATCTCTTCTATATCTTCTGTCGTGGTCGGACATTGAGCTGAGCTCAATTTCACACCTTGTAACACAGGTAAGAACCCCTTCTTAGATTGATCCATATTGAACTTCTTCAATATCTTATCAAGGTATGTGCTTTGTGAAATACCTATGAGGCGTCTCGATCTATCTCTATAGATCTTGATGCCTAATATATAAGCAGCTTCTCCAAGGTCCTTCATTGAAAAACTTTTATTCAAGTAGGCCTTAATGCTGTCCAAGAGTTCTATATCCTTTCCCATCAAAAGTATGTCGTCTACATATAATATGAGAAATGCTACAGAGCTCCCACTCACTTTCTTGTAAACACAAGCTTCTCCATAAGTCTGTGTAAACCCAAACGCTTTGATCATCTCATCAAAACGAATGTTCCAACTCCGAGATGCTTGCACCAGCCCATAAATCGAGCGTTGGAGCTTGCACACCTTATCAGCATTCTTAGGATCGACAAAACCTTCCGGCTGCATCATATACAATTCTTCCTTAAGGAAACCATTAAGTAATGCCGTTTTGACGTCCATTTGCCATATCTCATAATCATAGTATGCGGCAATCGCTAACATGATTCGGACGGACTTCAGCTTCGCTACCGGTGAGAAAGTCTCATCGTAGTCAACCCCTTGAACTTGTCGATAACCCTTAGCGACAAGCCGAGCTTTATAGATGGTCACATTACCATCCGTGTCTGTCTTCTTCTTAAAGATCCATTTATTTTCTATGGCTCGCCGTTCAACGGGCAAGTCAGTCAAAGTCCATACTTTGTTTTCATACATGGATCCTATCTCGGATTTCATGGCTTCCAGCCATTTGTCGGAATCCGGGCCCGCCATTGCTTCCTCATAGTTCGAAGGTTCACCGTTGTCTAACAACATGATTTCCAAGACTGGGTTGCCGTACCACTCTGGTGCGGAACGTGTCCTTGTGGACCTTCGAATTTCAGTAGGAACTTGATTAGAAGCATCTTGATCATCATCATTAATTTCCTCTCTAGTCGGTGCAGGCACCTCAGAAACGTTTTCTTGAGTTTCGCCATTTTCCGGTTCAAGAGGTAATACTTCATCAAGTTCTACTTTCCTCCCACTTATTTCTTTCGAGAGAAACTCTTTCTCCAGAAAGGATCCATTCTTGGCAACAAAGATCTTGCCTTCGGATATGAGGTAGAAGGTATACCCAACAGTTTCTTTTTGGGTATCCTATGAAGACGCATTTTTCCGATTTGGGTTCGAGCTTTTCAGGTTGAAGTTTCTTGACATAAGCATCGCATCCCCAAACTTTTAGAAACGACAGCTTAGGTTTCTTCCCAAACCATAATTCATACGGTGTCGTCTCAACGGATTTCGACGGAGCCCTATTTAAAGTGAATGCGGCAGTCTCTAAAGCATAGCCCCAAAAAGATAGCGGTAAATCGGTAAGAGACATCATAGATCGCACCATATCTAATAGAGTGCGATTACGACGTTCGGACACACCATTACGCTGAGGTGTTCCAGGTGGCGTGAGTTGTGAAACTATTCCACATTTTCTTAAGTGTCTGCCAAATTCGTGACTCAAGTATTCTCCTCCACGATCTAATCGTAGAAACTTGATCTTTCTTTCACGTTGATTTTCAACCTCACTCTGAAATTCCTTGAACTTTTCAAAAGTCTCAGACTTGTGCTTCATTAAGTAAACATACCCATATCTACTCAAGTCATCAGTGAGGGTGAGAACATAACGATAGCCACCGCGAGCCTCAACACTCATTGGACCGCACACATCGGTATGTATGATTTCCAATAAGTTGGTTGCTCGCTCCATTGTTCCTGAGAACGGAGTCTTGGTCATTTTACCCATGAGGCATCGTTCGCACGTGTTAAATGATTCATAATCAAGAGACTCTAAAAGTCCATCTGCATGGAGCTTCTTCATGCGTTTGACACCTATGTGACCAAGGCGGCAGTGCCACAAATATGTGGGACTATTGTTATCTACTTTAACTCTTTTGGTATTCACACTATGAATATGTGTATCATCACGTACGAGATTCATTAAGAATAAACCATTAACCATCGGAGCATGACCATAAAACATATCTCTCATATAAATAGAACAACCATTATTCTCGGATTTAAATGAGTAGCCATCTCGAATTAAACGAGATCCAGACACAATGTTCATGCTCAAACTTGGCAGTAAATAACAATTATTGAGGTTTAAAACTAATCCCGTAGGTAAATGTAGAGGCAGTGTGCCGACGGCGATCACATCGATCTTGGAACCATTCCCGACGCGCATCGTCACCTCGTCCTTCGCCAGTCTCCGTTTATTCTGCAGCTCCTGCTTTGAGTTACAAATGTGAGCAACTGCACCGGTATCAAATACCCAAGAGCTACTACGAGAAGCTGGTAAGGTACACATCAATTACATGTATATCACATATACCTTTGGTTTTGCCGGCCTTCTTGTCCGCTAAGTATTTGGGGCAGTTCCGCTTCCAGTGACCACTTCCCTTGCAATAAAAACACTCAGTCTCGGGCTTGGGTCCATTCTTTGGCTTCTTCCCGGCAACTTGCTTACCGGGCGCGGCAACTTCCTTGCCGTCCTTCTTGAAGTTCTTTTTACCCTTGCCCTTCTTGAACTTAGTGGTTTTATTCACCATCAACACTTGATGCTCCTTCTTGATTTCTACCTCTGCTGATTTCAGCATAGCATATACCTCAGGAATGGTCTTTACCATCCCCTGCATATTGTAGTTCATCACAAAGCTCTTGTAGCTAGGTGGAAGTGACTGGAGGATTCTGTCAATGACCGCTTCATCCGGGAGATTAACTTCCAGTTGAGTCAAGCGGTTGTGCAACCCAGACATTTTGAGTATGTGTTCACTGACAGAGCTATTTTCCTCCATCTTACAGCTAAAGAATTTGTCGGAGACTTCATATCTCTCGACCCGGGCATGAGCTTGGAAAACCATTTTCAGCTCTTCGAACATCTCATATGCTCCATGTCTCTCAAAATGCTTTTGGAGCCCCGGCTCTAAGCTGTAAAGCATGCCGCACTAAACAAGGGAGTAATCATCGGAACGTGACTGCCAAGCGTTCATAACGTCTTGTTCTGCAGGGAGAACAGGTGCTTCACCCAGCGGTGCTCGTAGGACATAATCTTTCTTAGCAGCTATGAGGATGATCCTCAGGTTCCGGACCCAGTCCGTATAGTTGCTGCCATCGTCTTTCAGCTTGGTTTTCTCTAGGAACGCGTTGAAGTTGAGGACTACGTTGGCCATTTGATCTACAAGACATATTGTAAATATTTTAGACTAAGTTCATGATAATAAAGTTCATTTAATCAAATTATTTAATGAACTCCCACTTAGATAGACATCCCTCTTCTAGTCATCTAAGTATTACATGATCCGAGTCAACTAGGCCGTGTCCGATCATCACGTGAGACGGACTAGTCAACATCGGTGAACATCTTCATGTTGATCGTATCTTGTATACGACTCATGCTCGACCTTTCGGTCTTCTGTGTTCCGAGGCCATGTCTGTACATGCTAGGCTCGTCAAGTCAACCTAAGTGTTTTGCGTGTGTAAATCTGTCTTACACCCGTTGTATGTGAACGTTAGAATCTATCACACCCGATCATCACGTGGTGCTTCGAAACAACGAACTGTCGCAACGGTGCACAGTTAGGGGGAACACTTCTTGAAATTATTATGAGGGATCGTCTTATTTACTACCGTCGATCTAAGTAAACAAGATGCAAAACATGATAAACATCACATGCAATCAAATAATAAACGTGACATGATATGGCCAATATCACATAGCTCCTTTGATCTCCATCTTGGGGCTCCATGATCATCTTGTCACCGGCTTGACACCATGATCTCCATCATCATGATCTCCATCATCGTGTCTCCATGAAGTTGCTCGCCAACTCTTACTTCTACTACTATGGCTAACGCGTTTAGCAATAAAGTAAAGTAATTTACATGGCGTTTCTCAATGACACGTAGGTCATACAAAAATAAAGACAACTCCTATGGCTCCTGCCGGTTGTCATACTCGTCGACATGCAAGTCGTGATTCCTATTACAATAGCATGAACATCTCATACATCACATATAGATCATTCATCATGCATCACAACTTTGGCCATATCATATCACAAAGCACTTGCTGCAAAAACAAGTTAGACGTCCTCTAATTGTTGTTGCAAGTTTTACGTGGCTGAATTAGGGTTCTAGCAAGAACGTTTTCTTACCTACGTGAAAGCCACAACGTGATTTGTCAACTTCTATTTACCCTTCATAAGGACCCTTTTCATCGAATCCGCTCCTACTAAAGTGGGAGAGACAGACACCCGCCAGCCACCTTATGCAACTAGTGCATGTTAGTCGGTGGAACCGGTCTCACGTAAGAGTACGTGTAAGGTTGGTCCGGGCCGCTTCATCCCACAATACCGTTGAAGCAAGATAAGACTAGTAGCGGCAAGAAAGTTGACAACATCTACGCCCACAACAAATTGTGTTCTACTTGTGCAATAGAGAACTACGCATAGACCTAGCTCATGATGCCACTGTTGGGGAACGTTGCAGAAAATTAAAATTTTTTCTACGGTTTCACCAAGATCCATCTATGAGTTCATCTAAGCAACGAGTCAAGGGATAGAGATTGCATCTACATACCACTTTGTAGATCGCGAGCGGAAGCGTTCAACGAACGGGGATGAGGTAGTCGTACACGACGTGATCCAAATCACCGGAGATCCTAGCACCGAAAGGACGGCACCTCCGCGTTCAACACACGTACGGTCAGCGTAACGTCTCCTTCTTCTTGATCCAGCAAGGCAAAGGAGAGGTTGGGGAAGAAGGCTCCAGCAGCAGCACGACGGCGTGATGATGGTGGAGCTGCAGTACTCCGACAGGGCTTCGCCGAGCTCTACGGAGGAGGAGGAGGTGTTGGAGAGGGAGAGGGATGCGCCAGGAGCAAGGGTGCGCTGCCCCCCTCCCCTCCCCCTTTATATAGCCCCCTAGGGGGTGGGGGCGCCGGCCCTAGGAGATGCAATATCCTAGGGGGGCGGCGGCCAAGGGGTGGGGCTTGCCCCCCAAGCAAGGGGGCGCCCCCCCTCTTTAGGGTTTCCCCCCTCTAGGCGCATGGGCCTCTAGGGGCTGGTTCCCCTTGGCCCATGTAGGCCAAGGTGCACCCCTAGAGCCCATGTGGCCCCCCGAGGCAGGTGGCCCTACCCGGTGGACCCCCCGGGACCCTCCGGTGGTCTCGGTACAATGCCGATAACCCCGAAACTTGTCCCGATGGCCAAAACATCACTTTCTATATATAATTCTTTACCTCCGGACCATTCCGAAACTCCTCGTGATGTCGGGGATCTCATCCGGGACTCCGAACAACATTCGGGTTACTGCATATACATATCTTCACAAACCGAGCGTCACCGAACCTTAAGTGTGTAGACCCTACGGGTTCGGGAGACATGCAGACATGACCGAGACGGCTCTCGGGCAATAACCAACAGCGGGATCTGGATACCCATGTTGGCTCCCACATGCTCCATGATGATCTCATCGGATGAACCACGATGTCGAGGATTCAATTAATCCCGTATACGATTCCCTTTGTCAATCGGTATTTTACTTGCCCGAGATTCGATCGTCGGTATCCCAATACCTCGTTCAATCTCGTTACCGGCAAGTCACTTTTCTCGTACCGTAATGCATGATCCTGTGATCAAACACTTTGATCACATTGAGCTCATTATGATGATGCATTACCGAGAGGGCCCGGTGATACCTCTCCGTTAAGCGGAGTGACAAATCCCAGTCTCGATCCGTGTCAACCCAACAGACACTTTCAGAGATACCAGTAGTATACCTTTATAGTCACCCAGTTACGTTGTGACGTTTGGCACACCCAAAGCACTCCTACGGTATCCGGGAGTTACACGATCTCATGGTCTAAGGAAAGGATACTTGACATTGGAAAACTCTAGCAAACGAACTATGCGATCTTATGCTATGTTTAGGATTGGGTCTCGTCCATCACATCATTCTCCTAATGATGTGATCTCGTTATCATTGACATCCAATGCCCATAGTCAGGAAACCATGACTATCTATTGATCAACGAGCTAGTCAACTAGAGGCTTACTAGGGACATGTTGTTGTCTGTTATTCACACATGTATTACGATTTCCGAATAACACAATTATAGCACGAATAAAGACAATTATCATGAACAAGGAAATATAATAATGCTTTTATTATTGCCTCTAGGGCATATTTCCAACAAAACAAGCCTAAACTCAAGTTGGAAATCAATGAGTATGGTCAGCCTTGTGGTAAATCTGCTACACGGTTCGCCAACTTTGTTGGAACACAAATAAGAACCAAGGGTTTTCCAGTTGAATTTGATGATTGGAGGAAGGTTGATCTATCTAAAAAACTTGCTTTATGGACCGAGGCAAAGGTAATACTTGGTTGCTGCTGCTATATAGTTATTGGTTGATGCTATGTTGCTATATTTTTATTGCTGCTATATAGTTTATGTTGTATTGTTCCCCAATGCTTATTTCCAAATGCCAATTTTTCAGTTGTTTTGGGAATTAGACGAACGAGTTTTCCAATGGTATATGAAAACAACACAATTAAATGGAAAGACTTCAAATCAGACCTAAAGAGGGATTATTATGATGAATCATATTAATATGATGAACTTATAGCATCATGTGATGCTAGAGTTCATCCTGACCAATGGAAGTTGCTTGTTGCATTTTGGTTGACTCCAAAAGCTAAGGTATGCTCTTTGTTAGGTTAGTATTTACCTTTGATTCTACTTGTGTGACATGATCTTTATCAAACCATTTGGTAGGCTCGCTCAATAAGAGGTAAAAATAATCAAGCACATCACACGCAAAATCACACATCTGGAAGTAAGAGTTTTGCTCGGGTTGACACTGAAATGGTATGCAACCATGCTATTCTTGTTCTAAACTTTCATGTTTGTACATTTTGCTCATTGTTTTAATCTTTCTTATCACTTGAGATAGACCGAGGAGCTCAAGCGCTGCCCACATAGACATGAATTGTTTATTGAAACACATACACATCGAATTAGTGGACTTCCTCAAAAAGGGTCTGCGGTAAGAATTGTAAGTTCAGATGCACTCTACTTTCTCGATTCCTTTCATATTTTTGTTTATGTAGTAACTACTAGGAACTCATAACAATTCCTAAAATCTACAGAAAGAACTTCAAGATGAAGCATTAAAGCACCCAGAATTGTTGGAGAATGGTATTAAGGATGGTGATTTGTTTGCGTTTGTTTGTGGAAAAGAAAAAAAATGGATATGTTCGTGCTGTTGGTTTGGGGCCAACTCCATCTGACCTAGAGTTTCCAGGAATCCAGCAGTATAAATCTACAAAGCTTCAAATAGCAATGGAAAAGTGTCGTGTATCTAACCAAAAAGTGGAACATCTACAAGACCAAATGGATGACATGAAGAAGCAAATGGCTGAGATGAGGCAACTTTTTCTATCTTCACAGGGGCAACAAGATGAAACCAATACCACACCTGAACCTGAACCAAATACTCCACACCATGTAGCACTAGTTCTATTATATTGTACCTCTGCCTTTGCGAAACATGTAATGCTGTGTTCTCGTTATAGTTTATTATATTTAACATCTACCATGCTTGATTTTGATGTAGAACATAAGGACAAGAGAAGCCAATAATATTGATAAAGGCAATGCTCATCTAGAGGAGGTAGCTGAGTCAAATGCTTCTATGTAGAATGATGACATTCTTACTAGAAGAAAAATTGTTAATGTTGAGAAACATAACAGACAACAAGGGGTAAATCTTTCCTTTCCTTTTGGCCTTTAATTGCCAATGTGATGCTATATGAACTTGTTTCTTTACCATGATTATATTCTGAATTGCAAGTTTTTCCCATAGGGTGGAAGAGATGTGATACTATATAGCATGACTAGACCTTTAAATGTCGCTATTGCCAAAGGAACAATTCAAACAACTAATCCAAAGGCTGTGGTGGGGGGTGAGCCCCTAGGTTCTCAATATGTCGAAATTGTCATCTATTCGGTGTTCAAAAGGGATACTCAGTTGCCTCGTCCGTATGGGAATGTGTTGACCATGGGAGATGCTAAGGGGAAATCGATTGCATGGCCATCTGCTATGGTAATAATCTAGAGCACTTGGTTTCTTTTCTTTTGTGCAAATCGGTCACCTATTAAGTAGTGATTGTTATTGCAGATCAAAGATCCCAAGAAGACATCTAATGTGCCAGGAGGTGCAGGTACTATGATATACATCAAATTTACATGCCAATTAAAATTAATGTGCCTTAGTTTCTTTCTGCCCACTTATCTGTCCTAGACCATTGATGTATTGAATAGTTGTCAATCTCCATATTTGTGTGCACCTTTTTATCTCCAGCCCTTGGCACTTCTCCTACCTTGGAGAAATTTAACAAGTAAAAATCTGCAGCTATTTGTCAATCTCCATATTTATGTGCACCTATTTCTGTTTATAGCTCCATATTTATCCATACAAAAAAGTAGATACAACTAGTGTGTTTCGCGCATCTTGGTCAAACTAAGTTTTTATTTGGTAACTATGTAATCTGACAAGTGAGTACATAGTATTTGTGGCAACTGATTGACACCTAAAAGCATGTTTAATCTCTTGGGCAAATAAGTATTTAGTAATCTGGAAACTAAGCATATTAAATATGGCAACTAAATACTACTAGTAAATGGCACGTGCCATGCACGTGTAGATTTTACGATTGTTGTGAAATATTATATGTTGAAATGTTGTAAGTTTAGGAATTGAACCCTCTTTGTCTACCACAAGGAACCTGGAAAGATATATGCTGGAAGAATTGGTGGCAATCTAGCATATAATTCGATTGCCGATATTTACTACTTTCTTTTTTAAACAAATTCCATACACTTGCCGTCTAATAGATTAGAGTTGTACACATATAAATTACTGGCAGAAACAAAGAAAAATCCAGATTGTAATATTTTTGAAATAAAGGATTTATAAATGAAATTAATGTCTATTTTTAATTTTTATTTTGCAAAAAGAGTCTTTTTACAACACATATATTAGACTGTTCAATGTACTTGTTTTAATCTACTCTGGTAAATTGTGCATTTGTCCTTACGTGGCTGAATTGGTGCATCCATTCTCTCTCTCATCTCCGTTTCTATTCTTTTATACTAAAGTAGCTATCTTACTGTAGGGCTATGGCTACTAATTGCTTGGTCGATTCTAGTCTATAGTGCAACTGTAGGCTGCATGTACTACAGTACTCATGTCACATGAGCATGCTAGAATTTTCTAGTTAGGGAGAGAATCACCGCCTGCTGTCTTCACGAGGTGGCAGGCTGGCAGGGGAGTGATGCGCCCCCACCGCGAATCCCAGCCGCGTGGGCCGTTAGATTGTCCTATCCAATGGTGCATATTCGGCCACGTAGTCCTCTAGTTAAATCTATTGAATGTGATATCACTGTTCAGGAGCTTTGAACAACTTTTCAGTTGATTACACTTCCTTGACAATTCTTGACAAATTCGTATGCAATATTTTCAGGTACTTAGCCACCTGGCATTGGATGTGAGGAGGACTTGGAGTATCATGGAACATACATGGCTGTGCGCAGTATTTTGGAAGCCAACTTCAAACATGTCACGAACCTGATGTGTGTTTTGGACCATTTGGTGCTTCAAGTGTTTTGGAGTAGAAAGTTTGTGCTCATGGATGCGATTTGTGTGCTCTGGATTAGTGTTTGAATTATTTCATCGAACAAATAGTGGTCCTTTTTATGTGACTTGTGTGTTCTGGATGGTTGAACTATACTTCTGGTTGTGCTTGTGAACCTATGTTGATATATATGTCTATTTGTGAACCTATGTCAGTATATGTCAGTTTGTGAACCTATATCAGTATGTGTCTGTTTCTGAACCTATAATCATTGTTGTCCAATGTGTCCATGTTGATGTTGTTTATCGATTGCATTTCAGTATATATGTGAAATTATTGGTTTGGCCATGCACTACTTACCAACAAGTTATCTATTGGTAAACAAATTCTTGCAGAGCAACTGTCGGCCATGGCTACTAGCTAGCTAGGCATGAAAAGTGTCAGCAAATATACATACCTAGACGTACAGACTATGTGTTGGCCAAGATATATACTTATATAGACATCATAAGTGTCGGCAAAGGTTCAAATATATCCAAACAAAATATGTGTCAGGATAGATATATACCAAGAAGAACAACATATGTGTCGACAAAAGTAGGGTGTAAGTACACAAGTGAACTATCGGCGTACCTAGGATGTATGCCCACAAACGATCTGTCGGGGTACATAGGGTGTATGTCCACAAGCAAACTGTCGGCGTAGGTAGGGTGTATACTGTCTGAAAAAGTGTCGGCAAGTGGACTTCTGTCGGCAATGCCTTTCCCCACAGCAAGTCCTCCGACTGTTTTCTCTTTTGTCAGCATATGTGTTAGCGACAAGCTATGTGTCGGCAAAGGTACCATATGCCAACAGATTGATGTGTCGCCAAACCTTGACCGTGGTGTAGTGATGGTTCAGTGTAAAGTCATAGTAATCATAGTAACTGTATGTCTAAGCATCAAGGGGAAAACCCGAGGAATCACCCCCGATGAATTCCGCTCGATGTAATCATCAAGGTGAATGTAAGAGGGACCACCCTCGAGGTTCACACTTGAGGGGTTGCATGACAGAGTCGTATCAAAAGTGGTTAAAGAGGAAATCACCCTCGATGACCACGACCGAATAACTACACTACAAGGTTAACATCAGAAGTGTTGTAGAGGTCTCACCCTCGGCACTTGATAGTAACCCAGTAGTGTCGAGCAACTAAGGGAAAAGTGATGTGTGGTGCCGGGGGCCTGGTCTTCGATCCCATTTATCGGGTCTTCAATGATGAAGCAGGGGCAGCAAGGACAAGGTGGGGGTCACTGATGGATCACTAACCAACCTATACTAAGCAGTTTAGGATAAGAAGGTAGGTAACAATAAGCAGGTTACAAAAGCAGGCTATGCATCAGAATAGGAGCAAACAATAACAGTAGCAAAATCTAGTGCAAGCATGAGAGAATGGAATGGGCGATATCGGAATGATCAAAGGGGGGGCTTGCCTGGTTGCTCTGGCAAGGAGGGGTCGTCAACACCGTAGTTGTACTGGGTTTCGTCGGCAGTCTCGGGGTCTACCAGAAAGAAGTAATGGAGGGGGAACACAATAAATAAGAGAGAAATCAAAGCATCACAAAGCGTAATATGGCAATACGCGGTGCTAGGGGTGACCTAACACGGTAGTAAGCGATACTGGTGAAAGGGGAAAACATCCGGGAAAGTATCCCCGGTGTTTGACGTTTACGGACAGATGAACTGGAGGAGAAAGTTGCGTGTTTGCTATGCTAGGGATGTGTGGCGGACGAACGGTCTGCGGATCCGGATTCGTCTCGTCGTTCTGAGCACCTTTCATGTACAAAGTTTTTCCATCCGAGTTACAGATTGTTTTATATTAATTATTCAAGTTTTAAATCATTTTCTAAATTTATTATTATTTCAAAATAAATAGTTAAATTGCTAAGTGCACCCAGCATGTGTACACAACAGAGTGTATTAGGGGCTGAGAGGTGGGGACAGTTGACCTAGTCAACCACGCAGTCAGCAGTCAACCATGACTGTTGGCCGGTCCACTGACAAGTGGGGCCAACCTGTCATAGACAGAAACTTTAACTGAAACTAACTAATATTGTTTTAAGTTTACTCATTAGTCAGCGGGTCCCACATGTCATGTGCTGTAGTATTAAACAGAGTTTTAATTTAGCAGGGTCTAATTAGCGTGATGGGGTTCGATTACAGTGGGAGTTAGTGGCTGGATTAGTGCAGTTAATGACCCGGGCCCACGCGTCATAAGACACTGGCCGGGTTCTAACGTGTGCGCGTGCTGGTGCACGTCGGCGACCAACAAAGGCCACGGCGGCCCACCGGAGACGCACTCCGGCGACAGAACGGGCGGTGGCCGCCACCTACATGAGGTGCACGACGCGCCGCCCCCACTAGTGCGAGCAGTTGGAGCTGGCGGTGGTCGGAACAGCGCCATCCGCGAGTGGAGATAGTGGCAGTGGTGAGCACCGGCCCAGGCGGCGGGCGCACAGGGGCGAGGCACGCGCGGGCGTGCAGGAGCCGCGACGAGGTGCGGCCACGCAGAGGCGGGCGCGGTGACGGGATAGCGTGGGGCGCAGCGTTCGGAGGGGGGAGACGAACGGGGTCTGACGGGGAGCTCACCCCCGTTGACGAGAAGAGGGCGGCGAGGCGCGGGGAGGACCGGCGAAGGAGAGGCGGGGATGGGGCAGTCCGGCGCGGCGGGGGCGAGGACGACGCAGTTCGACGGGGAGGCGGCGCCGACGAGCACTACAAAAAAATACACTTCCGTGATGATACATGTTTGTCACAGTAGGTCGTTTTTTTTTGTCATGCATGTACATCCATGACAAATTTATGACAGAATCAAGATAGTCATACCTGTGCTGTCGTAGAAGTGTTCCATGACATTACCAAAATTATCATCACGGAAGTGTCCACTTCCATGACAATAAATCGCGCGTCACAGAAGTGCTTTCGTCAAGGGTGACCGACACGTGGCATCCACCGTAACGGAACGTCGTTAAGCTATCGGGTCGGATTTTGGATCCGATAACCCGTTAACAGCCCCGACCAATGGGGATTTTCCACGTGTAAAATCATCATTGGCTGGAGGAGACACGTGTCAACTCATCCAATGGGCGAGACGCGCCTATGATATGTTGACACGTGGACTGGCCCATCAAGTTTAAATGGGCCGGCCCAACTAAAGGCCCACAAGATTTTGCGGACCATAATGGGCCGGCCCAGCTAAAGGCCCACGAGATTTTGCGGACCATAATGGGCTGGCCCAGCTAAAGGCCCACAAGATTTTGCGGGCCATAATGGGCCGGCCCAGGTAAAGGCCCATAAGATTTTTTTGTGCCATAATGGGCCGGCCCAGGTAAAGCCCACAAGATTCTTGCGGGTCATAATGGGCCGGCACAGCTAAAGGCCCATGAGATTTCGCCGACATTAACGGGTCGGCCCAGCTGTAGGCCCACAAGATTTTGTGGACCCTAGTAGGCCGGCCCATTAACTACCTACCATGTTTTGGGCCAAATACCGGCCCACATTTGATCCGGTCCATTAATGGCCTGCCACGCTCCGGGCCTAATAGTGGCCCATATGAGATCCGGCCCGTTAAAGGCCTACCATGTTCTGGGCCAAATTACGGACCAGATCAGGTCCGGCCCTTTAAGAGGCTTTGGTCTCAATTATAGCCCATATCAGATTCGGCCCGTCAACTGGACACTATGCTTTTGGGCCCACTTGCTAAAGGCCCACATAGTAATTCGGCCTGATATTAGTTTTGGCCTGTTAAGGGCCCGTTTAACATTTCGGCCCTATATTAATTTCAGCCTGTTAAAAGCTCGTCATATAGTTGGGCCTAACTATGGCCCGGTTTGCATCCGGCCAGCTCGCAGCCGATATCTGATTGGGCCAAACAAGGACCGAGACAATTTTTCTGCATGTTAAAAGCCCGTGATTTGATTCGCACAATCATGGGTCGGGGTTCATTTCGGGCTGCTGCCGGCCCATGAGCTGATCGGCACGATTCAGGCCCAACCTACATCGTGATTGCATGACGACCTAATTATGTACCGTAATTTTAAGGTTTGGCCGGTTTACTGCGAAGACAGGATATATATACAGTAAAATAACTGCAGCATCGTGAATAAGAAAACACCTATACTATACAATAAAGAAATTACGGCATATTACATCCACCGGGCATCAAAGTTCGCCACTATGATAATAAAGCACAAGCATACAACAGATTACATACACTGGGCATCAAAGATCGCCACCAGTGCAAATAAACACGTCGACAAAATAATATACAAAATCGACAGCACTTAAATAGAGTTCAAGAAAGGTTAGCCCTGCTGGGGAGCTGCGGCGCAAGCACCTGAGCAAGATGATGAGACTGTGCTTGTTCAACACTTATATCTTCCTCACTCTGAAAGATAAACAAGCAGACAGATGACAGGTTTTGCACATAAAAGTATGAGTGCTGACAATTCATCACATTTCTTACTGACGAATAAAGTGACACAGTTTAAATTTGCATTAACACAATATGGTATTGTTCAGGTCAAGACATGGCAGGAAATGACATTGTGAAGGAGTTGGCAGCTTCACGACACCACTGGATTACAGATCAAGAACTCATAAGTATCAATGGTTAGTGTGCTGTCAATGTATACCATTTCAGATTGGCAAATAAAGAGATGGTTTAAATAATAGTAGAATGATATGACATTGTTCATAGTTAAGACATTGCAGAATATGACATTGTGCTGTAGTGGGTAGGTTCACCACACCACTGGATTACAGATGAAGAATAGAAGCATACATGCAGTGCAAAAGAAGATCACTTGCTCTGTATAGTTTAATTTACATGGTATGAAGAAGGAACTTGGTTGTACAACTGAAAACTTAAATTGAGAAAGGATGAACTTTGGTTTATGAACTACATATAATAAACTTTAAACAAGCAATTTGATGCAAACAACAAAAATAAACAGCTGTTGCAGTCATGCCTAACCAAATATATACAACAAAGTTTGAAGGCTTGAGATGGACAAACTTACATTATTGGTGAAGACAGGCTCTATAAAGGCCTTGTCCATGCTGATGGGGGGCAATTCAAGAAGTTTACCATAGAATCTTCTTCAAAAGCATTGCCTTTATTCTACATTTTGTTAAGAGTAAATATAGATGTGATAATATATGAAAAAAATGAAGAATATTTAAGATAAGATGAAGAGTGATGCTACATAACCAAGTAGCTATAAATGTAAGTGCAGCGATACAGGCAAAAGGTACAGCCAAGAGCAATGCACAGCTAAACTTCTTCAGTACCAACCTTATGGTAAGAGTAAATATAGATCTGATGTGTAGAAAATGGAGGGCAAAGGAAAATAAGCTGCAGAGTGATGGTACATGAACACCTACCTGTCATTATAAGTACACTGATAAAGGACAACATGTACTTACAAGAATAATGCAGAGCTAAAAAACATTGGCATTGGATATATCCTACACTAATGTAACCATTCATACAGATCAGATAATTTGGAGCGAACAATTGATAAAAACATTGGCATTGGATATATTCTACACTAATGTAAGCATTTGAGTGGAAAAACATGGTACGATGACAGATGGAATATGTATTGATAATTGATGGGCATGGCATCTCGACATATATGATGAGTAAACTAAGCAGATGGCGGTGCAACAAAGTAGAAGAAATGCAAGACAACATATGCAAGATACGCGCAATCAATAAAACCTTGCCAAATTAGAACAGACACCTTGATGGGTGAACAGGACAGGCCATCTATCTTTGGCTCCTCGAGGTTAGAATAGTCATTAGGATGATATTCTGAACAAGAATCAACAGGTGGGGAGCGTACGAGTTTCATTGCTTCCAGAATGGCACTCAATGCCTTGGTGCCTATTTTGTAAGTCATTGCAGTGTTCCACAATATTCTTCTGATGCACGGATTCTGATATTCACTGTAATTGCGTATGATATCTGAGAACCATGAAAACATAAATAGTTGTGAGATTATCTTTGTACTGCAGATGATATTCTAATATAGGGGCGCCCCTGTAAACACTTGTGTGCTATCACTGGATTCTGATGAGAGAGCTCATGTGTGCTGTAATATGGTGCGTGCATTTATATAATCTGGCACAAGTACACAAAAAAATAGGCTTCAGAAGTAAGGATAGCTGGCAGATGATAGGTTCATAATATACTGTATAGAGAGTTTATTGCCAAACCATGATAACAAGAGCACACAACAACTAGGCAGATCATAGTGTACATAACAGGGGTACACCATAACCGGGATATATAAATCGGGAAAGTGAAACTGGATGGAAATTACGGTGTTGTATTGCCGCTAGTAATTGAAAGCCTATCGATCACGTACAGGCCAGCTCTATCAGCTGTTGACTGCAGATGTTCCTGCTCCCCTTCTTGACAAGGAACATACTGTGCTTCCCATACAGAACACCGCACGGGCCGCCGGCCGAACCACCGCCCCCACCGCCTGTGTTCCTCTGCCACCCCCACCCCACCCCCGCCCCCACCCGCGTCGAGTTTTCTTTGTTCGACGAGGCCCCACCACCGCCCCCAAAACCACCGTCTCCACACGAGCCCCTTCGATCGCACCGGCGAACTCCGGCGAGCTCTAAAAAATCGACTGACCCAATTTTGAAATTTAGTCTACTGTGATTTAACTAGTGTGGAATATAAAAGGGGAAAACCATGAGCATTGCGAGTATGGTGTTGAGCGTGCCATGGCGGATCTGAAGGTGCAAACCGGACAAAGGCAACTTCGCAACCAAGACAAAAAATCAGAATAAAGCAGTGGCGATCTATTTTCTTGCTGCGATAAATAAGTTGAGCAGATACGAAAGAGTACCGCCTTTGGTGCGGCGCCGTGTACGCATCTGCTGAGAATTTGACGGTGCTGCGGTAGCGATGGCTGTCGGCGGCGTAGAAGCAGATCACGGTGGGCGAGACGGTCATAGCAGCGGCGCCGGCAAGGTGGACGACGGCGGGGATGAAGCGAGAGGACGGGATGCAAGGATCCCGGTCCGAAGCCGTGGATGAGAGAGGTCGATCTCTCGTAATGGACGGCGGCGTTGGGGTATCAGCTCCGGCATGGTGGAGGAGGACGGCGGTGGATGGGGTGGCGGACGGCGGCGGACGGAGGAGGGTGGGGTGGAGAGGGTGTTTTGGCGCCCACGGAGTACGAATGGGGAAAAGGGAGGTAGAGAGGAAGGGGGAACCATGTATTCAGGGCGCGCTTGTCTCAAATGCGAGGAAATTTACAAACTTAGCCCCCGTTTCAAATTTCTACTACATCATAGCAACACTAGTCGGTTGGGGATAGGACGGTAATCTCGCATACACTGAATATTTGCCGACGAGAGTTTGTTTTTGGCACCCACCGTGTATGAATATGAATCGGGGAGGGAGTCGATTTCGGCTGAGGACACACTGTGTTTTGGCGCCCACCGTGTATGAATCCGGGTGGGAGGCGGTTACGTCACGTTTGGGTGAAATTACAAATCTACCCCTATCGAAACCTATAGAGATCCAGCATATAGGCTTTGCGTGGCAGGGATAGGCAGTAGTGATTTCCATCTCGCGGATTTTGTTTTCGGGCGGTTACTGCAACTTTCCCCGCTTCGTTCAAATTTTGCAGAGTGCATGTTTACCGTGCCAACTCAATTCGAATCCCGTTTGTATTCTTTTTTTTCCGGGCGGGATCCATTTTCAATTGGAATTACATTCTATATACATCATTTTATATATATACTTTCAAAAGCACAACAGCATTTATACATAAATATGGTTTACAAATGGCATGATCTCAGATTCATAAGGTTGTATCCATCAATTTGGATTTTCAAATATTTGAAACCACTTTATGTTGAAATCCAATGTATGCATTCCTCGCTAACTGTCTCCAATTAATGTGTGTTTCATGCGGGGTTTTTTACTTCTCAAACATGTATAATGTGTTTCACACACGCAACATATAGTGTAATCCCATTTAGCATTAATTGCATATAAACCATGCATTGTTTGTAATTGAAGAATCTATGGATCACCAATATTGATAAACTATATAACATTACACGTGTGCCCAAATTCAAATGAATATGCATGTTTGATACACCAACTTGCGTTATGATATTATCGATGTCGTGATCTCCAGTTTAAATATTTGAATCCCCTTTAATCCAGATATTCGTCTCATATAGCTATCACTCATGCTTATATAGGACTATCTCTCTGGACCTATACGTGTTCATCGTCTCTCAGGTATCTCTCGTGCTACCTGTATGTCGACAATGATCTTTTATCTTCGTAACACACTGACGGTACTCTCTCCCTCGACCTTCATCACTCTATCTCTCTCTAAGTATATCTCGCTCCCTGCTATGTGTCTCTAACTATGATTCTCCATTGGAATCTCTTTCTCTCACACAAACATAAAACTTTGTCGCCCGGGGTCTCATTTCTCTCTACTATTCCCCTGTGTGCCACTCGCACACCCCTCATACAGAGATGTCTTTCGGTCCTTAGATATGAGAACCTATGACTCTTCCTCTTCAATATCTCTTTCTCACACACAAACACAAACTCTGTCTCCCAGGGTGTCATATTTCTCCATTGTTCTCTTGTATGTCGCTCACACACACCCTCTCTCCCTAGAGATATCTTGCGTTCCCTCATATGTCTCTCTAGCTATCACTCTTGTTGTGAAATATCTTTCTCTCTCGCAGACACAAAACTCCGTCTCTCTGGATCTCATTTCTCTCTGATATCTGTTTGTATGTGACTCACACACACCCTCTCTCTATCTCTCTCACACCCACACACATAACCCAGCCTTCTGATCCACTATACTCCTATCTCTAACGCACACTAGCTAGCATCTTTATCTTTCTATTTATCTGTTTCTCCATCAACCTTCTTTCTCGCCCTCACTCTTGATTCCTATCACGCACACTACATATGTTTCTCTCTATATGCAGTCAAGTGCCCTCTCACACACATATATAACTCCAACCTTTAAACCACCCGACGGTCATCTCCAACACCCAAACTAGCGGATGTCCCTCTAGCTAGCATCTCCATCTCTGTATCTATCTGTAGTTTCTCCGTCAACATTTCTTTCTCGCACGGAGTCTTGCTTCCTATCACCCACACTATATATGTCTCTGTTGGGGAACGTTGCAGAAAACAAAATTTTTCCTACGGTTTCACCAAGATCCATCTATGAGTTCATCTAGCAATGAGTATTCAGATGCATCTACATACCTTTGTAGATCGCGTGCGGAAGCATTCACTAGAACGTGGATGATGGAGTCGTACTCTCCGTGATCCAAATCACCGATGACCAAGCGCCGAACGGACGGCACCTCCGCGTGCAACACACGTACGGAGCGGATGACGTCTCCTCCTTCTTGATCCAGCAAGGGGGAAGGAGAGGTTGATGGAGATCCAGCAGCACGACGGCGTGGTGGTGGATGCAGTTGTCACGTGCAGCAGGGCTTCGCCGAGCGTCTGCGCGAGAGGGAGAGGTGTGACAGGGGAGAGGGAGGCGCCAGGGGTTAAGGGTGCGGCTGCCCCTCCCTTCCCCTTTATATATGCCCCCTGGGGGGGCGCCGGCCCCTGGAGATCCCATCTCCAGAGGGGGCGGCGGCCAGGGGGGTGGAGTACCCCCCAAGGCAAGTGGGCGCCCCCCCACCCTAGGGTTCCAACCCTAGGCGCAGGGGGTGGGCCTTGGGGGGCGCACCAGCCCACTAAGGGCTGGTCCCCCTCCCACTTCAGCCAATGGGGCCCTCCGGGATGGGTGGCCCCACCCGGTGGACCCCCGGGACCCATCTGGTGGTCCCGGTACAATACCGGTGACCCCCGGATCACTCCCGATGGCCGAAACTGCACTTCCTATATATAATTCTTCACCTCCGGACCAATCTGGAACTCCTCGTGACGTCCGGGATCTCATCCGGGACTCCGAACAATTTTCAGATTACTGCATACTCATATCTCTACAACCCTAGCGTCACCGAACCTTAAGTGTGTAGACCCTACGGGTTCGGGAGACATGCAGACATGACCGAGACACCTCTCTGGACAATAACCAACAGCGGGATCTGGATACCCATGTTGGCTCCCACATACTCCTCAATGATCTCATTTGATGAACCACGATGTCCAGGATTCAATCAATCCCGTATTCAATTCCCTTTGTCAATCGGTATTTTACTTGCCCGAGATTCGATCGTCGGTATCCCAATACCTCGTTCAATCTCGTTACCGGCAAGTCACTTTACTCGTACCGTAATGCATGATCCCGTGATCAAACACTTTGATCACATTGAGCTCATTATTATGATGCATTACTGAGTGGGCCCGGTGATACCTCTCTGTCATACGGAGTGACAAATCCCAGTCTCGATCCGTGTCAACCCAACAGACACTTTCGGAGATACCCGTAGTATACCTTTATAGTCACCCAGTTACGTTGTGACGTTTGGCATACCCAAAGCACTCCTACGGTATCCGGGAGTTACACGATCTCATGGTCTAAGGAAAAGATACTTGACATTGGAAAAGCTCTAGCAAACGAATTATACGATCTTTGTGCTTATGCTTAGGATTGGGTCTTGTCCATCACATCATTCTCCTAATGATGTGATCTCGTTATCAATGACATCCAATGTCCATAGTCAGGAAACCATGACTATCAGTTGATCAACGGGCTAGTCAACTAGAGGCTCACTAGGGACATATTGGTGTCTATGCATTCACACAAGTATTACGATTTCCGGATAACACAATTATAGCATGAATAAAAGACAATTATCATGAATAAGGAAATATAATAATAATGCTTTTATTATTGCCTCTAGGGCATATTTCCAACACTCTCCCACTTGCACTAGAGTCAATAATCTAGTTACATTGTGATGAATCGAACACCCATAGAGTTCTGGTGCTGATCATGTTTTGCTCTAGGGAGAGGTTTAGTCAACGGATCTGCGACATTCAGATCCGTATGCACTTTACAAATTTCGATGTCTCCATCTTGAACATTTTGACGAATGGAGTTGAAGCGACGCTTGATGTGCCTGGTCTTCTTGTGAAATCTGGGCTCCTTGGCAAGTGCAATAGCTCCAGTGTTGTCACAGAAGAGTTTGATTGGCCCCGATGCATTGGGTATGACTCCTAGGTCGGTGATGAACTCCTTCACCCAAATTGCTTCATGCGCTGCCTCCGAGGCTGCCATGTACTCCGCTTCACATGTAGATCCCGCCACCACGCTCTGCTTGCAGCTGCACCAGCTTACTGCTCCACCATTCAACATATACACGTATCCGGTTTGTGACTTAGAGTCATCCAGATCTGTGTCGAAGCTAGCGTCGACGTAACCCTTTACGACGAGCTCTTCGTCACCTCCATAAACGAGAAACATTTCCTTAGTCCTTTTCAGGTACTTCAGGATATTCTTGACCGCTGTCCAGTGTTCCTTGCCGGGATTACTTTGGTACCTTCCTACCAAACTTACGGCAAGGTTTACATCAGGTCTGGTACACAGCATGGCATACATAATAGAACCTATGGCCGAGGCATAGGGGATGACACTCATCTCTTCTATATCTTCTGCCGTGGTCGGGCATTGAGCTGAGCTCAATTTCACACCTTGCAATACAGGCAAGAACCCCTTCTTGGACTGATCCATATTGAACTTCTTCAATATCTTTTCAAGGTATGTGCTTTGTGAAAGACCTATGAGGCGTCTTGATCTATCTCTATAGATCTTGATGCCTAATATATAAGCAGCTTCTCCGAGGTCCTTCATTGAAAAACTCTTATTCAAATAGGCCTTAATGCTGTCCAAAAGTTCTATATCATTTCCCATCAAAAGTATGTCATCTACATATAATATGAGAAATGCTACAGAGCTCCCACTCACTTTCTTGTAAACACAAGCTTCTCCATAAGTCTGTGTAAACCCAAACGCCTTGATCATCTCATCAAAGCGAATGTTCCAACTCCGAGATGCTTGCACCAGCCCATAAATGGATCGCTGGAGCTTGCATACCTTGTTAGCATTCTTAGGGTCGACAAAACCTTCCGGCTGCATCATATACAGTTCTTCCTTAAGATAACCATTAAGGAATGTCGTTTTGACGTCCATTTGCCATATCTCATAATCATAGTATGCGGCAATTGCTAACATGATTCGGACGGACTTCAGCTTCGCTACGGGACAGAAAGTCTCATCGTAGTCAACCCCTTGAACTTGCCGATAACCCTTAGCGACAAGTCGAGCTTTATAGATGGTAACATTACCATCCGCGTCCGTCTTCTTCTTAAAGATCCATTTGTTTTCTATCGCTCGCCGATCGTCGGGCAAGTCTGTCAAAGTCCATACTTTGTTTTCATACATGGATCCTATCTCGGATTGCATGGCTTCTAGCCATTTGTTGGAATCTGGGCCTGCCATCGCTTCTTCATAGTTCGAAGGTTCACTGTTGTCTAACAATTTCATTTCCAGGACAGGGTTGCCGTACCACTCTGGTGCGGAACGTGTCCTTGTGGACCTACGAAGTTCAGTAGTAACTTGATCCGAAGTTTCATGATCATCATCATTAACCTCCTCTCCAACCGGTGGAGGCACCACAGAAACATTTTCTTGAGCTGCGCTACTCTCTAGTTCAAGAGATGATACTTCATCAAGTTCCACTTTCCTCCCACTTACTTCTTTCGAGAGAAACTCTTTCTCCAGAAAGGATCCGTTCTTGGCAACAAAGATCTTGCCTTCGGATCTTAGGTAGAAGGTATACCCAACAGTTTCCTTAGGGTATCCTATGAAGACGCATTTTTCCGATTTGGGTTCGAGCTTTTCAGGTTGAAGTTTCTTGACATAAGCATCGCATCCCCAAACTTTAGAAACCACAACTTAGGTTTCTTCCCAAACCATAATTCGTACGGTGTCGTCTCAACGGATTTAGATGGTGCCCTATTTAAAGTGAATGCGGTTGTCTCTAGAGCGTATCCCCAAAATGATAGCGGTAAATCTGTAAGAGACCTCATAGACCGCACCATATCCAATAGAGTGTGATTACGACGTTCGGACACACCATTACGTTGAGGTGTTCCAGGCGGCGTGAGTTGTGAAACGATTCCACATTTCCTTAAGTGTGTGCCAAATTTGTGACTTAAATATTCTCCACCACGATCTGATCGTAAGAACTTTATTTTTCGGCCACGTTGATTCTCTACCGCATTCTGAAATTCCTTGAACTTTTCAAAGGTCTCAGACTTGTGTTTCATCAAGTAGACATACCCATATCTACTCAAGTCATCCGTGAGAGTGAGAACATAACGATATCCTCCGCGAGCCTCAACACTCATTGGACCGCACACATCAGTATGTATGATTTCCAATAAGTTGGTTGCTCGCTCCGATGTTCCGGAGAACGGAGTCTTGGTCATTTTGCCCATGAGGCATGGTTCTCATGTGTCAAATGATTCATAATCGAGAGACTCTAAAAGTCCATCAGCATGGAGCTTCTTCATGCGCTTGACACCAATGTGACCAATGTTGGAAATATGCCCTAGAGGCAATAATAAAAGCATTATTATTATATTTCCTTGTTCATGATAATTGTCTTTATTCGTGCTATAATTGTGTTATCCAGAAATCGTAATACATGTGTGAATAACAGACAACAACATGTCCCTAGTAAGCCTCTAGTTGACTAGCTCGTTGATCAATAGATAGTCATGGTTTCCTGACTATGGGCATTGGATGTCAATGATGACGAGATCACATCATTAGGAGAATGATGTGATGGACAACACCCAATCCTAAACATAGCATAAGATCGCATAGTTCGTTTGCTAGAGTTTTCCAATGTCAAGTATCCTTTCCTTAGACCATGAGATCGTGTAACTCCCGGATACCGTAGGAGTGCTTTGGGTGTGCCAAACGTCACAACGTAACTGGGTGACTATAAAGGTATACTACGGGTATCTCTGAAAGTGTCTGTTGGGTTGACACGGATCGAGACTGGGATTTGTCACTCCGCTTGACGGAGAGGTATCACCGGGCCCTCTCGGTAATGCATCATCATAATGAGCTCAATGTGATCAAAGTGTTTGATCATGGGATCATGCATTACGGTACGAGAAAACTGACTTGCCGGTAACGAGATTGAACGAGGTATTGGGATACCAACGATCGAATCTCGGGCAAGTAAAATACCGATTGACAAAGGGAATCGTATACGGGATTAATTGAATCCTCGACATAGTGGTTAATCCGATGAGATCATCATGGAGCATGTGGGAGCCAACATGGGTATCCAGATCCCGCTGTTGGTTATTGCCCGAGAGCCGTCTCGGTCATGTCTGCATGTCTCCCGAACCCGTAGGGTCTACACACTTAAGGTTCGGTGACGCTAGGGTTATGAAGATATGTATATGCAGTAACCCGAATGTTGTTCGGAGTCCCGGATGAGATCCCGGACGTCACGAGGAGTTTCGGAATGGTCCGGAGGTAAAGAATTATATATAGAAAGTGCTGTTTTGGCCATCGGGACAAGTTTCGGGGTTATGGGTATTGTACCGGGACCACCGGAGGGTCCCGGGGGGTCCACCGGGTGGGGCCACCTGCCTCGGGGGGCCACATGGGCTCTAGGGGGTGCGCCTTGGCCTGGATGGGCCAAGGGGAACCAACCCCTAGAGGCCCATGCGCCTAAAGGGGGGGGACCCTAAAAGGGGGGCGCCCCCTTGCTTGGGGGGCAAGCCCCACCCCTTGGCCGCCGCCCCCCTAGGAGATTGCATCTCCTAGGGCCGGCGCCCCCCCCTAGGGGGCTATATAAAGGGGGGAGGGGAGGGGGGCAGCGCACCCTTGCTCCTGGCGCATCCCTCTGCCTCTCCAACACCTCCTCCTCCTCCGTAGAGCTCGGCGAAGCCCTGTCGGAGTACTGCAGCTCCACCATCACCACGCCGTCGTGCTGCTGCTGGAGCCTTCTTCCCCAACCTCTCCTTTGCCTTGCTGGATCAAGAAGAAGAAGACGTTACGCTGACCGTACGTGTGTTGAACGCGGAGGTGCCGTCCTTTCGGTGCTAGGATCTCCGGTGATTTGGATCACGTCGTGTACGACTACCTCATCCCCGTTCGTTGAACGCTTCCGCTCATGATCTACAAAGTGGTATGTAGATGCAATCTCTCTCCCATGACTCGTTGCTAGATGAACTCATAGATGGATCTTGGTGAAACCGTAGGAAATTTTTTAATTTTCTGCAACGTTCCCCAACAGTGGTATCAGAGCTAGGTTTATGCGTAGTTCTCTATTGCACGAGTAGAACACAATTTGTTGTGGGCGTAGATGTTGTCGACTTTCTTGCCGCTACTAGTCTTATCTTGCTGCTTCAGCGGTATTGTGGGATGAAGCGACCCGGACCAACCTTACACGTACGCTTACGTGAGACCGGTTCCACCGACTGACATGCACTAGTTGCATAAGGTGGCTGGCGGGTGTCTGTCTCCCCCACTTTAGTTGGAGCGGATTCGATGAAAAGGGTCCTTATGAAGGGTAAATAGAAGTTGACAAATCACGTTGTGGCTTTCACGTAGGTAAGAAAACGTTCTTGCTAGAACCCTAATTCAGCCACGTAAAACTTGCAACAACAATTAGAGGACGTCTAACTTGTTTTTGCAGCAAGTGCTTTGTGATATGATATGGCCAAAGTTGTGATGAATGATCTATATGTGATGTATGAGATGTTCATGCTATTGTAATAGGAATCACGACTTGCATGTCGATGAGTATGACAACCGGCAGGAGCCATAGGAGTTGTCTTTATTTTTGTATGACCTGCGTGTCACTGAGAAACGCCATGTAATTACTTTACTTTATTGCTAAACACGTTAGCCATAGTAGTAGAAGTAATAGTTGGCGAGCAACTTCATGGAGACACGATGATGGAGATCATGATGATGGAGATCATGGTGTCAAGCCGGTGACAAGATGATCATGGAGCCCCAAGATGGAGATCAAAGGAGCTATGTGATATTAGCCATATCATGTCACGTTTATTATTTGATTGCATGTGATGTTTATCATGTTTTGCATCTTGTTTACTTAGATCGACGGTAGTAAATAAGATGATCCCTCATAATAATTTCAAGAAGTGTTCCCCCTAACTGTGCACCGTTGCGACAGTTCGTTGTTTCAAAGCACCACGTGATGATCGGGTGTGATAGATTCTAACGTTCACATACAACGGGTGTAAGACAGATTTACACACGCAAAACACTTAGGTTGACTTGACGAGCCTAGCATGTACAGACATGGCCTCGGAACACAGAAGACCGAAAGGTCGAGCATGAGTCGTATAGAAGATACGATCAACATGAAGATGTTAACCGATGTTGACTAGTCCGTCTCACGTGATGATCGGACACGGCCTAGTTGACTCGGATCATGTAATACTTAGATGACTAGAAGAGGGATGTCTATCTAAGTGGGAGTTCATTAAATAATTTGATTAGATGAACTTTATTATCATGAACTTAGTCTAAAAAATATTTACAATATGTCTTGTAGATCAAATGGCCAACGTAGTCCTCAACTTCAACGCGTTCCTAGAGAAAACCAAGCTGAAAGACGATGGCAGCAACTATACGGACTGGGTCCGGAACCTGAGGATCATCCTCATAGCTGCCAAGAAAGATTATGTCCTACGAGCACCGCTGGGTGACGCACCTGTCCTCCCTGCAGAACAAGACGTTATGAACGCTTGGCAGTCACGTTCCGATGATTACTCCCTCGTTCAGTGCGGCATGCTTTACAGCTTAGAGCCGGGGCTCCAAAAGTGTTTTGAGAGACATGGAGCATATGAGATGTTCGAAGAGCTGAAAATGGTTTTCCAAGCTCATGCCCGGGTCGAGAGATATGAAGTCTCCGACAAATTCTTTAGCTGTAAGATGGAGAAAAATAGCTCTGTCAGTGAACACATACTCAAGATGTCTGGGTTGCACAACCGCTTGACTCAACTGTAAGTTAATCTCCCGGATGAAGTGGTCATTGACAGAATCCTCCAGTCGCTTCCACCTAGCTACAAGAGCTTTGTGATGAACTACAATATGCAGGGGATGGTAAAGACCATTCCTGAGGTATATGCTATGCTGAAATCAGCAGAGGTAGAAATCAAGAAGGAGCATCAAGTGTTGATGGTGAATAAAACCACTAAGTTCAAGAAGGGCAAGGGTAAAAAGAACTTCAAGAAGGACGGCAAGGAAGTTGCCACGCCCGGTAAGCAAGTTGCCGGGAAGAAGCCAAAGAATGGACCCAAGCCCGAGACTGAGTGCTTTTATTGCAAGGGAAGTGGTCACTGGAAGCAGAACTGCCCCAAATACTTAGCAAACAAGAAGGCCGGCAAAACAAAAGGTATATGTGATATACATGTAATTGATGTGTACCTTACCAGTACTCGTAGTAGCTCTTGGGTATTTGATACCGGTGCAGTTGCTCACATTTGTAACTCAAAGCAGGAGCTGCGGAATAAACGGAGACTGGCGAAGGACGAAGTGACGATGCGCGTCGGGAATGGTTCCAAGGTCGATGTGATCGCCGTCGGCACGCTACCTCTACATTTACCTACGGGATTAGTTTTAAACCTCAATAATTGTTATTTAGTGCCAAGTTTGAGCATGAACATTGTGTCTGGATCTCGTTTAATTCGAGATGGCTACTCATTTAAATCCGAGAATAATGGTTGTTCTATTTATATGAGAGATATGTTTTATGGTCATGCTCCGATGGTTAATGGTTTATTCTTAATGAATCTCGTACGTGATGATACACATATTCATAGTGTGAATACCAAAAGAGTTAAAGTCGATAACAATAGTCCCACATATTTGTGGCACTGTCGCCTTGGTCACATAGGTGTCAAACGCATGAAGAAGCTCCATGCAGATGGACTTTTAGAGTCTCTTGATTATGAATCATTTGACACGTGCGAACCATGCCTCATGGGTAAAATGACCAAGACTCCATTCTCAGGAACAATGGAGCGAGCAACCAACTTATTGGAAATCATACATACCGATGTGTGCGGTCCAATGAGTGTTGAGGCTCGCGGTGGCTATCGTTATGTTCTCACCCTCACTGATGACTTGAGTAGATATGGGTATATCTACTTAATGAAACACAAGTCTGAGACCTTTGAAAAGTTCAAGGAATTTCAGAGTGAGGTTGAAAATCAACGTGATAGAAAGATCAAGTTTCTACGATCAGATCGTGGAGGAGAATACTTGAGTCACGAATTTGGCACACACTTGAGAAAATGTGGAATAGTTTCACAACTCACGCCGCCCGGAACACCTCAGCGTAATGGTGTGTCCGAACGTCGTAATCGCACTCTATTAGATATGGTACGATCTATGATGTCTCTTACCGATTTACCGCTATCTTTTTGGGGCTATGCTTTAGAGACTGCTGCATTCACTTTAAATAGGGCTCCGTCGAAATCCATTGAGACGACACCGTATGAATTTTGGTTTGGGAAGAAACCTAAGCTGTCGTTTCTAAAAGTTTGGGGATGCGATGCTTATGTCAAGAAACTTCAACCTGAAAAGCTCGAACCCAAGTCGAAAAAATGCGTCTTCATAGGATACCCTAAAGAAACTGTTGGGTATACCTTCTACCTCAGATCCGAAGGCAAGATCTTTGTTGCCAAGAATGGATCCTTTCTAGAGAAAGAGTTTCTCTCGAAAGAAGTAAGTGGGAGGAAAGTAGAACTTGATGAAGTGTTACCTCTTGAACCGGAAAATGGCAAAACTCAAGAAAACATTCCTGAGGTGCCGGCACCGACTAGAGAGGAAATTAATGATGATGATCAAGATACTTCTAATCAAGCTCCTACTGAAATTCGAAGGTCCACAACGACACGTTCCGCACCAGAGTGGTACGGCAACCCTGTCTTGGAAATCATGTTGTTAGACAACGGTGAACCTTCGAACTATGAGGAAGCAATGGCGGGCCCGGATTCCGACAAATGGCTAGAAGCCATGAAATCCGAGATAGGATCCATGTATGAAAACAAAGTATGGACTTTGACTAACTTGCCCGTTGAGCGGCGAGCCATAGAAAATAAATGGATCTTTAAGAAGAAGACAGACGCGGATGGTAATGTGACCATCTATAAAGCTCGACTTGTCGCTAAGGGTTATCGACAAGTTCAAGCAATTGACTACGATGAGACTTTCTCACCGGTAGCGAAGCTGAAGTCCGTCCGAACCATGTTAGCAATTGCCGCATTCTACGATTATGAAATATGGCAAATGGACGTCAAAACGGCATTCCTTAATGGTTTCCTTAAGGAAGAATTGTATATGATGCAGCCGGAAGGTTTCGTCGATCCTAAGAATGCTGACAAGGTGTGCAAGCTCCAACGCTTGATTTATGGGCTGGTGCAAGCATCTCGGAGTTGGAACATTCACTTTGATGAGATGATCAAAGCGTTTGGGTTTACGCAGACTTATGGAGAAGCCTGCGTTTACAAGAAAGTGAGTGGGAGCTCTGTAGCATTTCTCATATTATATGTAGACGACATACTTTTGATGGGAAATGATATAGAACTCTTGGACAGTATTAAGGCCTACTTGAATAAGAGTTTTTCAATGAAGGACCTTGGAGAAGCTGCTTATATATTAGGCATCAAGATCTATAGAGATAGATCAAGACGCCTCATAGGTCTTTCACAAAGCACATACCTTGATAAAATATTGAAGAAGTTCAATATGGATCAATCTAAGAAGGGGTTCTTACCTGTGTTACAAGGTGTGAAATTGAGCTCAGCTCAATGTCCGACCACGGCAGAAGATATTGAAGAGATGAGTGTCATCCCCTATGCCTCAGCCATAGGTTCTATTATGTATGCCATGCTGTGTACCAGACCTGATGTAAACCTTGCCGTAAGTTTGGTAGGAAGGTACCAAAGTAATCCCGGCAAGGAACACTGGACAGCGGTCAAGAATATCTTGAAGTACCTGAAAAGGACTAAGGAAATGTTTCTCGTTTATGGAGGTGACGAAGAGCTCGTCGTAAAGGGTTACGTCGACGCTAGCTTCGACACAGATCTGGATGACTCTAAGTCGCAAACCGGATACGTGTATATTTTGAATGGTGGGGCAGTAAGCTGGTGCAGTTGCAAGCAAAGCGTCGTGGCGGGATCTACATGTGAAGCGGAGTACATGGCAGCCTCTGAGGCAGCACATGAAGCAATTTGGGTGAAGGAGTTCATCACCGACCTCGGAGTCATACCCAATGCATCGGGGCCAATCAAACTCTTCTGTGACAACACTGGAGCTATTGCACTTGCCAAGGAGCCCAGGTTTCACAAGAAGACCAGGCACATCAAACGTCACTTCAACTCCATTCGTGAAAATGTTCAAGATGGATACATAGAAATTTGTAAAGTGCACACGGATCTGAATGTCGCAGATCCGTTGACTAAACCTCTCCCTAAGGCAAAACATGATCAGCACCAGAACTCTATGGGTGTTCGATTCATCACAATGTAACTAGATTATTGACTCTAGTGCAAGTGGGAGACTGTTGGAAATATGCCCTAGAGGCAATAATAAAAGCATTATTATTATATTTCCTTGTTCATGATAATTGTCTTTATTCGTGCTATAATTGTGTTATCCGAAAATCGTAATACATGTGTGAATAACAGACAACAACATGTCCCTAGTAAGCCTCTAGTTGACTAGCTCGTTGATCAATAGATAGTCATGGTTTCCTGACTATGGGCATTCGATGTCAATGATGACGAGATCACATCATTAGGAGAATGATGTGATGGACAAGACCCAATCCTAAACATAGCATAAGATCGCATAGTTCGTTTGCTAGAGTTTTCCAATGTCAAGTATCCTTTCCTTAGACCATGAGATCGTGTAACTCCCGGATACCGTAGGAGTGCTTTGGGTGTGCCAAACGTCACAACGTAACTGGGTGACTATAAAGGTATACTACGGGTATATCTGAAAGTGTCTGTTGGGTTGACACGGATCGAGACTGGGATTTGTCACTCCGCTTGACGGAGAGGTATCACCGGGCCCTCTCGGTAATGCATCATCATAATGAGCTCAATGTGATCAAAGTGTTTGATCACGGGATCATGCATTACGGTATGAGAAAAGTGACTTGCCGGTAACGAGATTGAACGAGGTATTGGGATACTGACGATCGAATCTCGGGCAAGTAAAATACCGATTGACAAAGGGAATCGTATACGGGATTAATTGAATCCTCGACATAGTGGTTCATCCGATGAGATCATCGTGGAGCATGTGGGAGCCAACATGGGTTATCCAGATCCCGCTGTTGGTTATTGCCCGAGAGCCGTCTCGGTCATGTCTGCATGTCTCCCGAACCCGTAGGGTCTACACACTTAAGGTTCGGTGACGCTAGGGTTGTGAAGATATGTATATGCAGTAACCCGAATGTTGTTCAGAGTCCGGGATGAGATCCCGGACGTCACGAGGAGTTTCGGAATGGTCCGGAGGTAAAGAATTATATATAGAAAGTGCTGTTTTGGCCATCGGGACAAGTTTCGGGGTTATCGGTATTGTACCGGGACCACCGGAGGGTCCCGGGGGGTCCACCGGGTGGGGCCACCTGCCTCGGGGGGCCACATGGGCTCTAGGGGGTGCGCCTTGGCCTGGATGGGCCAAGGGGAACCAGCCCCTAGAGGCCCATGCGCCTAAAGGGGGGGAAACCCTAAAAGGGGGGCGCCCCCTTGCTTGGGGGGCAAGCCCCACCCCTTGGCCGCCGCCCCCTAGGAGATTGCATCTCCTAGGGCCGGCGCCCCCCCTAGGGGGCTATATAAAGGGGGGGAGGGGAGGGGGCAGCGCACCCTTGCTCCTGGCGCCTCCCTCTCCCTCTCCAACACCTCCTCCTCCTCCGTAGAGCTCGGCGAAGCCCTGTCGGAGTACGGCAGCTCCACCATCACCATGCCGTCGTGCTGCTGCTGGAGCCTTCTTCCCCAACCTCTCCTTTGCCTTGCTGGATCAAGAAGAAGAAGACGTTACGCTGACCGTACGTGTGTTGAACGCGGAGGTGCCGTCCTTTCGGTGCTAGGATCTCCGGTGATTTGGATCACGTCGTGTACGACTACCTCATCCCCGTTCGTTGAACGCTTCCGCTCGCGATCTACAAAGTGGTATGTAGATGCAATCTCTCTCCCATGACTCGTTGCTAGATGAACTCATAGATGGATCTTGGTGAGACCGTAGGAAAATTTTTAATTTTCTGCAACGTTCCCCAACAACCAAGGCGGCAGTGCCACAAGTATGTGGGACTATCGTTATCAACTTTACACTTTTTGGTATTCACACTATGAATATGTGTATTATCACGCACGAGATTCATTAAGAATAAACCATTGACCATCGGAGCATGACCATAAAACATATCACTCATATAAATAGAACAACCATTATTCTCGGATTTAAATGAGTAGCCATCTCGCATTAAACGAGATCCAGATAAAATGTTCATGCTCAAACTTGGCACTAAATAACAATTATTGAGGTTTAAAACTAATCCCGTATGTAAATGTAGAGGTAGCATGCCGACGGCGATCACATCGACCTTGGAACCATTCCCGACGCGAATCGTCACCTCGTCCTTCGCCAGTCTCCGCTTATTCCGCAGCTCCTGCTTTGAGTTACAAATATGAGCAACGGCACCGGTATCAAATACCCAGGAGCTACTACGAGCACTGGTAAGGTACACATCAATTACATGTATATCACATATACCTCTAGTGTTGCCGGCCTTCTTGTCCGCTAAGTATTTGGGGCAGTTCCGCTTCCAGTGGCCCTTCCCTTTGCAATAAAAGCACTCAGTCTCAGGCTTGGGTCCATGCTTTGACTTCTTCCCGGCAACTGGCTTACCGGGCGCGGCAACATCCTTGCCGTCCTTCTTGAAGTTCTTCTTACCCTTGCCTTTCTTGAACTTGGTGGTTTTATTGACCATCAACACTTGATGTTCCTTTTTGATTTCAACCTCTGTTGATTTCAGCATAGCAAATACCTCAGGAATGGTCTTTACCATCCCCTGCATATTGTAGTTCATCACAAAGCTCTTGTAGCTAGGTGGGCGCGACTGGAGGATTCTGTCAATGACCGCCTCGTCTGGGAGGTTAATCTCCAGCTGAGTCAAGCGGTTGTGTAACCCAGACATCTTGAGTATGTGTTCACTGACAGAACTGTTTTCCTCCATCTTACAACTGTATAACTTGTCGGAGACTTCATATCTCTCGACCCGGGCATGAGCTTGGAAAACTAGTTTCAGCTCCTCGAACATCTCATATGCTCCGTGATGCTCAAAACGCTTTTGGAGCCCCGGTTCTAAGCTGTAAAGCATGCCGCACTGAACGAGGGAGTAATCATCAGCACGAGACTGCCAAGCATTCATAATGTCTTGGTTCTCTGGGATGGGTGCTTCACCTAGCGGTGCTTCTAGGACATATTGTTTTCTGGCAGCTATGAGGATGATCCTCAGGTTCCGGACCCAGTCCGTATAGTTGCTGCCATCATCTTTCAGCTTGGTTTTCTCTAGGAACGCGTTGAAGTTCATGTTGACATGAGCTTGGGCCATTTGATCTACAAGACATATTGCAAAGTTTATTTAGACTATGTTCATGATAATTAAGTTCATCTAATCAAATTATTTAATGAACTCCCACTCAGATTAGACATCCCTCTAGTCATCTAAGTGTAACATGATCCGACTCGACTAGGCCGTGTCCGATCATCACGTGAGACGAACTAGTCATCATCGGTGAACATCTCCATGTTGATCGTATCTTCCATACGACTCATGTTCGACCTTTCAGTCCCTTGTGTTACGAGGCCATGTTTGTACATGCTAGGCTCGTCAAGTCAACCTAAGTGTTTGCATGTGTAAATCTGTCTTACACCCATTGTATGTGAACGTTGGAATCTATCACACCCGATCATCACGTGGTGCTTTGAAACAACGAACTGTCGCAACGACGCACAGTTAGGGGGGACACTTTCTTGAAATTTATTATGAGTGATCATCTTATTTACTACCGTCGTTCTAAGTAAACAAGATGCAAAACATGATAAACATCACATGCAATCAAATAATAATAGTGACATGATATGGCCAATATCATATAGCTCCTTTGATCTCCATCTTGGGGCTCCATGATCATCTTGTCACCGGCACGACACCATGATCTCCATCATCATGATCTCCATCATCATGTCTCCATGAAGTTGCTCGCCAACTATTACTTCTACTACTATGGCTAACACGTTTAGCAATAAAGTAAAGTAATTTACATGGCGTTTCCATTGACACGCAGGTCATAAAAAATAATGACAACTCCTATGGCTCCTGCCGGTTGTCATACTGATCGACATGCAAGTCGTGATTCTTATTACATGAACATGATCTCATACATCACATATATATCATTCATCATTCATCACAACTTTGGCCATATCATATCACAAATCACTTGTTGCAAAAACAAGTTAGACGTCCTCTAATTGTCGTTGCAAGTTTTACGTGGCTACATTAGGGTTCTAGCAAGAACGTTTTCTTACCTACGTAAAAGCCACAACGTGATTTGTCAACTTCTATTTACCCTTCATAAGGACCCTTTTCGTCGAATCCGCTCCAACTAAAGTGGGAGAGACAGACACCCGCCAGCCACCATATGCAACTAGTGCATGTCAGTCGGTGGAACCGGTCTCACGTAAGCGTACGTGTAAGGTTGGTCCGGGCCGCTTCATCCCACAATACCGCTGAAGCAAAATAAGACTAGTAGCGGCAAGAAAGTTGACAACATCTACGCCCACAACAATTGTGTTCTACTCGTGCAAAAAGAACTACGCATAGACCTAGCTCATGATGCCACTGTTGGGGAACGTTGCAGAAAACAAAAATTTTCCTAAGGTTTCACCAAGATCCATCTATGAGTTCATCTAGCAACGAGTATTCAGATGCATCTACATACCTTTGTAGATCGCGTGCGGAAGCGTTCACTAGAACGTGGATGATGGAGTCGTACTCGCCGTGATCCAAATCACCGATGACCAAGCGCCGAACGGATGACACCTCCGCGTTCAACACACGTACGGAGCGGATGACGTCTCCTCCTTCTTGATCCAGCAAGGGGGAAGGAGAGGTTGATGGAGATCCAGCAGCACGACGGCGTGGTGGTGGATGCAGTTGTCACGTGCAGCAGGGCTTCGCCGAGCGTCTGCGCGAGAGGGAGAGGTGTGACAGGGGAGAGGGAGGCGCCAGGGGTTAAGGGTGCGGCTGCCCCTCCCTCCCCCTTTATATAGGCCCCCTGGGGGGGCGCCGGCCCCTGGAGATCCCATCTCCAGAGGGGGCGGCGGCCAGGGGGGTGGAGTACCCCCAAGGCAAGTGGGGCGCCCCCCACCCTAGGGTTCCAACCCTAGGCGCAGGGGGTGGGCCTTGGGGGGCGCACCAGCCCACTAAGGGCTTGTCCCCCCTCCCACTTCAGCCCATGGGGCCGTCCGGGATGGGTGGCCCCACCCGGTGGACCCCCGGGACCCATCTGGTGGTCCCGGTACAATATCGGTGACCCCCGGATCACTCCCGATGGCCGAAACTACACTTCCTATATATAATTCTTCACCTCCGGACCAATCCGGAACTCCTCGTGACGTCCGGGATCTCATCCGGGACTCCAAACAACTTTCGGATTACTGCATACTCATATCTCTGTTGGAAATATGCCCTAGAGGCAATAATAAATTGATTATTATTATATTTCCTTGTTCATGATAATCGTTTATTATCCATGCTAGAATTGTATTGATAGGAAACTCAGATACATGTGTGGATACATAGACAACACCATGTCCCTAGTAAGCCTCTAGTTGACTAGCTCGTTGATCAATAGATGGTTACGGTTTCCTGACCATGGACATTGCATGTCGTTGATAACGGGATCACATCATTAGGAGAATGATGTGATGGACAAGACCCAATTCTAAGCCTAGCACAAGATCATGTAGTTCGTATGCTAAAGCTTTTCTAATGTCAAGTATCGTTTCCTTAGACCATGAGATTGTGCAACTCCCGGATACCGTAGGAGTGCTTTGGGTGTGCCAAACGTCACAACGTAACTGGGTGGCTATAAAGGTACACTACAGGTATCTCCGAAAGTGTCTGTTGGGTTGGCATGAATCGACACTGGGATTTGTCACTCCGTGTGACGGAGAGGTATCTCTGGGCCCACTCGGTAGGACATCATCATAATGTGCACAATGTGATCAAGGAGTTGATCACGGGATGATGTGTTGCGGAACGAGTAAAAGAGACTTGCCGGTAACGAGATTGAACAAGGTATCGGGATACCGACGATCGAATCTCGGGCAAGTATCGTACCGATAGACAAAGGGAATTGTATACGTGATTGATTAAGTCCTTGACATCGTGGTTCATCCGATGAGATCATCGTGGAACATGTGGGAGCCAACATGGGTATCCAGATCCCGCTGTTGGTTATTGACCGAAGAACGTCTCGGTCATGTCTGCATGTCTCCCGAACCCGTAGGGTCTACACACTTAAGGTTCGATGACGCTAGGGTTATAAAGGAAGCTTGTATGTGGTTACCGAATGTTGTTCGGAGTCCCGGATGAGATCCCGGACGTCACGAGGAGTTCCGGAATGGTCCGGAGGTAAAGATTTATATATAGGAAGTATGGTGTTGGCCACCGGAAGTGTTCTGGGCATCACCGGTAGTGTACCGGGACCACCGGAGGTGTCCGAGGGTCCACCAAGTGGGGCCACCATCCCCGGAGGGCTACTTGGGCTAAGTGTGGGAGGGGACCAGCCCCAGATGGGCTGGTGCGCCCCCCACAAGGCCCAAGGCGCAAGGAAGAGGAGAAGGGGGCAAACCCTAAGGCAGATGGGCCCTGAGGCCCATCCTGGTGCGCCTCCCTCTCCTCCTCCCCCTTGGCCGCCTCCCTTAGATGGGATCTAGGCTGGCCGCCACCCCTAGGGGTGGAAACCCTAAAGGGGGCGCAGCCCCTCCCCTTCCCCTATATATAGTTGAGGTTTGGGCTGCCCACAAAACACGAGTTTCTCTCCTCTTGATGGCGCAGCCCTGCATCTCTTCTTCCTCCTCTCCCGCAGTGCTTGGCGAAGCCCTGCAGGATTGCCACACTCCTCCACCACCACCACGCTGTTGTGCTGCTGCTGGATGGAGTCTTCCTCAACCTCTCCCTCTCTCCTTGCTGGATCAAGGCATGGGAGACGTCACTGGGCTGTACGTGTGTTGAACGCGGAGGTGCCGTCCATTCGGCACTAGGATCATCGGTGATTTGGATCACGACGAGTACGACTCCATCAACCCCGTTCACTTGAACGCTTCCGCTTAGCGATCTACAAGGGTATGTAGATGCACTCTTCTTCCCCTCGTTGCTGGTTTCTCCATAGATAGATCTTGGTGACACGTAGGAAAATTTTGAATTTCTGCTACGTTCCCCAACAGTGGCATCATGAGCTAGGTCTATTGCGTAGATTCTTTGCACGAGTAGAACACGAAGTAGTTGTGGGCGTTGATTTTGTTCAATATGCTTACCATTACTAGTCCAATCTTGATTGGGCGGCATTGTGGGATGAAGCGCCCCGGACCGACCTTACACGTACACTTACGTGAGACAGGTTCCACCGACTGACATGCACTAGTTGCATAAGGTGGCTAGCGGGTGCCAGTCTCTCCCACTTTAGTCGGATCGGATTCGATGAAAAGGGTCCTTATGAAGGGTAAATAGCAATTGACATATCACGTTGTGGTTTTGCGTAGGTAAGAAACGTTCTTGCTAGAAACTCATAGCAGCCACGTAAAACATGCAAACAACAATTAGAGGACGTCTAACTTGTTTTTGCAGGGTATGCCATGTGATGTGATATGGCCAAAAGGATGTGATGAATGATATATGTGATGTATGAGATTGATCATGTTCTTGTAATAGGAATCACGACTTGCATGTCGATGAGTATGACAACCGGCAGGAGCCATAGGAGTTGTCTTTAATTTATTTATGACCTGCGTGTCAACATAAACGTCATGTAATTACTTTACTTTATTGCTAAAGCGTTAGCCATAGTAGTAGAAGTAATAATTGACGTGACAACTTCATGAAGACACGATGATGGAGATCATGATGATGGAGATCATGGTGTCATGCCGGTGACGACGATGATCATGGAGCCCCGAAGATGGAGATCAAAAGGAGCAAAGTGATGATGGCCATATCATGTCACTATTTGATTGCATGTGATGTTTATCATGTTTATACATCTTATTTGCTTAGAACGACGGTAGTAAATGAGATGATCCCTCATTAAAATTTCAAGAAAGTGTTTCCCCTAACTGTGCACCGTTGCTAAAGTTCGTCGTTTCGAAGCACCACGTGATGATCGGGTGTGATAGATCCTTACGTTCACATACAACGGGTGTTGACGAGCCTAGCATGTACAGACATGGCCTCGGAACACATGCAAACACTTAGGTTGACTTGACGAGCCTAGCATGTACAGACATGGCCTCGGAACACAGCAGACCGAAAGGTCGAGCATGAGTCGTATGGCAGATACGATCAACGTGAAGATGTTCACCGACGTTGACTAGTCCGTCTCACGTGATGATCGGACATGGCCTAGTTGACTCGGATCATGTAATCACTTAGATGACGAGAGGGATGTCTATCTGAGTGGGAGTTCATAAGATGAACTTAATTATCCTGAACATAGTCAAAAGATCTTTGCAAATTATGTCATAGCTTACGCTTTAGTTCTACTGTGTTAGATACGTTCCTAGAGAAAATATAGTTGAAAGCTGATAGTAGCAATTATGCGGACAGTAGAAGGCTTGTGTCCTTAATGCACCGCTCAGTGTGCTGGACCTCGAACGTGGTCTGTGGATGTTGCGAACATCTGACATACACGTTTTGATGACTACATGATAGTTCGGTAATGATAAATGGTTTAGAATTGAGGCACCGAAGACATTTTTGAAATGTCACGGAACATATGAGATGTTTCGAGGGCTGAAATTGGGATTTCAGGCTCGTGCCCACGTCAAGAGGTATAAGACCTCCGACGATTTTCTTGGCTTGCAAACTAAGGAGAAAAGCTCAATCGTTGAGCTTGTGCTCAGATTGTCTGAGTACAATAATCACTTGAATCGAGTGGGAGTTGATCTTCCAGATAAGATAGTGATGTTTCTCCAAAAGTCATTGCCACCAAGCTGCTAGAGCTTCGTAATGAACTATAACATATCAGGGGTAGATATGATGATCCTTGAAATATTCGCGATGTTTGACACCGCGAAAGTAGAAATCAAGAAGGAGCATCAATTGTTGATGGTTAGTGAAACCACTAGTTTCAAGAAGGGCAAGGGCAAGAAGGGATACTTCATGAAACGGCAAATCAGCTGCTGCTCTAGTGGAGAAACCCAAGGTTGAACCCAAACCCGAGACTGAGTGCTTCTATAATAAGGGGAACAACCACTTGAGCAGAATTACCCTAGATACTTGGTAGATGAGAAGGCTGCCAATAGAAGTATATTGGATATACATTATGTGAATGTGTACTTTACTAGTACTCCTAGTAGCATCAAGGTATTAGATACCGGTTCGATTGCTAAGTGTTAGTAACTCGAAATAAAAGCTACGGAATAAATGAAGACTAGCTAAAGGTGAGCTGACGAGATGTGTTGGAAGTGCTTCCAAGGTTGATATGATCAAGCATCGCACGCTCCCTCTACCATCGAGATTGGTGTTAAACCTAAATAATTGTTATTTGGTGTTTGCGTTGAGCATAGACATGATTGGATTATGTCTATCGCAATACGGTTATTCATTTAAAGAGAATAATAGTTACTCTGTTTATTTGAATAATACCTTCAATGGTCTTGCACCTAAAATGGATGGTTTATTGAAATCTCGATCGTAGTGATACACATGTTCATGCCAAAAGATATAAGATAATAATGATATTACCACATGCTTGTGGCACTGCAATTTGAGTCATATTGGTATAAAACGCATGAAGAAGCTCCATGTTGATGGATCTTTGGACTCACTTGATTTTGAATCACTTGAGACATGCGAACCATGCCTATTGGTATATATGCATGAAGAAACTCCATGCAGATGGACCGTTTGGACTCACTTGGTTTTGAATCGCTTGAGACATGCAAATCACACCACATGGGCAAGATGACTGAAAGCTTCGGTTTCAGTAAAATGGAACAAGAAAGCAACTTGTTGGAAGTAACACATTTTGATGTGTGCAGTCCAATAGTGCCGAGGCACGCAGTGGATATCGTTATATTCTTACTTCACAGATGATTTAAGTAGATGCTGAGGATATTTACTTGATGAAACACAAGTCTGAATTATTGAATGGTTCAAGTAATTTCAGAGTGAAGTTGAAGTTCTTCGTGACAAGAGGATAAAATGTCTATGATATGATCATAGAAGTGAATATCTGAGTTACGAGTTTGGCACACAATTAAGACACTGTGGAAATTGTTTCACAACTAATACCGCCTGGAACACCATAGTGTAATGGTGTGTCCGAACATCATAGTTGCACCCTATTGGATATGGCGCATACCATGATGTCTCTTATCGAATTACCATGATAGTTTATGGGTTAGGCATTAGAGACAACCGCATTCACTTTAAATAGGGCACCACGTAATTCCAATGAGATGACACCGTATGAACTATGGTTTAGAGAAACCTAAGCTGTCATTTCTTAAAAGTTTGGGGTTGCGACGCTTATATGAAAAAGTTTCAGGCTGATAAACTCGAACCCAAAGCGGATAACTGCATCTTCATAGGACACCCAAAACAGTTGGGTATACCTCCTGTCTTAGATCCGAAAGCAATAGGGATTGTTTCTCAAATCGGGTCCTTTCTCGAGGAAAAGTTTCTCTCGAAAGAATTGAGTGGGAGGATGGTGGAGACTTGATGAGGTTATTGAACCGTCACTTCAACTAGTGTGTAGCAGGGCACAGGAGTTGTTCCTATGGCACCTACACCAATTGAAGTGGAAGCTTATGATAGTGATCATGAGACTTCGAATCAAGTCACTCCCAAACCTCGTAGGATGACAAGGATGCGTACTACTTCAGAGTGGTACGTAATCCTGTCTTGGAAGTCATGTTGCTAGACAACAATGAACCTACGAGCTATGGAGAAGCGATGGTGGGCCCGGATTCTGATGAATGGCTCGAGGCCATAAAATCTGAGAGAGGATCCATGTATGACAACAAAGTGTAGACTTTGGCAGAACGGCCCGACGGTCGTGAGGCTGTTGAGTTCAGATGGACTTTAAAAGGAAGACGGACAATGATGGTAAATGTCACCATTGAGAAAGCTCGACTTGTCATTAAGATGTTTCCCGACAAGTTCAAGGAGTTGACTACGATGAGATTTTCTCACTCGTAGCGATGCTAAGAGTCTGTTGGAATTATGTTAGCAGTTACTGCATTATTTATGAAATCGTGCAGATAAGATGTCAAAAACATTGTTTCCTCGACGATTTTCTTGAGGAAAGGTTGTATGTGATACAACCAGAAGTTTTGTCGATCCTGAAAGATGCTAACAAGTATGCAAAGCCCCAGCAATCCTTCTAAGGACTGGAGTAAGCATCTCGGAGTTGGAATGTACACTTTGATGAGATGATCAAATATTTTGGGTTTATACAAAGTTTATGAGAAACTTGTATTTCCAAAGAAGTGAGTGGGAGCACTGTAGAATTTCTGATGAGTATATGTTGTTGACATATTGTTGATCAGAAATGATGTAGAATTTCTGGAAAGCATATAGGGTTATTTGAAAAGTGTTTTTCAATGGAAAACCTGGATTAAGCTACTTGAACATTGAGCATCAAGATCTATAAGGATAGATCAAAATCGCTTAATAGTACTTTCAAACAAACACATACCACGACAAGATTTTGAAGGAGTTCAAAATAGATCAGCAAAGAAGGAGTTCTCGGCTGTGTTACAAGGTGTGAGTATTGAGCAAGACTCAAGACATGACCACGGCAGAATAGAGAGAAAGGACGAAGGTCGTCCCCTATGCTTTAGTCGTAGGCTCTAAAGTATGCTATGTTGTGTACCGCACCTGAAGTGTGCCAAACCATGAGTCAGTCAAGGGGTACAAGTGTGATCTAGAAATGGATCACAGGACAACGGTCAAGGTTATCCTTAGTAACTAGTGGACTAAGAAATTTTCTCGATTATGGAGGTGGGAAAAGAGTTCGTCGTAAAGGGTTACGCCGATGCAAACTTTGACACTAATCCAGATTATTCTGAGTAGTAAATTGGATTCGTATAGTAGAACAGTTATTTGGAATAGCACCAAATAGAGCGTGGTAACTGCATCTAGGAGATGACATAGATATTTGTAAAGCACACACGGATCTGAAAGGTTCAGACCCGTTGACTATAACCTCCCTCACAAGCATAACATGATCAAACCCAGAACTCTTGGGTGTTAGTCACATAGGGATGTGACCTTGAGTGCTAATCACATATCGATGTGAACTAGATTATTGACTCTAGTGCAAGTGGGAGACTGTTGGAAATATGCCCTAGAGGCAATAATAAATTGATTATTATTATATTTCCTTGTTCATGATAATCGTTTATTATCCATGCTAGAATTGTATTGATAGGAAACTCAGATACATGTGTGGATACATAGACAACACCATGTCCCTAGTAAGCCTCTAGTTGACTAGCTCGTTGATCAATAGATGGTTATGGTTTCCTGACCATGGACATTGGATGTCGTTGATAACGGGATCACATCATTAGGAGAATGATGTGATGGACAAGACCCAATCCTAAGCCTAGCACAAGATCATGTAGTTCGTATGCTAAAGCTTTTCTAATGTCAAGTATCGTTTCCTTAGACCATGAGATTGTGCAACTCCCGGATACCGTAGGAGTGCTTTGGGTGTGCCAAACGTCACAACGTAACTGGGTGGCTATAAAGGTACACTACAGGTATCTCCGAAAGTGTCTGTTGGGTTGGCATGAATCGAGACTGGGATTTGTCACTCCGTGTGACGGAGAGGTATCTCTGGGCCCACTCGGTAGGACATCATCATAATGTGCACAATGTGATCAAGGAGTTGATCACGGGATGATGTGTTGCGGAACGAGTAAAAGAGACTTGCCGGTAACGAGATTGAACAAGGTATCGGGATACCGACGATCGAATCTCGGGCAAGTATCGTACCGATAGACAAAGGGAATTGTATACGGGATTGATTAAGTCCTTGACATCGTGGTTCATCCGATGAGATCATCGTGGAACATGTGGGAGCCAACATGGGTATCCATATCCCGCTGTTGGTTATTGACCGGAGAACGTCTCGGTCATGTCTGCATGTCTCCCGAACCCGTAGGGTCTACACACTTAAGGTTCGATGACGCTAGGGTTATAAAGGAAGCTTGTATGTGGTTACCGAATGTTGTTCGGAGTCCCGGGTGAGATCCCGGACGTCACGAGGAGTTCCGGAATGGTCCGGAGGTAAAGATTTATATATAGGAAGTATGGTTTTGGCCATCGGAAGTGTTCTGGGCATCACCGGTAGTGTACCGGGACCACCGGAGGTGTCCGGGGGTCCACCAAGTGGGGCCACCATCCCCGAAGGGCTACTTGGGCTAAGTGTGGGAGGGGACCAGCCCCAGGTGGGCTGGTGCGCCCACCACAAGGCCCAAGGGGCAAGGAAGAGGAGAAGGGGGCAAACCCTAAGGCAGATGGGCCCTGAGGCCCATCCTGGTGCGCCTCCCTCTCCCCTCCCCCTTGGCCGCCTCCCTTAGATGGGATCTAGGCTGGCCGCCACCCCTAGGGGTGGAAACCCTAAAGGGGTGCAGCCCCTCCCCTTCCCCTATATATAGTTGAGGTTTGGGCTGCCCACAAAACACGAGTTTCTCTCCTCTTGATGGCGCAGCCCTGCATCTCTTCTTCCTCCTCTCCCGTAGTGCTTGGCGAAGCCCTGCAGGATTGCCACACTCCTCCACCACCACCACGCTGTTGTGCTGCTGCTGGATGGAGTCTTCCTCAACCTCTCCCTCTCTCCTTGCTGGATCAAGGCATGGGAGACGTCACCGGGCTGTACGTGTGTTGAACGCGGAGGTGCCGTCCGTTCGGCACTAGGATCATCGGTGATTTGGATCACGACGAGTACGACTCCATCAACCCCGTTCACTTGAACGCTTCCGCTTAGCGATCTACAAGGGTATGTAGATGCACTCTTCTTCCCCTCGTTGCTGGTTTCTCCATAGATAGATCTTGGTGACACGTAGGAAAATTTTGAATTTCTGCTACATTCCCCAACAATCTCTACAACCCTAGCGTCACCGAACCTTAAGTGTGTAGACCCTACGGGTTCGGGAGACATGCAAACATGACCGAGACGTTCTCCGGTCAATAACCAACAGCGGGATCTGGATACCCGTGTCGGCTCCCACATACTCCTCGATGATCTCATCGGATGAACCACGATGTCGAGGATTCAATCAATCCCGTATTCAATTCCCTTTGTCAATCGGTATTTTACTTGCCCGAGATTCTATCATCGGTATCTCAATACCTCGTTCAATCTCGTTACCGGCAAGTCACTTTACTCGTACCATAATGCATGATCCCGTGATCAAACACTTTGTTCACATTGAGCTCATTATGATGATGCATTACTGAGTGGGCCCGGTGATACCTCTCCGTCATACGGAGTGACAAATCCCAGTCTCGATCCGTGTCAACCCAACAGACACTTTCGGAGATACCCGTAGTATACCTTTATAGTCACCCAGTTACGTTGTGACGTTTGGCATACCCAAAGCACTCCTACGGTATCCGGGAGTTACACGATCTCATGGTCTAAGGAAAAGATACTTGACATTGGAAAAGCTCTAGCAAACGAATTGTACGATCTTTGTGCTTATGCTTAGGATTGGGTCTTGTCCATCACATCATTCTCCTAATGATGTGATCTCGTTATCAATGACATCCAATGTCCATAGTCAGGAAACCATGACTATCAGTTGATCAACGAGCTAGTCAACTAGAGGCTCACTAGGGACATATTGGTGTCTATGTATTCACACATGTATTACGATTTCCGGATAACACAATTATAGCATGAATAAAAGACAATTATCATGAACAAGGAAATATAATAATAATGCTTTTATTATTGCCTCTAGGGCATATTTCCAACAGTCTCTCCATACATACGCATTTATAGGTTGGTCTCTTTTGCACAATCGTTGCGCCTCACTCCCTCTGCTCGCCATAGATGCATGCTCCAGCCCACGCCACTATCTCTTAAAGACAAAAACACATGCTCAATTGTCGGGACTTCTTCCATGCATTCTCACATGCATGCATATTGTCATACCTATCCGTATCTCCCATGTCATTGATCTTATGACTTATGTCTTCTTTCTTTTATCTCGATCATGCGCGCGTGCACACACACACATCCCACGTATACATGTATACCTCTCACACATGCACGTTCAAGGTCTCTATGTCTCCATACGTAGTTAATTACCCTCAATCCTAACGCCACATCGAATCGTTCTCCTCTTTTGTGCACATAACTTTCGCCTGGATGGGTAAAACACACACTCACACTTAACAATCTCCTTCTAGCTACCCCCCGCCTCTCACTCTTCCCCTATATCCCTGAAACCAATAAGACCATCCATTATTTAATTCCCGCCTACATGCACCATTGATATATAGTAGTCTTCCTCGGTGTCTCTTGAACAAACACGTTCTCTCGAAGTCGACTCCTCTCACGCGCAACACCTTCTCTTCCCTCTCTATGGGCATTTTCTCTCTCGCACCCCATCGTTGGTGGCCTCTGCCTTACACATCACCTCTCTATGATGAAAGCCATGGACACTTAAATTACATCCGCCATAGAGGACCCCGCGACACACACACACACACACACACACACACACACACACACACACACGCACGCACCCCCCCCCAACACACACACACTAAGACTCCATCTCTCTCTCTCACACACACACGCAAGCACGCACGCCCCCCCCCCCCACACACACACTAAGACTCCATCGCTCTCCCTCTCTCACACACACACACAAACTAAGACTCCATCTCCCTCTCTCTCTCGCTCTCTCTCACACACACACACACCCCACACACACACACACACTAAGACTCCATCTCACACACACATGCTCTAGGCGGATCATTTGTTCCTACCACCCTTCATCCAACCTTACCCGTATGATGAACAATCAGCTTTATTTACTTGCATAACATGGGCAAATTCCACTTTACTTTAGTAGTCAGCAAACTTATCATCCGTACCCTTATAAAAAAACGAGTTGGTGGTGATGGTGTGCCTGCCATCTTGTAATACAGACTGTATGATCTATATCTGAGGATAGAAAGCAAACTATGATAATTTTACAAAAGATACCCACACCTCTCTCCACATCATTATCTCCCGCAACCTCATTGCTCAGCAATTAAAAAAGGAATAAGTCTCTGGAACAATCTAGCATGCATGGTGGCCGCTGCCGCCTGCCGGCGCCATCCATCCCCATGCCTCCACCCATTCCGACTACCAGTCACCACCACGCTCCACTCCTCCTCGCCTTATCTCTCATCTTTCATTTTTTCGATGACATTCTCGAGATACCAGTTTTCCGATAAAATTTTCGAGATATCATTAGTTTTTACACATGGGATTACTCCTGCATGGGTCAATCACAACAAGTGTTCTGTAAAAAAATGCATATTGATGTTCCGTGCAATGCACGAGAATCTTGCTTGTAATTATATAACGCAAATCACGAGCAGGAAGTGACATTTTTTTGACACAACCACGTTAACATGGCCACGTAAATCACTAGCTAAAGTAAATACCATTATACTTATATCCCGATGCAAAAGGTTGAGTACATGTCCGAAGAGTAGAGTCGCACACATGCACTCTATCTCTCAGAATCTCTCTCATACACACACAAGTTATGTGACGCCCACTTAAGCAGACACGTATGTTACAATTTGTGCACCCGTGGGTACACGTGATGCTGCGCATTTATTTAAGCCGGAAGGCGAACCCAATCAGTAGCTGCATTCATTCCCCTCCCGCCGCCTATTCTCTGGTCGCCGTCGCCCGGTAGCCATGGGCCGGCCGAAGGTAACAACATACGCCATACTTGTTGGAAATATGCCCTAGAGGCAATAATAAAAGCATTATTATTATATTTCCTTGTTCATGATAATTGTCTTTATTCGTGCTATAATTGTGTTATTCGGAAATCGTAATACATGTGTGAATAACAGAAAACAACATGTCCCTAGTAAGCCTCTAGTTGACTAGCTCGTTGATCAATAGATAGTCATGGTTTCCTGACTATGGGCATTGGATGTCAATGATAACGAGATCACATCATTAGGAGAATGATGTGATGGACGAGACCCAATCCTAAACATAGCATAAGATCGCATAGTTCGTTTGCTAGAGTTTTCCAATGTCAAGTATCCTTTCCTTAGACCATGAGATCGTGTAACTCCTGGATACCGTAGGAGTGCTTTGGCTGTGCTAAACGTCACAACGTAACTGGGTGACTATAAAGGTATACTACGGGTATCTCTGAAAGTGTATGTTGGGTTGACACGGATCGAGACTGGGATTTGTCACTCCGCTTGACGGAGAGGTATCACCAGGCCCTCTCGGTAATGCATTATCATAATGAGCTCAATGTGATCAAAGTGTTTGATCACATGATCATGCATTACGGTAAGAGAAAAGTGACTTACCGGTAACGAGATTGAACGAGGTATTGGGATACCGACGATCGAATCTCGGGCAAGTAAAATACCGATTGACAAAGGGAATCGTATACGGGATTAATTGAATCCTCGACATCGTGGTTCATCCGATGAGATCATCGTGGAGCATGTGGGAGCCAACATGGGTATCCATATCCCGCTGTTGGTTATTGCCCGAGAGCCGTCTCGGTCATGTCTGCATGTCTCCCGAACCCATAGGGTCTACACACTTAAGGTTCGGTGATGCTAGGGTTGTGAAGATATGTATATGCAGTAACCCGAATGTTGTTCGGAGTCCCGGATGAGATCCCGGACGTCACGAGGAGTTTCGGAATGGTCCGGAGGTAAAGAATTATATATAGAAAGTGCTGTTTTGGCCATCGGGACAAGTTTCGGGGTTATCGGTATTGTACCGGGACCACCGGAGGGTCCCGAGGGGTCCACCGGGTGGGGCCACCTGCCTCGGGGGGCCACATGGGCTCTAGGGGTGCGCCTTGGCCTACATGGGCCAAGGGGAACCAGCCCCTAGAGGCCCATGCGCCTAGAGGGGGGGAAACCCTAAAGAGGGTGGGCGCCCCCTTGCTTGGGGGGCAAGCCCCACCCCTTGGCCGCCGCCCCCCTAGGAGATTGCATCTCCTAGGGCCGGCCCCCCCCTAGGGGCCTATATAAAGGGGGGAGGGGAGGGGGGCAGTGCACCCTTGCTCCTGGCGCATCCCTCTCCCTCTCCAACACCTCCTCCTCCTCCGTAGAGCTCGGTGAAGCCCTGTCGGAGTACTGCAGCTCCACCATCACCACGCCGTCGTGCTACTGCTGGAGCCTTCTTCCCCAACCTCTCCTTTGCCTTGCTGGATCAAGAAGAAGGAGACGTTACGCTGACCGTACGTGTGTTGAACGCGGAGGTGCCATCCTTTCGGTGCTAGGATCTCCGGTGATTTGGATCACGTCGTGTACGACTACCTCATCCCCGTTCGTTGAACGCTTCCGCTCGCGATCTACAAAGTGGTATGTAGATGCAATCTCTCTCCCTTGACTCGTTGCTTAGATGAACTCATAGATGGATCTTGGTGAAACCGTAGAAAAAATTTTAATTTTCTGCAACGTTCCCCAACAGTGGCATCATGAGCTAGGTCTATGCGTAGTTCTCTATTGCATGAGTAGAACACAATTTGTTGTGGGTGTAGATGTTGTCAACTTTCTTGCCGCTACTAGTCTTATCTTGCTTCAACGGTATTGTGGGATGAAGCGGCCCGGACAAACCTTACACGTACTCTTACGTGAGACCGGTTCCACCGACTAACATGCACTAGTTGCATAAGGTGGCTGGCGGGTGTCTGTCTCTCCCACTTTAGTTGGAGCGGATTCGATGAAAAGGGTCCTTATGAAGGGTAAATAGAAGTTGACAAATCACGTTGTGGCTTTCACGTAGGTAAGAAAACGTTCTTGCTAGAACCCTAATTCGGCCACGTAAAACTTGCAACAACAATTAGAGGACGTCTAACTTGTTTTTGCAGCAAGTGCTTTGTGATATGATATGGCCAAAGTTGTGATGCATGATGAATGATCTATATGTGATGTATGAGATGTTCATGCTATTGTAATAGGAATCACGACTTGCATGTCGATGAGTATGACAACCGGCAGGAGCCATAGGAGTTGTCTTTATTTTTGTGTGACCTGCGTGTCATTGAGAAACGCCATGTAAATTACTTTACTTTATTGCTAAACGCGTTAGCCATAGTAGTAGAAGTAAGAGTTGGCGAGCAACTTCATGGAGACACGATGATGGAGATCATGGTGTCAAGCCGGTGACAAGATGATCATGGAGCCCCAAGATGGAGATCAAAGGAGCTATGTGATATTGGCCATATCATGTCACGTTTATTATTTGATTGCATGTGATGTTTATCATGTTTTGCATCTTGTTTACTTAGATCGGCGGTAGTAAATAAGACGATCCCTCATAATAATTTCAAGAAGTGTTCCCCCTAACTGTGCACCGTTGCGACAGTTCGTTGTTTCGAAGCACCACGTGATGATCGGGTGTGATAGATTCTAACGTTCACATACAACGGGTGTAAGACAGATTTACACACGCAAATCACTTAGGTTGACTTGACGAGCCTAGCATGTACAGACATGGCCTCGGAACACAGAAGACCGAAAGGTCGAGCATGAGTCGTATACAAGATACGATCAACATGAAGATGTTCACCGATGTTGACTAGTCCGTCTCACGTGATGATCGGACACGGCCTAGTTGACTCGGATCATGTAATACTTAGATGACTAGAAGAGGGATGTCTATCTAAGTGGGAGTTCATTAAATAATTTGATTAAATGAACTTTATTATCATGAACTTAGTCTAAAATATTTACAATATGTCTTGTAGATCAAATGGCCAACGTAGTCCTCAACTTCAACGCGTTCCTAGAGAAAACCAAGCTGAAAGACGATGGCAGCAACTATACGGACTGGGTTCGAAACCTGAGGATCATCCTCATAGCTGCCAAGAAAGATTATGTCCTACGGGCACCGCTGGGTGACGCACCTGTTCTCCCTGCAGAACAAGACGTTATGAACGCTTGGCAGTCACGTTCCGATGATTACTCCCTCGTTCAGTGTGGCATGCTTTACAGCTTAGAGCCGGGGCTCCAAAAGCGTTTTGAGAGACATGGAGCATATGAGATGTTCGAAGAGCTGAAAATGGTTTTCCAAGCTCATGCCCGGGTCGAGAGATATGAAGTCTCCGACAAATTCTTTAGCTGTAAGATGGAGGAAAATAGCTCTGTTAGTGAACACATAGTCAAAATGTCTGGGTTGCACAACCGCTTGACTCAACTGGAAGTTAATCTCCCGGATGAAGCGGTCATTGACAGAATCCTCCAATCACTTCCACCTAGCTACAAGAGCTTTGTGATGAACTACAATATGCAGGGGATGGTAAAGACCATTCCTGAGGTATATGTTATGCTGAAATCAGCAGAGGTAGAAATCAAGAAGGAGCATCAAGTGTTGATGGTGAATAAAACCACTAAGTTCAAGAAGGGCAAGGGTAAAAAGAACTTCAAGAAGGAAGGCAAGGAAGTTGCCGCGCCCGGTAAGCAAGTTTCCGGGAAGAAGCCAAAGAATGGACCCAAGCCCGAGACTGAGTGTTTTTATTGCAAGGGAAGTGGTCACTGGAAGCGGAACTGCCCCAAATACTTAGCGGACAAGAAGGCCGGCAAAACCAAAGGTATATGTGATATACATGTAATTGATGTGTACCTTACCAGTACTCGTAGTAGCTCTTGGGTATTTGATACCGGTGCAGTTGCTCACATTTGTAACTCAAAGCAGGAGCTGCGGAATAAACGGAGACTGGCGAAGGACGAGGTGACGATGCGCGTCGGGAATGGTTCCAAGGTCGATGTGATCGCCGTCGGCACGCTACCTCTACATTTACCTACGGGATTAGTTTTAAACCTTAATAATTGTTATTTAGTGCCAAGTTTGAGCATGAACATTGTATCTGGATCTCGTTTAATTCGAGATGGCTACTCATTTAAATCCGAGAATAATGGTTGTTCTATTTATATGAGAGATATGTTTTATGGTCATGCTCCGATGGTTAATGGTTTATTCTTAATGAATCTCGTACGTGATGATACACATATTCATAGTGTGAATACCAAAAGAGTTAAAGTCGATAACAATAGTCCCACATATTTGTGGCACTGTCGCCTTGGTCACATAGGTGTCAAACGCATGAAGAAGCTCCATGCAGATGGACTTTTAGAGTCTCTTGATTATGAATCATTTGACACGTGCGAACCATGCCTCATGGGTAAAATGACCAAGACTCCATTCTCAGGAACAATGGAGCGAGCAACCAACTTATTGGAAATCATACATACCGATGTGTGCGGTCCAATGAGTGTTGAGGCTCGCGGTGGCTATCGTTATGTTCTCACCCTCACTGATGACTTGAGTAGATATGGGTATATCTACTTAATGAAACACAAGTCTGAGACCTTTGAAAAGTTCAAGGAATTTCAGAGTGAGGTTGAAAATCAACGTGATAGAAAGATCAAGTTTCTACGATCAGATCGTGGAGGAGAATACTTGAGTCACGAATTTGGCACACACTTGAGAAAATGTGGAATAGTTTCACAACTCACGCCGCCCGGAACACCTCAGCGTAATGGTGTGTCCGAACGTCGTAATCGCACTCTATTAGATATGGTACGATCTATGATGTCTCTTACCGATTTACCGCTATCTTTTTGGGGCTATGCTTTAGAGACTGCCGCATTCACTTTAAATAGGGCTCCGTCGAAATCCGTTGAGACGACACCGTATGAATTATGGTTTGGGAAGAAACCTAAGCTGTCGTTTCTAAAAGTTTGGGGATGCGATGCTTATGTCAAGAAACTTCAACCTGAAAAGCTCGAACCCAAGTCGAAAAAATGCGTCTTCATAGGATACCCTAAAGAAACTGTTGGGTATACCTTCTACCTTAGATCCGAAGGCAAGATCTTTGTTGCCAAGAATGGATCCTTTCTAGAGAAGGAGTTTCTCTCGAAAGAAGTAGGTGGGAGGAAAGTAGAACTTGATGAAGTGTTACCTCTTGAAGCGGAAAATGGCAAAACTCAAGAAAATGTTCATGAGGTGCCTGCACCGACTAGAGAGGAAATTAATGATGATGATCAAGATACTTCTAATCAAGCTCCTACTGAAATTCGAAGGTCCACAAGGACACGTTCCGCACCAGAGTGGTACGGCAACCCTGTCTTGGTAATCTTGTTGTTAGACAACGGTGAACCTTCGAACTATGAAGAAGCGATGGCGGGCCCGGATTCCGACAAATGGCTAGAAGCCATGAAATCCGAGATAGGATCCATGTATGAAAACGAAGTATGGACTTTGACTGACTTGCCCGTAGAGCGGCAAGCCATAGAAAAAAATGGATCTTTAAGAAGAAGACAGACGCGGATGGTAATGTGACCATCTATAAAGCTCGGCTTGTCGCTAAGGGTTATCGAGAAGTTCAAGGGGTTGCTTACGATGAGACTTTCTCACCGGTAGCGAAGCTGAAGTCCGTCCGAATCATGTTAGCAATTGCCGCATTCTACGATTATGAAATATGGCAAATGGACGTCAAAACGGCATTCCTTAATGGTTTCCTTAAGGAAGTATTGTATATGATGCAGCCGGAAGGTTTTGTCGATCCTAAGAATGCTGACAAGGTGTGCAAGCTCCAACGCTCGATTTATGGGCTGGTGCAAGCATCTCGGAGTTGGAACATTCGCTTTGATGAGATGATCAAAGCGTTTGGGTTTACGCAGACTTATGGAGAAGCCTGCGTTTACAAGAAAGTGAGTGGGAGCTCTGTAGCATTTCTCATATTATATGTAGACGACATACTTTTGATGGGAAATGATATAGAACTCTTGGACAGCATTAAGGCCTACTTGAATAAAAGTTTTTCAATGAAGGACCTTGGAGAAGCTGCTTATATATTAGGCATCAAGATCTATAGAGATAGATCAAGACGCCTCATAGGTCTTTCACAAAGCACATACCTTGATAAGATATTGAAGAAGTTCAATATGGATCAATCTAAGAAGGGGTTCTTACCTGTATTACAAGGTGTGAAATTGAGCTCAGCTCAATGTCCGACCACGGCAGAAGATATAGAAGAGATGAGTGTCATCCCCTATGCCTCAGCCATAGGTTCTATTATGTATGCCATGCTGTGTACCAGACCTGATGTAAACTTTGTCGTAAGTTTGGTAGGAAGGTACCAAAGTAATCCCGGCAAGGAACACTGGACAGCGGTCAAGAATATCCTGAAGTACCTGAAAAGGACTAAGGAAATGTTTCTCGTTTATGGAGGTGACGAAGAGCTCGTCATAAAGGGTTACGTCGACGCTAGCTTCGACACAGATCTGGATGACTCTAAGTCACAAACCGGATACGTGTATATTTTGAATGGTGGGCAATAAGCTGGTGCAGTTGCAAGCAGAGCGTCGTGGCGGGATCTACATGTGAAGCGGAGTACATGGCAGCCTCGGAGGCAGCACATGAAGCAATTTGGGTGAAGGAGTTCATCACCGACCTCGGAGTCATACCCAATGCGTCGGGGCCAATCAAACTCTTCTGTGACAACACTGGAGCTATTGCACTTGCCAAGGAGCCCAGGTTTCACAAGAAGACCAGGCACATCAAACGTCGCTTCAACTCCATTCGTGAAAATGTTCAAGATGGAGACATAGAAATTTATAAAGTGCACACGGATCTGAATGTCGCAGATCCGTTGACTAAACCTCTCCCTAAGGCAAAACATGATCAGCACCAGAACTCTATGGGTGTTCGATTCATCGCAATGTAACTAGATTGTTGACTCTAGTGCAAGTGGGAGACTGTTGGAAATATGCCCTAGAGGCAATAATAAAAGCATTATTATTATATTTCCTTGTTCATGATAATTGTCTTTATTCGTGCTATAATTGTGTTATTCGTAAATCGTAATACATGTGTGAATAACAGACAACAACATGTCCCTAGTAAGCCTCTAGTTGACTAGCTCGTTGATCAATAGATAGTCATGGTTTCCTGACTATGGGCATTGGATGTCAATGATAACGAGATCACATCATTAGGAGAATGATGTGATGGACGAGACCCAATCCTAAACATAGCATAAGATCGCATAGTTCGTTTGCTAGAGTTTTCCAATGTCAAGTATCCTTTCCTTAGACCATGAGATCGTGTAACTCCCGGATACCGTAGGAGTGCTTTGGGTGTGCCAAACGTCACAACGTAACTGGGTGACTATAAAGGTATACTACGGGTATCTCTGAAAGTGTCTGTTGGGTTGACACGGATCGAGACTGGGATTTGTCACTCCGCTTGACGGAGAGGTATCACCGGGCCCTCTCGGTAATGCATCATCATAATGATCTCAATGTGATCAAAGTGTTTGATCACAGGATCATGCATTACGGTACGAGAAAAGTGACTTACCGGTAACGAGATTGAACGAGGTATTGGGATACCGATGATCGAATCTCGGGCAAGTAAAATACCGATTGACAAAGGGAATCGTATACGGGATTAATTGAATCCTCGACATCGCGGTTCATCCGATGAGATCATCATGGAGCATGTGGGAGCCAACATGGGTATCCAGATCCCGCTATTGGTTATTGCCCGAGAGCCGTCTCGGTCATGTCTGCATGTCTCCCGAACCCGTAGGGTCTACACACTTAAGGTTCGGTGACGCTAGGGTTGTGAAGATATGTATATGCAGTAACCCGAATGTTGTTCGGAGTCCCGGATGAGATCCCGGACGTCACGAGGAGTTTTGGAATGGTCCGGAGGTAAAGAATTATATATAGAAAGTGCTGTTTTGGCCATCGGGACAAGTTTCGGGGTTATCGGTATTGTACCGGGACCACCGGAGGGTCCCGGGGGGTCCACCGGGTGGGGCCACCTGCCTCGGGGGGGCACATGGGCTCTAGGGGTGCGCCTTGGCCTACATGGGCCAAGGGGAATCAGCCCCTAGAGGCCCATGCGCCTAGAGGGGGGGAAACCCTAAAGAGGGGGGGGCGCCCCGTTGCTTGGGGGGCAAGCCCCACCCCTTGGCCGCCGCCCCCTAGGAGATTGCATCTCCTAGGGCCGGCGCCCCCCTAAGGGGGCTATATAAAGGGGGGAGGGGAGGGGGGCAGCGCACCCTTGCTCCTGGCGCATCCCTCTCCCTCTCCAACACCTCCTCCTCCTCCGTAGAGCTCGGCGAAGCCCTGTCGGAGTACTGCAGCTCCACCATCACCACGCCGTCGTGCTGCTGCTGGAGCCTTCTTCCCCAACCTATCCTTTGCCTTGCTGGATCAAGAAGAAGGAGACGTTACGCTGACCGTACGTGTGTTGAACGCGGAGGTGACGTCCTTTCGGTGCTAGGATCTCCGGTGATTTGGATCACGTCGTGTACGACTACCTCATCCCCGTTCGTTGAACGCTTCCGCTCGCGATCTACAAAGTGGTATGTAGATGCAATCTCTCTCCCTTGACTCGTTGCTTAGATGAACTCATAGATGGATCTTGGTGAAACCGTAGAAAAAATTTTAATTTTCTGCAACGTTCCCCAACATGTTTTGCCTTCCCCATATGCTTTTCATAGCAGTAACTTTCCTAACCTCCCTTTTCATAGCACCTATTCTCAAGATCTACATTTTCATCATCCACATTTTGATCATCCACGACAGCCATAGAGTAGGTGCCATGTGGTTTTGTGTTCTGGACAACTGCACACCAGCCTTTATCATCAACCTCTGGAACATAGAAAATTTGTGCGGCTTGTGATGATAAGATGAAAGGTTCATCTGATAACTTATCACCACTACCAAATAAATGGTTGAAGTTAACAGTAGTAACCCCAAACTGATCGGTTTTTACCCATTTGTCTTGTTCATGATTGTCAACCCAATCACATCGAAATAACACCATATATCCTTTTTGGCGGTAGTTTAGCTCAACTATCTCCCTAATAATGTCATAATATATCTCTACTCCTCTTGAATTTTGTGCAGCTATAGCTACTCCACTGTTTTGAATAGGTCTACCATCATCACTTGAGTGTGTATGGAAATCGAACCCATTAGTAGTATAGCTGTTAAGTTTTCTAGCAATCATGAAAGGCTCTTGGGCTAAAATTTGAATTTCTTCTGATACTTCTACACCTCTTTCAACTAATGACAACACCTGAGTATAGAATTGTTGTTAGTTACAACAGTTTAACATGATTAATGTTGAGCACAATAGGTCAAGTGATGTCCTACTTACATGCTCTCGAAACCACTCATGAAACTTCTCATGTTGCATAGTGTTGATTGCTTTTTCATTGGGAAGACCAATTGAGGATAGGTGCTCGCGGTGCTTCCTATAATTGTGTATCAAATTAAATATTATAAGAAAGATAAGAAAGAGATAATATTACTATAGTGTGGGCAGCTTACTTCACATAAGGTTCTATTTCATTGTGGTTGAACAAGACATATCTATGTGCTTGGATCCAAGCAATATTTGATAATGATACAATGCTACCCAATCCTTGCCCCTTGTGGCACAAGTATGGACTGGTGTTGGACGTTTCATTATTCAGCACCTCAACATTATTATCTTGTCGAGTGAACCTAGTCTCACACCCTTTGAGATAGCGAGAACATAATGTAAGGCCCTCATCAAACAAATAACCCTCAGCGATTGATCCTTCCGGATGGCTTCTAGTGCGAACATGCCCTTTGCAGTGCCCCAAATACCAACATACTACAGATTGTAAGCCTATTTGCAAAATTCATTTGCAAAAAAAAAGGTTGCTATAAGACTTTGTTTAGAAGATCACCTTTCTACTGACCACATGCTCCGGAAGTGTACTGGGCCACCAATTCTAACTTGGGCAGGCAAATGAACCATCAAGTGGACCATGACATCAAAAAAACTTGGCAGGAATATAGTTTCAAGTATGCTTAAGGTCTCAGCTATTTCAGCCTCTAGAATTTGCATATCACTGACGCGGATAACAGGTGAGCAAATCTTCTTGAAGAAGTTACTAACACGAGTCAATGCAGCACATACTCTTGTTGGCAATATTTTTCGAATCACAAGCGGAAGAAGGTACTGCAGCAGAATGTGATTATCATGGCTCTTCAGTCCAAAAATCTTCTTCTCGCCAACATGGATATAACGTCGTATATCAGTTACAAAGCCTTGTGGAAACTTGACTCCCATCAAGACTTGGAGAAAATGTTTCATCTGATCGGGTGTCAAAGTATATTGTGCTGGAGGTATATACAATTTACCCTCTTCTACTTCGACAGGATGCAGGTCCCCCATAATACCCAAAGCTTGGATGTCTAAGCGAGAATTTGCGTTATCCTTTGATTTTCCCTCAAGGCCCAGAAGTGTGTTAACTATGTTATCACATACATTTTTTTCTATATGCATAACATCAAAATTATGACGCAACATCAGATCTTTCCAATAGGGCAACTTAAACCACACAGATCTTCTTTTGTACAAGGGAGGGGATTCACCTTCTTAGCGTTTTCTCTTTGTTGTCTTCTTGGCAGCTGGATCTTTTCCAAAGGATGTTTCGAGATTTGCTGTCAAATCATCGATTTCCTCACCCGTAAGAGGTATAGGTGCTGTCCTATGCTCTGACTTGCCATCAAATAACTTTTCATCTTATCTAAACTTATGATTGGATGATAAGAACCTACGATGTCCCATATAGCAATATTTGCTGCCTTTTTTTAATTGTAGAGAACAAGTGAATGAATGGCACTCAGGACAAGCTACCTCACCCTGGGTAGCACACCCATGAGTGTAGCCTAAACCTGGAAAGTCATGTATGGTGCAAAGGATGGCAGCACGAAGATCAAATATTTCAGACTTAGAAGCATCAAATGTCTTTACACCATGATAGTACATATCTACTAAATCATCTACCAAAGGTTCAAGATAGACATCCATATCGCCACCAGGTGCCTTAGGGCCAGGAATGAGCAAAGAAAGGATAAAATTAGTCCGCTTCATGCACATCCAAGGAGGAAGGTTGTATGGAATCAAAAAGACTGGCCAAATACTGTAGGTACTCCTTGTTGACCTAAATGGATTAAAGCCATCAGTTGTTGCAGCGAATCTGAAATTCCGACTATCATTACCAATTAGTGGATGTTTGGAATCAAAATCCTTCCAGAAAATAGCATCTGCTGGGCACCTAATCAAACCATCTTTGGTCCGTTGTTCGTCATGCCACCTCATGTCAGTTGCAGTTTTAGAGGACATAAAGTACCTTTGAAGCCTTCTTTTAATAGGAAAATAGCGAAGAACCTTTCTAGGAACTCTATGTACCCTTTTCCCATCAGGACTCTTCTTTTCTGATTTCCACCTTGAAGTTTTACACTTTGGACATTGATTTTCCTTATCAAATTCATTTCTGAACAGTACGCAATCATTTTCACGGGCATGAATACTAACATACCCAAGCCCAATAGATTTAACTATTTTTTTAGCTTCATTGAAATTTTTGGGAAGTACTGAACCTTTGGGGAATGCATCACTAAGTAACTCAAGCACCATGTCAAAAAATTTGTCACTCCATCGCCCAAGAAGTTTGATGTGGAGCAATTTGACAATAAAACGCAATTTTGAGAAGTTTTTACACCGGGGGTATAGTTCTTTGTTGTCATCATCAACCATCTTCAAATAAGCCTGGGTATCATCATCAACATCCGTCCTAGGGTTGTTATTGTCCTCATTGTTCTCTTCCAACACCCCCCCCCCCATCATCTAATCCACAAGCTATGTCTCGCAAGAAATTAGCTAATTCATTTTCTGCCGGTGAACTCTCTACTTCTACCTCCTCAACATTAGGGCTAGCGTGGCTAGATTCTCCATGAAACAACCATGTATGATACCCCTCCATGAAACCATCACCTATCAAATGGTCACGTGCTTCAGTTGCTGTTCTCCATTTAGAGTTCAAACATATCTTGCAAGAACATAAGATTTTGTTTCCATTTGTTGAATTAATAAAAGCAAACTCTATAAACTTGTCTAACCCCTGCAGATACTCATTTGTGTGCCTACATGTAATTGTTATTTTTAGATATCAGAACAGTTCATGAAAAAATTATACCGTTTATGAGTTTGCAAAAAGGAAACTTGATGTACCTAGGCTTAGACAACCAGGTTTTGTCCATGATGCAACCTTAATATCAAAGTTGCCAAGTATCTGAATATGGCCAGTGCGGTAGTGTTAGCTTTGCATCAGTGAAGCGATAATCATTATTCAAGCAATAAAAGTACAAAACAATAACCATTCAAGCAACAAATACACATCCTTATCCAGTTGTCTACTGTCACAAACAACTACATATATTCAGATACAGAGAAGGTAATCTAGGGAGGAGTTGATGCTTACTCGGGGCACAAAGACGGAGCTGCGGGAGCGAAGCAGAGATGGAGCTTGGCCGGAGATGGAGCCTGACAGCAGCAGAGCAGAGATGCGGCAGCAGCACTGCAGAGGTCAGGGAGCAGCAGGCCCTGAGATGGAGCTCCGGCAGCAACAAGCCCGGAGATGGAGCTCCGGCAGCAGCAGAGCAGAGGTCCGGCAGCAGCAGTGCAAAGGTCCGGCGACAGCAGGAGCCCGGAGATGGAGCTCCGGTGGCGGCAGGAGCCCGGCAATGGAACCCCGACAGCAGCAGGGAGCCCAGCTATGGACCCTACGCGACAGCAGGGAGCCGGATCCCTGGCGACAGCAGGGAGCCCGGAGATGGTTCCCCGGCGGCAGCAGGGATGGGGATTGGCGAGGACGGCGGCTACATGTCAGGGGGGAGGGGGCGGCGGCGGTTGGATGTGAAGCGCGACGACGGCGAGTCGATCTAGGGCTGGAGCTCGGGGGGAGACAGGTGCGAGGACGGCGATGGAGGTAGGGAGGAGGGGGCGCGAGGACGGGGTGGAGTGCGAGGGCGGCGGCGATGGCAGCAGGACTGGATGAGCGCGAGGGCAGCAGCCGATGGAGTGGATCCAACGCGAGGGCGGCGGCGGCGGCAGGCACGGGTTAGGGTTGGGGTCGATTTGGGGTATTTTGCGGGGGAGGGGAGTATTTTGCGGGGATACTTTGCACGAACAGGCGAAAATTTCGCTCGCGCGCCGAAATTGCGCGCCAAGGCAGTCGATTGACACGTGTCCCTCTACGCCGACACTTAATCTAAGTCTATACACCCTATATACGCCGACACATTTTATATCGCTAAATACGTACCTACACCGACTGATAAACTGTCAAAACCCATACATATGCCGACACATAACACGTTATTAAGCGATTACTGACAAATACATAGTTATTTAGTGGTTGCCGACACATAATGTGTCTACAGTGATGTACCTTTGCCTACACAAGTTCCGAAGACAAAACTTAAAAGCTACGGTGACAGTTATTTTGTGAAGATTAGTAGACCTTTGCCCACATAAATGTGTCACGTAAGCTCTACCGTGGTGTAGTGCATGTTACTAAAGACGGGTCGACCCAGAGGGGTACCCGCGCGAGCATAATTGCGAGTGATGTGGAGTCGGGTTGACCTGGAAGGTGCCCGCAAGATAATTACGAGGCGTGGCCGGGCATTCTTAGCCCTTGCCTCAAGTCCTCGAGACGGGGCAACGGGGTCACATCTTTCGTGAGTCTCTGCTTGTTACCGCGCGTTCCTAATCCACTACGATTTGGATATCTGATCCGAGGGGCCTCTGGCGTGATAGCACTAGCCATCACATGGGCATAGTATGGGCGTTCTGCGTCGTATACATCAGCCGAAGCTTAATAGACGTCAGCGACTGAGCGGCGCGCGCCGGGTTGGACTGCGTAAGCACCTGCCTTGTTGAAGGAGGTAGCTAGGTCCGCTCACCGGCCGCCCTCGCAACGTGCAGGAGTTCCCGGGGAGATGGCCCATGACCCCTGGGGGCATAGGTTTAGTTCGGCGTGCTGACTCTCTATTAAGCCTAGGTCGGGTTGCGGCGTATTGTTTGGCCGATGCCGGGCATGACCCAGGAAAGTGTGTCTGGCCGGAGTTAATCAAGCGTGGTGGGTAAGTTGGTGCGCCCATGCAGGGAAGAAAACATCTATCGATAGCCTGTCCTACGGTAAAGGACACTTGGAGTTGTATCCCGATCGATACAACTAGAATTGGATACTTGAGATGAGACATGGATATGAGAAATGGATAGTATGGCTCTGGGATTGCTTTCTCGCAGGGAGTCGAGAAAGGATCTCTGGTCGAGGTTGATAACACTACTACTACTTTACTTTATGCTACTCTACTCCCTCCTGTTGCTGCAAGATGGTGGTTTCCAGAAGATGCTAGTCTTTGATAGGACTAGGTTCTCCCCTCTATTTTGGCATTTCTGCAGTTCAGTCCACATATACAGCCCATTTCATTGATACCGATGGATATGTAGTGTAGTTCCTTGCTTGCGAGTACTTTGGATGAGTACTCACGGTTGCTTTGCTCCCCCTTTCCCCCTTTCTTCTTCTTTCCGGTTGATGCAACCAGATGTCGGAGCCCAGGAGCGAGATGCCACCGCCGATGCTTATTACTACATGGAGGCCGTCGACGACTAGGAGTAGTTAGGAGGCTCCCAGGCAAGAGGCCTTGCCTTTTTGATCGATGTTGCTTTTGTGCTAGCCTTTTTAAGGCAGACTTGTCTAACTGATGTCTGTACTCAGATATTGTTGCTTTCGCTGACTCTTGTGTTTTCAAGCTTATGTATGCGAGCCCTTGAGGCCCCTGGCTTGTAACATAGAGCTTGTATTATTTTAATTTGTGTCTAGAGTTGTGTTGTGATATCTTCCCGTGAGTCCTTGATCTTGATCGTACACATTTGCGTGTATGATTAGTGTACGATTGAATCGAAGGCGTCACAGGCATCTACATGCAGCGCGGGTCGAAGGCAATGGCGAACCATTGGGGGCTCATCCAAACGGCATGCAACAAATGGCATGGGATCATCGAGGAGATCGCGGCTCGCCCGGAGAGCCGCTCTAGCATCGAGGATCAGGTATGGCACGCCGGTCTCTCCATTATCTTTTCGCCGTGTGCGTCGCCGACTGTTGTTCCTCGGCGCAGTTGGTGCGGATGTTCGCCATGTTTCGCCAGGACAGTAGCGACCATGATTTCAAGTACCTCCACGTCTTCAAGCGGATCGAGAAGTGCGAGAAGTGGGCAGCTGTCTGGCGCACCCTCGCCCAGGCAAAGGAGACGTACAAGCCGGACACGCCGACGCCGGGCGCTTAGACGGTAACAAAAGGGCCAAGTCGGCGAAACACACCGACTCGGCCACTGCGCGTGTGAAAGAGTCCATCGAGCATTGCCTCGCCGACACTCAAACCGGGGCCGCCCAGCGGGAATAGAAAACCGAGGCGCGGTGGTCGGCGTTGATGACGAACAACGCCGTCAAGCTCGACCTGCTCCGGATCAACGTCGCCGGGAAGAAGAGGAACACCGACCTGGCTTTCCTGATGGGGGTGCGGACATGCTCCGGAGCAACGACGAGCAGCTCAAGGCGTGGTACCTGGAGGAGCGTGGCCTCACCCTGAACCAGATGCCGTCGACCGCGGCGCCAACTCCCACGCCGACGCCTACGCCGCCACCAAGCCCGAGCAATGATGCCTCGACGATGCCCAGCACAGAAGCCACGCCGACGCCGACCAGCCCTCGCACGCCGACTCCACCGACGCCGGAGGCTGACGCCGCCGTTTGATGCAATGCGTCCGTCCTTTGTTTTGCACGCTGAACTTGTTATCTGATCGCCGAATTGTGCCAAGGTGATCGCCAAACTGTGGCGCTGATCGCCGGACTTGTGGCTTTTTTGAAAACGAGAATGGACCAAGTTTGAATACGAGAATGGACCAAGTTTGAATTTGCAATGCCTTGGGGGCGGCACCTGGGGGCGTGGCTGGGACGTAGATCGCCCCCAGGGCCTAAATATCGCCGGGCGAGCGTCCGAAAGGGCGTTGGCCTATGCGCTAGGGGGGGAGGGGGTGAACAAGTGGAGATGCTCTTACCTCTTCTGAATCTGATGGTTGACTTCATCTCTATCTACCATTGTACTTCATCTTTGTATCTGTTGACTCCATCTCTATATCTATACTAAACTAAACAAGCACTGCCATTTCAGGCTAGCGCGCATGGTTGCATAGTTGGGATTACGTACTAGTAGACGCTTACACGTCATTTCTGAAGATGTCCATGGAATCTGTAATTCACCCAACAGCTTCAATGCCCTTAAAAAAAGGCACACCTATGTCCCTGTTCGCGTCAAGTTAATAGTGTGTCGATCAATAAAGTATTTTCTCATTAGTATAAAAAACGCTCTTATATTATGGGACAGAGGGAATAGGTAACAACAACAAAGCTTGGACGCCTCACAATTCTTGTGCTTATTGACAGTTTCTTGCCTACCTTCCTTTCCATCACAATTCACAACTGAGCTTCCAGATTCTGTGCAGTCATCAGCACCTCAATTATAAGGAAATTTTGTTCTTGAATTTGTAGCCTGCTTGAAGCAGTCAAAGCTAATGAGAGAATTGATTTGCAGACGGGAATTAATAAGTGTTTCCCATTAAACTAACCGTAAACAGAGAGTTTAACTAACTTAATTAGCTGGGGTCCCACTAGTCAGCGCCTCAGTGGCTAGTTAACGGGGTCGTTAGCGACTAATTAAACCGGGACACGTCAGCCGGCCGAGGTTAGCCGCCGGCGACCATCCCGCGCGGCGGAGTACCATCGAGACGGCTTGATGTGCTGGAGGCACTAGGGGAAAGCCCGTGCCCGCGCGCTTCAACGGCGCCAGTGCTACAAAGCGCTAGAAGGCCGGCTGGGAGCTTCAAGAGCTCGGCTTCGCACTCGGTTTGATCAGCAGGGATGGCTAACGATGGCGAGCTACGCGGCGGCGGCAGCGAGATCTCGGCCATGGCGGAATAGCTAGCTAGGGCTCGAGCGCGAGAAGGGGAACAGGAGGAAAACGGAGAGGGGCTCACGGCTCATCCGATGGTGTCGTCGTCGAGCTCGGGGAAGCGTTGACGGTGGAAAATCAACACCGGCGATCGGCGAACAGAGGCGGCGGTGACGAGCTCAAAGGCTCGCTGTGGTGCTCCCGGGCTCGTGTTCATCGGTGAGGAGATGCAGCGTTGCTCGACGGAGCTTTTCGACAACTTCGGGGGGCGAGGCGACGGCGGTGGGCGCGCTGGTTCACGGCGGCGTGCTGCGGATGCGTTCGGGGAAGAGAGCAGAGGAGGACGGGATAGTCACGGGCGAAAGAGAGAGCTGGGCCGAGGGCCCAGTTGGGCCTCAACCGAGTTTTTCACGTGGCCGGTGCGGGTCGTGAAATCCATCGTTGCGCAGATTAGTACGTACCGGAAGTTTAATTAGGACGTGACCAGTTTATTAGATGGACTCTACCTATTTTATCGCCAACTCGGGATAATGCACGGCTGTTAGCTGCGAAAGATGCCAAAGCGCACAAATAAAAGAGGCCACTGAGCCCAACCCGTGACCCAGCACGGCCGCCAGTTGGCCATGACCGTCGGAATTGTAGCACGGCCGGCCGCAGTAATCTTGCAGCGATTGAAAACAAATAAAGAATCCTTCAATTTTCAATCCACACTAAACAAATCAGTACAAATCTCATCTCATAAAAATAAAAATAAAAATGGCCATATGTTCGGCCGACTTCAAATGGAAATTTAGGCAACTTATACAAATATCAAAACTGTACATGATTACGTATTTGAAAACTCCAAAGGCATGGATAAAGAAAAAGACACATTTTAAAAAGTGTCTGACTATATATCATTTAGATGTGAGATAATATCTCACATCTAATATGATGTCATCCTATATTGTAGCCCCTACTATTGACCACTAGGTTTGCTCTCAGCCTCCCGTTTTCAACTTCGCTCGCCGGGGCCTGTTTGTTTGTCACGGGATTGTTTGTTTATTTGTTGAGGTAATAACACCAGTGGTGATTGAATTTGTCATGGATGTTCAATTTAATGCCTGAATTTGAAAAATACGCCAAACTAGTTCTAAAACTTGGCATGAATGTGCAAATACGATGCTAATCCTATTTTTAGACGTAAACTATGCTAACGTGGCACCGTATTTCGCTGGAGTGGCATAGGGTCCATTTGTAGAGACGAAATTTTTTTATTAGTTGAAAACCATATTTTTATGACTAGTGGGTCCCGCTGTCAGTACGCTAATATCTTGTGCTAGCCACTCCACCGGAAAGCCTTATGTCCCAAATTTGGCCTCTTTTGTTAATGCACTGTAAGGTAAAATTCGTGTGCTTCTTGAAAAAGAAAAGAGAAGTGATATCCTACATTTTCTCCCTACTGTCCTTGTGTATATATGTACCTGGCTACTAGCTAGTTACTGTTCACTCATCACCATTTGGCGATTGTGCGATGTGATCTATGTAATGAAATGGAATGGAATCTTGAAGATTTAGAGCAAGCCATCACGAGATGACCGTCTTGAGCCTGTAGTTCTTGACGATGCCGCTGTACACGACGAAGTTGAGCGTGCACATTGCAGCCATGGCCCAGAAGAAGTAGTCGAGGTGGCCCTTGTTGAGGTCGTCGGAGATCCACCCGGGGCTGTCCCCCGTCGCCGTGAAGGCCTCCACGATGGCGTAGATGAAGGAGCTCATGTAGCTCCCCAGCGCGATGGTGAGCAGAGCTAGCGACGTGCACATGCTCTTCATGGTGTCCGGCGACTCGTCAAAGAAGAATTCTAGCTGCGCGATGTAGCAGAAGACCTCCCCGCCGGCAAGGAAGAAGTACTGGGGCAGCTGCCACGAGATGCTGATCTCTTCCCCACCGCCATGGTGAGCGCCATGAGGAGCCGCCCGGCACCCATCCGCTGCAGCTGCGACGGCTCGCCATCACCGCTCGAGGAGAAGCTAATGGATGAGTCATTTTGTCATTTTTAGAAGTTAGAGCAACTTCAACGGCCCGACCCAAACGGACGGCATTTTTATCCGCTTTTTGTCCTTTTGGGTCGGCCGCCCACCCGCCGTCCGCCCTCCTTTAATTTTGGGTCGGCAGTGCGCCCAACGGGTTGACCCATTTCATGGCCGCGCGCGCCTTCGCCTTGGTTTTGGCTCTCCAGCGCGCGGGAAATGTTCGCGCGCGCGGTAGAAAGCGGCCTAGCGCGCGCTGGTTTTGGCGCTCCAGCGTGCGGAAAAGGTTCGCGCGCGCGCCGCAGCCGGTCCTCATTATAAAGAAGGCGCTCCCTCCACACTCTGTCCGCTGCCCACTCTCGCCGCCTCTACGCCACCATGTCGATCCGCCGCCTGGGCACTTCGGATTTTCGCGGAGTCCGCGAGCTCTGCTCCGGCGCCTTCTTTTCCGAGATCTACTTTCGCGAAAAGCGTCTCATCCTTGGCACCTTCGACACCGCAGAGGAGGCGGCCCGCGCGCACGACGCGGGCGTGGCGCCTCCGGAGGCCTCGTCGGGATATGAATTTTCCCACCGTGTCGAGCCAGCGGGCGCAGGATCTGGCGCCTCTCCCGCCGCTTTTCACCGACGAGGACATTCGTGTCCACCGGAGGCGGCAGCGTCGCCTCGCCATCGCAGAGAAGGACGTGGAAGCCTTGGTGGCGTGGCGCGGAGGCTTCCCGCAAGGCATCGTCGACGAGCGCCAGTTCTACAGTCAATTGAGGTTGGAGAGGGACGCGAGGAGGAGGGAGCGAGCCGCCTATCGGAAGGACAAGCGTTCGCGGAAGCAGACAACTCAATTGAAACTGAAGCTACAAGAAACGTCGGGTTGGAACTTTGAAGACGAGCAGCTTGCTGATGCCTACATTCAGACATCGGAGGAGGACATTACCGAGTCGGAGTCAGAAAGCGACAAGTAGTGGTCTTTTTCTTTTATCTGTGTACGCTAGAACTATCTATATATCCATTTTAAATCTAAAAAAATGGTCGGCAGCGTCGGCAACGTAGCAGGCGGGCGAGTGTGTGAATGCAATGTGCCACCGACCAGCGGACCCCGTGAGGAAAGAGGGCGAGCGCGCGCGTCCGTCTTGTGTCCGCGCCGACGCAAATCAGGTTCAAAAATGGGCCGGGAATGGGTCGACAGGCGGACGAAAACGGACACGCGTCCGTTTGGGACGGCGCGTTGGGCCGGCCTTTTTGTCCATGCCGACCCAAACGGACGGCCGCGGACGAAATATGTCGCCCCATTGAAGTTGCTCTTATGGACACAAATGTTGTCAGTATAATTTAGACTCAGTCTAATGGAGCTACACAAATGTTCTTCTTGTGTTGACGGATGCAGAAGCATGCAAGAGAAAGATCGGAGGGAGGCAATTAATCCAACGCGTCCATGGCGCCGGCGAGGTGATGGATTTGTTGGAAGCGGAAGTGGTCTGAAGGAATCACCTAGCTAAGCTCGCTCGCTTCCTCTGTGAACTTTTTCTTTGCTCGCCTCAGGCTTGTTGTGCTGCCGCGGAGGTTTATACAGCAGGTTCAACTTGGACGGGATCCATTCATTGGGTGGCTAACATTCAAATCTCACCAACACGTGAGTACGCCGCTGCCTGTGCATATACTAGTCCACGACTCTGCAAGGCTGGAAATTTCGACGCAGCTAGCTAGGTGCATGCAGCCACTCACTCCGGTCTCCAGAGTGGTCGGATCATTGCGTCTACTAGATTAGATTACTGTATTTATTTATCTACACACGTGGTAGTTTTGCTTTGCTTGGCGCCGGAAAGGAGACTGAACTGCCCAGCCAACTTGGCGTTGGAAAAGAGTCCATGTCATCGTCCAGATTCAAAGTTGTTCTTTCCTTATCTAGTACTAGCAAGCTGCAATTCGATACTATACACGACTTTTCCTTATCCTGATTGATACTACAGTAGTAAGTAAAGAAACAATGTCAGTCACTTTAAACAGTTCTTGCCTCGTTGTCCATGCACAGTAATTGCTGAACGACGATCCCAGCTCTCTAGTCATATCTGTTCGACTGAGTCAGCTCTTCTTCATTCAGGCATTCTCCACAAAACCGCGAGGGGGTTCAAAAGAAGCTGACTCGTCTAGTCTCTAGGGTACCTTTTACTCTTCTCTTAATTAATTGGAAAAGAAATCAAGGCTGCTGCTTTTCGTCAGAAACATTTCTTATTCTCCACTCTTGTCGTATCGCGCCAAGTGCAATGTTCCTCTCATATAACGTGTAGTATTCAGTCTGAATATATTGAATCTGATGGTGAGCCTGCTCATCAGAGTTTGTTCTTCGTAAAGCATCTATAGACGGATTTTACAAATATGACCCATCAAAAGTCCGAGGACGCACCCGAGCGCGTCCGCAAACACTAACGCGGGCACTCCGTAAATCCATGCCTTTATACACGCGTATCTCATATCCGGCTTCCTTATCCATAAAAATTCATGCAAACGTAGTACGTAGATCATCGAATGATCAAAATCGACAGAAAACAGACATATAAACCGATAGCAAACGGGCATAATCACATAAATATCACCAAACGAGCATAGTTCACACAGTTCAATGATCCAGCACATTCTAACTACATACTAGAACTAGATTATATAAAAGGAGAGGGCGAGCTTCACCACTTCCTCGCCGGTCTTGTGCCCTTCCGGTCGGCGGCGCTGCTGTAGGCATCCGCAGCAGGAGGTGGGTCGACGTCGGAGCCGTCGGAGGAGGAGAAGGAGATGAAGATGTAGCCTTGCAAGCGCCGGACGATGCGGCCTTGCTTGCGCTTGAGCTTGGCCACCCTCGCTGCCGCCGCCGCCTCCCACTCGGATTGCTCAATGTCGAGCCGGAGCTGCGTGGCGTTGATCCTCCGGAGCCGCCGGGCGTCTGTCTCCACCGTGGTAAGTGAGCGACGGTACACCCACTGGAGGAGACACTCTTACTCGTCGGGCTCCAGCATCAGGCGGCGACGGCGGGCGGATTGCGCAACCGCAACGAACTCGTCCCCATCTCCGTTGCCCTCTGCCTCTCGCGGCGGGCGGCGCGTGCCTCCGACTTTGGATTCCGCATTCGCGGCGCCGGCGGAGCGGGCACTAGAACCCATGCTGCCCGCGCGGAGGAGCGGACGGAGGTGGAGGAGGCCGTCGGGCAGGCGAAGCAGATTGGGCAACCCGCGCAGACCCGCGCGCAGGGCGGGAAGGGCCGGCGCCGGCGTCTATGTTGCAGTGACAGGCGACAGGAGGCATCGCATCGGACACAGAGCTGCCGCCCGTATCGACCCGCGAGCGCTCAAGCGCGATACGGAGTGCCATCTCGTACTCGTCATCAGAGCTGAAGTCGGAGTAGTTGCTGGTGCTTGACATGCTCGCCAGTGCTAAGGATTGGACGGTGATTTGAGAGGCCCGGTTGGGTCAGTTTTTTTTATCGGACGGCCTGTCCGGGCGCTCTTACCTCTTCTGAATCTGGTGATTGACTTCATCTCTGCATCTACCATTGTATACTAAACTAAACAAGCACTGCCATTTCAGGCTAGCGCCATGGTTGCATAGTTGGAATTACGTACTAGATGTTACAAGTCGTTTCTGAAGATGTCCACCGAATTTGTAATTCATCCAATAGTTTCAACGCCCTTATAAAAGGCACACCTATGCCCCCGTTCGGGTAGGTTAATCGTGAGGACGATCACAAAAGTAGGTAAGAACAACAAAGCATGGACGCCTCATGATTACCAGCGCAGTTCTTGTGTTTATCGACAGTTTCTTGCCTCCCATCCATCACAATCACAACTGAGCTTCCAGATTCTGTGCAGCCATCAGCGCCTCAGTTGTAGGGAAATTTTCTTTTTGAGTTTGTAGCCCACATGAAGCAGTCAAAGCTAATGAGAGAATTGATTTGCAGATGGGAATTAAACTAACCCTAAACAGAGTCTAACTAACCTAATTAGCTGGGGGTCCCACTAGTCCGCGGCTAGTTAACGGAGTCGTTAGCGACTGATTAAACAGGAACACGTCAGCCGGTCGGGGTTAGCCGCCGGCGACCATCCGGCGCGGCGGAGTACCATTGAGAGTGCTACGAAGCGCTAGAAGGAGCTCATAGGCCTCCTGGGAGCCTCAAGAGCTCGGCTTCGCACTCGGTTCGATCAGCAGGGATGGCTAGCGATGGCGAGCTACGCGGCGGCGGTAGCGAGATCTCGTCCATGGCGGAATAGCTAGCTAGGGCTCGAACGCGAGAAGGGGAACATGAGGAAAACGGGGAGGAGCTCACGGCGCATCCGATGGAGCCATCGTCGAGCTCGGGGAAGCGTTGACGGTGGCGAATCGACGCCGGCGATCGGCGAACAGAGGCTGCGGTGACGAGCTCAAAGGCTCGCTGTGGTGCTCCCGGGCTCGTGTTCATCGGTGAGGAGATGCAGCGTGGCTTGACGGAGCTTTTCGACAACTTCGGGGGGCGAGGCGACGGCGGTGGGTGCGGTGGTTCACGGCGGCGTGCTGCGGATGCGTTCGGGGAAGAGAGCAGAGGAGGACGGGATAGTCACAGGCGAAAGAGAGAGCTAGGCCGAGGGCCCAGTTGGGCCTCAACCGAGCTTTTCACGTGGCCGGTGCGGGTCGTGAAATCCATCACTGCGCAGATTAGTACCGTACCGAAAGTTTAATTTAGACGTGACCAGTTTATTAGATTGACTCTACCTATTGCATCGCCAACACGGGGATAATGCACGGCTGTAAGTTGCGAAAGATGCCAAAGCGCACAAATAAAAGAGACCACCGAGCCCAACCCGTGACCCAGCACTATAAAGTGCACACGGATGAAAAGATGGCCGCGGTAGTTTTGCAGCCATTGAAAATAAATAAAGAATCCTTCAAATTTTAATCCACACTAAACAACAGTACAAATCTCATAAAAATAAAAACGGCCACATGTTTGACCGACTTCAAATGAAAATTTAGGCAACTAGAGAAGTCATATCCGACATTTTCTCCCTACTGTCCTTGTGTATATATGTACCTGGCTACTAGCTAGTTACTGTTCACTCATCACCATTTGGCGATTGTGCGATGTGATCTATGTAATGAAATGGAATGGAATCTTGAAGATTTAGAGCAAGCCATCATGAGATGACCGTCTTGAGCCTGTAGTTCTTGACGATGCCGCTGTACACGACGAAGTTGAGCGTGCACATTGCAGCCATGGCCCAGAAGAAGTAGTCAAGGTGGCCCTTGTTGAGGTCATCGGAGATCCACCCGGGGCTGTCCCCCGTCGCCGTGAAGGCCTCCACGATGGCGTAGATGAAGGAGCTCATGTAGCTCCCCAGCGCGATGGTGAGCAGAGCCAGCGACGTGCACATGCTCTTCATGGTGTCCGGCGACTCGTCAAAGAAGAATTCTAGCTGCGCGATGTAGCAGAAGACCTCCCCGCCGGCAAGGAAGAAGTACTGGGGCAGCTGCCACGAGATGCTGATCTCTTCCCCACGCGCCGCGCTGTCGAGCCGCTTCATTTCCACGAGCGCTGCCACCGCCATGGTGAGCGCCATGAGGAGCCGCCCTGCACCCATCCGCTGCAGCTGCGACGGCTCGCCGTCACCGCTCGAGGAGAAGCTCCTCAACGCCGGCACGATCACCTTGTTGTAGAGGAGCACCCATGTCATGACGCTGATCACCTCGAAGGAGGCCAGCGACGCCGCGGGCACCGACACCGACAGGATGGTCATTTCCATGGCGCTGCCCTGCTGCACGAACGTGGTGTTCATCTGCGAGAAGGCCGATGACACGATGACGCTGGTGATCCACACGGGCAGCAGGCGGAGGAGGATCTTGAGCTCCTCTACCTGAGTCACGGTGCACAGCTTCCACGAGGTCGCTGCCTCCGGCCTCTCCTCCATGTCCGACTGCGTGACGATGGCCGCCTTGTCGAGGAACTTGAAGTCGCTGGTGTGCGCGATCTTGTGCTGGGGCGAGTCGATCTTGTCGCTGACCTCGTAGAGGTGTCCGGCTTCGGCGGGCACCTTGACGCTGATCTTCTTGCACGCGGCAGCGACGACCTGGCAGAGGCTCTTGAGTGGGGTGCCGGCGGGCATGCGGCGCTTGTACATGGGCGTTGCGAGCACGAACGCGGCGAAGGCGAGCGCGATGCAGGCGGTGGCGATGCCGAAACCGAGGCCCCAGCTAACGTTCTGCTGGATCCAGACGAGGAACACGCCGGAGATGATGGGGCCGAAGCTCACGCAGAGGTAGAACCAGCTGAAGAAGGACGCCCTGCCCTCCCGGTCCGCCGCGCTGTCGTCGTCGAACTGCTCCGCGCCGAACGGCAGAAGCGACGAGCGCACCCCGCCGCACCCGATAGCCACGAGGTACAGCCCCACGAAAGCCACGGTCTGCGAGCTCAGCCCCCACGTGCTGGCGGTGCCGGCGCACGACGCGCCCGCCGCGCACATCGCCGCCGTGGTGGTGGGCACGAACGCGGAGAAGGTGACAAGCATCATGCCGAGAAGGTAGACGACGAGGGAGACGAGGATGGTGTTGTAGTTGCCCCAGAAGGAGTCGGCGATGATGGCGCCGAAGACGGGGGTGAGGTAGCTGGTGCCGAACCAGGTGGCGACGTTGGAGGCGCTGGCGAGGTTGGTGCCGTGGAGGACGGTCTCCAGGTACACCACCAAGTTCGTGGAGATTCCGTTGAACGCCGTGCTCTCCAGGCATTCGAACACTGCACCAACAATGGCGAAACTTCAGTTAAACCACTAGCTCCTCTCCAGTTAATCTACATTTATGGTAACCGGAAAAACAATCAGAAGAACATGTAGCTTTGCTTACATAGAATTACTGCTGGTGCCTTGCTGCCGCCGCGCTTCTTGTGCTTCAGGAGCGGGGCCTGCAGCTGCAGGCTGTCATCGTCTTGAGCCTTTGGGCCATGACTCTGTAACAGAGATAGATTGCAGGAACTGTTAGGAACCAGAACGGAATCTGTATATTTCTTAACAAAATGCATCTGTATGACGAGTTCTGGATATGATGCTGCAGGAACGCTGTGATGTGGATGTGGTTGTGTGATTAGGATATGCATGCGGTATTAACCACGTGTTAAAAACCATTTGGTCCTTTTTCTTGTCTCTGTTCTTGTAAGTTAGACCCGGTCTAATGGAGGTGCACAAATGCTCTTCTTGTGTTGACGGATGCTGAAGCGTGGTTCTGGATTTTGCATTTCAGTTTTCACTCTACTGATCCTCCTTCTAGAACGAACGGCGGGCAGCACCGGAGGAGGATGGTGGTGGCAGGGAGCTGATCGTTACCTCTGGCAGAAGCGTCGCGCGCTCGCCTCTCTCCATGGCGTCCATGTCGGATGTCGCCGACGAGCTCTGTGTCTAGCGGCTAGCTTTCAGTTTGAGCTGTGAGCTTTTTCTTGGCTCGCCTCAGGCTGCTGCTGCTGCTCTGTCTGTCTGCTGCTGCTGCTGTGTTTCTGCTGCGAGACGAAGCTTATATAGCAAGCAGGATCAACTTGGACATGGACAGGATCCAGTGGCTAATAATAATCAAATCTCTCTCACCAACAACTGCTCATGCGTGCGCGCATCGAGTTTGTTCTCAGTCGCAGCGCACGACTGCCGCGAAGTTTCGACGCAGTAGGTGGCGGCTAGCTAGGTGGCTGCAGCCTGCAGGCACAGGTTGCATGCAGCCACTCATCGCCGGTCGCCGGTCTCCAGAGTGTGTGCCATGTCGGATTGTTTATCTAGTAATAAAACGTGGTGATTTGCTTGGCGCCGGACGGAAGGGGGACTGAACTGGGCGAGGCGCCAAGTTGGGATCACAGGGACAGACGGGTCGATGATGTCTCATCCAGTGGCGCGGTAGGTGCAGAGGCTGAGAAGGATGACGAGCTGATTCTGTCAAACGGAGAGAACGATGGTAAGTCAAACTTCTCGTCGACTACCGCCAAGGCTGCGTGATCCAGTATCGTGTACTAGTATTTTCGTATCCATTCAGTTTGTAGGTGAGCTTCTGAACTGTTCCTTCCTTGATTTGGATTTGAAAGCAAGAAAACAAATGTCAGTCAATCAATGTGTGCTGAAGAGTGCAGCAGTGTATTTGACCCCCTCGAGGACCACGAACGGTCTGTATGCACCTTGCTCAACGATGACCCCAGCTCAACTCTAAGGTCATATGCGTTCGACTTCACCTAGCGGCTGGCACTTGTTCAGCAAAAATGCTAGACGCCAGCCCGTCTGTAATCCTCTGTAAAATATTTCCGTACGTCTAGCAAAGCCCTTTGTTCAGCACCTACACCTCCATCAACTAAAAAGTACAGTCAGGCTGCGAAAAGTGCAAATGGTGGACGAGCTCCACGGAGGATTTTAAAAGAAAACATATTTCTACATAAAAAATACATACATAAATACATATATAACACGATAATGGAAATTTTCATAACAATATACTTTCATACGTGGCATAGAAAAAAAACAAATGTGTCCAAGAAAATGGGCCTTTTTGTTGTTGTTGTTGGGCCAGGATTTTGTTTTATTTTGTGCAGCGTGCAAATCATAATATTTTTGAACTAAAATTTACAGATCCGTCACGAACATGTACAAGTTGTCACCTTTTTTCTTGTTAACTTGTTAATATCATTTTTGAATCATTTGAAATAAAGTCCTCTGATGAACCCGTTCACCAAAACTTCACACTCAGTCAGGCCGCTCTTTCTTTCTACATCTACACTTTCCTTCTTGCCTTTTCCCTCCACTTTGGGTGAGAGCATCTCCAACAGCCGCGCCAAACTAGCGCCGCGCCGTAAAATTTCCCGTTTTAGCGCGCGCGCAACCGGAATAGTTGCTCCAGCGGGCGCGCGAAAACAGCGCGCGCGGCATATGTAGTTCAGCGCGCGGGCCGAAACTCAATCGCGCGCCGCTTATTTGCTGCGCCCGCTCCCGCGCACTGGACTCTCGCGCGCTCGCTCGCACCTCCCACCCCCATCCAGCCGCGCCGCCACCGCCGACCGCGCCACTCGACGACCGTTCCGGCGCTTCCCCGGCCTATCCCGCCCCCACGGTGGCTTCTCCGGCCCCCCTCTAGTCCCGCCGCCCCTCGCGCGCGCTGGTCCTCCGACGAACAGCGCCCGTGAGGTGTTCGACAAAACGCCTAGAAGGTATGTATTGCTCAAAAGCCATGAATTTCGTGCATGTTGATTTTAGTTTTTTATAGCATAGTATTGAACATTGTAGATGAGTTCGTCGTATGATTCTTCCGAAGAAGAATTTGATATGGAAGAGGAGGAGGATCTTGCAATCATCCTAGCTATGCATATCAATAAAAAACCGAAGCACAGTGGTTCGGTTATGGGTCGGCAGAAAATGTGGAGGGATAGGATCGATGCCCACAACAGATTGATCAGGCATTATTTTGCGGAGAATCCCACATACCCCGAGTTGTATTTTCGTCGCCGGTTTAGGATGAGCACCGAGTTGTTCAGACGCATTGCAGAGAAACTAGCAAGCCATGACCGCTTTTTTCAGCAAAGGAGGAATGCCGCCAGAGAGCTCAGGCATAGCACTTTTCAGAAGGTGACAACCACTTTACGTATGTTGGCATACGGTATACCGGCTGATCTAGTTGATGATCACTTGGCTATGGGTGAGAGCCAAGCCATCATGTGTGTCAAGCACTTCGCAGTGGGAATTGTGCAAGTGTTTGGCAAGGAGTATTTGAGATCTCCCAATGCTGAAGACGTCACAAGGCTATTGGCGATGAACAAAGTTCGCGGCTTTTCTGGCATGCTTGGCTCAATAGATTGCATGCATTGGAGTTGGAAGAATTGTCCAAAGGCATGGCATGGACAATTCCACGGCCAAAAAAAGGGTTCCACTATAATCCTTGAAGCGGTGGCCGATCAAGAGGCTTGAGCTTCATGAGCCGAGCCGCCTCCGCCGCCTCGCGGTCAGACTGCTCAATGTCAATCCGGAGCGCCTTGGCGTTCTTCCGCCGGAGCCGCCACACATCCTTCTCCATGGTCGTAAGCGACCGGCGGTAGACCCATTCGAGGAATCGTGCGTCCTCGTCGGGCTCCGCCTCCATCCCGCGGCGGCGCATGGACTGCTCCGCTTCCCTCCTCTCCCTTTGTCGTTGCCGCTCGCGGTGGCGGCGCGCGCCTCTGATTCCAGCGTGCGCGTCCGGGACGGCGGGGCGGGCACAAGCACCCACCATTGCCTACGTGGGGGAGCAGCAGCCGGCGGGGGCAGGGGACGGCGCAGGGGATGCGCGGACTATGCATGACGCATGTCGGATCTGCGCACAGGCCGAGAGGGACTAGCGCCGGCGTCCGAGCTGCGCCGGCGGGGAGGCTGCAGATCTGGAACCGCCCCCGGTCTCCACCTTGGACCACTCCAAGGCGATGCGGAGGGCAAGCTCATAGTCTGTATCCAAGTCAGAGCGGCTGCCGGAGCTCGACATTGTGCCGGATTTGATTGGAAACGGTGCGGGGAGAGGAGAGGATGGAGCGAGAGAGGAGAGTGAGTGAGCTAGGGTTTCGGAGCGATGAGCCGGATGGTTTTTTTTTTGGGATAGTCGTGGGGTCGGTGGTGGTCCAGGCTTGTCAGGCGGACACGCCCGGGCTACCCCATAACCGACCCATATTTGGTTTGGATATGAGGGGTGCCGGTCAGCCCGGTCGTCTGAGGCCCATTTGAGGCGTACGTCTAGGTCAAAATAACATGACTGGGCGGGCAACCCGGGCGTTTGAGGCCGATTTGGGGCGTCCGGCTGTAGATGCTCTTAGAGCATCTTCAACCGGGCATAGCTCATTTGTTTGCGTCGTAGCCATCCCTCTTACATCCAATCCCCCAAATCCATACAATGTCATACAATGTAGATCAACACACATAGATAAATTCAACACATAGCATACAATTGAACATAGCAAGTTCATCATTACAACTTGACATAGCAAGTTCACAAAATATGGACACTTCGACTACCATAGCATTGCTAGATCTACACTAGATAGATACTTCATCACTTCCTTGCCAGGCCCTTCCCCTTGGCGTCGGCGTTAGTAGGCGTTGAAGTCCTTGTCATACGCGTCAGCATCCGGAGGGCCATCGTCGTCGCTAGAGGTGCTGGAGGACTCGGACGAGATGGGTGGTCCGGCCAGATATCGGGTGGGGTGGGGCCTGCTCCTTGTCAAGGCGGCTAACTTTAGCCGCAGCGACCACCTTCTCCTTGGCGAGGCGCTCGGATTCATCGAGCCACAATGCATTGGCATTTTTGCAGTGACGGATGAGTACATTTTGCTTCACTTTTTACCCCTTATTTTTGCGTCATAGTCATAGGATTTTTAGAATTTTATCGCATTCGCGCTACCTATTTTGTTGTTTTTGTCAAAATCTCAAAGGAGTAGGAGATTTAAGCATTGATTGGAAATCACCTATTTCTGGGTGAACACCATGCTAATTGATGTAATATAACCTAACATGCGGAGAGAAAATCAAAGTGGGAAGAAAACCAGCAGCGCAAGCCTTACCAGGAGAGAAGACGGTGTGCAGTACGACCAGCTCCCCATGCTCAACGATTTCATCCACATGAGATCGGATCTCGCGTTCGGCAAACAGAGAGGCCACAACCATGAAACGGGAGTAGAAAATCACCTCCAAGAGGGATCTAGAGGGGTAGTCGGCGGAAGGGCACCCCCACACCATCACCTCAACAAAGGAGACTACGACATCAACTATCATCACCATCCACATCCTTGCCATCGACCCCCTCCATCCATTTCTTTGTAATATAGAACCCTAGTGTGAATTCATGTGCATTTTGCATTAATCATCCATCTGTAATTGCCACGAACATCATGATGATGTTTATTATCTCTATTTCTGAGTAGAACCCTAGTTCCCGGGGATAAGGAGGAACCCTAGTATGTGTATGAACGATACCGATAAGTGGCAATATTTTTCTTATATGTTTGCGTTAATTATTCTTCATTATGTTATGTGAAATCAATCCCACATTTGCCTTAGTGGACATGAAGGATGTTACTATCATTGGGAAGCGGGGATGTTGAGGTAGTGTTGTGACAGATGTTATCTCCCTCCTTTGCCATGCTATGATAAGGGAAATAACAGAGACCCCAAAGCCTTAATCCGCGTCCACTGGAAGACCCTCGATCATCATTGCCTGCACCTGCAGGAGGGGATGGTGGTGGCATGCGTGATACAGAGTTGCGGCAGTATGCATGTATATTTATTTGGCTCTGCCAACACATTAAACATATAACATGGATTGGTCAACCGAGAATTGTGCTTGTGCGTAATAAAATAACATGCATACCAGTGGTGAATCTGGATTCCTTAAGAATCTCTTAGCCCTATTGCAGTTTCCATCATTTTTCATTACTCTTTTGTTCTTTACTACTTTTCTAGCAACATACTTCAGTCCTCTTTTAAACACTCTTGCGGAGTTTCTTCCTTCACAAAGTTTTTGCTTTGGATCCCAAATAACTTGCGGGCACTAAATGATATACCTCTATAAGAGGCAAAGGCCATTTCCTAAGCTCTTTGTGGGATCAATACTCTTACTTTGAAAGGGCTACAACTGTATCTTGTATACTTAAGACATCAAGCTTTTTTTGACGTTGTTGTCGGGGAGCTATGTGCCTTTGGTCTTTGTTTTGAGTTTTGGTTTGTTTTGTGTACTAAGTTTCTTCACAGTTTCTAAGAACTATGGACGAGTTCAAACATTTATATCAAGGGCCATGTCCATTTTCCCCCGTAATTTGTGCCCCTATCATCTTTGCCCTAAAAAATTAATGTGCTCAACAGGTGTTTCTCCCGATTCGTTTCTGTCTGAAAACAAATCACAGGACGCACAGATACATAATGAGCCGGCCCATTAGCGTACAAACAGCCCGCCCCAGTAGTAAATATTGCCCTAAAGGATTCGAACTCAGCCGAGAATTGTGCTTGTGCGTAATAAAATAACAAGCATACCAGTGGTGAATCTGGATTCCTTAAGAATCTCTTAGCCCTATTGCAGTTTCCATCATTTTTCATTACTCTTTTGTTCTTTACTACTTTTCTAGCAACATACTTCAGTCCTCTTTTAAACACTCTTGCGGAGTTTCTTCCTTCACAAAGTTTTTGCTTTGGATCCCAAATAACTTGCGGGCACTAAATGATATACCTCTATAAGAGGCAAAGGCCATTTCCTAAGCTCTTTGTGGGATCAATACTCTTACTTTGAAAGGGCTACAACTGTATCTTGTATACTTAAGACATCAAGCTTTTTTTGACGTTGTTGTCGGGGAGCTATGTGCCTTTGGTCTTTGTTTTGAGTTTTGGTTTGTTTTGTGTACTAAGTTTCTTCACAGTTTCTAAGAACTATGGACGAGTTCAAACATTTATATCAAGGGCCATGTCCATTTTCCCCCGTAATTTGTGCCCACTATCATCTTTGCCCTAAAAAATTAATGTGCTCAACAGGTGTTTCTCCCGATTCGTTTCTGTCTGAAAACAAATCACAGGACGCACAGATCCATAATGAGCCGGCCCATTAGCGTACAAACAGCCCGCCCCAGTAGTAAATATTGCCCTAAAGGATTCGAACTCAGCCGCTCAAGCTAGAGCACTCAAAGTGCTAGCCACTAGACCAAGCAAGCCTTGGTGTCTAGTTAGCAGTGCGAAATTTTAAATTTAGCTAGGAATCGCCCGAGAGATACTGAGAGGAAAATATTTTTTAAAAGTAAATATATTTTAGAACATGAAAATTTTGCAAAGTTGTTAATAAAAGGCTGAAACTCAAACATTTTTTAAAAGAACAATATTTATCTTTCTATTTTTTTTAAACCTGGGTATTTTTTAAAACACAAACAATTTTTTAAAACTAGGAGGTACTGTTAAGATTGTTTTTCGAATTTGCATACATTTGAGAAACAAAAATATGTTTTGAACTTTAAATTTGAAAAGGCAAACATTTTTTTAAAACATATATATATTTTTTAAAATGGGAGGTACTGTAGCTAAATTTCTTTAATCTATACCTATTAATAAAACTTGGCGAATTTTTAAAATATGCCAACCTGATGCATTGTTTTAGTCTCACTTGGCCAGTGACTCCCGTCAAAATGCATGAGGAGTCCAACTAAGATTTCATGGTCTATCTGACACAAACTATTCAGTTTACACGATGACACATACGTATATCATGTGCAGTGCTTTTTCCTATTATATTAGCCAGATTATTAAAAGAACTTTGTTTAACGTTCTTGATCTTCGTCGGACATGAAGGCGACTCAACAATCCAGTTTTTGGACCTGGCCAACCTTGGTTAGTGACAGCTGGTACCGCGACCACCGGCGACGAGGACGCCAAAGACGGCAAGCGGAAACATGTGTCTGATCTTATATTGAAATGGAGGATGTGAGGATGAGGAATTAGTCATGTTTATTATGTTATGGGCATTAGGTGATGTCTTTAGCAATGCTCAGCGGGTAAAGGGCTTGCGAGGGTTGTTTTCTCCCGTTGCAATGCACGGACATGTTTGCTAGTAGAAATAACCTTTGATGTCGTTTTTGTCCGGTCAAAGGGGTTTGACCGTCATCAAGACATCTCTTGTACATAGTTAACCCTCTGTGCATGTTTCACATACACGTAGGACCTAACCTTGGAAAAAGAAAAGAAAAAACTATCTCTCTCTCACACACACCTCCCCCCTCTCTCTTACAGGTGGACCCACCCTAGAAAAAGCCTCTCTTCTTTCTGCCTTCTCTCTCTTCCTCCAGAGCACGCACGAGCATGCCGGAGAGCAGGCCTTCTTAGAGCATCTCCAGCCGTTGGCCCCCCAGGAGACGCTAAAATTCGCCCCCTGGGGGCGCACCGGCGCAAACCGCGTGCTGCGGGCGTGATGCCCCTAGTCGAGGCGCCCAGGTTTTTTTAAAAATATTTAAAATACGGCACAAACACGGCGTAAATTCAACCAAACTTCGGCGAGTTCATATATATTTAAAATATTTTACAAAAAAGGAAAAAAACGCTACTAGGCCGCCGTCTCCCTCGCCGCTCCTCACCGCCCGCCGCCCTTGCAGTTCTACATGCCGAGGGGGCTGTAGAACCGCGTGTAGTCGCCGCCGTCATCGTCGTCGCTGTCGCCTCCTCCGCGACTGCCGTCCCTGCTGCAACCCTCCCCCGGTTAGCGCCGCGGGTTGGACGGTCCAGGAGCGTCCTCGTTCGTCGTCGCTGTCGAGGATCACGACGCCATGCTCGTCCTCGCGCCCACTTTTGCGGGCGGCTATCTCCGCCAGGGCCCGGTGCTGCCGAACCATTTCGTCGCGGAGGTAGTCCTCCCGCGCCCACTATAGGGATCCTCGTCGGAGAAGCCGCGCCGGGTTATCTCCTCGTACTTCGCGGGGAGGCCGGGCTCCGACTTGGGCTTGACAAGGACGAGGCAGCCAGAGGCGGGGGTGGAGTCGCCGATGCGGACGCTGGAGCAACAGGTGCGCCGGCTGACCAGCGTGTCCTGGGGCTCCGGCTTGACAGGGCGGAGGCAGGGAGAGCCGGATGAGCGGCCGGACAAGGAGGAGGACGCCCCGGGGTCCATGCGCCTCGGCGTCCACGAGCTCCCACGTCGGCGAGAGAAGGACGGGGGAGCGGGGTACTCCAGCCTCGGCGTGTTGCCGCCCTCGTTGTACTCGAGGACGACCTCCAACGTGCGGCCGGGCACGCCCACCATCGGCGCCGCCCTTCGGAGTTGAGCCTTTCGGAGGGCACGACGCCGTTGGTGGCCTCGAGCTGCTCGGTGTGGCGGCGGCGGAAGTAAGGCTCCTAGAGCGGGCTGTCGGGGACGTACCGTGGACCTTCCCTCACCGCCCGCGGCAGGGAGGCGCAGATACGCGCGATCTCTGCACGCCGCACCGCCCCAGTGGGCGGCGGTGGCACCAGGACCCCGCCGACGCTCATTCTCCACGCCCCGGGCACCCGCATGTCCGGCGGGACCCGGGTACTCGGCCTCGAAGAGGAGCCGAGCCTCGTCCTCATGAAGGTGGCGGCGGGCGAAGCCGTTCGCCGCCGCGCCGTCTCCTGGGAAGCACTCGGCCATGCTTTCAACTGGAAAGGCAAGAGGGGAGGGAAGAAAGGGGGAGAAATGGCGCGTCGGCGGTGGAGACTCTGTGCGTGTCACCGGCGCGTTGGGGGTCGGTTTATATAGGCGGAGGCGCCGCGCGTACGTGTGGCTGCCGCGTGCATGCGTGGCGGGCGAGGGGACGCGCGTCGTCCGGTCTTCACTGCGCCGCTCGTGAGGCATCAATGGAGGAGGCTGACCGGCGCGACAGCTTTGGCATTGATTCGTCACGGAAAATGAGGCGATGAGGACGACGAAGCGGCGAGAAGAGAGACGAGTCGCTGGCAAGGAGGGCCCGCGCTGTTTCGCGCCAAAAAGATTCGCCCGACGCCCCCGAGCGCCCCCAGCGCGCCGGGTTCGGGTTGGGTCTGCCGGCGCCAATTTTGGCCCGAGCCGGCGAAAAATGGGCCCTTGGGGACGTGACTGGGCCGATTTTTCGACACCGGCGGCCGAAAAGTCGCCTGGAGGGCCTTGTTGAGGGCGCGGCTGGAGATGCTCTTATTCCTGCCTTCTATCATGCCGCGCCGAGTGCAATGTTTTTCTATGTGACAAACTAAGCAGGTTACCAATAGGAAGATGAACCACCTCTCTTGTCCATTCCATAGGAAGATGAACCACCTCTCTTGTCCATTCCATTAACAAACTGCTTGTTCTTCTTTCCTCTACTTGGTGATATTGACTCCATCTTTGTATCTCCCATTGTCATTTCAGGTTAGCATGAATGGTTCGGATTACGTACTAAGCATAACACATTATCCCTTATCCCTTAAGACGTCCACGGAATTTGTAATGTATCCAACTGTTTCAACGCCCTTATAAAAGGCACATATATTTTCCAGTTTGCATCAGGTTGATTGTGATGAGGATCATTAAAAATAGGTAAGAACAACAAAGTCAATAGTTCAACTGGTTTCTTGTACCGATGCACCAACAAACTCGGAGAAGTTGCATAGTTTTGACACCTCAAATTTACCATTACAGTTTTCGTGCTCATACTTCATAATCCTCTTTGTGTGAGAACAAAGAACACATGCGACAAGAGATATGTAATAAATGAACGTGTTGAACGGTGAAATACATGATTCAATTCTTGGTCTCTTTTAATGAATAGGTTGAACGCTTGCATGTTTAGGAGAAACTTGGAATTCCGATCATAGGGTAGTTCCCGTTTCGTGGTTGTTGAGAGATCCCAAAGCTCGGCTATATTAAATTTCTAAGAGGAATAGAGCGACACAATCAGATGTGAACTTAAAAAACCAGGTTTTTCTTTTGAGTTTGTAGCCTGCTTGAAGAAATCAGAGCCAATCATAAAATCAATTTGCAGACAGATGTGAATTTACCTAGTCCTATTTAGAATACTGATCGTGTTTCCGCGAACGGGTTGGTACAACTAATTCCTGTACATTTATCTTACCAAAATCCAACCACACCCATATTATCTGACCTGTGATTGATTTTGACCCAAGATTTGGAAAGTTTGGTGGACAAGTTGGTGAACAGGAGTGCTAAGCCATTAAGATGCATGGAAGAATATCAGGGACCACAAAGAAATGGGTGCATCTCATATCGTTGTCGATTTATTTTGGATAAATTGACCTTGTCCTGGTATGTAGATTCAAAGGAGGATAAATTAACCTTATCTTGGTATCCATGAGTATGACATAGTGTTCACCAATAACTTGAGCCGACATAAACCATGGACGGCACGCGTTCAATCAGTCACCTACTTATGCTTAAATTTCTTTCCCTGGAGTACTGCACATGCATATTTGTCAATTGAGTTTGGAAGGAAGAGATGGAACATGACACCTGGATATATGGAATCCTTAATATTCAGTTCTTGGAGCTTGCACAGCATAATCTTCTTCGGATAAGAAACCAGGAAAAGAGCACAAAGCACATTTGCAGTCAAAGCTAGTTCTAAATTTCTCCGCATTGTTTGACGAATCGTCTCAATCTAAACCCGTCTCTTTCAAAAAGGGCAAAAAAGCGCATTCTGCATGAAAAGGAACACGTTCTACTAAAAGAAGCAGTATGTTGAATAGAATAAATCTTTGTTGTCAACATACATTGCCTTGATTTTCTTTCTAGTAAGCGATGTGTTGTGAACTGCAGTTGCTTTCACTCTTTTAGACTCCAGATATTGACGCCGTGAAGTGAAATTTTCTCTTAGTGCAGTTCAGCAAGTCAGACTAAGGGATCAAACTAGCTGCACCGGACAGGAGAGAAAACACGCAATTTCAAAGACTTCAGAGTTCACAATAATAATAAGGAACAAATTGCAAATGAGAAGGACCAAAAATTAAAATTGAAATTTGATAGGGGCCGCGCGAACGCGTACCCCCTCTACCATAAATTATGACGTCCACTCTCCCTCAAAGGGGAGATGGTAGGCCAACGCGCCCACAAAGTGCAATGTGGGCCACTAGCCTAGGCCATTACTCTTCTTGATCAGCCATAGACCCCGTCCAGGTAAGTGAGTTTCAAGGTTGCCCAATGCCCTGCTAATATAGGATGCGCTGCCTCTGCTACCTCCTTCCACGGGCGATGCGGTACTAAACGAAACGAAAGTGTGCCTTGCCTGGTGCTCCCTGCGGCTTTTCAAGGACGAGTTCGAACGGGCCACTGTGTATGGGCCTATTGGTACCAAGTACCAACCGGGCCAAACTGGCATCGGAAAAAGAAAAGAGTTAACCAGGTCGATGTGATCATTTCCCTCAAAAAAAAAGGTCGATGTGATCATCCTCCTGTGGCACGGTAGGTAGGTGCCAAGTCCCAGGAGGAGCAGCGGCTGAGAACTGAGATCGGATAGGAGATGTGTAGATTCTGTCAAAGTGTCAAACGGAGAACGATGACAGGTCAAACTTGTCGCCGAATACCGCCACGGCTGCGTGATCCTATAGTTTGTTCCCCCTTCTCATTCTTCAGTTTCCAGGTGAGCCTCAGAACTGTTCCTTCCTTGATTAGTAGGAGGATGCAAATCGATAGGTTTTTCTGTGCTAACGACCAAATGTCAGTCAATCGGTGTGTGCTGAAGACTGCGCCAGTGTATTTGAACGGGTTGTCCTCTGCTCTGAAGTCATACGCACCCGTTAGGCTCAGCACCTGCAGCAGCTCAACGAAGTGTGCAATTTGTAGGCAGGGAAGTTTCAGAAAAAGTGTGCAATTTACAGGCAGAGAGACGGAAGAAGTTAGCTCTTCTTCTTCCATCCAGACGCTCTCGTTTTGCCTTTTTGCTTCCACTTTACCCAGAAGACTCTCCACCACATTCAGATTGACAACGACTTCCAGGCTGCAAAAACCTCCCAACTCTGAACTCTAAAGAACCTCTCAGTCTAGCGTCAGGACTCTGTGCCGACACGCACTGACTGAAGTTCTTATCCTCCTCTTTATTCGTTTCTTGCCAAGGGCAGTGCCTTTTATCTAATGCAAAGAATGTAGTAAAAATATATTCATTCTAAATATTACTCCCTCTGTTCACTTTTATAAGACATTTTAGACAGCTGAGATTGAACTGTTTTGGGTGTTGTCTTAAATGTCTAAACGGTCTTACAAAAGTGAACGGAGGGAGTACTCTGCTTGCACTTCCACTACACCGTACGGTTCTACTACACTGAAACTGTCTTCCTCTTCTTTGTGATATTGCCCCCCTTATCTCCCATTCTTTTAAACTAAAGAAGCACTGTCATTTCTTGTTGGCATGCATGGCTAGGATTACGTACTAAACATAGCGCGTTATTCTGAAGATGTCCACGGAATATGTAATGCATCCAGCTGTTTCAACACCCTTACAAAAGGCACATATATGTCCCCGTTGGCATCAAGTTAATCGTGAGGACGATCACAAAAGTAGGTAAGAACAAGAAAGTCAATAGTTCATCTACCTATGTATGCTCTACTGGTTTCCTACAGCGAATCAGCGATGGACCGATCGACAAACTCGGACTTGAGATGGAAAAGCTGCAAAGCTTGGACACCTCATGTTTACCAGTACAGTTCTTGTGTCCATACTTCATAATCCTCTGTATGAAAACAAAGAACACGTGCCACGAGAGACATGTAATGAATGAATGTGTTGAATGGTGAAAATTGCTTCCTGTCAATGCATGATTAATTCCTGGTCTCCTCTTCTAAACCTAATGAGTAGACTGAAAGCTTGCATGTTTACGAGGAACTTGGAATTCTGATCACAGGATCGTTCCCGTTTTGTGGTTGTTGAGAGATCCGAAAACTGAGCTATATTTAATCTACAGGAGGAATACAGCTACGCAATTCTGATCTGAACTAAACCAAGTTTATTGACAGTTTCTTGTCTCTCCCTTCCTGCTGTTCTGCGCAGTCATCAGCATCTCAGTTGTACGCAAATTTTCTTTTGAGTTTGTAACTTGCTTGACGCAATCGGAGCCAATCATACAATCAATTTGCAGCCAGATATGAATTTTACCGAGTCTTTTTTTTTGGTATACTTTATGCAACTACTAAGTCTTGTTTCCGCGAACGGGTAGGTACAACTAATTCATGTATGTTTATCTTACTAAAACCCAACCACACCCATATTATCTGACCTGTGTTGATTTTGACCCGAGATACCATCATTGGAAAAGTTGGTGGGTAAGTTGATGAAAGGGATTACTAGCCATAAACATGCATGGAAGAATATCAGTACAAATTAAGAAAACGAGTGCATCTCAGATTTGTTCTCTGATTTATTCTGTATAAAATTGACCATATCCTGGTATCTAGATTCAAAGGAGGATGAATTGACATTATCCTGGGTTACTGGTATCCAGAAGTATGACAGTGTTCAACAATAACTCGAACTGACAGAAATCATGCACCACAAAATTTCAACCAGTCACCTACTTATGGTTGAATATCTTTCCAAGGAGTATGACACCCGGATATCCATACTTGCCTCAGACCATTGCACAAAGCCTGGAAAGTTCAGTAAATAAACAATTTGCACATGGCTAATGCTACGGATAAGTACTGGAAGAAGCTCCCTCTTTATGCTATCACCTTCCCAGATCGGAGGTGATTGCCCCGGTGTGGATGAGGACGAGGACCGGATAAGAGGTGCCGCTGCCGCCTCGCTCACTGCTACTGCGCCGCGTCGGTGGATTTTGGTCTCATCTATTTACAGAACTTTGTGAAATGCATGCTGTCGTTATTATTCAGATTTTGCAGCTTGCACGGGATAATCATAATCTTTTTCAGATAAGAAACCAGGAAAAGTACAGAAAGCGCATTTACAGTCAAACTAGTTCAATTTTTTTCTCCTCTTAGTTTGATGTATCGTCTCGATCTAAACCTGTCTCTTTCACAAAGGAAAAACCGAGTTATGTATGAAAGGGAACACGTGCTACTACGAGAAGCAGTATGTTGAACGGAAGAAATCTTTGGTGTCAACTTTCGGTGCCAGGTTTTTCTTCCTAGTAAACCGGGTTTCTTCTTTTTTACTATACACAGTAGGGCAAAGCCCCACTTCATAAGCCAGGTTTCTTTTTCTAGTATATATAAGCAATCTGATGTGAACTATAGTTGTTCTTCAGACTTCAGAGATTGACGCCGTGCAGTCAAATTTTGGACAGTTGGACTGGCTATTTCAAGAAAAGAAAAAGGTTGAGCTATCAGCAATTTCACTTCTCCCGTCTCATTACCAGTATGATCTTCACCTCTACCGTATCATTACCAGTATGCTCGCTCTTAGTGCAGTTCAGCAAGTTCAGACTTCAGTGCGTACTGGTAATACATAGCAGACAATAGAAACAAACCCAAGGTCACCGAAAACCTTTTCTAGAGGAAAAAGATCACTCTCGCACAGACGAAGGATCAAACTCCCAAACAGAATGTGCAAACCTTAAACATACTTGGCCCCACTACAACACTGTAAATGGAAAAAAGCCCAAGGTCACCTACAGTTTCCGACTAGAAATCATTCTGAAATTGACCAAAACTTAAAATTAATATTTGACAGGGGCCGCGCGTATGCATACCCCTCTATTACAAATTATGACGTCCACTCTCCCTTAAGGCTTTGTTCGGTTATACCTCCTCACAGGGGGATTAGGGTGGATTGGAGGAGGTTTTGACTTATAGAGGGTGTAATCCCTGCCAATCCCTGCCAAACCCCTCCATTTTCCCTGTCAACCGAACAGGCCCTAAAGGGGATATGGCCTTAAAAGGGGGATGGTAAGCCAGCGCATCCAGAAAGTGCAATGTGGGCCACTAGCCTAGGCCATGGCTCTTCTTGATCAGCCATAGACCCCGTCCAGGTAAGTATGTTTCAAGGTTGCCCTATGCCCTGCTTATTGGTACTAAACGAAAATATGCCTCGTCTGGTGTTTTGTTTGTTGCTGGTTTCCGGGACGAGGAATTCGAATAGGACACCGTGTATGGGCCTATCGGTGCCAACCGGGCCAGACTGGCATTGGAAAAGAGTCACCCGGGTCGATGTGGGCCAGCCCGAGAGTTTGTCAGCGGTTTGAGAGGCCCGGTTGAGTCGGGTCTTTTTATCAGACGGCCTGTCCGGGCGCTCTTACCTCTTCTGAATCTGATGATTGACTTCATCTCTGCATCTACCATTGTATGTACGTACTATACTAAACTAAACAAGCACTGCCATTTCAGGCTAGCGCGCATGGTTGCATAGTTGGAATTACATGCTAGTAGCCGTTACGCGTCGTTTCTGAAGATGTCCATGGAATTTGTAATTCATCCAACAGTTTCAACGCCCCCGTTTGGGTAAGTTAATGGTGAGGACGATCACAAAAGTAGGTAAGAACAACAAAGCTTGGACGCCTCATGTTTACCAGCACAGTTTTTGTGTTTATTAATAGTTTCTTGCCTCCCATCCATCACAATCACAACTGAGCTTCCAGATTTCACAATCACAACTGAGCTTCCAGATTCTGTGCAGCCATCAGCACCTCAGTTGTAAGGAAATTTTCTTTTTGAGTTTGTAGCCCGCTTCAAGCAGTCAAAGCTGATGAAAGAATTGATCTGCAGACGCGAATTAAACTAACCCTAAACAGAGAGTTTAACTAACCTAATTAGCTGGGCATCCCACTAGTCAGCGCCTCAGTGGCTAGTTAACGGAGTCGTTAGCGACTAATTAAACAGGGACACGTCGACCGGCCGGGGTTAGCCGCCGGCGACCATCCCGCACGGCGGAGTACCATGGAGAGTGCTACGAAGCGCTAGAAGGCTGGCTAAGGGGCTCATAGGCTTCCTGGGCGCTTCAAGAGCTCGGCTTCGCGTTCGGTTTGATCAGCAGGGATGGCTAGCGATCGCGAGCTACGCGGCGGCGGCAGCGAGATCTCGGCCATGGCGGAATAGCTAGCTAGGGCTCGAGCGCGAGAAGGAAAACAGGAGTAAAACGGAGAGGGGCTCACGTCGCATCCGATGGTGTCGTCGTCGAGCTCGGGGAAGCGTTGACGGTGGCAAATCGACGCCGGCGATCGGCGAACAGAGGCGGCGGTGACGAGCTCAAAGGCTCGCTGTGGTGCTCCCGGGCTCGTGTTCATTGGTGTGGAGATGCAGCGTGGCTCGACGGAGCTTTTCGACAATTTCGGGGGGCGAGGCGATGGCGGTGGGCGCGGTGCTTCACGGCGGCGTGCTGCGGATGCGTTCGGGGAAGAGAGCAGAGGAGGACGGGATAGTCACGGGCGAAAGAGAGAGCTGGGCCGAGGGCCCAGTTGGGACTTGGGCCTCAACCGAGTTTTTCACGTGGCCGGTGCGGGTCGTGAAATCTATCGCTGCGCAGATTAGTACCGTACCGGAAGTTTAATTAGGACGTGACCAATTTATTAGATGGACTCTACCTATTGCATCGCCAACACGGGGATAATGCACGGCTGCTGCCAAAGATGCCAAAGCGCATAAATAAAAGAGGCCACTGAGCCCAACCTGTGACCCAGTACTATAAAGTGCACACGGACGAAAAGATGGCCTCCGAACCCATCCGTGACCCAGCACCGATAAGCGCGCACGGTAGTCTTGCAGCCATTAAAAATAAATACAGAATCCTTCAATTTTCAATCCACACTAAACAAATCAGTACAAATCTCATAAAAATAAAAATAAAAACGCCCACATGTTCGACCGACTTCAAATGAAAATTTAGACAACTTATACAAATATCAAAATTGTACATGATTACGTATTTGAAAACTCCAAAGGCGCGGATAAAGAAAAGGACACACTTTAAAAAATATTGTACATTTGTGTGACGTGAATGAGTCCCATCAAATAGGATACGATCCTACCTTTACCTTGACTATCCATTTATACCCTCTGATTTAGCCACCTAAATTTTTCGCAAAGAAAAATATTTAGGCACCTGAATTAGTTAGTGTTCTCACTAAGCAAAGTTCTACTCACATGTTAAATGCAAATTTCTGTCCCTGGATTGAAATAGATAAGAAGCACACATTCATACTGTCATCTTGTAATCTTTCTACAATCCAAGAAAGGGCACCAACAATTTTTTTTAAAAATGTTCCTGCCATAGGATTACACTACGGCCATGAAAAAGAAAAGAGAAGTGATATCCTACATTTTCTCCCTACTGTCCCTTGTGTATATATGTACCTGGCTACTAGCTAGTTACTGTTCACTCATCACCAATTGGCGATTGTGCAATGTGATCTATGAATGGAATAGAATCTTCAAGATTTAGAGCAAGCCATCATGAGATGACCGTCTTGAGCCTGTAGTTCTTGACGATGCCGCTGTAGACGACGAAGTTGAGCGTGCACATTGCAGCCATGGCCCAGAAGAAGTAGTCGAGGTGGCCCTTGTTGAGGTCGTCGGAGATCCACCCGGGGCTGTCTCCCGTCGCCGTGAAGGCCTCCACGATGGCGTAGATGAAGGAGCTCATGTAGCTCCCCAGCGCGATGGTGAGCAGAGCCAGCGACGTGCATATGCTCTTCATGGTGTCCGGCGCCTCGTCAAAGAAGAACTCCAGCTGCGCGATGTAGCAGAACACCTCCCCGCCGGCAAGGAAGAAGTACTGGGGCAGCTGCCACGAGATGCTGATCTCTTCCCCACGCGCCGCGCTGTCGAGCCGCTTCATTTCCACGAGCGCTGCCACCGCCATGGTGAGCGCCATGAGGAGCCGCCCGGCACCCATCCGCTGCAGCTGCGACGGCTCGCCGTCACCGCTCGAGGAGAAGCTCCTCAACGCCGGCACGATCACCTTGTTGTAGAGGAGCACCCATGTCATGACGCAGATCACCTTGAAGGAGGCCAGCGACGCCGCGGGCACCGGCACCGACAGGATGGTCATTTCCATGGCGCTGCCCTGCTGCACGAACGTGGTGTTCATCTGCGAGAAGGCCGATGACACGATGACGCTGGTGATCCACACGGGCAGCAGGCGGAGGAGGATCTTGAGCTCCTCCACCTGAGTCACGGTGCACAGCTTCCACGAGGTCGCTGCCTCCGGCCTCTCCTCCATGTCCGACTGCGTGATGATGGCCGCCTTGTCGAGGAACTTGAAGTCGCTGGTGTGCGCGATCTTGGGCTGGGGCGAGTCGATCTTGTCGCTGACCTCGTAGAGGTGTCCGGCTTCGGCGGGCACCTTGACGCTGATCTTCTTGCACGCGGCAGCGACGACCTGGCAGAGGCTCTTGAGTGGGGTGCCGGCGGGCATGCGGCGCTTGTACATGGGCGTTGCGAGCACGAACGCGGCGAAGGCGAGCGCGATGCAGGCGGTGGCGATGCCGAAACCGAGGCCCCAGCTAACGTTCTGCTGGATACAGACGAGGAACACGCCGGAGATGATGGGGCCGAAGCTCACGCAGAGGTAGAACCAGCTGAAGAAGGACGCCTTGCCCTCCCGGTCCGCCGCGCTGTCGTCGTCGAACTGCTCCGCGCCGAACGGCAGAAGCGACGAGCGCACCCCGCCGCACCCGATCGCCACGAGGTACAGCCCCACGAAAGCCACGGTCTGCGAGCTCAGCCCCCACGTGCCGGCGGTGCCGGCGCACGAGGCGCCCGCCGCGCACAGCGCCGCCGTGGTCGTGGGCAGGAGCGCGGAGAAGGTGACGAGCATCATGCCGAGAAGGTAGACGACGAGGAAGACGAGGATGATGTTGTAGTTGCCCCAGAAGGAGTCGGCGATGATGGCGCCGAAGACGGGGGTGAGGTAGCTGGTGCCGAACCAGGTGGCGACATTGGAGGCGCTGGCGAGGTTGGTGCCGTGGAGGACAGTCTCCAGGTACACCACCAGGTTCGTGGAGATACCATTGAACGCCGTGCTCTCCAGGCACTCGAACACTGCAGCAGACAATGGCGAAACTTCAGTTAAACCACTAGCTCATCTCCATTTAATCCACATTTTTGGTAACTGGAAAAATAGTTAGATGAACATGTAGCTGTGCTTACATAGAATTACGGCCGGTGCCTTGCTCTTGCTGCCGCCCCGCTTCTTGTGCTTCAGGAGCCGCACCTGCAGCTGCAGGCTGGCGTCCTCTTGAACCTTTGGGCCATGACTCTGTAACAGAGATAATTCAGGAATTGTTAGCAACCAGAACAGAATCTGTAAAAAAAAAATGCAGTGGTATTGACGAGTTCTGGATATGATGCTGCAGCACGACTGTGATGTGGATGTGCTTGTCTGGTTAGAAAAGGAAGGGGGCTGGATATGCATGTGTTAACCACGTGTTAATAACCATTTTCTTGTAAGTTAGACTCGGTCTAATGGAGGTGCACAAATGCTCTTCTTGTGTTGACGGATGCTGAATCGTGGTTCTGGATTTTGCATTTAAGTTTTCATTGTACTCTCGAAAAAAGTTTTCATTGTGCTGATCCTCCTTCCAGAACGAGCAGGGGGGCAGAGGACGAGGACGATGGTGGTGGCAGGGAGCTAATCGTTACCTCGGGCAGGAGCGGCGCGCGCTCGCCTCTCTCCATGGCGTCCATGTCGCCGACGAGCTCTGTGTCTAGCGGAAGCGGAAGTTTGAGCTGTGAGCTTTTTCTTAGCTCGCCTCAGGCTTTGGCTGCTGCTGCTGTGTTTCTGCTGCGAGACGGAGCTTATATAGGACGCAGGATCTACTTGGACTTGGACAGGATCCAGTGGCTAATAATAATCAAATCTCTCACCAACAACTGCTCATGCGTGCGCATACGAGTTTGTTCTCAGTCGCACCGCACGACTCCGCTAGCCATGCCGCGAAGTTTCCATGCAGCTAGGTCCTTGCAACCTGCAGGCTCAGGTTGCATGCAGCCACTCATCGCCGGTCTCCGGTCTCCACAGTCCGTGCCATGTCGGATTGTTTATCTATTAGGCTGGTCATAGTGAGAAGTAACTTAGACTAGTGTCATGCATATGACACTAGTCTAAGTTACTACCTTCATAATGCAAAGTAACATGAGAGTAGTGTCATAGATGGCTTCATTTATTAGCTTATAGACTCATCTTGTCTTGGGAAGCGCTATGTTACAGTAACATATTATGTTACTACCTCTCATTAAATACTTGCCACATAAGCAAAAAATTCTTGAAGTGCACTATGTTACTAGCTAAATTACCCCACTATGACTAGCTTTAGTAATAAAACGTGGTGATTTGCTTGGCGCCGGAAGGGGGACTGAACTGGGCGTGGCGCCAAGTTGGGATCACAGGGACAAACGGAGAGAAGTCGGGTCGATGTCTGTCTCATCCAGTGGCGCGGTAGGTGCAGAGGCTGAGAAGGATGATGAGCTGATTCTGTCAAACGGAGAGAACGATGGTAGGTCAAACTTCTCGTCGACAACCGCCAAGGCTGCGTGATCCAGTATCGTTTATAGGTGAGCTTCTGAACGGTTCCTTCCTTGATTTGGATTTGAAACAAAAGACAAATGTCAGTCAATCAATGTGTGCTGAAGAGTGCAGCAGTGTATTTGACCCCCTCGAGGACCACGAACGGTCTGTATGTACCTTGCTGAACGATGACCCCAGCTCTAAGGTCATATGCGTTCGACTTCACCTAGCGGCTAGCACTTGTTGAATGTTGAGCACCTATACCTCCATCAACTGAAAAGTGTCAAAGTAGAGTCAGGTTGCTCTTTCTTCCTTCATCCAGACTTTCCTTCTTGCCTTTTCCCTCCACTTTGGGTGGGAGGATATTCTCCACAAGGGAGCACTCCGACAAGGGAGCACTTCGACGCTGCCAAAACCGACACATTTCGTTCGCGCGCGTCTGTTTGAGTCGGCGCGGACAGAAAAGTCGGCCCAACGCGCCGACCCAAACGGACGCGTGTCCGCTCTTCGTCCACCTGTCGATCCATTCCCGGCTAATTTTTTAGTCGGATTTGCATCGGCACGGATACGAGGTGGACGCGCGCCGCACCGTGCCCGCCTACTCCTCCCCTGGCCCACTAGTCGGTGGCACATTGGCCTCCCATTCCAACAGCAAACCCTCGCCCGCCTCCTTCGTCGCCGACGCCGACACCCGCCGCCGAGCTGCAGGTGGCGCGACATCCACCCCCGGCAACACCGCCACCTCCCACGTCGTCGCCACCGCTGTCTTGCTGTCAGGGATCCGAAAGCCGCGACCCCCACTCCCGACATAGCCACGACCAAGAAGTCGCCTTGCTGCCCTGTCCAGCTCCTTCGTCCTGACACCAGCACGCTCGTCGGACACCGCCAGGGCAGGTAGCTGTTCCGAGGGCGGCGCGACTCCCTTCGTCGGCCGGCTCCTTCGTCCATGCCCGCAAGCTATTCGACAGTTTGCCAAGGTACAAAATGGACTCCACCGATGAGTTCTTTTTTCACAATTTCCTTTGCGACTCCGGCGATTCCTCGTCTGATGATGAGGAGGAGATCTTGGCTGCCGTGTTGGTCCATCACCACCTCAATAGCCAGCGGCCGTTGTTCCGTGGCTCCATTCCGGGGCACCTTCCGGCGTTGAATCGCAACCGAGAGAGTGGGCATTTCCTTCTTTGGAAGGACTACTTTGACACAACGAACCCGTTGTTCAAACATCAGAAATTTCATCGGCGTTTTCGTATTAGTAGGCATCTTTTCAACCGTATTAGAGATGGGGTGGTCGGCTACGATGATTATTTCGAGTGCAAAGAGGATGCCCTTGGAAAGATTGGCTTCTCCTCATATCAGAAATGCATTGCAGCCATCTGAATGCTTGCATACGAAGTGCCCGGTGATCTCATTGACGAGTACGTCCGTATGAGCGAGTCTACATGCCTAGACTCCCTGTACAAGTTCTGCAGGGCTGTTATTGCTGTGTTTGGCCCTGAGTACTTGAGATAGCTAACTCCTGAAGATACAACCTGCTTGTTGGCGATGAATGCCAGCAGGGGCTTCCCAGGTATGCTTGGCAGCATAGTCTGCATGCACTGGGAGTGGAAGAACTTCCCTTTTGCTTGGCAAGGGCAGCATAAGGGCCATGTCAGGTCTTGCACTGCCATATTTGAGGCCGTGGTATCTCAAGATCTCGGGATCTGGCACTCTTTCTTTGGTATATGGCCGGATCACACAATGATTTAACGTGCTTCAACGGTCGCCGGTGTTTGCTAGGCTTGCCGAAGGCAACATCCCACCGGTAATTTTACCATCAACGACCACAACTATGACAAAGGATACTACATGGGTGACCGTATATATCCTCAGTGGACCACTATTGTGAAGACAATCCCCAACCCTGTCAGAGAGAAGAGGAAAAGATTTGGCCAAGAGCAAGAGAGTGCTAGGAAGGACGTCGAGCGTGCCTTTGGTGTTTTGCAATCTCGATAGGGCATCGTTTGGTATCCTGCTAAGACTTTGAACATGAAGAAACTGTGGGAGGTGATGACTGCTTGTGTGATCATGCACAATATGATCATAGAAGATGAGCGCCCGGAACGTCTATACGGTCAAGGGTTTCAGTTTCAGGGTGAGAATGTTGTGGCTGAGCATGGAGGAGCTGCAACTTTTGAACATTTCACCCAATTTCATAATGACATGCGTGATTGGGAAACTCACATGCAACTGCAAAATGATTTGGTTGAACATATGTGGGCTCATGTTGGCAACCAATAGATGTATCTTTTTTATTCCGCTTGCAAAACTATGTGAGACTATTTTACTTTTATTTGGCTTGTAAAACTATGCTATTTGTTTGGTTGAAACTATAATATTTATTTGGTTGTGGACTATATGTTTGCTTGTGATGTAATGCAAAATTTGTGTACAAAATAATGCAAAATTTGTGCTATTTGTTGAAAAAGGGCGGCCAGTTGGGCACGCCGGCATATATGGGTCGGCGCGTCGGGCGCACTGTCGACCCAAATCTCAAACGGGGCGGACGCCGAGCGGGTGGCTGACCCAAACGGACAAAAACCGGACAAAAGCGCCGCCCTCTTGGTTCAATGCGCTGCAGTTGCTCTTAACATGCAAAAAACATCGGCTATGCCAATACGTTGCTTGAGGGTATCATGGGATGCCGTATTGGATCTTTTCCATGCAAGTATCTCGGCCTCCCCCTATGTCTGAAGAAACCCTCCGCGACACAATTGAGTGGACTAGTGTATCAATTGGCGAGTCGCTTGCCCACCTAGAAGGCAGTGGCCCTGCCAAAGAGTGGGAGGCTTATCTTGGTTCTATCTGTGTTATGCTCGATTCCTCTACATGCGATGCTTGAAGGAAATATGCCCTAGAGGCAATAATAAATTTGTTATTTATATTTCCTTATATCATGATAAATTTTTATTATTCATGCTAGAATTGTATTAACCAGAAACTTGATACATGTGTGGATACATAGACAAAACAAAGTGTCCCTAGTATGCCTCTACTTGAATAGCTCGTTAATCCAAGATGGTTAAGTTTCCTAACCATAGACATGTGTTGTCACTTGATGAACGGGGTCACATCATTTGGAGAATGATGTGATGGACAAGACCCATCCGTTAGCTTAGCATAATGAACGTTAAGTTTTATTGCTATTACTTTCTTCATGACTTATACATATTCCTCTGACAATGAGATTATGCAATTCCTGAATACCGGAGGAACACCTTGTGTGTTATCAAACGTCACAACATAACTAGGTGATTATAAAGATGATCTACAGGTGTCTCCGAAGGTGTTTGTTGGGTTGGCATAGATCAAGATTAGGATTTGTCACTCCGAGTGTCGGAGAGGTATCTCTGGGCCCTCTCGGTAATGCACATCACTATAAGCCTTGCAAGCAATGTGAGTAAAGAGTTAGTTATGGGATGATATATTACGGAACGAGTAAAGAGACTTGCCTGTAACAAGATTGAAATAGGTATGATGATACCGACAATCGAATCAAGAGCAAGTAACATACCGATGACAAAGGGAATAACGTATGTTGTTATGCGGTTTGACCGATAAAGATCTTAGTATAATATGTAGGAGCCAATATGAGCATCTAGGTTCCGCTATTGGTTATTGACCAGAGATGTGTCTCGGTCATGTCTACATAGTTCTCAAACCCGTGGGATCCTCACGCTTAACGTTCAATGACGATTCATATTATGAGTTATGTGATTTGATGACCGAAGTTTGTTCGGAGTCCCGGATGAGATCACGGACATGACGAGGAGTCTCGAAATGGTAGAGAGGTAAAGATTCATATATTGGAAGGTTATATTCAGACATCGAAATGGTTCCGAGTGACTCAGATATTTTACGAGAGTATTGTAACATTCCAAAATTCTAAATTTTGGAATGTTATATTAAATAGATAGATTTGATTGATTGACTGAAAGAGAGTGAATTCGAATTTTTTTGGAAGTTAAATGAGAGGGAATAAAAGGACTTTCCCAAACTTTCATCTTTGCTCTCTGATCTCCGTGAATTCAAATTCTTTTCACCACAAAACCCTGGAGAGAAGATGACATGACTTCTTCCATTTATTCAAATGACAAGGGGTGTTCAAAATATTTGAATTTCATTTGAGAATATTTCCAATTCTAAAACATTATGCAACTCAATGATTTTCACGAGCGAAGATAAAATGACTTCTTCAAAAAAAATATGAAATATGAGTTGGGAGTTTCAAAGGATCAAATTCAAAGTCCTTTTGGAAATTATTTTTAATTTGGAGTTATTTGGGTTTTATTCAAATTATTTTTCTCCAACAATAAAATACATGGAAAATAGGGTAACATGATTCCCTACAACAGAAAATTGGAGAGAAATAAATTTGAAGTCATTTTGGTATTTTTAAAATCATTTCTATTGGATTTTATTAGACCAGTAACACTCTTTGAATTATCTGAATTTGTGAGGATTTTATTTGGCATTATAAAAATATTCATGCTGTAGGAAATCTTTTTCTGAAAATTTTGATATATTATATTCCTATATAAATTTTTCTAATTATTTTGTTTTATTTATTTTTTATCGTCTGGAAAATCTTTATTAAAAAAAACTTCTTTCCCTTCTGCCGAACTGGGCCGGCCCAGCCCAGTCCAGCACCAGCCCAGCCCTGTTCTCTCTCTCTCTCCGCCCCACGGCCCAGCAAGCCAAATTGGCCCATGGCCTCTCTCCCTCGAGCGAACTGCCTCCGCCCCGGTCGCCCGTTCCCTCCCCCTCTCTTCCTCGGACGCCGACAGGCGGGCCCCGCATCTTCTTCCTCCTCCCGCAAGGCAGCAGGAGTTCTGCTCCTGTACGCCATCGCCGGTGATGCCGTCCTCGCCTCGGACTCTCCCTACCCCTCGCCCAAGCACCCCGCCACCCCTCCTCTTATATATACTGGGGACCCCGGCCCCGTTTTCTTCATCAGGCCGAGCTGCCGACCTCGCAGCCGCCGCCACACCCTCACCGGAGTTGCCGCCGCCACCGAGCTTCGTCGCCGACGCCCCGCTCCGCCCCGCCACTCCCGACCGACGCCGCCCCCTCCATCCTCACCGTCGCGCCGCGCCGAGCCCCCTGACTCCCTCGCCGCCGCCAGAGACCCACCAGAGCCGCCACCCGCTCGAAGCCGACGCCACTGCCGCCGTCTTCTCCGGCGATGTCGAGCCCAACCGCCGCCGGTAACGCCCCGTCTCTCCTTGTCCGTTCGATCGTAGATCTAGGGCTAGGATTAGATCGTCTAGTTTTTTTTCTTTGAATCGTTTTTCTTTAATTGACGAACGTTCGTTCAATAAACTTCTGAAGCGAACGGTTACAACCAGTAAGATTCTGCCACGTAGCCAGGGACCCGGTTGCAATTAGTTTTTCTTACAGAATAGTCCCAGTTTTTCAAATGATCATTACTTTTTGCTCGTTAGTCGGAATTAGATGAAACCAATGCCCACTTCTTCGTTATGATCTCCTCTATCCAGTAATCCAACTCAAACATGTTTTTGAAAAATTTAAAATTTGAATTAGAACAGATTTGTATTCAAACTTCGTTTGATCGTAACTTGAGTTTCGTAGCTCCGTTTGAGTTGATTCTTTTTGCGAATCGAAGCTCTTGACCTAAATTTTCTGATAAGGCCAAATTCACATAATTTTGGTATTGTTAGAAATTGTTTTATGTTACAAGAGTTATTTGTTTGGTTTTGATGTTTTTCGAATCGTTCTTCGTTCTTCCTGATCTTTTGAGTGATTGCTTATGTGTGGTTACTATTGCTTGCTTACGATAGATTGACCGGAGTGTGACGAGTAGAGCTATCAAGATTTTTGAGTGCGAATCATATTCATCAACATTGCAGGCAAGTTCACACTTTGATCATATCCCTTTCATACCTAGTTTTTATTGCATTAGATCAATCCTCAAACATTGCATGATTAGGATTTAATTAAATTGTGGGATGGGAAGTAGTTGAGGTATTACCTATTACCTGTTTATTATCAAACCCTTGGGAGTTACTATTACGTTATGCTTATATTGCCATGCTATGCTCGTAGACGTGGATTGGGTTTTGAGAGTATTCATGACAGATGTGAGATTTTTAATTAATGGTTTACTTAAGGTGGCAACTTAAATACACATCTGGGTGGATTGCTAGGGGCACCCTGGGGATAGACCAGTGGACTTGCCCGGACACCTGGGGATATACCAGTGTTGTCCTAGGAGATCCCGGGGATATACCGTGTGATCATCCTACGGTCCGCCACCCAGGCTCAAAGGGATCATGAGATTATTCATACTAGAAACTTCCGTGTGCAGCCACAAGCCATTATGGGCTCTGCCATAGTTGATTAAGTCGTGCGAACTCTTATAGGGTAGACTAGCAGATGTAGGGGAAAATAGGTGTACCGGTCTATCCAACGTAAGGTGCTAGCGCTTCTGAAAGACTATGTCTCGGTCATCCGTTTCTCAAACACCATGTAGTGCGAGAAATCCAATGGAGGCGATCGAGTCTTGTGGGGAAAAGTGCGCAAACCTCTGCAGAGTGTACAAACTAATCATGATTAGCCGTGTCCCCGGTTATGGACATCTTGAGTATCTAGTTCTTGGATTATCCTGTTGATCTCATCACATTACTTTAATTAATTTTGTTGGGTTTTAATGATGATGCTTAATTGGGATTGAGAATGCTGTCAACCATTCTCAATGTTTAACAACCACCATGATAGTTAAGTAAATTTATTCCTTTGTAGTAGTGAAAAATTGGCTTTTCGCAAAAACATTATAACCATAGAGCTTTTCCACCAGCCATATATGCATGTAGTGAGAGCCATTATTCATCATTTCTCTATGGTGTGAATTTGCCAGTACATTCAATGTACTGACCCGTTTCGGGCTGCAACGTCTCATGTTGCAGGTTTCTTACGACGAGTAAGTGATACGTTAGGGTTACGATTTCTACACTCAACTTTGCCGTTGTTGTTGATGGGAATCCACAACCTTGTTGCTTCCGCTATATGGATTGAGGTAATAGTATTTACGTTACTCTATACATGTGATTTACCTCTGTTATAAATCCTTCGAGTACTGTGTGTGTTAGCATACCGATCCAGGGATGACACTTAAGCATAGAGACTTGATCCATTCGGGTCAGGTCGCTATAAGATGGTATCAGAGCACATGTTGACTGTAGGACGTGACCCTAGAAACTGGCAAGCCCATAGGAAGGATTTTCTCTAAAACTTTCTTTTAAAAAAAAAAAGATCTTTTACCTCTCTTCTCTTCTAAGCTTATTCAAATATTTCCCTTTTAGTGAGACCATACCCCTTTTCCCCTTTTGACCACTCGAAGATTCGACTGAAGAGACCACTCCAAGAAGTACAAGATATCGGACAACTAAGACCATTCGGAATGAAGAAGATTTTACCATGCATTAGAAGAAAGGAAGCTGTCAATACCCGAGATCAAGGTGTGTTGGAGAAAGACTGGAGCATGGAGAGTTAAAAACTCAAAGTTCTGTCAAGGAAAACCCTAAGGCAGGAGATATCAACTATGGAGAGATAGCTCATGGAAATGACAAGAGCGGAAACACGACTACTCATGATGTTATCACCCGCTTATGCTATTGTCACCGTGCTGAGTTAAGCAGGCATATGCATGGAAGGATTGGATGGTAGAAGGCTGATGGAGCATCTATCAACAAAGGATGCAGTTCTAACCTTAGCTGGTGTACCACCAAGATCTGGAGTATTACATCAAGAAGTTAAGATGGAGCTACAAGAAGCAGTATTTGATAAGAAAGTATTTCGTGAAGAACTCAGGACCCAGAAGTTGAAAGCAGCCAAGCTAGAGGAGTAAAACCTTGAGATACAGGAGATTCGTCAGGAATTGAAAGATGGTAGGACCATGGTTCATGCCAAGGATGTTGAAACCCAGAAGTTTGGAATGCAACTCCAAAATATTAAAGGACGTCAGGAGAGACTTCGCGTTAATAGAGTTGATTTGGCAAAAGAACTGGAGAAAGACAAGCATGATCAGAAGAAGCCATTGGAGGCATGAACAAAATTGGAAGAGTTTGATGACTTTGAAGATTTATTTTTAGAAGACCAAACCCCTGTTATATACCTGCGTTAGATGCAACGATTGTGAGCTGTCATTTGTTTGATGTTTTTTTCAACAGCCACAATAAAATCTGTCTTTTAAAAACCTTTGTTTGTATGGTGTGCATCCCTCTCGATCTCTCTTATCTCACCCCATAACCCATGGACCCAATAGATGATGAATGGAGATGAGCTTGTATTTTCGGGACCGATGAGTCAATTGGAGACAGACCGATGGATTCAGAACATGGAGGATCATATGGAGAACAACCCTATAGTCGGAAAGGATATGGCCCAGCATGCTCTCCAATGCTTTGAAAGAGGTGCTGCTACTTGGTGGAGGATGTACCAAACCATCAATGGATGGCAAGGAGTAACCACTTGGAAAGAATTTAAGTTGACTTTGCTACAGTCCCAGTTTGTGTCCCAGAAAGTGAAGCCTTATGGAAAGGATATGAAGAACACTTGTGCATGCAAGCTTTGTGGAGAAATAGGACACAACCATAAAGAACACAAGAATGAATGCCCTAATTGTGAAGGAAGTCACCCAGCTGAAGAATGCCCAACTAGGCAGATCACTTGTTTCTTGTGTGAAGGGACTACCCACTACCCTGCACAGTGTCACATTTACCCCATGGTACAAAGAACCATCCAGCAGAAAAAGAAGAAGCAATGAAAGGAGCCCTAATGGGAATTTTAAAAAAACCCGCGATGAAGGAAGAGGTGGAGGACACACCCAAAGAGGAACCAATTAAACCCTACACCAAGTCTTGCTATTCATGTGGAGAAGAAGGACACATCTCCCAGAATTGTATGAAGGGGGATCTAGTAGAATTCCCGACGGAGGAAGTAGAGTATGACCCACAGGAAATAGAAGCCCTGATTGGAATGGAAAAGTCCAGAAAGAGAAGTAGATTGGATTCCAGGAAGGATCTGAGTCATATCACCTGTTATAGGTGCAAGGAGTCAGGGCACTACCTCAGCAATTGCCCAAAAAGGAAACCAAGGACCCAAGTAGGCTATATAATCACAAGGAAACCTCGAAACTTGCCAGAAGTAATATGTTTCTATTGTAATGAAGCAGGGCACTTTGCCAGAGATTGTCCGAAGGAGAAGGAGTCTTGTGATAAATAGTTGAGTTTGTAACAGAAGAAATATAGTAGTAGTAGTAGTAAGAATATTTTCCTTCATATTGAGGTGTTGAGTTGAGGCATGTAATGGAAAAATAGGAGATTGTAATAATTTGAGAATCAATAAAGTTAGCAGTGTTGGTATTGATTTGGATTGTATGAGTTACTCTATGAGGAAAGATGTTGACCATTTTCGAGGAATATGAGAAATATGGTCTATGGAATGTTGGAACATTTTAAGGGCGGTAGTACCCTGTAAGAACCGTTGACCCTGAAAAAGATAAGGATACTCCCCTGAGTGGATTTCGGACAAAATGACTATGAGTTTTGTCTCGATATGTTTGATACCCCAAGAGTGTGTGGGATGAAGTTGGAGACCGTCAGTTGTTTAGACCAAATGTGATCAAGGAGTCAGAAGAGAATGTTAAATTGATGACCCTGGAAAGGATAATGATGTTCCACGAAGTGGAATATGGATTTCATAAGTATAAGTTTTTATCTCGGTATGTGGGATATTCCACGAGGATGAAGAGATGAATTACTATTGGATATAAAGGAGGTATGATGTTGGAAATATGGATCAATGGAAATTCCATGATGAGTCTGAGTAATCATGTCCTAGTTTGGTGCCAATAGAAGGAAGGGAGACAGTATAATTGGATGGAATTAAGAATGCCAGGAAGCTGGAAGTTGGAATAACAAGCAGTTGCCCGATGATGAGTTCAAGGTTTGCAAGTGATGAGATGGGCCATAACCCACAGGCCCCAGGACCTGCCAAGACGCAATCACATTCTTGATAAAGGAAAAACCCTGGAAGAAGTTACGATTTTATCGATAGACGATCTTATAGGAGTAACGCAAAACCTGAGGGTTGGGAAGGAATGATAGATGTTTGTTTGGCTTACAAAATCAATGGATTTATCCGAACCTGGTTCGTTGACAAGAGAAATTCTGCAATGCTTGTGAGGATGACCAAGTGTTAGAATGCGAGATTCGCTAAACCATATACATGGTAATGATTTGGGTGCGGGATGGATTGATCACCATACCGACTTACTCTTATTATTCGCCTTGCTACGTGGGATGGTAAATCTGAGTGACCTACCTATAGTAGAGAGACGACGATCGAAACCCTGTTTAAACCTTAGAATGGTATAAGAATTTTTCCCCTTGTACAAGGCACCTGTTGCCAACCGTAGGTTATACGGTGAGGATCAACCAGACCCATTTCCTGCAGGAGAAACCATAAATTGTTGACCACCATGAGATATCGATAGTTGTTTAGTATTGGCGCCAGACCCGTCAGCTAAGAAGACCCAGTCTCGGGATAACCTTACCAAGAGGAAAGGACAAAAGAATTGAGGTACAGGTTATGCCACTACCGGAAGATCCAGAGAAGGATTTTTCCCGAGATCTGAGAAGACCGACACTGTCAAGAATAAATATGGAGTATATGAGTTTTGATGGAACCGTAACCATGTTTCTAAGGGTGGTAGCACCCGAGACCCCGGAGCTGATCGATGGATTCTGAGAAGACCCCCAAACCCAACCTATTTCTTTCTAGCCTCTCCGAATCTCGAGGACGAGATTCATTTTAAGGGTGGTAGGTTTGTAACATTCCAAAATTCTAAATTTTGGAATGTTATATTAAATAGATAGATTTGATTGATTGACTGAAAGTGAGCGAATTCGAATTTTTTTTGGAAGTTAAATGAGAGGGAATAAAAGGACCTTCCCAAACTTTCATCTTTGCTTTCTGATCTCCGTGAATTCAAATTCTTTTCACCACAAAACCCTGGAGAGAAGATGACATGACTTCTTCCATTTATTCAAATGACAAGGGGAGTTGAAAATATTTGAATTTCATTTGAGAATATTTCCAATTCTGAAACTTTATGCAACTCAATGATTTTCACAAGCGAAGATAAAATGACTTCTTAAAAAAATGAAATATGAGTTGCGAGTTTCAAAGGATCAATTTCAAAGTCCTTTTGGAAATTATTTTTAATTTGGAATTATTTGGGTTTTATTCACATTATTTTTCTCCAAAAATAAAATACATGAAAAATAGGGTAACATGATTCCCTACAATAGAAAATTGGAGAGAAATAAATTTGAAGTCATTTTGGTATTTTTAAAATGATTTCTATTGGATTTTATTAGACCAGTAGCACTCTTTGAATTATCTGAATTTGTGAGGGTTTTATTTGGCATTATAAAAATGTTCATGCTGTAGGAAATCTTTTTCTGAAATTTATGATATATTATATGCCTATATAAATTTTTCTAATTATTTTGTTTTATTTATTTTTTGTCGTCTAGAAAATCTTTATTAAAAAAAACTTCTTTCCCTTCTGCCGAACTGGGCCGGCCCAGCCCAGTCCAGCGCCAGCCCAGCCCTGTTCTCTCTCTCTCTCTCCGCCCCACGGCCCAGCAAGCCAAATTGGCCCATGGCCTCTCTCCCTCGAGCGAACTGCCTCCGCCACGGTCGCCCGTTCCCTCCCCCTCTCTCCCTCGGACGCCAACAGGCGGGCCCCGCATCTTCTTCCTCCTCCCGCAAGGCAGCAGGAGTTCTGCTCCTGTACGCCATCGCCGGCGACGCCCTCCTCGCCTCGGACTCTCCCTACCCCTCGCCCAAGCACCCCGCCGCCCCTCCTCTTATATATACTGGGGACATCGGCCCCGTTTTCTTCATCAGGCCGAGCTACCGACCTCGCAGCCGCTGCCACACCCTCACCGGAGTTGCCGCCGCCATCGAGCTTCGTCGCCGACGCCCCGCTCCGCCCCGCCACTCCCGACCGACGCCGCCCCCTCCATCCTCACCGTCGCGCCGCGCCGAGCCCCCTGACTCCCTCGCCGCCGCCGGAGACCCTCCAGAGCCGCCGCCCGCTTGAAGCCGACGCCGCTGCCGCCGTCTTCTCCAGCGACGTCGAGCCCAACCGCCGCGGTAACGCCCCGTCTCTCCTCGTCCGTCCGATCGTAGATCTAGGGCTAGGATTAGATCGTCTAGTATTTTTTTCTTCGAATCGTTTTTCTTTAATTGATGAACGTTCGTTCAATAAACTTCTAAAGCGAATAGTTACAGCCAGTAAGATTCTGCCACGTAGCCAGGGACCCGGTTGCAATTAGTTTTTCTTACAGAATAGTCCCAGTTTTTCAAACGATCATTACTTTTTTCTCGTTAGTCGGAATTAGGTGAAACTAACGCCCAATTCTTCGTTATGATCTCCTCTATCCAGTAATCCAACTTAAACATGTTTTTGAAAAATTTAAAATTTGAATTAGAACAGATTTGTATTCAAACTTCGTTTGATCGTAACTTGAGTTTCATAGCTCCGTTTGAGTTGATTCTTTTTGCAAATCGAAGCTCTTGACCTGAACTTTCTGATAAGGCCAAATTCACATAATTTTGGTACTGTTAGAAAATGTTTTATGTCACAAGAGTTATTTGTTTGGTTTTGATGTTTTCCGAATCGTTCTTCGTTGTTCCTGATCCTTTGAGTGATTGCTTATGTGTGGTTACTATTGCTTGCTTACGATAGATTGACCGGAGTGTGACGAGTAGAGCTATCAAGATTTTTGAGTGCTAATCATCTTCATCAACATTGCAGGCAAGTTCACACTTTGATCATATCCCTTTCATACCCATTTTTTATTGCATTAGATCAATCCTCAAACATTGCATGATTAGGATTTAATTAAATTGTGGGATGGGAAGTAGTTGAGGTAGTACCTATTACCTGTTTATTATCAAACCCTTGGGATTTACTATTACGTTATGCTTATATTGCCATGCTATGCTCGTAGACGTGGATTGGGTTTTGAGAGTATTCATGACAGATGTGAGATTTTTAATTAATGGTTTACTTAAGGTGGCAACTTAAATACACATCTGGGTGGATTGCTAGGGGCACCCTGGGGATAGACCAGTGGACTTGCCCGGACACCTGGGGATATACCAGTGTTGTCCTAGGATATCCCGGGGATATACCGTGTGATCATCCTATAGTCCGCCACCCAGGCTCAAAGGGATCATGAGATTATTCATACTAGAAACTTCTGTGTGCAGCCACAAGCCATTATGGGCTCTGGCATAGTTGATTAAGTCGTGCGAACTCTTACAGGGTAGACTAGCAGATGTAGGGGAAAATAGGTGTACCGGTCTATCCAACGTAAGGTGCTAGCGCTTCTGAAAGACTATGTCTCGGTCATCCGTTTCTCAAACACCATGTAGTGCGAGAAATCCAACGGAGGCGATCGAGTCTTGTGGGGAAAAGTGCGCAAACCTCTGCAGAGTGTACAAACTAATCATGATTAGCCGTGTCCCCGGTTATGGACATCTTGAGTATCTAGTTCTTGGATTATCCTGTTGATCTCATCACGTTACTTTAATTAATTTTGTTGGGTTTTAGTGATGATGCTTAATTGGGATTGAGAATGTTGTCAACCATTCTCAATGTTTAACAACCACCATGATAGTTCAATAAATTTATTCCTTTGTAGTAGGGAAAAATTGGCTTTTCGCAAAAACATTATAACCATAGAGTTTTTCCACCAGCCATATATGCATGTAGTGATAGCCATTATTCATCATTTCTCTATGGTGTGAATTTGCCAGTACATTCAATGCACTGACCCGTTTCGGGCTGCAACGTCTCATGTTGCAGGTTTCTTACGACGAGTAAGTGATACGTTAGGGTTACGATTTCTACACTCAACTTTGCAGTTGGTGTTGATGGGAATCCACAACCTTGTTGCTTCCGCTATATGGATTGAGGTAATAGTATTTACGTTACTCTATACATGTGATTTACCTCTGTTATAAATCCTTCGAGTACTGTGTGTGTCAGCATACCGATCTAGGGATGACACTTAAGCACAGAGACTTGATCCATTCGGGTCAGGTCGCTACAAGTACCGAGGGGTTACCGGAACCCCCCGGGGGAAGTATTGATCCTATTGTATTGGGGAACGCGGTATTTCAAAAAAAAAATCCTGCGATCACGCAAGATCTATCTAGGATATGCATAGCATCGAGAGGGGAGAGTGTGTCTACGTAACCTTGTAGACCGAAAGCAGAAGCGTTTAGTAACGCGGTTGATGTAGTCGAACGTCTTCACGATCCAACCGATCCTAGCACCGAACGTACGACACCTCCGTGTTCAGCACACGTTCAGCACGATGACGTCCCTCGAGCTCTTGATCCAGTTGATGACGAGGGAGAGTTCTGTCAGCATGACGACATGGCGACGATGATGATGAAGTTACCGGCGCAAGGCTTCGCCTAAGCGCTACGACGATATGACCGAGGTGGTAAACTATGGAGGGGGGCACCACACTCGGCTAAGAGATGTTTGTTGTGCCTTTGGGGTGCCCCCGCCTCCGTATATAAATGGGGAGGAGGAGGTGTCCGGCCTAGGGGGCGCGTCATAAGGGGGGAGTCCTACTTGGACTCCTAGTCCAAGTAGGATTCGCCCCCCCTCCTTCCTTCCACCGGAGAGGGAAAAGGGGAAGGGAGAGAGAGGGAGAAGGAAAGAGGGGGGGCTTCCCCTAGTCCAATTCGGTTCTGGCAAGGGGGGGGGCGCCCCTCTAACGTGGCCTTTCTCCTCTCCTCCAATAAAGCCCAATAAGCCCAATACTTCTCCCGGGGGGTTCCGATAACCTCTCGGTACTCCGGAAAAATGCCTGAACCACTCGGAACCATTCCGATGTTCAAATGCAACCTTCCAATATATAAATCTTTACCTCTCGACCATTTTGAGACTCCTCGTCATGTTTGTGATCTCATCCAGGACTCTGAATAAACTTCGGTATTCAAATCACATAACTCATAATGCAAATCGTCATCGAACGTTAAAGTGTGCGGACCCTACGGGTTCGAGAACTATGTAGACATGACCGAGACACATCTCCGGTCAATAACCAATAGCGAAACCTGGATGCTCATATTGGCTCCTACATATTCTACGAAGATCTTTACCGGTCAAACCGCATAACAACATACGTTATTCCCTTTGTCATCGGTATGTTACTTGCCCGAGATTCGATCGTCGGTATCCTCATACTTAGTTCAATCTTGTTACTGGCAAGTTTCTTTACTCGTTCTGTAATGCATGATCCCGCAACTAACTCATTAGTCACATCACTTACGCGGCCGAGAAGGCGTATGTGCCCACGCTACACCTTGCAGGAATAGTGCCACACTTATAATCGTCAATAAATTTTGAGCATGCGTCTCGCCACAACTTTTTTTAGAAGAATAGGGAGGCCGCGTCCCGTCACATTCCAAATTGGAAACCTGTTCACACCAATCAAAACCTAAACGGTTTCCCACTTAGGAGAATACTACTACTCCAAGATGACTGCACATTCCTCCTCAACTCTGTTGGAAATATGCCCTAGAGGCAATAATAAAAGCATTATTATTATATTTCCTTGTTCATGATAATTGTCTTTATTCGTGCTATAATTGTGTTATCCGGAAATCGTAATACATGTGTGAATAACAGACAACAAACATGTCCCTAGTGAGCCTCTAGTTGACTAGCTCGTTGATCGACAGATAGTCATGGTTTCCTGACTATGGACATTGGATGTCGTCGATAACGGGATCACATCATTAGGAGAATGATGTGATGGACAAGACCCAATCCTAAACATAGCATAAGATCGCATAGTTCGTTTGCTAGAGTTTTTCAATGTCAAGTATCCTTTCCTTAGACCATGAGATCGTGTAACTCCAGGATACCGTAGGAGTGCTTTGGGTGTGCCAAACGTCATAACGTAACTGGGTGACTATAAAGGTATACTACGGGTATCTCTGAAAGTGTCTGTTGGGTTGACATGGATTGAGACTGGGATTTGTCACTCCGCTTGACGGAGAGGTATCACCGGGCCCTCTCGGTAATGCATCATCATAATGAGCTCAGTGTGATCAAAGTGTTTGATCACGGGATCATGCATTTCGGTAAGAGAAAAGTGACTTGCCGGTAACGAGATTGAATGAGGTATTGGGATACCGACGATCGAATCTCGGGTAAGTAAAATACCGATTGACAAAGGGAATCGTATACGGGATTAATTGAATCCTCGACATCGTGGTTCATCCGATGAGATAATCGTGGAGCATGTGGGAGACAACATGGGTATCCATATCCCGCTGTTGGTTATTGCCCGAGATCCGTCTCGGTCATGTCTGCATGTCTCCCGAACCCGTAGGGTCTACACACTTAAGGTTCGGTGACGCTAGGGTTGTGAAGATATGTATATGCAGTAACCCGAATGTTGTTCGGAGTCCCGGATGAGATCCCGGACGTCACGAGGAGTTCCGAAATGGTCCGGAGGTAAAGAATTATATATAGGAAGTGCTATTTGGGCCATCGGGACAAGTTTCGGTGTTATCGGTATTGTACCGGGACCACCGAAGGGGTCCCGGGGGTCCACCGGGGGGTCCACCTGCCCCGGGGGGCCACATGGGCTATAAGGGGTGCGCCCTGGCCTATATGGGCCAAGGGCACCAGCCCCAAGAGGCCCATGCGCCAAGAAGACTTGGAGAGGGAAGAGTCCAAAGAGGGGAAGGCACCTCCGAGGTGCCTTGGGGAGGATGGACTCCTCCCCCCTCTTGGCCGCACCCCTTCCTTGGAGGAAGGGGCAAGGCTGCGCCCTCCCCCCTCTCATGCGCCTATATAAAGGGAGGGGAGGGAGGGGTGGCCGCACCCATAAGCCCTGGCGCCTCCCTCCTCCCTGCAACACCTCCTCCTCCTCCCGTAGTTCCTTAGCGAAGCCCTGCTGGAGTTCTGCTGCATCCACCACCACGCCGTCGTGCTGCTGGATCTTCATCAACCTCTCCTTCCCCCTTGCTGGATCAAGAAGGAGGAGACGTTACGCTGACCGTACGTGTGTTGAACGCGGAGGTGCCGTGCTTTCGGTGCTAGGATCTCCGGTGATTTGGATCACGGTGTGTACGACTACTTCATCCCCGTTCGTTGAACGCTTCCGCTCGCGATCTACAAAGTGGTATGTAGATGCAATCTCTCTCTCCCATGACTCGTTTCTAGATGAACTCATAGATGGATCTTGGTGAAACCGTAGGAAAAATTTTAATTTTCTGCAACGTTCCCCAACAGTGGCATCATGAGCTAGGTCTATGCGTAGTTCTTCTTGCACGAATAGAACACAATTTGTTGTGGGCGTAGATGTTGTCAACTCTTCTTGCCTCTACTAGTCTTATCTTGCTTCAACGGTATTGTGGGACGAAGCGGCCCGGACCAACCTTACACGTACGCTTACGTGAGACCGGTTCCACCGACTAACATGCACTAGTTGCATAAGGTGGCTGGCGGGTGTCTGTCTCTCCTACTTTAGTTGGAGCGGATTCGATGAAAAGGGTCCTTATGAAGGGTAAATAGAAGTTGACAAATCACGTTGTGGCTTTTACGTAGGTAAGAAAACGTTCTTGCTAGAACCCTAATTCAGCCACGTAAAACTTGCAACAACAACTAGAGGACGTCTAACTTGTTTTTGCAGCAAGTGCTTTGTGATATGATATGGCCAAAGTTGTGATGAATGATGAATGATCTATATGTGATGTATGAGATGTTCATGTTATTGTAATAGGGATCACGACTTGCATGTCGATGAGTATGACAACCGGTAGGAGCCATAGGAGTTGTCTTTATTTTTTTGTATGACCTGCGTGTCATTGAGAAACGCCATGTAAATTACTTTACTTTATTGCTAAACGCGTTAGCCATAGTAGTAGAAGTAATAGTTGGCGAGCAACTTCATGGAGACACGATGATGAAGATCATGATGATGAAGATCATGGTGTGAAGCCGGTGACAAGATGATCATGGAGCCCCAAGATGGAGATCGAAGGAGCTATGTGATATTGGCCATATCATGTCACGTTTATTATTTGATTGCATGTGATGTTTATCATGTTTTGCATCTTGTTTACTTAGAACGACGGTAGTAAATAAGATGATCCCTCATAATAATTTCAAGAAAGTGTTCACCCTAACGGTGCACCGTTGCGACAGTTCGTTGTTTCGAAGCACCACGTGATGATCGGGTGTGATAGATTCTAACGTTCACATACAACGGGTGTAAGACAGATTTACACACGCAAAACACTTAGGTTGACTTGACGAGCCTAGCATGTACAGACATGGCCTCGGAACACAGAAGACCGAAAGGTCGAGCATGAGTCATATAGAAGATACGATCAACATGAAGATGTTCACCGATGTTGACTAGTCCGTCTCACGTGATGATCGGACACGGCCTAGTTGACTCGGATCATGTAATACTTAGATGACTAGAAGAGGGATGTCTATCTAAGTGGGAGTTCATTAAATAATTTGATTAAATGAACTTTATTATCATGAACTTAGTCTAAATATTTACAATATGTCTTGTAGATCAAATGGCCAACGTAGTCCTCAACTTCAACGCGTTCCTAGAGAAAACCAAGCTGAAAGACAATGGTAGCAACTATACGGACTGGGTCCGGAACCTGAGGATCATCCTCATAGCTGCCAAGAAAGATTATGTCCTACGAGCACCGCTGGGTGACGCACCTATTCTCCCTGCAGAACAAGACGTTATGAACGCTTGGCAGTCACGCTGCGATGATTACTCCCTCGTTCAGTGCGGCATGCTTTACAGCTTAGAGCCGGGGCTCCAAAAGCGTTTTGAGAGACATGGAGCATATGAGATGTTCGAAGAGCTGAAAATGGTTTTCCAAGCTCATGCCCGGGTCGAGAGATATGAAGTCTCCGACAAATTCTTTAGCTGTAAGATGGAGGAAAATGGCTCTGTCAGTGAGCACATACTCAAAATGTCTGGGTTGCACAACCGCTTGACTCAACTGGAAGTTAATCTCCCAGATTAAGCGGTCATTGACAGAATCCTCCAGTCGCTTCCACCTAGCTACAAGAGCTTTGTGATGAACTACAATATGCAGGGGATGGTAAAGACCATTCCTGAGGTATATGCTATGCTGAAATTAGCAGAGGTAGAAATCAAGAAGGAGCATCAAGTGTTGATGGTGAATAAAACCACTAAGTTCAAGAAGGGCAAGGGTAAAAAGAACTTCAAGAAGGACGGCAAAGAAGTTGCCGCGCCCGGTAAGCAAGTTGCCAGGAAGAAGCCAAAGGATGGACCCAAGCCCGAGACTGAGTGTTTTTATTGCAAGGGAAGTGGTCACTGGAAGCGGAACTGCCCCAAATACTTAGCGGACAAGAAGGCCGGCAAAACCAAAGGTATATGTGATATACATGTAATTCATGTGTACCTTACCAGTACTCGTAGTAGCTCTTGGGTATTTGATACCGGTGCAGTTGCTCACATTTGTAACTCAAAGCAGGAGCTGCGGAATAAACGGAGACTGGCGAAGGACGAGGTGACGATGCGCGTCGGGAATGGTTCCAAGGTCGATGTGATCGCCGTCGGCACGCTGCCTCTACATTTACCTACGGGATTAGTTTTAAACCTCAATAATTGTTATTTAGTGCCAAGTTTGAGCATGAACATTGTGTCTGGATCTCGTTTAATTCGAGATGGCTACTCATTTAAATCCGAGAATAATGGTTGTTCTATTTATATGAGAGATATGTTTTATGGTCATGCTCCGATGGTTAATGGTTTATTCTTAATGAATCTCGTACGTGATGATACACATATTCATAGTGTGAATACCAAAAGAGTTAAAGTTGATAACAATAGTCCCACATATTTGTGGCACTGCCGCCTTGGTCACATAGGTGTCAAACGCATGAAGAAGCTCCATGCAGATGGACTTTTAGAGTCTCTTGATTATGAATCATTTGACACGTGCGAACCATGCCTCATGGGTAAAATGACCAAGACTCCGTTCTCAAGAACAATGGAGCGAGCAACCAACTTATTGGAAATCATACATACCGATGTGTGCGGTCCAATGAGTGTTGAGGCTCGCGGTGGCTATCGTTATGTTCTCACCCTCACTGATGACTTGAGTAGATATGGGTATGTCTACTTAATGAAACACAAATCTGAGACCTTTGAAAAGTTCAAGGAATTTCAGAGTGAGGTTGAAAATCAACGTGAAAGAAAGATCAAGTTTCTACGATCAGATCATGGAGGAGAATACTTGAGTCACGAATTTGGCACACACTTGAGAAAATGTGGAATAGTTTCACAACTCACGCCGCCTGGAACACCTCAGCGTAATGGTGTGTCCGAACGTCGTAATCGCACTATATTAGATATGGTGCGATCTATGATGTCTCTTACCGACTTACCGCTATCTTTTTGGGGCTATGCTTTAGAGACTGCCGCATTCACTTTAAATAGGGCTCCGTCAAAATCCGTTGAGACGACACCGTATGAATTATGGTTTGGGAAGAAACCTAAGCTGTCGTTTCTAAAAGTTTGGGGATGCGATGCTTATGTCAAGAAACTTCAACCTGAAAAGCTCGAACCCAAGTCGGAAAAATGCGTCTTCATAGGATACCCTAAAGAAATTGTTGGGTATACCTTCTACCTCAGATCCGAAGGCAAGGTCTTTGTTGCCAAGAATGGATCCTTTCTGGAGAAAGAGTTTCTCTCGAAAGAAGTAAGTGGGAGGAAAGTAGAACTTGATGAAGTGTTACCTCTTGAACCGGAAACTGGCGAAACTCAAGAAAACGTTTCTGAGGTGCCTGCACCGACTAGAGAGGAAATTAATGATTATGATCAAGATGCTTCTAATCAAGCTCCTACTGAAATTCGAAGGTCCACAAGGACACGTTCCGCACCAGAGTGGTACGGCAACCCTGTCTTGGAAATCATGTTGTTAGACAACGGTGAACCTTCGAACTATGAGGAAGCAATGGCGGGCCCGGATTCCGACAAATGGCTGGAAGCCATGAAATCCGAGATAGGATCCATGTATGAAAACGAAGTATGGACTTTGACTGACTTGCCCGTTGAACGGCGAGCGATAGAAAATAAATGGATTTTTAAGAAGAAGACGGACGCGGATGGTAATGTGACCATCTATAAAGCTCGGCTTGTCGCTAAGGTTATCGACAAGTTCAAGGGGTTGACTACGATGAGACTTTCTCACCGGTAGCGAAGCTGAAGTCCGTCCGAATCATGTTAGCAATTGCCGCATTCTATGATTATGAAATATGGAAAATGGACGTCAAAACGGCACGCCTTAATGGTTTCCTTAAGGAAGAATTGTATATGATGCAACCGGAAGGTTTTGTCGATCCTAAGAATGCTGACAAGGTGTGCAAGCTCCAACGCTCAATTTATGGGCTGGTGCAAGCATCTCGGAGTTGGAACATTCGCTTTGATGAGATGATCAAAGCGTTTGGGTTTTCACAGACTTATGGAGAAGCCTGTGTTTACAAGAAAGTGAGTGGGAGCTCTGTAGCATTTCTCATATTATATGTAGACGACATACTTTTGATGGGAAATGATATAGAACTCTTGGACAACATTAAGGCCTACTTGAATAACTATTTTTCAATGAAGGACCTTGGAGAAGCTGCTTATATATATTATGCATCAAGATCTATAGAGATAGATCCAGACGCCTCATAGGTCTTTCACAAAGCACATACCTTGATAAGATATTGAAGAAGTTCAATATGGATCAATCTAAGAAGGGGTTCTTACCTGTATTACAAGGTGTGAAATTGAGCTCAGCTCAATGTCCGACCACGGCAGAAGATATAGAAGAGATGAGCGTCATCCCCTATGCCTCAGCCATAGGTTCTATTATGTATGCCATGCTGTGTACCAGACCTGATGTAAACCTTGCCGTAAGTTTGGTAGGTAGGTACCAAAGTAATCCCGGCAAGGAACACTGGACAGCGGTCAAGAATATCCTGAAGTACCTGAAAAGGACCAAGGAAATGTTTCTCGTTTATGGAGGTGACGAAGAGCTCGTCATAAAAGGTTACGTCGACGCTAGCTTCGACACAGATCTGGATGACTCTAAGTCACAAACCGGATACGTGTATATTTTGAATGGTGGGGCAGTAAGCTGGTGCAGTTGCAAGCAAAGCGTCGTGGCGGGATCTACATGTGAAGCAGAGTACATGGCAGCCTCGGAGGTAGCACATGAAGCAATTTGGGTGAAGGAGTTCATCACCGACCTCGGAGTCATACCCAATGCGTCGGGGCCAATCAAGCTCTTCTGTGACAACACTGGAGCTATTGCACTTGCAAAGGAGCCCAGGTTTCACAAGAAGACAAGGCACATCAAGCGTCGCTTCAACTCCGTTCGTGAAAATGTTCAAGATGGAGACATAGAGATTTGTAAAGTGCACACGGATCTGAATGTCGCAGATCCGTTGACTAAACCTCTCCCTAAGGCAAAACATGATCAGCACCAGAACTCTATGGGTGTTCGATTCATCACAATGTAACTAGATTATTGACTCTAGTGCAAGTGGGAGACTGTTGGAAATATGCCCTAGAGGCAATAATAAAAGCATTATTATTATATTTCCTCGTTCATGATAATTGTCTTTATTCGTGCTATAATTGTGTTATCCGGAAATCGTAATACATGTGTGAATAATAGACAACAAACATGTCCCTAGTGAGCCTCTAGTTGACTAGCTCGTTGATCGACAGATAGTCATGGTTTCCTGACTATGGACATTGGATGTCGTCGATAATGGGATCACATCATTAGGAGAATGATGTGATGGACAAGACCCAATCCTAAACATAGCATAAGATCGCATAGTTCGTTTGCTAGAGTTTTTCAATGTCAAGTATCCTTTCCTTAGACCATGAGATCGTGTAACTCCAGGATACCGTTGGAGTGCTTTGGGTGTGCCAAACGTCACAACGTAACTGGGTGACTATAAAGGTATACTACGGGTATCTCTGAAAGTGTCTGTTGGGTTGACATGGATTGAGACTGGGATTTGTCACTCCGCTTGACGGAGAGGTATCACCGGGCCCTCTCGGTAATGCATCATCATAATGAGCTCAGTGTGATCAAAGTGTTTGATCACGGGATCATGCATTGCGGTACGAGAAAAGTGACTTGCCGGTAACGAGATTGAATGAGGTATTGGGATACCGACGATCGAATCTCGGGCAAGTAAAATACCGATTGACAAAGGGAATCGTATACGGGATTAATTGAATCCTCGACATCGTGGTTCATCCGATGAGATCATAGTGGATCATGTGGGAGCCAACATGGGTATCCAGATCCCGCTGTTGGTTATTGCCCGAGATCCGTCTCGGTCATGTCTGCATGTCTCCCGAACCCGTAGGGTCTACACACTTAAGGTTCGGAGACGCTAGGGTTGTGAAGATATGTATATGCAGTAACCCGAATGTTGTTCGGAGTCTCGGATGAGATCCCGGACGTCACGAGGAGTTCCGGAATGGTCCGGAGGTAAAGAATTATATATAGGAAGTGCTATTTGGGCCATCGGGACAAGTTTCGGTGTTATCGGTATTGTACCGGGACCACCGAAGGGGTCCCGGGGGTCCACCGGGGGGGTCCACCTGCCCCAGGGGGCCACATGGGCTATAGGGGGTGCGCCCTGTTCTATATGGGCCAAGGGCACCAGCCCCAAGAGGCCCATGCGCCAAGAAGACTTGGAGAGGGAAGAGTCCAAAGAGGGGAAGGCACCTCCGAGGTGCCTTGGGGAGGATGGACTCCTCCCCCCCTCTTGGCCGCACCCCTTCCTTGGAGGAAGGGGCAAGGATGCGCCCTCCCCCCTCTCATGCGCCTATATAAAGGGAGGGGAGGGAGGGGTGGCCGCACCCATAAGCCCTGGCGCCTCCCTCCTCCCTGCAACACCTCCTCCTCCTCCCGTAGTTGCTTAGCGAAGCCCTGCCGGAGTTCTGCTGCATCCACCACCACGCCATCGTGCTGCTGGATCTTCATCAACCTCTCCTTCCCCCTTGCTGGATCAAGAAGGAGGAGACGTTACGCTGACCGTACGTGTGTTGAACGCGGAGGTGCCGTGCTTTCGGTGCTAGGATCTCCGGTGATTTGGATCACGGTGTGTACGACTACTTCATCCCCGTTCGTTGAACGCTTCCGCTCGCGATCTAAAAAGTGGTATGTAGATGCAATCTCTCTCTCCCATGACTCGTTGCTAGATGAACTCATAGATGTATCTTGGTGAAACCGTAGGAAAAATTTTAATTTTCTGCAACGTTCCCCAACAAACTCCTCATCCACAAAAACAAACAATTCATTCATCATCGTTCCCTTGCGTCTGCCATGGCCAGGGTGATTTCTGGGTCGAGAGATTGCCACCAGGGAGAGGCGAGCCTAGAAGCGGAAGCACGAGAGACGTCCCGCCTCGCCGCGAAAGCATTAAACATGTCCCGCCGCGCGGCCGTAGCAGCAGAGAGGTCCCGCTGCGCCGCAGATGCATCACGGAGCTCCCGCCGCGCCGTCGATGCGGTAGACTGGTCCGGCTGTGCCGCGGAAGCCGAAGAGATGTCCTGCCGCGCCGCGAATGCAGCAGAGATGTCCTCCCGCGCCACGGCGGCCTGGGAAAATGTCCGCGGGCAGGTGAGGACTCTTACAGGCGCATGCGTGCCCTCGTCCTTAGGCAGATGGATCAGATCTCCAGGTGGGCGAGGTTGCAGGATGACCTGAAAGCCTCGTTTGAATAGTCTACCAGCGTCATCCGGCAACTAAATGAGAGCAATGCGAAGCTCCAGGCCGAGCGTGACCTGCTGAGAGCGAAGATCGTCAGAAGTGCGGAGCAGCAGGAGTAGACCACTGCCTTGTTGAAGAGACCGGTGTCATCGTCGAGAAACTTATGGACGAGAATGCCATGCCGCGGATCGAGTGCAGAAGGCTAGTGGAGGAATCCGTGGATGCTCTCAAGCAACATCTTGAGGACAAGAAAGAGCTCATCGCCGCTCGCCGCGGAGACTAGTTCCCGCGGCCTGCAGCAATGCATCAACAAAGTAGAGATCAACGAGCGAGATCGTTGTCTTCCTTCTTCTTTTGCCCTTCTGTATTTTGAGTGTTGCCGCATGTGGCTTTTTTAATTATGTTCCTAAATATGTCAGACAATTATTATCCACCGCTGTCCTTATATTCACCATGCTTGCTATAAGTCGCAGTCGATGCTATATAGGTCCGTTGGATCTTACATCAATGTCCATGCAAAAATTTCTTTTAAGATTTTCACTTTTCTCTCTTAAATCTCAGTCCAGCGAGACATATAGCCACGCCGTAGAACAGGTGCTCGGGCGCCATTAATACGGACGTTATGAGCGAGGTGCACGGCGGGTAGCGTTCAAAGGGCTCTCCTCCAGATGAGCACGTGCAGGGGTCTGATCGCACACATCCCCTACTCGCACGACACCTCCTAGCCAATAAAAAAAAGGGGACGCATGGCGGCACGTAATTGGTAAGTAGAACACCTACGGTTTCAATAATACTTGTGTTTCCGATTTGTAACGTGATATCACTTGTTCTGAAATGACTTTGTTGATTGTTAATGTGTGCGTCTTGGCAAATCGGACAAAACAATTACCACAGCATGTTGGTGCCATGTCATGACACCATGCCAAGTTTCATGATTTTCAGGCGTGTTTTGGATTTATAGGAATTAAAAAACCAAGTTTCTCAATCTTTCCGGCCGATCCACGACGCCCAGATGTTTGAATTTCATTCCCATCTCTTGCATAGGACCTAGAAATTCACCCAAGGAAACACATGTGGTTTTTCAAACAACTTTGGTGCACTAGAGCCAGTGCTTGTAGTTCAAATTTGAATTATGCACATTAAATGCGCAGAAACTCAATTAATGTATAAAAAAGGCCAAACAAACCCGGAATAATTCCAAAATTTAGCACGATACTTCTATTTGGTCTAATCTGCCTGTGTAAAAATATTAAGGCGGGAGAAGGCAGTGTACGTATGTCGTTTCGCACACGGAGGTGGGACGTTCCCTCTCGGAACCACGAGCCTTCTTGACGGAAGCTCCGGCTTGTAAGAAGCTTACACCAAAGCTTGTCCTAATTCGGCCAAAAAAATTACAGCAGCATGTTGGTGCCATGTCATGACACCATGCCAAGTTTCATGATTTTCAGGCGTGTTTTGGATTTACAGGAATTAAAAACCAAGTTTCTCAATCTTTCCGGCCGAGCCACGACACCCAGATGTTTGAATTTCATTCCCATCTATTGCATAGGACCTAGAAATTCACCCAAGGATACACATGTGGTTTTTCAAACAACTTTGGTGCACTGGAGCATGTGCTTATAGTTCAAATTTGAATTTTGCACATTAAATGCGCAGAAACTCAACTAATGTATGAAAAAGGGCAAACAAACCCGGAATAATTCCAAAATTTAGCACGATACTTCTATTTGGTCTAATCTGCTTGTGTAAAAAATTAAGGCGGGAGAAGGCAGTGTACGTATGTCATTTCGCACACGGAGGTTGCACGTTCCCTCTCGGAACCACGAGCCTTCTTGAGGGAAGCTCCGGTTTGCAAGAAGCTTACACCAAAGTTTGTCCCAATTCGGCCAAAAAATTTACCGCAGCATGTTGGTGCCATGTCATGACACCATGCCAAGTTTCATGATTTTCAGGTGTGTTTTGGATTTACAGGAATTAAAAAACAAAGTTTCTCAATCTTTCCGGGCGAGCCACGACGCCCAGATGTTTGAATTTCATTCCCATCTCTTGCATGGGACCTATAAATTCACCCAAGGACACACATGTGATTTTTCAACCAACTTTGGTGGACAGGAGAATGTGCTTGTAGTTCAAATTTTAATTATGCACATTAAATGCCCAGAAACTCAATTAATGCATAAAATGCCAAACGAACCTAGAATAATTCCAAAATTTAGCACGATACTTCTATTTGGTCGAATCTGCATGTGTAAAAAAATTAAGGCGAGAGAAGGCAGTATACGTATCACGTTTCGCACACGGAGGTGAAACGTTCCCTCTCGGAACCACAAGCCTTCTTGAGGGAAGTTTCGGTTTGCAAGAAGCTTACACCAAAGCTTGTCCGAATTCGGCCAAAAAATTTACCGCAGCATGTTGGTGCCATGTCATGACACCATGCCAAGTTTCATGATTTTCAGGCGTGTTTTGGATTTACAGGAATTAAAAAACCAAGTTTCTCAATCTTTTTGGCCGAGCCATGACGCTCAGATGTTTGAATTTCATTCTCATTTCTTGTATGGGACCTATAAATTCAACCAAAGACACACATGTGAGTTTTCAACCAACTTTGGTTCACTGGAGCATGTTCTTGTAGTTCAAATTTGAATTATGCACATTAAATGCCCAGAAAATCAATTAATGTATAAAAAAGGCCAAACGAACCCGGAATAATTCCAAATTTTAGCACGATACTTCTATTTGGTCTAATCTGCCAGTGTAAAAAAATTAAGGCAGGAGAAGGCAGTTTATGTATGTCTTTTCGCACACGGAGGTGACACATTCCCTCTCAGAACCAAGAGCCTTGTCAAGGGAAGTTTCGGTTTGCAAGAAGCTTACACCAAAGCTTGTCCCAATTCGGCCAAAAAAATTACTCAAACGTGTTGGTGCCATGTCATGATACCATGCCAAGTTTCATGATTTTCAGCCATGTTTCGGATTTACAATAATTAAAAAACCAGGTTTCTCAATCATTCCGGCCAAGCCACGACGCCGAGATGTTTGAATTTCATTCCCTTTTCTTACATGGGACCTATAAATTCACCCAATGACGCACATGTGATTTTTTAACAAACTTTGGTGCATTGGAGCATGTGCTTGTAGTTCAAAATTGAATTATGCACATTAAATGCCTAGAAACTAAATTAATGCATAAAAATGCCAAACGAACCCGGAATAATTCCAAATTTAAACACGACACTCATGTACTAGTTGCATGTTCACTGTACGTAAATGTTCTAGCAATTCAAGGACCATCCTTTCCCTCCGTAACACCATTTTGTCTTTCAAAACATAATGAAAAAAATCAGGTATACCACAAACAGTTTACTAGAAAGAATGATGTGGGATGTGATATAAAATATCTTGGCACATCGTCTTGTCTAGCTTACGCAGGAAGCTTCGTCGTCTACAGCCCATCGCCCCCGCTTGAACCACACTTGTGCGCTAGTTTCTCGTGGCACCGAGCGAATTTTTTTGCCACCGCGGAAATATCTATCTCCCCGCCCCTCCCTGCTACCAAAAGCCACATTTCCACTGTTCCTCCTTGCTTTCCTAGTTCAAACCTTCACTGCTGCTTACTGGCAGCTCAGCCTCCTCGCCGGCGACCCTTCTTCTTGCAGCGCCGCCTCCTCGCCGGCTACCCTTCTTCTTGCAGCACCGCCTCCTCGCCGGCGACCCTTCTTCTTGCAGCGCCGCCTCCTCGCCGGCGACCCTTCTTCTTGTTGCGCGACTTCCTCGCCGCCGACCCTTCTTCTTGCTACGCGACCTCGTCGATATGGTCAGGTAATCCACACCCCACCCACACCATCCTCCTCCTTTCCAGTCCCACATGCCCCGACCGACGGAGCGACACCTTCCACCGAAATCACTGCCCCCTCCTCCAATTAAGCGACGCCCACAACCATTTTGCACGCAGTATAACATGGAGCTCAGTAGCATGCGGCAGCACGTGCGAACAAGGCCGCTATGGCTGCCATGCGTGTCGACCGCCAGATCTTGGAGGAGCACCTCGTCTCCGAGGCCACCATCGACACCGCCACACGGTTGTCTACTTTAATATACGGTTCGTGATGTTTTCTCGAGGCCACCGCCAGTGCCTTCTAGTGATTTGTCCTCTGTAATGTTAATATGCCATCTGATGTTCAGTTAACGGTTTGGTCCTCTGAAATGTAATGTTCAGTTAACACTTTGGTCCAACAATTGCTATGTTTCGTAGTACTGTTCTCAAGCATTCTTTTTTTTGTTAACTGTCTTATCTTCTAGTACATGTTTCTATTCTGCAATGTGATACGTCTTCGTTGTATCTACAATTCTTTATTGTTCCATGCCAATATTCTACAACTTTTACATACTTTTGGCAACTTTTTATACTATTTTTGGGACTAAAATATTGATCCAGTGCCCAGTGCCAATTCCTGTTTGTTGCATGTTTTTTCGCAGAAAATCCATATCAAACGGAGTCCAAACGGGATAAAAACTTACGGAGATTTTTTTTGGAATATATGTGAATTTTGGGAAGTGGAATCAACGCAAGACGATGCCCGAGGGGCCCACGAGGGTGAGGGGCGTGCCCAAGGGGGTAGGGCGTGTCCTGGGCCCTCGTGGACACTCCGTAAGGCGGTTGGTGCCCTTCTTTCGCCGCAAGAAAGCCAATATCCAGATAAAAATCATGTCCAAATTTCAGCCCAATCGGAGTTACGAATATCCAGGAATTTAAGAAACGGTGAAGGGGCAGAATCAGGGAGGGCAGAAACAGAAAGAAACAGAGAGAGATCCAATCTCAGAGGGGCTCCTGCCCCTCCGCCGCCATGGAAGCCAAGGACCAGAGGGGAAACCCTTCCCCATCTAGGGGGAAGGTCAAGGAAGAAGAAGAAGAAGAAGAAGAAGAAGAAGAAGAAGAAGAAGAAGAAGAAGAAGAAGAAGAAGAAGAAGAAGAAGAAGAAGAAGAAGAAGAAGAAGAAGAAGAAGAAGAAGAAGAAGAACGGGGGCTCTCTCCCCCTCTCCACCGTTTTTCAGCCTCCCACTTCGCGTTTCGAGGCGCGGGCTTCATCGACATGTCTCGTCCAAGCAGAGATCATGTCCCCTTATTTCGAGATCCTCATCAATACGGGTTTGGGTAATCCAACCATGCCATTTGCACGACCCCTGGGGAATAGGCGAGGTTTAAGGCTCATGAGGGGACGCTTGATATTCACTGCCTTTATAAGAAGGTTGGGATCCACCTTTTTACCTCACACCTTATTCCTGCTCAGCCCATCTAACCTCGAGCTCCAGCGCCCAAGTCTCAAACTTTCCCCTCGCCATCAACTACTCCGGCCATGTCCGGATCTGGAGCGCAGGGCATGTGGATGGCCTCCTCCATCATGGAGGGGAACATCCAAGAACTCTAGGAAGCGGGGTACTTAGCCAAAGAAATCGCCCATGGGCTCCCTGCTGAGAAGCAGATCATTCCCACCCCGGAACCCAATGAGAGGGTAGTATTCATCCCCCACTTTCTGCGCGAGCTAGGGTTTCCTCTCCACCCGTTTGTCCGCGGGCTCATGTTTTACTAAGGGCTAGATTTCCACGATCTAGCCCCGAATTCCTTTCTCAACATCTCGGCATTCATCGACATGTGCAAGGCGTTTCTCCTCATTCCCCCCACTTCGGCCTATGTCTCAAGGTCCTCAACGTGAAGCCGAAAGTGGTCGAGGGTCAACACGCGGAGTGTGGCGGCGCCATGGTGAGAAAGCTCCCTAACGTCACCTGGCCCAAGGGGACTTTCTTAGAAACCTTGAAAGGGTGGCAACAGGAGTGGTTCTATGTCACAAAGCCTCGCGACGCCGCGTGGGCCGGCACTCGTGAATTCAAATCCGGGCCTCCAATGCGGCTCACCACGTGGGTCAAGAAGGGCCTTGTCGGATTTTGGGTTCCGGCAAAACCCTTGAGGTTCGACACTGGGGTGCGCATGAAGATTTCCCCTACCTAATCATGCCCTCAACCTCGCCGCGATCTACAAGCCTAGCTCGACGAACTCGCAACACAAGAGACACAATATTTATACTAGTTTGGGCCACCATTGTGGTGTAATACCCTACTCCAGTGTGGCATGGTGGATTGCCTCTTGGGCTGAGGATGAATAGTACAAGGGGAAGAACAGCCTCCTGAGGGAGGTGTTCTTGTGCTTGGTGAACTTGTATGGGTGAGGATGGACCTAAATCCCCCCTCCTACTATGGTGGCTAGTCCTATTTATAGAGGCCCTAGTCCTCTTCCCAAATATTGAGCGGGAAGGGATTCCACAATAGCCAATTTGAAGGGGGACCACTAGCACAAGCTATCCTGACTAAAGGTGGTCTTCTCCCGCGAAAGGCTCTGGTGGTAACGCCGTCTTGGGCTCCACGGTGACCTCCGTCCTGCCGTCCGACTGGTCTTGGTCTCATTGCACCGATATGGAAACCTTTGCCTGATGCCTCGGTACTCATCGCCTGCGCTTGCCTCTTTAGCACCAAAGAGGAAATGAGGACACTATGCGCACTGGCGCCCGCCTGTTCTTTATCGTCATGGCTGACGTCGTAGGAACCTCGTGAGGTTTGCCTTGCCTTGATCTCTCCGCCCCTCACGAGCTAGCCTGGTGAGGCCACTCCCGAGGAGGTCTTGTGTCATCTGCCTCGTGAGGCTTGGCCCCTCGCGAGGGTCTTGTGTGTTTGCTGGTGAAGACAGGCCGTACTGGGCCGCGAGTGGAGCCACGCCGTGGGCCACAGGCAGGCATGTCTGGGGACCCCCGTTCCCAGAACGCCGACAGTAGCCCCCGGGCCCAAGGCGCGCTTGGGCTTGGCTTCGAGGCGAAGACAAAGGGCAAGTGCAAAGCACCTCGGGCCCCAACAGCCTGCAGCCTTGGTCGACGCGTGGAAATTGATTGGACGTGGGCGTCTCCGCTTCCCCACACTGCCTCGGCAACTGCCCGCCTGACAAAAGGCTGGCGCGGGCTACGCTTGCCTTCATTGCTTTCTTCCGCCTTGCTCCAGATCCCTTTTCTTGGCCCTGGCTTCCGAAATCTCCAGATCTGCTCCCATCCCCTTCCGCATCAGCGACCAATGGCGCCCCGTAAGGTCAAGATTTCTTCGCTGCCCACCTGGTACGAGCCGGCTCTGGATGCGCCCAACGTCTCGGAGAAGAGCCTCGTCGCCACGCGCCTGCTGACGGTGGGGGAGAGCAACGAGAGGGGGAAGACCGAGCTCTGGGCTGGCTATACCATGCCGGAGCCCGAGGGAAGCACCTTCTTCCCCTTCTTCATGAGCAGCATCATCGCGGGGCTGGTTCCCCCCTTCTCTGACTTCTTCTATGAGGTCCTTGGTCATTATGGGCTGCAGGCGCTGCATCTTCATCCCAACTTTGTTCTCCTTCTGTCGATCTTCGCCTTCTACTGCGAGGCATATGTCAGCGTGATGCCGTCCGTGGCTCTGATGCGCTACTTCTTCTTCCTTCGCATCAATGACGGTCGTACCTCGGGTGCGCCAACTTCATTGCGGCAGGAAAGGCCAGCTCGATCTCGAAGGCTGGGAAGAGGTCCGACGGCTTCAGGAGCAAGTGGGTCATGATGGACGCCAAGTGCGTCCACCCACGCTTGGTGCTGCCAACGGAGATGCCCGAGTCTGACAAGGGGTGGTCTCGCACGAAGCTCACTGACGATCGGGCGACGTTGGTGCTGGAGAAGATGAACGCCGACCTGAAGTCGGGCGACGCGAAGGCGGCGAAGGTGACAGGGGCCATGCTCCTGAGGGAATTCCTGATGCTGCACGTGGCCCCGCTTCAGGCGCATACACGCCCCTTATGGAGGCTTGGGGCGAAGAGGACAAGCTTCGATTGAGCTCGGGGGCCTTGCCTGACGAAGAGTTGGCCGTGGCTCTCCGCCTCCTGGTCGGGGACAACCAAGAATACCCGCCAAGTGCCTTCATTCCCGTGTTCTGCCGCAAGGACGGGGCACAGGTTGTGGCTGCCATGCCAACCTTTGATGGGCGCGGGCTGGTGCCGCCAGCGACTCCTACTGTCCCGGCTGCGACGGCGCTGGTGGATGTGTCCTCTGACGACTCTCGCCGGGAGGAGGAAGAGGAGGAAGATGAGGAGCGTGATTTGGAGGTGACCGCCAAGGGGATGGGGGAGACCTCCCCCTTGAGCAAGGCCGACATCCTCCGCACCCTTCCTGACGACGACGAGGTCGGCGCCCTCCAGGAGAAGGGAGAGCCGCCCGCGATCCCGACGAGGGGCTGGTCGGCGCTGATCTCCCGAGATGTTGCTTCTATTCCAATGCCACCTGGAGCTGCTTCCGGCCCACCTGCTATTCCTTCTTCTGCTCCTGGGGCCCATGCACCCACGCTCCGGGCTTGGAGGCTCTTGGGCTTCAAGCTTAGCAAGAGGAGGGTGGACTACACCGCAGTGGACCAGTAAGTGCTCTTGCCTTGCTTCGTCCTTGCTTCTGCTGCTTGACCTTGACGCTTCTCCGCTGTGCGATTAAGCCGACGCCTGCGACGAAGAAGAGGAAGGAGGAGGCGGTGGTGCCGCTCGGGACCAGCCTGCCTGCTCCGGCTGCGTCTCCCTTCGTGGAGAAGGGCAGCACTGGTGCTCATGTCTCTCCAGCTCGGTCGTCCTCACGAGCCCTGGGGAAGATTCCTCGGGAGGAGTCAGCCCCCGTGGCCCCACTGGCTCTGGAGGCACCAGTGTCCGGCTCGGCTGCTGAGGTCTTCAAGGCTCAGGAGCCCCCAGTCTGCCAGGCTATGGTGACGATACCTTCTCCTCCTCCTCCCGCTGCACCGCTGATCCCAGGTCCTTCCGCCTCCTCTGACGTCTTGGAGCGCGCTCTTTCTAAGATGACCCGACTGCGAGAAGATCTTTAGGGCGCCGACGCCCTCCTAGTGGCTGGGCGCCTGGAGCTAGTCTCTGGCTGGCTCCATTCCGACGGGTCTGTTCGGGTGGCGCTGAGCCAGGCCACGGCAACCTCCGAGAAGGAGAAGCAGGCCGCCGCCCAAGCAGTGGCTGCTCACGAGGCAATGCTGAAGGACGTCGAGGCCACCCAGGATCGCTGCCAGACGCTGGAGGCTGAGCTAAAGACCCTGCGCAGCGAGCGTGCAGAAGAAGCCCGTAGCCGCAAGGCGGAGGAGTAGAAGATGAAGGCTTGGGAAGATGCCATCAAGGGTCGTGACGCCAAAATGGAGTAGTCGGCGAGGGTGCAGGCCACTAAGCGCAGCCGGCTGGAGAAGCTGGAGCAGAAGGTGAAGGCGGAGGAAGCCGAACTTGACGCCAAGGCGAAGGTTCTGGCCAAGGACCGCGCGGCCTTCGCGCTCCTTGAGGAGAGGTCTCGCGTGGCACTAAAGACAATCTATGAGAAGGGCTTGGAGAAGCCACTGACCACCGACGAGGACGGCCCCGCCCAGCTGCTTCCCTACTTGGTCAAGGCGCTCGAGGAAGTCGTGAGCGGCATCGACCCCATGGCAGAGGAAGAGGCTCACATCCTTTCTTCAGCTGCGCCAACGCACATCTTCAGCCACCTCCATCTTCGCGACCCTAGCACCCGCCTTGACGAGCTGCTGGAGCCTGTGGACGACGAACACTGTGCAGCCGCTGCCGCAGGCGTGAAGGGTCGGGTGGAGGCCCTGCTGAAGAAGTTCCGCACCTTCGCTCCCGCGCCTTTGGTCGGCGGTGCTACCGATCCTGCAGCTCCGGATACCCGAGGATGGCATTGTATGGCAGACGGATGTTGGCGATGTCGAGGTCGATGAGCTCTGTGCAGTAGTTATCGCGCTGTCCGAAGGTGACAGGGAGGCGGACCTGCCCTATCGGTGTGGTGGAACCGTCGGTCACCCCTGAGAAGGGCTTGGTAGGCTGAAGCTAATCGTAGGGCACTTGAAGGCTGTCGAATGTCTCGACGGACATGACGTTGAGCCCTACGCCGCCATCAATGAGTGTCTTGGTAACTTGCATGTTGCTGATGACGGGTGAGCAAAGCATCGGGAGGGCGCCAGCGGTGGCCGCGCACTTGAGCTGATCTGCCGAACTGAAAGTGATAGCGCACTTGGACCACCTAAGCGGGCTTGTGGCCTCGAACCTGGGGAGGACTGCGTTCACCTCGCGAGCAAATTGCTTGAAGATTCGCTGAGAGGCTGGGGCTTGAGCTCTGCCCAGGATGCAGGCGATAGCCCTCAGCTCCTGGAAGCCCCCAGCCCCCTCGTCCTGATGGTGGTCATCGTTCCTTCTTGGTGGTGGCAGTAGCGGAGGAAGCCCAGCATTGCTCTGAGGACGGTCCCCGCGAGGCTGATCCCTCCAGGCACCCTCGCGAGGTTAGTCCTGCCAGCGGTCCTCGCGAGGCCGATCACGCCACTCCTAGCGAGGGCCACGGTCGTCCCAGCGTCCTCCACCACGTCCTCCGCCTCGGCCGTAGCCCCGGTCGTTGAGCTCGGGGCGTCGACCGAGGCGTCCATCTCGAATGGACCTGAGCTCTTCACTGTCGTTGGTGTTGTGGCTGTGAACGTTGTGCAAGGCGCAAAACGGCCGGCTGCTCTTGGATGACTTAGGCTGGTCGCAGCTGCGCTTCATGTCCGGCTCCGCCGCGAGTATGGCCACTCCCTTGCGCTTCACGTCCTTGGCCTTGGCCTTCTTCTCCTGCAGGTCGGCAACTGAGAGCGCAAGGAGGGAAAGGCGCCCTTCCTCAGCCCTTGTGACACTCCAAAAATTTTGATTTTTGTTTTATCAAAATCTTTATTTGATTTGGAAGGGAGTGTCCCAAAAACTTTTCTTAAAAACTCTTCCTCTCAAAACCTTTGTGACAACCAACTTTGGTGCTCCTCTCAACTTGGACTTTTGGTCTTGAGAGCTCTTCACTTTATCTGGTTTTTACAAAAAATTTATTTTTAAACCTTTTCTACCAAAAGAGAAGAAAACCCTAAGGATTTGGGGTTTATCCTCCTCTTTACCATGTCTCTTTTTGACATCTTCCCTCCATAACCTCTCCCTCCACCTTGGGTCAAGTCAAGTGGCCAATCCTAGCAAGTTCAACCCATTTTGGATTTTTATTTCATTTATTTTAACCCTAAAACTATTTCTGTTTTTATTTTTGGACCTAGGTGATTTACAAAGGAGGTACCATTTTTCTTGTGATATTTGATCTCAAACCAACTCCCCTGGCTAGTCCTTAGCACCCCCAACCTAGATCCATCAAGATCCACTCTTCCACAGTTCAAATATTTCAAAATTTGCCCACTGCAATTTTGGACCAGATTCATCATTTTTGGAGAAATTCATATTTTTCTATCCCCAAAGATTCTACCAAAATTCAGGCAGCCCTCAGGTGCACTGAGAGGCCATCCCACCAAAGATAATCTCAAGGAAAAAATTTCCACATGCCAAAACCATTCCATCGAATACCTGGCAGGCACTGTTGCTGTTCAGTTTCAGTAAAATTCAGACAACAGTGCGCCGTCAGTGTCATTTTCTTCAGAAACCTGGCATCGATCTCACCAATGCACGCTTGGCACCTTGCGCACTGCACCCCCTCCTTATCCAGAGCGCCGCACGCTCTCTTGGACGGGCGCAGGTGTCGGTGGCAGCATGCCTCGCCGACGCCGGCAGCCTCTGCGGTGGCAGAGCCACCCGTGGCGGCCGATAGGGTGCAGTTGCAGCTTTCGGCGCCGCCCGGCACCGCCCAAGCCACCCGAGGCTTCCGCGTGGCCGTCTGCTCCCCTGTGCGCACCGCAGCACCGTCGCCGTGCCCTGGCGAGCACAGGACGCGCCCTCTGCCGCCGACTGGCCCGCGGAGCACCGTTCTGTCGAAACCGCGGAGCAGGCCTAATTCCAACGAGGTTAGCGTGTGAATGGAGCCAGTAGACCTCCACGCGGATGCCCAACCACCTAATCCACCCGTCCGATGATCGACTCGCCGTAATCGTCGCCGGTGTCGGTGTCAAAACCGGCGGATCTCGGGTAGGGGGTCCCGAACTGTGCGTCAAGGTCGGATGGTAACAAGAGACAAGGGACACGATGTTTACCCAGGTTCAGGCCCTCTCGATGGAGGTAAAACCCTACTCCTGCTTGATTAATATTGATGATATGGGTAGTACAAGAGTAGATCTACCATGAGATCAAGGAGGCGAAACCCTAGAAGCTAGCCTATGGTATGATTGTGTATGATGATGATTCTGTCCTACAGACTACAACCCTCCGGTTTATATAGACACCGGATAGGGTTAGGGTTACACGGAGTCGGTTACAATGGTAGGAGATCTTGAGTATCCGCACCGCCTAGCTTTCCTTCCACGCCAAGGAAAGTTCCTTCCGGACACGGGACGAAGTCTTCAATCTTGTATCTTCATGGTCCTAGAGTCCGGCGAAGGTATAGTCCGGCTACCTGAACACCCCCTAACCCAGGACTCCCTCAGTAGCCCCTGAACCAGGCTTCAATGACGACGAGTCCGGCGCGCAGATTGTCTTCGGCATTGCAAGGCGGGTTCCTCCTCCAAGCCCTTCATAGAAGATTGTAAACACCAAAAATAGTGTCCGGCTCTGCAAAATAAGTTTCCACATATTGCCATAGAGAGAATAACATTAACACAAATCAAATCTGCTGACGTATTCCGCAGTGCGTCGTAACACTGCGGCCAAGCTCTTTATACAAACTGTTTTCACTTTTCCACCTCAGCACGTTTAGCGAGGCGGTTTGCTTGGCACGTCTTGTCAAAGCAGAGATCGTGTGCCCCTTTAACGGGATTCTCATCAATACGGACGTGGGTAACCCAACCGCGCCATTTACCACGGCGCTTGGGAGGCAAGCGAGTTTTATTAGGTAGGTGGGGACGCATAACCGCATCCGCCCATATAAGGGGATAAGGATCCACCTTTTTTTACCTACGCCTTCTTCCTCCTTTGCCAATCCATCTCTCGTGCACTCAAGCTCCAGCGCCCAAGCCCGCTCTTCCCACCTCAACCTTCTCCAGCAATGTCCGGAGTGGGAGGCAAGTGGATGGTCTCCTCCGTCACGGGGGTTCAAGTAAAAAAGCTAAGGAAAGCCGGATACCTGTCCAAGGACATCCCGCACCGGCTTCCTGAGAAGGGGCAGCTTCTCCCCACCCCAAGGCCCCATGAGAGGGTAGTTTTCCTTCCCCACTTCCTCCGCGGACTGGGTTTTCCACTTCACCCATTCGTCCGGGGACTCATGTTCTACTATGGCCTAGATTTCCACGATCTGGCCCCGAACTTCATCCTCAACATCTCGGCGTTTATCGTCGTGTGTGAGGCCTTCCTCCGCATCCGCCCCCATTTTGGCCTTTGGCTCAAGACCTTCAACGTCAAGCCCAAGGTGGTGCGCGGCAGCCAAGCGGAGTGCGGAGGTGCTATGGCTGGCAAGATAGCAAACGTCCTCTGGTTCGAGGGCTCCTTTGTGGAGACCCTAAAGGGGTGGCAAGCCGGGTGGTTTTACATCACCGAGCCACGCGATCCGTAATGGGTCACAACCCCCGAGTTCAGATCCGGACCCCCACGCGGCTCATGTCCTGGAAAGAGACGGGCCTGTCATGGGGCAACGAGGAAGAGGTGACCGGACTGAAGACCTGCATCTAGTCCCTGATAGACAAGCCAATCCGGCTGGTCAATATAGTCTAGGTCATGCTCGTTCGTCTGATCCTCCCGTGCCAACAACGGGATTTCAATTTGTGGGAGTTCGACCTGGCGCAGCACCGAACCCTCAACAGGCTCTTCGACACGTCGTATGAAGACGTCTGGAAGGTGCTAATCAAAGGCGCCGGGGCTCCCGCATCCGCTTCCGAGGACCGCGGATACAGCACGCAGCGTCACGCTAGCGAGGTAAGCTATCTATGCCTTTGACAGGATTATTAAGCTCTTTTTCATAGATTAACTCCCTTACCTTTGACAGGCTTGGCAGGCGATATCAAGACCAATTAACTGTCCGGCTCCCCTGCCCGAAGACCCAGCCCCAGCTCTCCTAGTGAAGCTGCTGACTCCGGCACCTTACGTGGTGCCAGAGAAGAAGGTCAAGAAGAAGAAGACCACTGGGACTCGAAAGAGTGCCCGTAACTTGGTGGTGTCGGACTCGTCGTCTGACGAGTCCGAGGCGCCCTCCTCTCGTGAAAACGAGGAGGAGGAAGAAGAAAGTTCTCCCCCCAGTGGGGGAGAAAAGAAGAAGAAGGCCGCCCCATCGGGGGAGGCCGAGGGGTCTAGGAAGAGGAAGACCCCTCCGCCGGACTGCTCCCACGACGTCGAAGAGAGCGGAGAGGAGTGGCCGGACAGGGCCAAGCGTCTGGCGAAATCGTAAGTATTCGTATACCAGAGTGACTCATGATATTCCTTTAATGCACAACTTTCCCTAATGTCGAATGTGATTTATGCAGCCCGCCCCGGGCCGAACTCGATGATTCGTCGAGCGGCTCCCTGGATACATCGGACGTGAACTCAGTTCCACCCGCTGTCTCCCCCCGCACTGCAGACAACACCGAAGTGGCGTCGCAACAAGCTCTGGGGCAGGAGGAGGTGGTCCTGGAGGAGCCGCTAGGCGACCTCCCGGACCCCAGGAATAAAAGGGACATGACCCCCCAGGGCTCCGAGTCCGGCTGTGTGCCGGACGCCGCGCCGGACTCTTCAACAGTTCTGGTTCACGGTAGGCGAACTCCTTCCAAGAGGAGCAAACCTTCTAAGCCGGCGGCCTCCGTCCAACCAGAGGTGCCGGACAATCTGCTGGAGGTGCTTGATGGCGCCTCCATCGACGAGGAACACCGTACTATTATGAGTACGGTGATCCGAAGGGTTCAGTCCGCCAAGAGCGGACTGACTGAAGCTTGCGCTAGCCTTCTGACAGGCTTCGAGGTAAGTAGAAATATGTCAAAATATGACCGCATAGATAGTAGCCCCTGATGCTCTGTTCGGTGTTCGAAAAGAAAAGCCGAATAGAGGATCTATTAATTTCCGCAGGAGTCTAACAATAAAGAGTCAATATGCGTATGCAGGCTTCGCTGCTATCCACCGCCGCACTGACTGCACAGGTGGATGTCCTGAAAAAGGACCTCGGGCGGACCGAGCAAGAGCTCGGTCTTGCCGAACGGCAGCTCGAGGAGAAAGAAGTTAAGAAATACCCTACAAAGAAAAAAGGTTCCTATAGAGAGGCGTGATTTTAAAGAATAACAGGATCATGCTGCTTATTGTAGGGGCCACAACTGAGGTGGCGACCCTCAAGCAGGCGCTAACTGAGGCCGAAAAGAAAACGGCCGAGGAGCGCACTGAGCGAGAAAGACTTGGGGCTCAGGTTGGCGAGGTGCAGCAAGAGCTGCAGGCTCTCATGAAAAAGCATGAGAGCTTGGAGCTTGAGTCAAAGGCGCAAGCATCCGAGCTCGCGTCGGCCCTTGAGTCCACCAAGGGTGCCAAGGCCGAAGCCCAAAAGGCCCTCCGAGAGTTGGAGGAGATGAAAAATATAGCAGCGGGTAAGGCATTCTTAATGCAAAGTAGGAATATAAAAGTAAACTACTTGTCACTTACCCGAATCCAGAGTTCTCCAGGGGCGTTCGCAGATCTTCCCCGCAGCGTATCCGCCGCCGCCACATTCTACCGAGATGAAGAGGGCAGCTCGATGGAGAGTGTGTTCTGGTCTCAGTATTCTGAGGCCGGACACCCTATGCCTTTGAGCGATCAGCTGAAACAGCTGGTCGAGCTCCACAAGGCGGCCGAACAAGCCATGAAGGGCTTCCTAGTTCGGCTGTGGCCCGGAGAGGCCCTGCCTGGGAGCTACTTCGGGCTGGTGCGGCGGCTGGTGGAGGCATGTCCACGGCTTGAGGTTATCAAGCGTTCCGCCTGCATCGAAGGTGCCCGGAGGGCCCTTGCCCGTGCAAAGGTGCACTGGGGTAAGCTTGACGGAGAGAAGCTGGTGAAGGACGGGCCGCCGCAGGGGAAGGAGCATCGCAAGCCCGAGAACTACTACAAGGATGTTCTTACCGGTGCCCGCCTTATTGCGGATGAATGTACTGGAGATGTAATATTTGAATGAACTCGCTCGTGTTTATCCTGTGCGCTGAAAACTTGTTCATATGCGCTAAGCAATGCTTATGGAATTTAAAATATTATTTTCTGTGCGACCGTTTGTCAAAAATTGAGAGATGGCCAGTCGTCGGCTTCTGCCCCCATGCCGCTAGTGCTGGGGTGTTCGGGATAAACCTGAGCGCTCTTTTTCCCATGGTTGGGTCCTTCGAGGGAGGCGCTCAGCACAACGAACCAGGCAATCGGACTATAATGCTTGAACACTCTCACTTAGCCATAGAACTTTATAATTTTAAATTTAGGCGAAGCCCCTAGTTTGGAAGACCGAATTCGGGGCGCTATCCACGCCTTTGGCCGGACAGAGCCAGCTCCTTGCTCGAAGCGGCATAAGTCTTTAAGGACTCGAAAAACCTCTCGAACAGCGACCGGTCTCTCGCCTTATCATGACAGTCAGTTTTAGCTTTCTCCACTGAGGTGCTTAACCCAGCTGAACCGGGGCACAATCGCAGTGGTTCTCGTAGTGCTACCTTAGCCGATATAGCGGGACGTAAGGCACCAAAGCATAGGAGCCGGGCAAACCCAACTATTGACCCAAATCATGATTCGGAGCCGATGCATATAGTGCTATAAGTTCGGGGTGCCGCAGTTGTGAAAGTGTACGGACTTCTCACACCAGATCAAAGGGTAATGAAGCCCCTGGCGTGTTTGCCGTACCATGGTGTACGGGTGCAATCATGTTATTTAATAAACATATATAAAAAGAAAATAATGCAAAAAATAGGCAAAAAGCTATGCATTGTTTATAAAGAGGCTATTTATCAAAGCCGAACGATACAAGTAGTGCGATAAGCAAAAAGATATTAGACTATTTAACATGTCCTGACCAGGGGCAGGCCGCGGAATTGTGTTCGAAACAGATATACCGCTCGTAATAGAGACCACCTGAGAGTTCCATAATGCGGCGTAGCTTTGTCTGCTTCCCTGGATCTTGCATCATTTGTGCGGCAGCCGAATTGCCGAACGGGTCGTCCAAAGTGTGGATTCCTGAAAGTAATAAAAAGAATTTGGCAGCCCCTAGTACGTTTTAAGCCGTATTGTGAGCATGCCGTTACTGTGCCCCTTCCCCTTTGCCCATGGTATTTCAAGGGCGTAATTATGTACGTGAGGTACTAGCTCCGCTATGTCACGATGGCTGGGGTTGGGGCCGCATTGCTACGCTTGCTCAGAACGTGCCAGGCGGTCTTGTTTTAGGTTACTTCGGGCGCACTTGGCATTGTCTGGCTTTTTAGCGGCCGGACTGGAGAGTTGCCTAAAAAGGCTGCTTTGTACTTCCGCTGCGAGAGCCGCCGTGTGCTCCTCCGTACGGAGGGAGCGTTCGGTGTTTCCGTTGACCGTGATTACTCCTCGAGGGCCTGGCATCTTGAGCTTGAGGTATGCGTAGTGCGGCACCGCATTGAATTTGGCAAATGCGGTTCGTCCGAGCAGGGCGTGATAGCCACTTCGGAACGGGACTATGTCAAAGATTAACTCTTCGCTTCGGAAGTTATCCGGAGATCCGAAGACCACATCAAGTGTTACGGAGCCTATACAACTGGCTTCTACACCTGGTATAACGCCTTTAAAGGTCGTCCTTGTGGGCTTAATCCTTGATGGATCTATGCCCATTTTCCGCACTGTATCCTGGTAAAGCAGGTTCAGGCTACTGCCGCCGTCCATGAGGACTCTTGTGAGATGAAATCCGTCGATGATTGGGTCGAGAACCAATACGGCAAAGCCGCCATGATGGATGCTAGTGGGGTGGTCCCCTCGATCAAAAGTGATCGGGCAAGAGGACCATGGGTTGAACTTTGGGGCGACTGGCTCCATCGCGTATACGTCCCGTAGCGCACGCTTCCGCTCCTTCTTGGGAATGTGGGTTGCGTATATCATGTTCACCGTTCGCAGTTGTGGGGGAAGCCCCTTCTATCCATTGTTGTTCGGCGGCCTGGGCTCCTCCTCGTCATCGCTATGCAACCCCTTGTCTTTGTTTTCGTCTCTTAACTTGCCTGCCTGCTTGAACACCCAACAGTCCCTGTTGGTGTGATTGGCTGGCCTTTCGGGGGTGCCATGGATCTGGCACAAGTGGTCGAGTATTCGGTCCAAACTGGACGGGCCCTGAGTATTCTTTTTAAATGGCTTTTTCCGCTGACCGGATTTATAGCCTCGGAATCCGGCGTTAACTGCCGCATCTTCATTGCTGTCGCTGCTAACGCGGCGCTTTTTCTTATTTCGACGTGTCCTGCCACTTTTGTCCTTGGTATCCGAATTACCAGGGTTCTTTGATAAGTTGTTGCTGCGAGCTAGCCAGCTATCTTCGCCCGCGCAAAAGCGGGTCATGAGTGTCGTGAGGGCTGCCATGGATTTCGGCTTTTCCTGTCCCAGGTGCCGGGCAAGTCACTCGTCGCGGATGTTATGCTTGAAGGCTGCTAGGGCCTCTGCATCCGGACAGTCGACTATCTGGTTTTTCTTTGTTAGGAACCGTGTCCAGAATTGCCTGGCCGATTCCTCTGGCGGCTGAATTATGTGGCTTAGGTCGTCGGCATCCGGTGGTCGCACATAAGTGCCCTGGAAGTTGTCGAGGAATGCGGCTTCCAGGTCCTCCCAAGAACCGATTGAGTCTGCTGGCAGGCTGTTAAGCCAATGCCGGGCTGGTCCTTTGAGTTTGAGAAGGAGGTATTTGATGGCGTGTAGATCATCGCCACGTGCCATGTGGATGTGAAGGAGATAATCCTCGATCCATACCGCCGGATCTGTCGTGCCATCGTATGATTCGATGTTTACGGGTTTGAAACCCTCTGGGATTTTATGATCCATTACTTCATCTATGAAGCATAGTGGGTGTGCGGCGCCCCTGTACTGGACTATGTCACGACGCAGCTCGGAAGAGCTATGTCTGTTGTGTTCGGCCCGGCCAGATTTATTGTGTCCGGAGTGAAGATCATCGTCACGTGCCGTCGGGCGCCTGTGCGATCCGTAGATCGATCTTGTTTGCCTTGCTTTATCCTCCAGTACATCTCGCAGGTCTGGCGCATTTTCTCGTGCCTTGGTTGAGCTGCGTCGGGGCATGGCTTGGGTGGAGGTTCGACAGGCCTCTCTGTCGCGGCCGCGAGGTGGTCGGTCTACCATGTCGTGCGCTGGTGATGTAGGCGCTTCCTCCTCTGATCGGGGTAGCGGCCTGCGCTTAGGATAACTCTTGGAGGGGCGCTCGAGTTCATACTCTTCGGCCGCAAGGACTTTAGTCCATCTGTCAGCTAGCAAATCTTGATCAGCTCTAAGCTATTGCTGCTTTTTCTTTAGGCTGTTCACCGTGGCTAAAAGCCTGCGTTTGAAACGCTCTTGTTCGGTGGGGTCTGATGGTACGACGAATTCGTCGTCATCGAGGCTTGCCTCGTCTTCGGAGGGAGGCATATAGTTATCATCCTCGACCTCTCGTTCTGCCGCTCTCTCATGAGGGCTGGCCTCTCCATCTTCCTGCGCTGAATCTTGCTGGGTTGGGTGTTCTTCGGCGCTATCCGGGGTAGTATTATCTCCCGTGTCGGAATCACCGTTTTTGCTTTGGCGGGATTTAGAGCGGCGCCGCTGACGTTGGCGCTTTGGCTGTTTGTTGGAGGTGTCGTCCCCCGCTGTTCCATCGCCATCTCCATCCTTTGCAGTATCCACCATATATACGTCATATGACGAGGTGGCCGTCCAGCGCCCCACGGGTGCTGGTTCCTGTTCGTCTCCTACCTCGTTGTACATACCCTCGAAGTCTTCGGAGCCGAAGTCAAGCATGTCGGTGAAATCGTCGACAGTGGCTACCAAGTGGGTGGTGGGAGGGCTTTGAATTTCTTCATCGTCCGTGTCCCATCCTCGCTGACCGTAATCCGGCCAGGGCTCTCCTGATAAAGAGAGAGACTTGAGAGAATTCAGGATGTCGCCAAAGGGCGAGTGTTGAAAGATGTCCGCGGCGGTGAACTCCTTTATTGGCGTCCAATCGGCTTCGACTGGCGGGGGCGCGGGGGATTTGGAGTTCGGGGAGGAGTCCGGACCCTCGGGGTCACGGGTCATGCGGAGTGCGGGGCTAGCGTTCGGCTCGATCGCCTTTGAGATCGCAGCCCCCGAGGTGACGCCCAACCGTTCATCCTCAATTAGCGCAATAGGCTCCGAGTCAAGGGTCGGAACCGGTGCGTGTGCGGCCTCCCGGACACTGTTCGGAGGCAGAGCTAGATCGTGCCCCTCGAGATAGTGCGGCGCGCTTGGCTGTGGCTCGAACCCGTCGAAGATCAAGTCTCCATGGATATCAGCCATGTAGTTTAAGCTTCCAAACCTGACATGATGGCCAGGGGCATGGCTTTCGATCTGCTCCAGATGACCAAGCAAGTTGGCCCGCAGAGCGAAGCCGTCGAAGACGAAGATCTGTCCGGGGAGAAAAGTCTCACCCTGGACCTCATCGTTGTTGATGATCAGAGGAGCCATCGGGCCTAAAGGCGACAACACAGAGGAACTCTCAATGAAAGCACCAATGTCGGTGTCAAAACCGGCGGATCTCGGGTAGGGGGTCCCGAACTGTGCGTCAAGGTCGGATGGTAACAGGAGACAAGGGACACGATGTTTACCCAGGTTTGGGCCCTCTCGATGGAGGTAAAACCCTACTCCTGCTTGATTAATATTGATGATATGGGTAGTACAAGAGTAGATCTACCACGAGATCAAGGAGGCTAAACCCTAGGAGCTAGCCTATGGTATGATTGTGTATGATGATGATTCTGTCCTACGGATTACAACCCTCCGGTTTATATAGACACCGGATAGGGTTAGGGTTACACGGAGTCGGTTACAATGGTAGGAGATCTTGAGTATCCACACCGCCTAGCTTGCTTTCCACGCCAAGGAAAGTTCCTTCCGGACACGGGACGAAGTCTTCAATCTTGTATCTTCATGGTCCCGGAGTCCGGCGAAGGTATAGTCCGGCTACCCGAACACCCCCTAATCCAGGACTCCCTCAGCCGGCGTTATCCCGTTCTCGGGCACCGCCTCGGGCCGGCTATAAATAGCCACCCCGAGCTTGCCTTCGACCAGCGCCAGTCACTCCACCTCCCCAGAGCCACACCCAGCCGCCAGGAGGGCCTCGAGGAGGTCCTCTTCTCCGTCTCCGGCCACCCCGATCCGCCTCGGGCTCCAGCTCGATTCACTCCGCTGAGGCCGTCACTGCTCACCAATCCATGTCAGGGACCCTCTGATGCACCCAGTCACCTAACCCGCGCCTCAATTTGGCCCTTGCAGCCTTCCCCGACGAGGTCCAACACCACCCGAGCCACCGTCCGCCGGAGTTGAGGCCACCGTCGACGTGGTGCTCGCCCGCGACCAACACCACCACCCACCGACGCGGAAGAGCACACTGAACTCGTAGGTACCTCCCGATCCCCCTGCCTCGCCATGGATCACCGTCGGCGACCACCGCAGCCCTCGGGCGCCGGCGCGCCCTGTTCTCTTTTTTAAAAAAATTCAAACTTGACGGGTGGGACCCCCCGTCAGCCTCTCACTTCTTTTAAACGAAATGTTTTCTGAAAACGCCTTCTGCCAAAGTACGTCTCCCCTCTGGGCCGGCGTATTCTTAAACGAGACGTTATCTGTTTTTATAAAATGGACCCAGGAAACTTTCTGTTTCATTACAGAAAGGTCCCTGGGCTAAAACCTTAATAACTTTTAAACAGAAAAGGATTTTTGATTGATTCTATTTCTGTCCTCTTTATTTTTTTTGTCTAGTTTTTTATCATATTTATTTGGAAAAAAATTGGAATACTTTTGTGCACCCCACGGTATTTACGTTAGTGCGTATGTTTCTTTATACCGTAGATACCGGAGGAGGTGACGGAACCGCGAACCTCACCGAGCTCGACTCCGACTTCTCCGAACCAGGCAAGCATGTCTGAACCTTTGATATGATGAGTGTTTTGCATGTTTGCATTGAGTAGTTAGCTCATGGCAGGTGATAAGCATTGCCGTAAGTGTTATTGGATGCAAAGTCGAGGCAAGTGAGCTTCGAAACTCCGTATGTTATTTGAGGTGAGTTGCATGATCACGTGGTGACATGAGAGGTGGTAAGATGGTAATGTTGTAGCATGCTAGTCTTATGCCAAACCATTTAATCCTGGTGTCAACATGAGCCAAGTCACGTTACCATCCATTTCTCTTCCTGTACTACCACATGTTTTCCGCAAGGAATATGGCTTAGTAAGTTGTAAACCTCTTTCTTGGTACACACCAAAGAGAGAGGTCGTGATGAAGATTCCATGGCCCTGGATTAAAGCCAGTCATCCGATCAGGGAGCATGGGTGTTTCCGGCTGGGACCGAGAGGGGGCACCCCTTAGAGCGCGCGATATAAATTTGATCCCATGCTACTCGAGGTTGTGACCTCCCCGACTTAGAGTTTTTGTTGAACGTTGCCTCGGGTGATTCCGGGCAACGGAATGTGAAAATGGTGTGTACTAGTTAGATGTGTTTCTTCTAAAAATCCGTAAACGGAACTAGTCCTTCGTGACTACGGAAATCCGTTGGCTGTGGTTAATTAGTACAAACTCTGCAGAGTCAAAATCCTTCAAATATCATATCCATGGTCAGTACTGTGTTCAACTTATCTTTGTCAGTGTCAGTCTCAGTGACAATACTCCGGTGAACAGACATGAGTGTTAAGTTTCGCTAAACGATTACTCCTGTGGATGGACTAACCCGTTTATTATTATGTGCTGAGTATTCCTTGTGAGTGATGTATCCTCACTAACTTATTGAATTTGAATGATGAACTATAAGCCCTTTATGTGATGTCGCTTAGACGTCCGACTGAGGTGTTTATGTTATTTATTTTCGATATAAGCCCTTTATGTGATGTCGCTCAGACGTCCGATTGTGGCACTCTTGTCATTTACTTTTCGTTATAAGCCCTTTATGTGATGTCGCTCAGACGTCCGACTGTGGCACTCTTGTTATTTACTTTTTGATATATGTCTTTTATGTGATGTCGCATTAGACGTCCGACTGCGGCACGCTCCAACTCCTCCACGTAGCACTTCGCGTCTGGAGCCTATTAGTGAGGAGGAGATTGAGTCCCCAGCTTCACTGGGTCTTACCCTCGGCAGGCCAAGGGAAATCCTTACCATCTCCGACTGAGTGCGCCTAGCAGCCTTGCGATGTGCCCGCTTGTGTGATATGCATATATGTACATAGGTTGTGAGAAGTAGTTTGTGTGCGCATCATGTAGACCTGGGAGAAGTGCACTAGCCTAAATAACATGTCAGGAATGTGTGCGCACATCCTGAGTGATGTATTGTATAATTACTGCTTGCATGTAAGATATGTACGGAGCGGTCTCCATGCGCAATTAAAATTTGCTTCCTTGAAAAATCTTGGAGTGTTTAAAACTTCTGCCTTTTCGAAAATTAATTTATTCTTGCCACTCAATTTTTTTTTCTCATGAGTATTTGCAAAAATTACCCATAGTGGAAAATGTCCCGTCCTTGGACTCGCTCTATGCCAAACCCGCCAGAAGAGAATCATGGCACCCAGACAAGCAACAATTTCACACAAGGGCAATCCAGTCAGCAGGGCAGTGAAACAACATTTTCTCAAGTATGTCGCCTTTACGAGCAAAGCCAGCAGCAGCACCAGGAAATGATGAACCACGTCATCAATATGGGGAATCATCGTGAACCATATCAGCAGCACTCCAAATTTTCTGAATTACAGAAGACGTGTCCCCCAACATTTTCTCACACTGATAAACCTCTTGAGGCCGATAATTGGCTTCGAGACATGGAAAGGAAGTTAATTATTGCACAGTTTTCAGACCGTGAGAAGGTACTTTATGCACCTCACTACCTCACGGGGGCAACCGCATCATGGTGGGAGAACTTCCTACACATGCAACCCAACGAGAATAATATCACATGGGAATATTTTAAGGATGGATTTCATGGAGCGCACATTCCCAAGAGCGTTATGAAAATTAAGAAGAGGGAGTTTGATGACCTCAAGCAAAGGGGCATGACAGTAACTAAGTACAATGGTCAATTCACTCAGTTGTCTCGTTATGCCAATGAAGAACGCATGACTGAAAGTAAAAAGATGGAAAAATTTCTGGACGGTCTTGCACCGACACTTAAATGCTAGCTAGTCGTACACTCCTTCCCAGATTTCAAGACTCTTGTGGACAAGGCAATCACCTTGGAAAATGAGCACCGCAGTTTGGAGGATTTTCGCAAGCGAAAAAGGGACCAAACCACCCAAGCGCGCAACAGCCGGAACAAGGCTGACCTTCAGAAACATGGGGCAAACAAGCCCCCAACAAATGTTCCGCGCCCAATCTAAAATTTTCATGCAAGGGACAAGGAGTTTACATATCGCCCAGGAGTTACGTGCTACGCATGTGGAGAAGAAGGGCACTATGCCAAACAGTGCCCAAAGCCAAGAAACTCAATCCCCAAGCCGAACAACGGTGGGAATAATTCAGCCCCCAAGCGCAACAACTTCAACCCCAATAACAATCACAAGAAGGGTCACCTGAACCATGTGACCAAGGAGGAAGCGCAGAATGCCCCGGATATCGTACTCGGTACGTTTCCTGTCAACACAATACCTGCCACGGTTTTGTTTGATTCTGGAGCTTCTCACTCGTTCATTTCAAAGAGTTTTGCTTTGCAACACGATTTTTTGATGCTCCCTTTGGAAAAATCCATGACCATCAAGTCCCCCGGAAATAAACAAGTCACTCAGAGTTACTGCCGAGGTGTGGTTATTGAATTAAAGGGATTAAAGTTTCACGCCAACCTCATTGCATTGGATAATAAAGGGCTGGATGCTATCCTCGAAATGGACTGGTTAACCACCAACAATGGATTTATTGACTGCTTCAACCGAACGGTGATTCTTACCCATCATCACGGGAAGAAAATAAAAGTTATGGCTCAAGAAAGGCAAATATCACGGCAACCAAGGTTGAACAAGGTGGACGTTTCGGAGTTAAACAAAGTTCCAGTGGTATGTGAGTTTCCAGACGTATTTCCCGAAGAATTACCAGGCATGCTGCCAGATCGGGAGATAGAATTCAGCATTGAATTAACACCTGGAACCACCCCCATTTACAAGAAGCCATATAGAATGGCACCATCCGAGTTGGTGGAATTAAAGAAGCAAATAAAGGAGTTTCTGGACAAAGGATTTATACGGGCCAGCTCCTCTCCTTGGGGTTCGCCAGTTTTATTTGCTAAGAGAAAGGATGGAACACTGAGATTATGTATAGACTATTGGGACTCAACATGGTCACGATCAAGAACAAATATCCTATGCCCCGGATAAATGATCTGTTTGACCAACTCGCTCAAGCCAAGGTCTTCTCAAAGATTGATTTAAGATCAGGATACCATAAAAGTACGGACAGAAGATATCCCCAAAATAGCATTCACCTCCAGATACGGACTATATGAATTTACAGTAATGCCGTTTGGATTAACAAACGCCCCCGCATATTTTGTCCACCTCATGAACAAAGTGTTTATGAAGTTTATGGACAAATTTGCTGTGGTGTTCATTGATGATATTTTGGTATACTCCAAGACACCAGAAGAGCATGCTGAACATCTCAGGGTTGTACTGGGAGAACTAAGGAAACATCAGTTATATGCCAAATTCAGCAAATGCGAATTTTGGTTGAGACAGGTCGGTTTCCTAGGCCATGTTCTAACCAAAGAAGGTGTTGCCGTAGACCCGGGAAAAGTCAAGGTCGTACTTGGCTGGAAACCACCGACCAGTGTAACGGATGTACGAAGTTTCTTGGGAATGGAAGGATACTACCGAAGATTTATTGAAGGGTTCTCCACCATAGAAAAACCAATGACCTAGTTACTCAAGAAGGACAAGAAATTTGTATGGACTGAAGCATGCGAGAAGAGTTTCCAAGAACTCAAGAAGAAATTAACAACATCACCAGTATTAGTTGTACCATACATACACAAGAGTTTTGAAGTATATTGTGACGCATCCCGGAAGGGCCTTGGTTGCGTACTAATGCAAGAAGGCAAGGTAGTCGCATATGCTTCCTGGAAACTTCGCAAACATGAAGAAAATTATCCCACTCATGACTCAGAATTGGCAGCAGTCATTCATGCGCTCAAGGAATGGAGACACTTCTTACTTGGAAATTGTTGTGAAATATATACGGACCATAAAAGTCTCAAATATATTTTCACACAGCCAGAGCTCAATTTACAGCAACGACCTTGGTTGGAATTAGTAAAAGATTATGATGTTGGTATCCACTATCATCCCGGAAAACCAAATGTTGTGGCAGATGCTCTTAGTCGGGACCCCAGTTCAGGCAATGACGGTTTGCCAAACTTGCGACCCGAATTTCAGCAGGAATTCACCAAACTCAACTTAATAATGGTCACGGAAGGCACCGTATCAAATTTGGAAGTACAACCCACCCTTGTGGAGAAGATTAAAGAAGCTCAGCATGGACACCCCAGCATCGAAGGCATAAAAAAGAAAGTGAGTATGGGCAAGGCCTCGGAATTCGTCATAGACGATAAGGGAATATTATGGTACGGAGACAGACTCTGCGTGCCGAATATAGAAGACCTCAAACAGCAAATTCTAGCCGAAGGCCACACTGCTCCATATTCAATCCACCCTGGAGGAACCAAAATGTATAAAGACATTCAGGAAAGATTTTGGTGGCACGGTATGAAGAGAAATATAGCCACCTTCATTGGATGTTGCGACTCTTGTCAACACATTAAAGCCGAGCATCAAAAACCAGCGGGATTATTACAACCCAACCGGATACCTGAGTGGAAATGGGACAAAGTCGGAATGGATTTTATTGTCGGACTACCTCGGTCGCAACACGGAAACGATGCCATATGGGTCATCACAAACAGATAGATTGACTAAGGTGGCACATTTCATCCCAGTAAAGACAACCCACACCACTCAGAAGCTTGCCAAGCTCTATCTTTCCCGCATAGTCTGTCTGCATGGAGTCCCAAAGACTATAATTTCCGACAGAGGCACTCAGTTTGTCTCTAGATTTTGGGAGCAGCTACAACAATCGCTAGGAACTCAACTGGCATTCAGTACAGCATACCATCCTCAGACTGATGGACAAACTGAACGCGTAAACCAAATTCTAGAAGACATGCTGAGGGCATGTGTCCTCACCTATGGAACCAGTTGGGAAGAAAGCTTACCATATGCTGAGTTTGCATACAACAACAGCTACCAAGCCAGCTTACAGATGGCACCTTTTGAAGCCTTATATGGACGGAGATGTCGTACACCGTTAAATTGGTCTGAAACAGGGGACAACCGTATCTTCGGCCCAGATATGCTCAAGGAGGCTGAGGAGAAAGTTAAGCTCATCAGGGACCGACTCAAGACAGCGCAAAGTCGACAAAAGAGCTATTACGATCAGAAGCACCGTGAAGACAGCTTTGAACCCGGTGAATATGTCTACCTGCGAGTGTCCCCTATGAGGGGCCTGCAACCGTTCAAGGTTAAAGTAAAGATAGCACCAAGATTTGTTGGACCCTTCTGTGTGGTCGCACAGAGAGGCACAGTAGCCTACCAGCTAGACCTACCAAAGGAACTGTCAGACGTCCACGATGTGTTCCACGTCTCACAATTGAGGAAATGTGTAAGCAACCCAAAGAAGCAGGTGTCACATGAGAACATTGACGTGCAACCAGACCTCACCTACAGGGAATGACCAATAAAAATCTTAGAGGAGTCTGAAAGGAGGACCCGTCAGAAAACAATTAAGTTTTTCAGAGTTCAGTGGAGCAATCACAGCAAAGATGAGGCAACATGGGAAAGAGAGGATTATCTTCGGGCAGAACACCCACACCTGTTTGAGGATCAACTGAAATCTCGGGGACGTGATTTTTCCTAAGGGGGTAGGTGTTGTGACACTCCAAAAATTTTGATTTTTGTTTTATCAAAATCTTTATTTGATTTGGAAGGGAGTGTCCCAGAAACTTTTCTTAAAAACTCTTCCTCTCAAAACCTTTGTGACAACCAACTTTGGTTCTCCTCTCAACTTGGACTTTTGGTCTTGAGAGCTCTTCACTTTATCTGGTTTTTACAAAATTTTTATTTTAAACCTTTTCTACCAAAAGAGAAGAAAACCCTAAGGATTTGGGGTTTATCCTCCTCTTTACCATGTCTCTTTTTGACATCTGCCCTCCATAACCTCTCCCTCCACCTTGGGTCAAGTCAAGTGGCCAATCCTAGCAAGTTCAACCCATTTTGGATTTTTATTTCATTTATTTTAACCCTAAAACTATTTCTGTTTTTATTTTTGGACCTAGGTGATTTACAAAGGAGGTACCATTTTTCTTGTGATATTTGATCTCAAACCAACTCCCCTGGCTAGTCCTTAGCACCCCCAACCTAGATCCATCAAGATCCACTCTTCCATAGTTCAAATATTTCAAAATTTGCCCACTGCAATTTTGGACCAGATTCATCATTTTTGGAGAAATTCATATTTTTCTATCCCCAAAGATTCTACCAAAATTCAGGCAGCCCTCAGGTGCACTGAGAGGCCATCCCACCAAAGATAAGCTCAAGGAAAAAATTTCCACATGCCAAAACCATTCCATCGAATACCTGGCAGGCACTGTTGCGGTTCAATTTCAGTAAAATTCAGACAACACTGCGCCGTCAGTGTCGTTTTCTTCAGAAACCTGGCATCGATCTCACCAATGCACGCTTGGCACCTTGCGCACTGCACCCCCTCCTTATCCAGAGCGCCGCACGCTCTCTTGGACGGGCGCAGGTGTCGGTGGCAGCATGCCTCGCGGACGCCGGCAGCCTCTGCGGTGGCAGAGCCACCCGTGGCGGCCGACAGGGTGCACCTGCAGCTTTCGACGGCGCCCGGCACCGCCCAAGCCACCCGAGGCCTCCGCATGGCCGTCTGCTCCCCTGCGCGCACCGCAGCACCGTCGCCATGGCCCGACGAGCATAGGACGCGCCCTCTACCGCCGACTGGCCCGCGGAGCACCGTTCTGTCGAAACCGCGGAGCAGGCCTAATTCCAACGAGGTTAGCGTGTGAACGGGGCCAGTAGACCTCCACGCCGATGCCCATCCACCTAATCCACCCGTCCGGTCACCGACTCGCTGTAATTGTCGCCGGTGTTATCCCGTTCTCGTGCACCGCCTCGGGCCGGCTATAGATAGCCACCCAAGCTTGCCTTCGACCAACGCCAGTCACTCCACCTCCCCAGAGCCACACACAGCCGCCAGGAGGGCCTCGAGGAGGTCCTCTTCTGCGTCTCCGGCCACCCCGATCCGCCTCGGGCTCCAGCTCGATTCGCTCTGGTGAGGCCGTCACTGCTCCCCAATCCACGTCAGGGACCCTCTGATGCACCCAGTCACCTAAGCCGCGCCTCAATTTGGCCCTTGCAGCCTTCCCCGACGAGATCCAACACCACCCGAGCCACCGTCCGCCGGAGTTGAGGCCGCCGTCGACGTGGTGCTCGCCGGCGACCAACACCACCACCCACCGACGCGGAAGAGCACACTGAACCCGTAGGTACCTCCCGATCCCCCTGCCTCGCTGTGGATCGCCGTCGGCGACCACCGCAGCCCTCGGGCGCCGACGCGCCCTATTCTCTCTTTTTTTTAAAAAAATTCAAACCTGATAGGTGGGACCCCCGTCAGCCTCTCACTTCTTTTAAACGAAATGTTTTATGAAAACACCTTCTGCCAAAGTATGTCTCCCCTCTGGACCAGCGTATTCTTAAACGAGACGTTATCTGTTTTTATAAAATGGACCCTGGAAACTTTCTGTTTCATTACAGAAAGGTCCCTGGGCTAAAACCTTAATAACTATTAAACAGAAAAGGATTTTTGATTGATTCTTTTTTTGTCCTCTTTATTTCTTTGTCTAGTTTTTTATCATATTTATTTGGAAAATATTTGGAATACTTTTGTGCACCCCACGGTATTTATGTTAGTGCGTATGCTTCTTTATACCGTAGATACCGGAGGAGGTGACGGAACCGCGAACCTCACCGAGCTCGACTCCGACTTCTCCGAACCAGGAAAGCATGTCTGAACCTTTGATATGATGAGTGTTTTGCATGTTTGCATTGAGTAGTTAGCTCATGGCAGGTGATAAGCATAGTAAGTGTTATATTGCATGCAAAGTCGAGGCAAGTGAGCTTCGAAACTTCGTATGTTATTTGAGGTGAGTTGCATGATCACGTGGTGACATGAGAGGTGGTAAGATGGTAATGTTGTAGCATGCCAGTATTATGCCAAACCATTTAATCCTGGTGTCAACGTGAGCCAAGTCACGTTACCATCCATTTCCCTTCCTGTACTACCACATGTTTTCCGCAAGGAATATGGCTTAGTAAGTTGTAAACCTCTTTCTTGGTACACACCAAATAGAGAGGCCGTGATGAAGATTCCATGGCCCTGGATTAAAGCCAGTCATCCGGTCAGGGAGCATGGGTGTTTCCGGTTGGGACCGAGAGGGGGGCACCCCTTAGAGCGCGCGATATAAATTTGATCTCATGCTACTCGAGGTTGTGACCTCCCCGACTTAGAGTTTTTGTTGAACGTTGCCTCGGGTGATTACGGGCAACGGAATGTGAAAATGGTGTGTACTAGTTAGATGTGTTTCTTCTAAAAATCCGTAAACGGAACTAGTCCTTCGTGACTACGGAAATCCGTTGGCTGGTTAATTAGTACAAACTCTGCAGAGTCAAAATCCTTTGAATAATCATATCCATGGTCAGTACTATGTTCAACTTATCTTTGTCAGTGTCAGTCTCAGTGACAATACTCCGGTGAACAAACATGAGTGTTAAGTTTCGCTAAACGATCACTCCTGTGGATGGACTAACCCGTTTATTATTATGTGCTGAGTATTCCTTGTGAGTGATGTATCCTCACGAACTTATTGAATATGAGTGATGAACTATAAGCCCTTTATGTGATGTCGCTTAGACGTCCGACTGAGGCGTTTATGTTATTTAGTTTTGATATAAGCCCTTTATGTGATGTCGCTCAGACGTCTGACTGTGGCACTCTTGTCTTTTACTTTTCGTTATAAGCCCTTTATGTGATGTCGCTCAGACGTCCGACTGTGTCACCTTTATGTCGCATTAGACGTCCGACTGCGGCACACACTGTCTTTTTGTCTTCCAATATAAGCCCTTTATGTGGTGTCGCGTAGACGCCCGACTGCGGCATGTTAATTTATTTGTTCACCTTTTGAGGCGTCGCTTCAGACACCCGATCGGTTTTCAGTTATTTTGTTGGGATTTCGGGAGGATTACCGCCTGACTTCCTTTTTATTCTGCATACCGTGCAAGTTTATTATTTGAGTGGGAATTGTTAATTGCTCATGACACATCATGTTGGCATTTGTTATATCTTATGTCTGGACTGTCTTGCGAGTACATTCAAAGTACTCACCTGGCTTCTTGATTTGGCCAGATGTTGACGAAGGCGATCTTATGGATGAAGAGTTCGATAGCGAGTCCAACGCCTAGAGGAGTCCCAGTCAGTCCCATGCGACCCTGGAGTTGTTCACTTGTATTATACCCGCTTCCGCTACCCAAATAAATCGTCAAGCCTCACTCCGACCCTTGATGAGCTACGAGTCATGTCACCCACTTCGCTGTGACATATCCACCACCATTATATTATTGCGAGTCAGTAGTATGCCACCACACCATTGTGTCATATCCGCCCATATGTAAAATATTGGCGTGCTTGTAATAAACTGTTGACCAACCTCAGCTCAACCCTGTAATATATTCAGTACTACTGGACTCCTGTATCAAGAATTTGTCAACCAGTGAGGATTCTCCTATACTGGAAATAAAAGGGTCGGTCTCTCAATAAGTATTTTATTGGGAAAACCGGTCATGACAGCCCTTGCGCACTTGGTCGCCAGGTTGAACAACTCCAAGTACGTGCACAGCTCCTCGTGGATGGCGAGCTCCTCCTTCATCTTGATGTCACGGACGCCATCGGAAAACGCGGAGATGATGGGCTCGTCCATCACCTTGGGGATATTGTGGCGAAAGTTGTTGAAGCGCTGGATGTACTTCTGGAGGGTCTCCCCTGGCTGCTGCTTGACACGACGCAGGTCACCCACAGACGAAGGGCGGTCGCGAGTGCCCTGGAAGTTGGCAACGAAGCGGTCGCCCATCTCGTTCCACGAGGAGATGGAGCCTGGAGGCAGGTGAGGGAGTCCTGGATTAGGGGGTATCCTTTGGCCAGACTGTTGGACTATGAAGATACAAGATTGAAGACTTCGTCTCGTGTCCAGATGGGACTCTCCTTGGCGTGGAAGGCAAGCTTGGCGATACGGATATGAAGATCTCCCTTGTAACCGACTCTGTGTAACCCTAGCCCCCTCCGGTGTCTATATAAACTGGAGGGTTTAGTCCGTAGGATGACAACAATCATATCATAGGCTAGCTTCTAGGGTGTATCCTCTACGATCTCGTGGTAGATCAACTCCTGCACTACTCATATCATCAAGATCAATCAAGCAGGAAGTAGGGTATTACCTCCATAGAGAGAGCCCGAACCTGGATAAACATCGTGTCCCTTGCCTCCTGTTACCATCCGCCTTAGACGCACAGTTCGGGACCCCCTACCTGAGATCCGCCGGCTTTGACACCGACATAGGTGCTTTCATTGAGAGTTCCACTATGCCGTCGCCGTAAGGCTTGATGGCCCCTTCCATCAATGGTAACGATGCGGTCCAGGGTGAGGTCTTCCTCCCCGAACAAATCTTTGTATTCGGCGGCTTCGCACTGCGGGCCAACTCGTTTGGCATCTTGAGTAGATCGAGAGCTACGCCCCTGGACACCAGGTCAGGTTCGGAAACTTGAATTACACTGCCAATATTCGTGGAGACTTGATCTTCAACGGATTTGGGCCCATGCCAGGTGTGTCGCACGATCACGACGAGCATGGTATAGCTCTGCCGTCGGACAGTGCTCGGGAGATCACACCAGTAACTACTCCGGCCTTCAATCCGGAGCAGATTGCGCCATCCGAGGACGAGCGGATAGACCCTGCCTCGGAGGCCACACTCTCAGCGGCGATAGAGCCGAACAATGACCTTACCCTTCACGAGAGCCGTGACACCGAACCACTGGACTCGTCTCCGGCCACGGACTCCGAACCGCCTGCGCCCGTGCCTGTCGAATCCGATTGGGCGCCGATCGTGGAGTTCACCTCCGCGTATATCTTTTAGCACTCGCCCTTCGGTGATGTACTAAACTCGTTAAGGTCTCTCTCCCTGTCAGGAGAACCTTGGCCGAACTATGTCCGGCTAGAATGGGATGCGGATGATGGAGAAATTCACTCCCCACCCACCACCCACTTAGTAGCCACTATCGATGATTTAACCGACATGCTCGACTTCGACTCTGAAGACATCGATGGTATAGGCAACGATGAAGGAGACGAATAGGAACCACTGCCCACGGGGCACTGGACCGCCACCTCATCATATGATATATATATATATATATATATATATATATATATATATATATATATATATATATATATATGGTGGATACACCCAAAGAAGGCAACGGCGACAAGACAGCGGAGGATGACCCCTCCAAGAAGCAACCCAAGCGCCGACATCAGCAGCGCCGCCCTAAGTCTCGCCACAGCAAAAGCGGTGATACCGGCACTAGAGATAACAGTACTCCGGACAGTGCCGAGGATGATGACAATCCCCTCCATCACAATCTAGAGCCGGAGGATGAACAAGCCAGCCCTCCTAAGGGAGCGGCAGAGGGAGAAGCGGAGGATGACAATTACATGCCTCTCTCCGAAGACGAAGTGAGCCTCGATGATGAAGAATTTGTCATGCCTGAGGATCCCGTCGAGCAGGAGCGCTTTAAGCGCTGGCTTATAGCCACAGAAAATAGCCTAAAGAAAAAACAACAACAGCTTCGAGCTGATCAGGATTTGCTAGCAGACAGATGGACTGAAGTCCTTGCGGTCGAGGAATACAAACTCGAATGCCCCTCCAAGGGTCATCCAAAGCGCAGGTTGCTACCCCGACTTGAGGAGGAAGCATGGAAACCTACATCACCAGCGTATGATGCGGCTGATCGTCCACCTCGTGGCCGAGACAAAGAGGCATTTCAGCCAGAAGCTTCGCCCGCACCCCGCCGCCACTCAAACAAAAACACCAAGGCACCGGGAAACACGCAAGACCTACGAGACGTATTGGAAGATAGGGAAAAACACGCAAGATCGATCTACGGATCATGAGGGCATGCCCCTACGCGAGACGGTGACCGCCACGCCGGATACAGTAAAAGCAAATCTGGCCGGGCCGAATACAACAGACAAGACTCATACGAGCTCGTGATATAGCCCATCACAGAGGCGCGGCACACCCCCTATGCTTCACTGATGAAGTAATGGAGCATGAATTCCCAGAGGGTTTTAAACCCGTAAATATCGAATCATATGATGGTACAACAAATCCCGCGGTATGGATCGAGGACTTCCTCCTCCACATCACATGGCCCGCGGTGATGATCTACATGCCATCAAGTACCTCCCGTTAAAACTTAAAGGACCAGCTCGACATTGGCTGAATAGTTTGCCAGCAGACTCCGTTGGCTATTGGGAGGATCTGGAAGACGCATTCCTTGACAACTTGCAGGGCACTTATGTGCGACCACCAGATGCCGATGACTTGAGCCACATAATTCAGCCGCCAGGGGAATCGGCCAGGCAATTCTGGACATGGTTCCTAACCAAGCAAAATCAAATTGTTGACTGCCGGATGCAGAGGCCTTAGCGGCATTTAAGCACAACATCTGTGACGAGTGGCTCGCCCGACACCTCGGCCAGGAAAAGCCGAAGTCTATCGCAGCCCTCACGAGACTCATGACCCGCTTTTGCGCGAGAGAGGATAGCTGGCTGGCTCGCAACAACAACATATCAAGGAACCTTGGCACTTCTGATACCAAGGACAGTAATGGCAGGCCACGTCGCATCAAACACAAGCGCCGCTACAACGGCGATAAGCCGAGGATACGACAGTCAATGCCAGATTCAGAGGCTCTAAACCCGGTCAGCGGAAAAAGCCATTCAAAAGAAGCACTCCAGGACCGTCCAGTTTGGACCGCATACTCGATCGCTCGTGTCAAATACACGGCACCCCCGATAAGCCAGCCAATCACACCAACAGAGAATGCTGGGTGTTTAAGCAGGCCGCCAAGTTAAATGCCGAAAACAAGGACAAGGGGCTGCACAACAATGACGAGGAGGATCCACGGCCGCCGAACACGGGAGGACAGAAGAGGTTCCCCCCGCAAGTGAGGACGGTGAACATGATATACGCAACCCACATCCCCAAAAGGGAATAGAAGCGTGCACTAAGGGGTGTATATGCGATGGAGCCCGTCGCTCCAAAGTTCAACCCATGGTCCTCTTGTCCGATCACCTTCGATCGCAGGGACCACCCCACTAGTATACGTCATAGCGGATCTGCCGCATTGGTCTTAGACCCCATGATTGACGGATTTCACCTCACTCGAGTCCTCATGGACGGCGGAAGCAGCCTGAACCTGCTCTATTAGGATACAGTGCGCAAAATGGGTATAGACCCCTCAAGGATCAAACCACAAAAACAACCTTTAAAGGCGTCATCCCAGGTGTAGAGGCCCATTGTATGGGCTCAATCACACTGGAAGTGGTCTTCGGATCTCCGGACAACTTCCGAAGCGAGGAGTTAATCTTCGATATCGCCCCGTTCCACAGCGGCTATCACGCACTGCTCGGGCGAACCGCATTTGCAAGATTCAATGCGGTACCGCATTATGCATACCTTAAGCTCAAGATGCCAGGACCCAGGGGGGTCATCACAGTCAATGGAAACACAGAGCACTTGCTCCGTACGGAGGAGCACACTGCGGCCCTCACAACAGAGGCACAAAGCAACATTTTAAGGCAATCCACCAGTTCGGCGATAAAGCCCCCGGACACCGTCAAGCGCGTCCGGAGTAACCTGCAACAGGATCGCCTGGCACGTTCATAGCTCGCCTAGCAATTCGGCCCCCGCCCTAGTCTCAGTCGAACGACGAAATTCGTGCAGCGCGTACATAATTACGCATTGAAAATACCATAGATGTAGGCGGGGGCATGATCATGGCACGTCCCACAATGCGGCTCAACCGCACTAGGGGCTTACTACCTTTATCATTTTCTCTCTTTCAGGACTTTACTCTCTGGAAGCCCTATCCGGCAGTACGATTGCCGAACACATGATACAACATCCAAGGAGGTAGGAAGCTCCGCCGTACAATGGAATCCCCAGGTGGTCTCTGATAACGAGTTAAATACCTGCTTTAAGATACCAGTCCGCAGCTTGCCCTTGGATGGGACATGTCAAATAGTCCTATTTTTTTGCTTACCACACTACTTGTATCAGTATGCTTTGGCGCATTTCTCGAATAAACAATGCATAGCACTAGTCTATTATCGCATTCTATATTTATATATATGTTCATTTATGACAGTTAGTACCCGTACACTCCGGTATGGCCAGTACGCCAGGGGCTTCCGTATACCCCATAATACGACGTGAGAAGTCCGAACACTTTCGACAGTGCGGCACCCCGAACTTATAGCATTATATGCATCAGCTCCGAATCATGTCTTGGGTCAATAGTTGGGTTTGCCCGGCTCCCATGTTTTGGTACCTTACGTTCCGCTATATCGGCTAAGGTAGCACTGGGAGAACTACTGCGATTGTATCCTGGTTCTTCTGGACGAGCACCTCAGTAGAGAAAGCTAAAATTGACTGTCATGATAAGGCGAGAGCTGGTCGCTGTTCGAGAGGTCTCAAGTCCCTAAAGACTTTTTCCGCTTCGGGCGAGGAGTCGTCCTTGTCCGACTTAGGCGTGTATAGCGCCCCAAATTCGGCCTTCCAAATACTAGGGGCTTCGCCAAAAATTAAAATTGTAGACTTCTATGGCTAACTGAGAGTGATAAAGCATTATAGTCCGATTGCCTGGTTCGTTGCGCTGAGCACCTCCCTCGAAGGACCCAAAAATGGGAAAAAGAGTGCTCAGATTTATCCCGAACACCCCAGCACTAGTTGCATGGGGGTAGAAGCCGACGACTAGCCAACTCTCAGAAGGTAATATTTTAAATACAAAAGCATTGCATAACACACATGAACTAGTCTTCATAATACAGGATCATATGAGCAAGTTCATTCAAAAAATACATCTTTGGAACACTCGTCCGCCACAAGACGGGCACACTTCAGGAGACCCACATAATACATTTCGGGGTGGCGATGCTCCTTGCCCTGCGGCGACCCCTCCTTCACCAGCTTCTCGGCGTCCATCTTGGCCCAGTGCACCTTCTCACGGGCAAAAGCCCTGCGTGCACCTTCGATGCAGACGGATTGCTTTATGACTTCTAGCCGTGGGCAGGCATCCACAAGACGCCTCACCAGGCCGAAGTAGCTGTTGGGAAGGGCATCGCGAGGCCACATCCGGGCTATAAGGCCCTTCATGGCCTATTCGGCCGCCTTGTGGAGCTCGACCAGTTGTTTCAGCTGGTCGCTCACGGGCATCGGGTGTTCGGTCCCAGTATACTGAGACCAGAACACCTTCTCTGTCGAGCTCCCCTCCTCGGCCCGTAGAACTCCGCGGCATCAGACACACTGCGGGGCAGACCTGCGAACGCCCCTGGAGAGCTCCGAACTCGGGTAGGTAAATAGAAATTTTCTTTCACATGCTTGCTTTGCATAATGAATGCCTTACCTGCCGCTATCTTCTTCACTGCCTCAATCTCCTGAAGGGCCTTTTGGGCCTCGGCCTTGGCATGTTTTGCGCTTTCGAGGGCCTTGGCAAGCTTGGACTCTCGCGTCTTCGAGTCAAGCTCCAAGGACTCATGCTTCTTCACGAGCGCCTGGAGCTCTTGTTGCACCTCGCCTACTCGGGCTTCTTGCCTTTCTCGCTCGAGGCACTCCTTGGCCGCTTTGTTTTTGGCCTCGGACAGCGCCTGCTTCAGGGTTGCCACTTCGGTCGCGGTCCCTGGCACATTCATGACGATCCTATTATCTTATAGCCAAAACTGGTTTTTATATAGACAAGGTATTGCTTACCTTTGTTCTTCTCGAGCTGCCTCTTGGCAACGCCAAGTTCTTCCTTGGACCGCTCGAGGTCCTCCTTCAGGGTGGCGACCTCCGCAGTACGCGCGGCCGCGACCAGCAGTGAAGCCTGCATACGCATATAGACATATTTGGATTAGACTCCTGCAGTTACTATTTGATCCTCCATTTGGCTTTTCTTCGTGAACACCGAACAGAGCATCAGGGGGTACTGTCTATGTGGTAACATTTTCCTATATTTCGATTACTCACCTCAAAGCCTGTTAGGAGGCTGGCACAGGCTTCAGTCAGTCCGCTCTTGGCGGACTAAACTTTCTTGATCACCGCACTCATGATAGTGCGGTGCTCTTCGTCGATGAAAGCACTGCGAAGCACTTCCAGCAAGTTGTCCGGTGCCTCTGGATGGGCAGAGGTCACCGGCACAGGCGGCTTGCCCCTCTTAACAGGGGGCCGCCTGTCGGAGTCCTGGCCACTGGTGGTTCCGGTGCGGTGTTCGGCTGAGGGCCGAACTTGGAGCCCGTGGAAGCCTTGCTCCCTCTGCGCCCAGGGTCCGGAAGGTCGCCTTGAGGCGCCTCCAGGACTACCTCCCCTTGGCTTGGTGCCCTTTGAGACAACACCTTGACGTTGTCCGTAGGGCGAGGGGAGGAGGCGGTCGGAAGTGAACCACTATTCATATCCGACAGGTCCAAAGAACCGTCCGACGAAGATATGTCGATGCGGGCTCGGGACGGACTACATAATCATGTTCGACGTAAGGAGAATCAGTGCGATAAAAGCATACCATGAATTACTCTGGTATCCGAATACTTACGACTTCGCCAGGGGCTTGTCCCTGGGCAACCACTCGTCTTTGCTATGAGCGGTGGTCGTGGGACAGTCTGGAAGGAGAGTCCTTCCCTTCTTGGACTCTTCAGCCTCCCCGGTTGGGGCGGCCTTCCTTTTCCTGTCTCCCCGGGCTGGAGGGGGAGAACCTTCGTCTTCCTCCTCCTCGTTTTCATGGGAGGAGTGCGTCTTGGAGTTATCGGACGATGAGTCTGATATCACCTAACGCCGGGAACTCTTTCGGGTCCCTGTGGCCTTCTTCTTGCTCTTCTTCTCCGGCACCTCATAAGGTGCCGGAGTCAGCATCTCCGTCAGGAGAGCGTTGGCTGGATCTTCGAGCAGGGGGGCGGGCAGTCGATCTGCTCCGCTGTCTCCACCCAGTCCTGTTAAAGGCATGGGTGCTCAGATCCCGCACATGATTAAACTAGGGAAAGTAAATACCATATAAGGTGTAGATAACTTACCGGATTCGCAGGACGCTTTGCGCTAAGTCCGCGGTCCTCGGTAAGAGAAGGGGGGACCTCGACGCCCTTGAACATCACCCTCCAGACGTCCTTGTGCGTCGTGTCAAAGAGCTCGCGCAGAGTCTGGTGCTGGGCCGGGTCGAACTCCCATAAATTGAACGCCCATTGTTGACCACGTTGACAAGCTTGAGTTTCTTGCTTATCATGTTCCGGATACATTTCTGGAGTCCGGCCAGCTCCACCGATGAACCCCAGGACAAGCCCTTCTCTTTCCAGGAGGTAAGCCGCATGGGGATTCCGGATCGGAACTCAGGGGCCGCCACCCAGTCGGTGTGGCACGGCTCGGTGATGTAGAACCACCCCGATTGCCACCCCTTTATGGTCTCCACGTAGGGCCCTCGAGCCATGTGACATTGGGCATTTTGCCCACCATGGCGCCTCCACATTCCTCTTGCTGGCCGCCCACAACCTTCAGCTTGACATTGAAGGTCTTCAGCCACAGGCCAAAGTGGGGCTGGACGCGGAGGAAGGCCTCACACACGACAATAAACGCCGATATGTTGAGGATAAAGTTCGGGGATAGATCATGGAAATCCAGCCCATAATAGAACATGAGGCCGCAGACGAACGGGTGAAGGGGGAACCCCAGTCCGCGGATGAAGTGGGTGAGGAAAACTACCCTCTCGTAAGGTTCCGGGGTAGGGACGATTTGCCCCCCGTCGGGCAGCCGGTGCGCGATATCCGCGGCCAAGTATCCGGCTCCCCGCAGCTTTTTGATGTCCTCCTCCATGACGGAGGATTTCATCCACTTGCCTCCCGCTCCGGACATGGTTGGAGCGGTGTGAGGAGAAAGGTGCGAACTTGGGTGTTGGACTCGAGTGCGCGAGAATGGATGAGCAAGGAGGAAGAAGGCGTGGGTGAAAAAAGGTGAACCCTTATCCCTTTATAAAGGAGGATGAAACTATACGCTCCCACTAGCCTGGTAAACTCGCTTATTCCCCAAATGCCGTAATTAATGGCACGGTTGGGTTACCCATGTCCGTATTGATGAGAATCCCACAATAAGGGGACACGATCTCTGCTTCGACAAGACGTGCCAAGGAAGCTGCCTTGCGATATGCGCCAGGGCTGGTTGAGAATGACGGTTCGAATAAAGACCGGGCCGTGGTATGTTGTCATGATATCGAGTGTGTCAGCAGATTAGATTTGTGGAAATATTATTCTCTCTACGGTGGTATGTGGAACTTGTTTTGCAGAGCCGGATACTATCCTTGTGTTCAAGATCTTCTATGGAGTATTCGGAGGAGGAACCCGCCTTGCAATGCCAAAGACAATCTGCGCGCCGGACTCATCGTCATTGAAGCCTGGTTCAGGGGCTACTGAGGGAGTCCTAGATTAGGGGGTATCCGGACGGCCGGACTATATCCTTTTGGCCGAACTATTGGACTATGAAGATACAAGATTGAAGACTTTGTCTTGTGTCCGGATGGGACTCTCCTTGTTGTGGAAGGCAAGCTTGGCGATACGGATATGAAGATCTCCTCCCTTGTAACCGACTCTGTGTAACCCTAGCCCCCTCCGGTGTCTATATAAACCGGAGGGTTTAGTTCGTAGGACGAAAACAATCATACCATAGGCTAGCTTCTAGGGTTTAGCCTCTACGATCTCGTGGTAGATCAACTCTTGTACTACTCATATCATCAAGATCAATCAAGCAGGAAGTAGGGTATTACCTCCATAGAGAGGGCCCTTACCTGGGTAAACATCGTGTCCCTTGCCTCCTGTTACCATCCGCCTTAGACACACAGCTCGGGACCCCCTACCCGAGATCCACCGGTTTTGACACCGACAGCAGGTTCAGGAGCCACGAGCGGTCGCCATCCTCGAGAGCCATGGGAAACCAGTTTGCCATGACTTTTTCGTTGCCGTTGGCCGCCTTGATGCTCAGCTCGTAGAGCTGCAGGAACTCCGCGGGGTCGGGGGTGCCGTCGTAGCGTGGAGGCAGGTCTGGCTTGAACTATGCAGCTCAGGAGTGAATGCACGGCAGCCTGCGGTGGCCACCAGGACCCTTTGCTGATGTGGATCCTGCCCTTGATGTTCGCGCACCGCCATCATAGGTGGCATGCAGTTTTTTCGTAGTGGTGCTGGGAGCGGGGAAGCGTTTTCTGTTGGGGAACGTAGCAGAAATTCAAAATTTTCCTACGTGTCACCAAGATCTATCTATCGAGAAACCAGCAACGAGGGGAAGAAGAGTGCATCTACATACCCTTGTAGATCGCTAAGCGGAAGCGTTCAAGTGAACGGGGTTGATGGAGTCGTACTCGTCGTGATTCAAATCACCGATGACCAAGTGCCGAACGCACGGCACCTCCGCGTTCAACACACGTACAGCCCGGTGACGTCTCCCAAGCCTTGATCCAGCAAGGAGAGAGGGAGAGGTTGAGGAAGACTCCATCCAGCAGCAGCACAACGGCGTGGTGATGATGGAGGAGCGTGGCAATCCTGCAGGGCTTCGCCAAGCACCACAGAAGAGGAGGAAGAGAGAGGTAGGGCTGCACCAAGAGGCAGAGATCGAATCACCGATTGTGGGCAGCCCCCTAGGCCTCATATATATAGGGGAAGGGAAGGGGCTGCGCCCCTCTAGGGTTCCCACCCCTAGGGGGGGCGGCAGCCCTAGATGGGGATCAAGGGGGCGGCCAAGAGGGGGAGAAAGGGTGGCGCCCCTAGGGTGGGCCTTAAGGCCCATCTAAGCCTAGGGTTTCCCCCTTTTTTTCTCTTAGCTGCCCCTTGGGCCTTGTGGGAGGCGCACCAGCCCACTAAGGGGCTGGTCCCTCACCACTCTTGGCCCGCAACCTTCTGGGGCTTGTGGCCCCACTTGGTGGACCCCCGGACACCTCCGGTGGTCCCGGTACACTACCGATAAACCCTGAAACTTTTCCGGCAACCAAAACAGGACTTCCCATATATAAATATTTACCTCCGGACCATTCCGGAACTCCTCGTGATGTCCGGGATCTCATCCGGGACTCTGAACAACATTCGGTAACCACATACAAGCTTCCTTTATAACCCTAGCGTCATCGAACCTTAAGTGTGTAGAACCTACGGGTTCGGGAGACATGCAGACATGACCGAGACGTTCTCCGGTCAATAACCAACAGCGGGATCTGGATACCCATGTTGGCTCCCACATGTTCCACGATGATCTCATCGGATGAACCACGATGTCAAGGACTTAATCAATCCCGTATAAAATTCCCTTTGTCTATCGGTACGATACTTGCCCGAGATTCGATCGTCGGTATCCCAATACCTTGTTAAATCTCGTTACCGGCACGTCTCTTTTACTCGTTCCGTAACACATCATCCCATGATCAACTCCTTGATCACATTGTGCACATTATGATGATGTCCTACCGAGTGTGCCCAGAGATACCTCTCCGTTTGCACGGAGTGACAAATCCCAGTCTCGATTCGTGCCAACCCAACAGACACTTTCGGAGATACCCGTAGTGTACCTTTATAGCCACCCAGTTACGTTGTGACGTTTGGCACACCCAAAGCATTCCTACGGTATCCGGGAGTTGCACAATCTCATGGTCTAAGGAAATGATACTTGACATTATAAAAGCTTTAGCATACGAACTACAATCTTTGTGCTAGGCTTAGGATTGGGTCTTGTCCATCACATCATTCTCCTAATGATGTGATCCCGTTATCAACGACATCCAATGTCCATGGTCAGGAAACCGTAACCATCTATTGATCAATGAGCTAGTCAACTAGAGGCTTACTAGGGACATGGTGTTGTTTATGTATCCACACATGTATCTGAGTTTCCTATCAATACAATTCTAGCATGGATAATAAACGATTATAATGAACAAGGAAATATAATAATAATCAATTTATTATTGCCTCTAGGGCATATTTCCAACAGTCTCCCACTTGCACTAGAGTCAATAATCTAGTTCACATCGATATGTGATTGCAATGATTCCAACACCCAAGGTCACATCCCCATGTGACTAACACCCAAAGAGTTTACTAGAGTCAATAATCTAGTTCACATTACTATGTGATTAACACTCAATGAGTTTTTGGTTTGATCATGTTATGCTTGTGAGAGATGTTATAGTCAACGGGTCTGAACCTTTCAGATCCCTGTGTGCTTTACAAATCTCTATGTCATCTCCTAGATGCAGTTACCACGCTCTATTTGGAACTATTCCAAATAACTGTTCTACTATACGAATCCAATTTACTACTTAGTATAATCTGGATTAATGTCAAAGTTTGCATCGGCGTAACCCTTTACGACAAACTCTTTTCCACCTCCATAATCGAGAAAATTCCTTAGTCCACTAGTTACTAAGGACAACCTTGACCGTTGTCCTGTGATCCATTCCTGGATCACACTTGTACCCCTTGACTGACTCATGGCTTGGCACACTACAGGTGCGGTACACAACATAGCATACTTTAGAGCCTACGACTAAAGCATAGGGGACGACCTTCGTCCTTTCTCTCTATTCTGCCGTGGTCATGTCTTGAGTCTTGCTCAATACTCACACCTTGTAACACAGCCGAGAACTCCTTCTTTGCTGATCTATTTTGAACTCCTTCAAAATCTTGTCATGGTATGTGTTCGCTTGAAAGTACCATTAAGCGATATTGATCTATCCTTGTAGATCTTGATGCTCAATTTTTAAGTAGCTTAATCCAGGTTTTCCACTGAAAAACTATTTTCAAATAACCCTATATGCTTTCCAGAAATTCTACATCATTTCTGATCAACAATATGTCAACAACATATACTCATCAGAAATTCTATAGTGCTCCCACTCACTTCTTTGGAAATACAAGTTTCTCGTAAACTTTGTATAAACCTAAAATCTTTGATCATCTCATCAAAGCGTAAATTCCAACTCCGAGATGCTTACTCCAGTCCTTAGAAGGATTGCTGGAGCTTTGCATACTTGTTAGCATCTTTCAAGATTGACAAAAAATCTTCTGGTTGTATCACATACAACCTTTCCTCAAGAAAATCAGGGAAACAATATTTTGACATCCTATCTGCAAGATTTCATAAATAATGCAGTACCTGCTAATATAATTCCAACAGACTCTTAGCATCGCTACGAATGAGAAAGTCTCATCGTAGTCAACTCCTTGAACTTGTCGGGAAACATTTTAATGACAAGTCAAGCTTTCTTAATGGTGACATTTACCATCATTGTCCGTCTTCCTTTTAAAATCCATATGTACCTAACAGTCTTACGACCATCAAGTAGTTCTTCCAAAGTCTACACTTTGTTTTCATATATGGATCCTCTCTCGGATTATATGGCCTCGAGCCATTCATCGGATTCCGGGCCCACCATCGCTTCTCCATAGCTCGTAGGTTCATTGTTGTCTAGCAACATGACTTCCAAGACAGGATTACGTACCACTCTGAAGTAGTACGCATCCTTGTCATCCTACGAGGTTTGGGAGTGACTTGATCCGAAGTCTCATGATCACTATCATAAGCTTCCACTTCAATTGGTGTAGGTGCCATAGGAACAATTCCTGTGCCCTGCTACACACTAGTTGAAGTGACGGTTCAATAACCTCATCAAGTCTCCACCATCCTCCCACTCAATTCTTTCGAGAGAAACTTTTCCTCGCGAAAGGACCCGATTTGAGAAACAATCCCTATTGCTTTCGGATCTGAGACAGGAGGTATACCCAACTGTTTTGGGTATCCTATGAAGATGCATTTATCCGCTTTGGGTTCGAGCTTATCAACCTGAAACCTTTTCATATAAGCGTCGCAGCCCCAAACTTTTAAGAAATGTCAGCTTAGGTTTCTCTGAACCATAGTTCATACGGTGTCATCTCATCGGAATTACGTGGTGCCCTATTTAAAGTGAGTGCGGTTGTCTCTAATGCCTAACCCATGAACGATAGTGGTAATTCGATAAGAGACATCATGGTATGCATCATATCCAATAGGGTGCAGTCATGATGTTCGGACACACCATCACACTATGGTGTTCCAGGCGGTATTAGTTGTGAAACAATTTCCACAGTGCCAAACTTGTAACCCAGATATTCATTTCTATGATCATATCATAGACATTTTATCCTCTTGTCACGAAGATCTTCAACTTTATTCTGAAATTACTTGAACCATTCAATAATTCAGACTTGTGTTTCATCAAGTAAATATACTCAGTATCTACTCAAATCATTTGTGAAGTAAGAGCATAACGATATCCACTGCGCGCCTCAGCACTCATTGGACTGCACACATCAAAATGTGTTACTTCCAACAAGTTGCTTTCTTGTTCCATTTTACTGAAACCGAAGCTTTCAGTCATCTTGCCCATGTGGTATGATCTGCATGTCTCAAGCGATTCAAAATCAAGTGAGTCCAAACGGTCCATCTGCATGGAGTTTCTTCATGCGTATATACCAATAGACATGGTTCACATGTCTCAATCCTTTCAAAAATGAGTGAGTCCAAAGATCCATCAACATGGAGTTTCTTCATGCGTTTTATACCAATATGACTTACATGGCAGTGCCACGAGTAGGTGGTACTATCATTACTATCTTATATCTTTTGGCATGAACATGTGTATCACTATGATCGAGATTCAATAAACCATTCATTTTAGGTGCAAGACCATTGAAGGTATTATTCGAATAAATAGAGTAACCATTATTCTCTTTAAATGAATAACCGTATTGCGATAGACATAATCCAATCATGTCTATGCTCAACGCAGACACCAAATAACAATTATTTAGGTTTAACACCAATCTCGATGGTAGAGGGAGCATGCGATGCTTGATCACATCAACCTTGGAAACACTTCCAACACATCTTGTCAGCTCACCTTTAGCTAGTCTCCGTTTATTCCGTAGCTTTTATTTCGAGTTACTAACACTTAGCAACCGAACCGGTATATAATACCCTGATGCTACTAGGAGTACTAGTAAAGTACACATTCACATAATGTATATCCAATATACTTCTATCGACAGCCTTCTCATCTACCAAGTATCTAAGGTAATTCTGCTCCAGTGGTTGTTCCCCTTATTACAGAAGCACTCAGTCTCGGGTTTGGGTTCAACCTTGGGTTTCTCCACTAGAGCGGCAGCTGATTTGCCGTCTCATGAAGTATCCCTTCTTGCCCTTGCCCTTTCTTGAAACTAGTGGTTTCACTAACCATCAACAATTGATGCTCCTTCTTGATTTCTACTTTCGCGATGTCAAACATCGTGAATATTTCAAGGATCATCATATCTATCCCTGATATGTTATAGTTCATCACGAAGCTCTAGCAGCTTGGTGGCAATGACTTTGGAGAAACATCACTATCTTACCTGGAAGATCAACTCCCACTCGATTCAAGTGATTGTTGTACTCAGACAATTTGAGCACAAGCTCAACGATTGAGCTTTTCTCCCTTAGTTTGCAGGCCAAGAAAATCGTCGGAGGTCTTATACCTCTTGACGTGGGCACGAGCCTGAAATCCCAATTTCAGCCCTCGAAACATCTCATATGTTCCGCGACATTTCAAAAATGTCTTCGGTGCCTCAATTCTAAACCGTTTAACATTACCGAACTATCATGTAGTCATCAGAACGTGTATGTCAGATGTTCGCAACATCCACAGACCAAGTTCGAGGTCCAGCACACCGAGCGGTGCATTAAGGACACAAGCCTTCTACTGTCCGCATAATTGCTACTATCAACTTTCAACTATATTTTCTCTAGGAACATATCTAAAACAGTAGAACTAAAGCGCGAGCTTATGACATAATTTGCTAAGATCTTTTGACTATGTTCAGGATAATTAAGTTCATCTTATGAACTCCCACTCAGATAGACATCCCTCTAGTCATCTAAGTGATTACATGATCCGAGTCAACTAGGTCGTGTCCGATCATCACGTGAGACGGACTAGTCATCATCGGTGAACATCTTTATGTTGATCGTATCTACCATACGACTCATGCTCGACCTTTCGGTCTCTTGTGTTCCGAGGCCATGTCTGTACATGCTAGGCTCGTCAAGTCAACCTAAGTGTTTCGCGTGTGTAAATCTGGCTTACACCCGTTGTATGTGAACGTAAGAATCTATCACACCCGATCATCACGTGGTGCTTCGAAACGACGAACTTTCGCAACGGTGCACAGTTAGGGGGAACACTTTCTTGAAATTTTAATGAGGGATCATCTTATTTACTACCGTCGTTCTAAGCAAATAAGATGCAAAAACATGATAAACATCACATGCAATCAAATAGTGACATGATATGGCCATCATCACTTTGCTCCTTTTGATCTCCATCTTCGGGGCTCCATGATCATCGTCGTCACCGGCATGACACCATGATCTCCATCATCATGATCTCCATCATCGTGTCTTCATGAAGTTGTCACGTCAACTATTACTTCTACTACTATGGCTAACGCTTTAGCAATAAAGTAAAGTAATTACATGACGATTTAAGTTGACACACAGGTCATAAATAAATTAAGACAACTCCTATGGCTCCTGCCGGTTGTCATACTCATCGACATGCAAGTCGTGATTCCTATTACAAGAACATGATCATCTCATACATCACATATATCATACATCACATCCTTTGGCCATATCACATCACATGGCATACCCTGCAAAAACAAGTTAGACGTCCTCTAATTGTTGTTTGCATGTTTTACGTGGCTGCCATGGGTTTCTAGCAAGAACGTTTCTTACCTACGCAAAATCCCAACATGATATGTCAATTGCTATTTACCCTTCATAAGGACCCTTTTCATCGAATCCGATCCGACTAAAGTGGGAGAGACTGGCACCCGCTAGCCACCTTATGCAACTAGTGCATGTCAGTCGGTGGAACCTGTCTCACGTAAGTGTACGTGTAAGGTCGGTCCGGGCCGCTTCATCCCACAATGCCGCCGAATCAAGATTGACTAGTAACGGTAAGCATACTGAACAAAATCAACGCCCACAACTACTTTGTGTTCTACTCGTGCAAAGAATCTACGCAATAGACCTAGCTCATGATGCCACTGTTGGGGAACGTAGCAGAAATTCAAAATTTTCCTACGTGTCACCAAGATCTATCTATGGAGAAACCAGCAACGAGGGGAAGAAGAGTGCATCTACATACCCTTGTAGATCGCTAAGCGGAAGCGTTCAAGTGAACGGGGTTGATGGAGTCGTACTCGTCGTGATTCAAATCACCGATGACCAAGTGCCGAACGCACGGCACCTCCGCGTTCAACACACGTACAGCCCGGTGACGTCTCCCAAGCCTTGATCCAGCAAGGAGAGAGGGAGAGGTTGAGGAAGACTCCATCCAGCAGCAGCACAACGGCGTGGTGATGATGGAGGAGCGTGGCAATCCTGCAGGGCTTCGCCAAGCACCACAGAAGAGGAGGAAGAGAGAGGTAGGGCTGCACCAAGAGGCAGAGATCGAATCACCGATTGTGGGCAGCCCCCTAGGCCTCATATATATAGGGGAAGGGAAGGGGCTGCGCCCCTCTAGGGTTCCCACCCCTAGGGGGGGCGGCAGCCCTAGATGGGGATCAAGGGGGCGGCCAAGAGGGGGAGAAAGGGTGGCGCCCCTAGGGTGGGCCTTAAGGCCCATCTAAGCCTAGGGTTTCCCCCTTTTTTTCTCTTAGCTGCCCCTTGGGCCTTGTGGGAGGCGCACCAGCCCACTAAGGGGCTGGTCCCTCACCACTCTTGGCCCGCAACCTTCTGGGGCTTGTGGCCCCACTTGGTGGACCCCCGGACACCTCCGGTGGTCCCGGTACACTACCGATAAACCCTGAAACTTTTCCGGCAACCAAAACAGGACTTCCCATATATAAATATTTACCTCCGGACCATTCCGGAACTCCTCGTGATGTCCGGGATCTCATCCGGGACTCTGAACAACATTCGGTAACCACATACAAGCTTCCTTTATAACCCTAGCGTCATCGAACCTTAAGTGTGTAGAACCTACGGGTTCGGGAGACATGCAGACATGACCGAGACGTTCTCCGGTCAATAACCAACAGCGGGATCTGGATACCCATGTTGGCTCCCACATGTTCCACGATGATCTCATCGGATGAACCACGATGTCAAGGACTTAATCAATCCCGTATAAAATTCCCTTTGTCTATCGGTACGATACTTGCCCGAGATTCGATCGTCGGTATCCCAATACCTTGTTAAATCTCGTTACCGGCACGTCTCTTTTACTCGTTCCGTAACACATCATCCCATGATCAACTCCTTGATCACATTGTGCACATTATGATGATGTCCTACCGAGTGTGCCCAGAGATACCTCTCCGTTTGCACGGAGTGACAAATCCCAGTCTCGATTCGTGCCAACCCAACAGACACTTTCGGAGATACCCGTAGTGTACCTTTATAGCCACCCAGTTACGTTGTGACGTTTGGCACACCCAAAGCATTCCTACGGTATCCGGGAGTTGCACAATCTCATGGTCTAAGGAAATGATACTTGACATTATAAAAGCTTTAGCATACGAACTACAATCTTTGTGCTAGGCTTAGGATTGGGTCTTGTCCATCACATCATTCTCCTAATGATGTGATCCCGTTATCAACGACATCCAATGTCCATGGTCAGGAAACCGTAACCATCTATTGATCAATGAGCTAGTCAACTAGAGGCTTACTAGGGACATGGTGTTGTTTATGTATCCACACATGTATCTGAGTTTCCTATCAATACAATTCTAGCATGGATAATAAACGATTATAATGAACAAGGAAATATAATAATAATCAATTTATTATTGCCTCTAGGGCATATTTCCAACAGTCTCCCACTTGCACTAGAGTCAATAATCTAGTTCACATCGATATGTGATTGCAATGATTCCAACACCCAAGGTCACATCCCCATGTGACTAACACCCAAAGAGTTTACTAGAGTCAATAATCTAGTTCACATTACTATGTGATTAACACTCAATGAGTTTTTGGTTTGATCATGTTATGCTTGTGAGAGATGTTATAGTCAACGGGTCTGAACCTTTCAGATCCCTGTGTGCTTTACAAATCTCTATGTCATCTCCTAGATGCAGTTACCACGCTCTATTTGGAACTATTCCAAATAACTGTTCTACTATACGAATCCAATTTACTACTTAGTATAATCTGGATTAATGTCAAAGTTTGCATCGGCGTAACCCTTTACGACAAACTCTTTTCCACCTCCATAATCGAGAAAATTCCTTAGTCCACTAGTTACTAAGGACAACCTTGACCGTTGTCCTGTGATCCATTCCTGGATCACACTTGTACCCCTTGACTGACTCATGGCTTGGCACACTACAGGTGCGGTACACAACATAGCATACTTTAGAGCCTACGACTAAAGCATAGGGGACGACCTTCGTCCTTTCTCTCTATTCTGCCGTGGTCATGTCTTGAGTCTTGCTCAATACTCACACCTTGTAACACAGCCGAGAACTCCTTCTTTGCTGATCTATTTTGAACTCCTTCAAAATCTTGTCATGGTATGTGTTCGCTTGAAAGTACCATTAAGCGATATTGATCTATCCTTGTAGATCTTGATGCTCAATTTTTAAGTAGCTTAATCCAGGTTTTCCACTGAAAAACTATTTTCAAGTAGCCCCCTGCGGAACTGACAAGCTTGGCGATGCGGTCCAGCTAGTCCTCGTAGAGGTCATCGACGGGGCGGTAACATAGGAGTTCGCGTGCCGTGCACAACGCGGCCTGCGCGTCTGTGGGAGCGCGACGGGCCTGAGACAACGAGCCGACCGGGGTCAGTGACGGAGTGGAGGTGCGGCCATCCCGCCGCACCGATGGGTGCAACGAGGATGCTTGTTGCTCGTTCCCTGCTGGGCCGGTGGTGGCATTGGCGACAGGCGACGGAGAACGACGGGGTGGCCTGTCGACAGGAGCCGTCTGAGCAACGTGGGCGGCGAGGGCGGCCCGACGCTCAGTGCGAGCTCGACGAGCATCCACCATGGAGATGGCGAAGCGATGGGACGCGGATCAACGGAAGGAAAGCTTCGGCGCACCACTACCTGGTGCGCCAAATGTTGGATTTCGGGTTCCGTCAAAACCCTTGAGGTTCAAACACTGGGGTGCGCATGAAGATTTCCCCCTATCTAATCACGCCCTCAACCTCGCCGCGATCTCAAAGCCTAGCTCGACGAACTCGCAACACAAGAGACACATGATTTATACTGGTTCGGGCCACCGTTGTGGTGTAATACCCTACTCAAGTGTGGTGTGGTGGATTGCCTCTTGGGCTGAGGATGAACAGTAGATGGGGAAGACCAGCCTCCTGAGGGGAGGTGTTCTTGTGCTTGGTGAACTTGTGTGGGTGAGGATGGATCTGAATCCCCCCTCCTACTATGATGGCTAGTCCTATTTATAGAGGCCCTGGTCCTCTTCCCAAATATTGAGTGGGAAGGGATTCCACAACGGCCAATTTGAAGGGGGACAACTAGTACAAGCTATCCTGACTAAAGGTGGTCTGCGCCTGCCAAAGGCTCTAGTGGTGACGCTGTCTTAGGCTCCACGGTGACCTCCGTCCTGCCGTCTGGCTGGTCTTGGTGTCGTTGCACCGATATGGAAACCTTTCCTTGATGCCTTGTTACTCATGACCTGTGCTTGCCTCTTTAGCACCAAAGAGGAAATGAGGACATTATGCGCGTTGGTGCCCGCTTGGTCTTGGTCGTCATGGCTGACGTCGTAGGAACCTCGCGAGGTTTGCCTTGACTTGATCTCTCCGCCCCTTGCGAGCCAGCCTGGTGAGGCCACTCCCGAGGAGGTCTTGTGTCGTCTGCCTCGCGAGGGTCTTGGGTGTTTGCTGGTGAAGACGGGCCGTACTGCACCGCGAGTGGAGCCACGCCGTGGGCCGCAGGCAGGCAAGTCTGGGGACCCCCGTTCCCAGAATGCCGGCAGGCCTTGACTGGGCATCGTTCGACGAGGTGATGACGCTGCAGAAGTGCGTCAAGGGCGTGATAGAGAAGAACACCAGCCTCACCGATGTGATCTAGGTGATGCTTTTTCGCCGGATCCTCCCGTGCCAGCGCCAGACTCTCCATATGTAAGAGTTCAATCTGGCCAGCCCTCGGACCCTGCAACAATTCTTTGGTACAATGCATGAAGAAATCTGGAAGCTTCTTTTCAAGGCCCAGAAGTCGTGGCCGGGCACGACCGAAGACCTCGGCCTCAACTGTGCTCATCCAGCCACTCCGGTAAGTTTTTGGATTTCCAAATGTAACCTCTACTCGGAGATTCAAGGAGTATGCTAAGCCTTCCTTTTCTTCTTCAGGTCTGGACGAAGAAAGCAGAGCGGATTAAATGTCCGGCTCCGTGATGACCCACAAGTATAGGGGATCTACCATAGTCATTTCGATAAGTAAGAGAGTCAAACCCAACGAGGAGCAGAAGGAAATGATAAGCAGTTTTCCGCAAGGTATTCTCTGCAAGCACTGAAATTACAGGTAACATATAGTTTTGTGATAAGGTAATTTGTAACGGGCAACAAGTAACAAGTGTAAATAAAGTGCAACAAGATGGCCCAATTCTTTTTGTAGCAAAGGACAAGCATGGACAAACTCTTATATAGAGAAAAGTGCTCCCGAGGACACATGGGAATTATCGCCAAGCTAGTTTTCATCACGTTCATATGATTCGCGTTCGGTACTTTGATAATTTGATATGTGGGTGGACCGGTGCTTGAGTTTTGTCCTTACTTGGACAAGCATCCCACTTATGATTAACCCCTATTGCAAGCATCCGCAACTATAAAAGAAGTATTAAGGTAAACCTATCCATAGCATGAAATATATGGATCCAAATCAGCCCCTTACGAAGCAACGCATAAACTAGGGTTTAAGCTTCTGTCACTCTAGAAACCCATCATCTACTTATTACTTCCCAATGCCTTCCTCTAGGCCCAAATAATGGTGAAGTGTTATGTAGTCGATGTTCACATAACACCAATAGGGGAGAGACAACATACATCTCATCAAAATATCGAACGAATACCAAATTCACGTGACTACTAATAGCAAGACTTCTCCCATGTCCTCAGGAACAAACGTAACTACTCACAATGCATATTCATGTTCATAATCAGAGGGGTATTGTCGGTGTCAAAACCGGCGGATCTCGGGTAGGGGGTCCCGAACTGTGCGTCAAGGTCGGATGGTAACAGGAGACAAGGGACACTTTATTTTACCCAGGTTCGGGCCCTCTCGATGGAGGTAAAACCCTACTCCTGCTAGATTAATATTGATGATATGGGTAGTACAAGAGTGGATCTACCACGAGATCAAAGAGGCTAAACCCTAGAAGCTAGCCTATGGTATGATTGTGTATGATGATGGTTGTCCTACGGACTACAACCCTCCGGTTTATATAGACACCGGATAGGGTTAGGGTTACACAGAGTCGGTTACATTGGTAGGAGATCTTGAATATCCGCACACCTAGCTTGCCTTCCACGCCAACAAAAGATCCTTCCAGACACGGGACGAAGTCTTCAACTTTGTATCTTCATAGTCTTGGAGTCCGGCTTAAGGTATAGTTCGGCTATCCGAACACCCCCTAATCCAGGACTCCCTCAGTAGCCCCTGAACCAGGCTTCAATGACGACGAGTCCGGCGCGCAGATTGTCTTCGGCATTGCAAGGCGGGTTCCTCCTCCAAGTTCTTCAAGAAGATTATAAACACCACAAAATAGTGTCCGGCTCTGCAAAATAAGTTTCCACATATTGCCATACAGAGAATAATATTAACACAAATCAAATCTGCTGACGTATCCTGCAGTGCGTCATAACACTGCGGCCAAGCCTTCTGTATGGATTATTTTTTGTTGTTCCACCGCAGCACGTTCAACGAGGCATTTTCCTTGGCACGTCTTGTCGAAGCAGAGATCGTGTGCCCCTTTTAACGGGATTCTCATTAATGCGGACGTGGGTAACCCAACCGCGCCATTTACCACGGCGTGTGAGCGGCAAGCGAGTTTTATTAGGTAGGTGGGGACGCATAACGGCATCAGCCTATATAAGGGGATAAAGATCTCTTTCACCTACGCCTTCTTCCTCCTTTGCCCATCCATCTCCTGCGCACTCAAGCTCCAACGCCCAAGTTCGCTCTTTCTTTCCCAACCTGCTCCAGCGATGTCCGGAGCGGGTGGCAAGTGGATGGCTTCCTCCGTTACGGAGGGTCAAATCAAAAAGCTTAGGAAGGCCGGATATCTGTCCAAGGACATCCCGCACCGCCTTCCCGAGGCGGGGCAGCTTCTTCCCACCCCAAGGCCCCATGAGAGGGTAGTTTTTCTCCCCCATTTCCTCCGCGGACTGGGTTTTCCACTTCACCCTTTTGTCCGGGGGCTCATGTTCTACTACGGCCTGGACTTCCACGATCTGGCCCCGAACTTTATCCTCAATATCTCGGCGTTTATCATCGTGTGTGAGGCCTTTCTCCGCATCCGCCCCCACTTCGGCCTCTGGCTCCAGAACTTCAACGTCAAGCACAAGGTGGTGTCCGGCACCCAGGCGGAGTGCGGAGGTGCTATGGCCGGCAAAATGGCCAATGCACTCTGGTTTGATGGCTCCTTTGTGGAGTCCTTAAAGGGGTGGCAGGCAGGGTGGTTTTACATCACCGAGCCACGCGACTCGAAATGGGTCGCGACCCCTGAGTTCCGATCCGGACCCCCCACGCGGCTCGTGTCCTGGAAAGAGACGGGCCTATCGTGGGGCAATGAAGAAGAAGTGACCGGACTGCAAACTGGCATCCGGTCCCTGATGAACAAGCCCATCCGGCATGTCAACATCATCCAGGTCATGTTCGTTCGCCGGATCCTCCCGTGCCAAGAACGGGAGTTCACTTTGTGGGAACTCGACCCGGCGCAGCACCAAACCCTCAATAGGCTCTTCGACACGACATATGAAGATGTCTGGAAGGTGCTAACCAAAGGCGCCGAGTGCCCCACATCCGCTTCCGAGGACCGCGGATACAGCTCGCAGCGCAACGCTGGCGAGGTAAGCTATTTATACCTTTCACAGGTTCGTTAAGCTTTTCTACATAGATTAACTCTATGTGGGATCTAAAAACTCCCTTTGCTTTCGACAGGCGTGGCTGAAGATAGCCGGACCAATCAACTGTCCGACTCCTCTGCCCGAAGACCCAGCCCCAGCTCTCTTGGAGAAGCTGCTGGCTCCGGTGCCCTATGTGGTGCCGGAGAAGAAGGTCAAGAAGAGGAAGACCACCGGGACTCGAAAGAGTGCCCGCAATGTGGTGGTGTCGAGCTCGTCATCTGGCGAGTCTGCGACGCCCTCCTCTCGTGAAAACGAGGAGGAGGAACAAGGAAGCTCTCCCCCTCCATCGAGGGGAGCGAAAAGGAAGAAGGTCGCCCCAACAGGGGAGGCCGAGGGGTCGAGAAAAAGGAAGACCCCTCCGCCGGACTACTCCCCCAACGCCGAAGAGGGCGGAAAGGAGTGGCCGGACAGAACCAAGCGTCCGGCGACATCGTAACTATTCAAATACCAGAATGACTCATAGTATCTTCAAGTGCGCAGCTTACCCTAATGTCGAATGCTATTTGCGCAGCCCGCCCCGAGCCGCACTCGATGATTCCTCGAGCGGCTCCCTGGATTCGTCGGACATGAACTCTGTCCTGCCCGCAGTCTCCCCCAGTGGGGCGGACGACGCCGAAGCGGCATCCCGCCGAACAGGGCAGAAGGAGGTGATCCTGGAGGAGCCGCAAGGCAATCCTCAGGACCCCAGGAGTAAAGGGGATGAAACCCCCCAGGGCTCCCAGTCCGGCTTTGTGCCGGACACCGCGCCGGACTCAACCGTCCTGGCTCGCGGTGGGCGAACTCCTTCCAAGAGGAGTAAGCCGTCTGAGCCGGCGACCTCTGTCCAACCAGAGGCGCCGGATAGTCTGTTGGAGGCGCTTGAAGGCGCCACTATCGACGAGGAGCACCATACTATTATGAGTGCGGTGGTCCAAAGGGTTCAGTCCGCCAAGAGCGGACTGAATGAAGCTTGCGCTAGCCTTCTAACAGGCTTCCAGGTAAGCAAAAAATATGCTAAATTCATTACCGCATAGACAGTAGCCCCTGATGCTCTGTTCGGTGTTCGGAAAGAAAAGCCGGATAGAGGATCCAACAATTTTTGCAGGAGTCTAATAAAAAGTCTAATATGCGTATGCAGGCTTCCCTGCTGTCCACCGCCGCACTGACTGCGCAGGTGGAAGTCCTGAAAAAGGACCTCAAGTGGTCCGAGCAAGAGCTCGGCCTTGCCAAAAGGCAGCTCGTGGAAAAGGAAGGTAAGAAATACCCCTTAGAAGAAAAAAAGGTGCCTATAGAGAGGCTTCATTGCAAAAAGAAATAACAGGATTGTACTGCTTATTGTAGGGGCCACAACCGATGTGGCAACCCTGAAGCAGGCGCTGGCTGAGGCCGAGAAGAAAGCGGCCGAGGAGCGCGCCGAGCGAGAAAAGCTTGGGGTCCGAGTTGGCGAGGTGCAGCAAGAGCTGCAAGCTCTCATGAAGAAACATGAGGGTTTGGAGCTTGAGGCAAAAGCGCAAGCATCCGAGCTCGCGTCGGCTGTTGAGACCACCAAGAGTGCCAAGGCCGAAGCCCAAAAGGCCCTCCAAGAGTTGGAGGATGTGAAAAAGATAGCAGCGGGTAAGGCATTCTTAATGCAAAGTAGGAATATAAAGGTGAAATACCTATTACTTACCCGAATCCGGAGTTCTCCAGGGGCGTTCTTCGATCTTCCCCGCAGCGCATCTGCCGCCGCCGCATTCTACCGAGCTGAAGAGGACAGCTCGACGGAGAGTGTGTTCTGGTCTCAGTATTCTGAGGCCAGACACCCTTTGCCCTTAAGCGATCAGCTGAAGCAGCTGGCCGAGCTCCACAAGGCGGCCGAACAGGCCATGAAGGGCTTACTAGTTCGGCTGTGGCCTGGAGAGGCCCTGCCTGGGAGCTACTTCGGGCTGGTGCGGCGGCTGGTGGAGGCCTGTCCATGCCTTGAGGTCATCAAGCGCTCCGTCTGCATAGAAGGTGCCCGGAGGGCCCTTGCCCGTGTAAGGGTACACTGGGGCAAGCTGGACGGAGAGAAGCTGGTGAAGGACGAGCCGCCGCAGGGGAAGGAGCATCGCAAGCCCGAGAACTACTACAAGGAAGTTCTCGCTGGAGCTCGCCTTGTCGTGGATGAGTGTGCCAAAGATGTAATATTTCAATGAACTCGCCCGTTTGTATCTTGTGCGCTGAAAACTTGTTCATATGCGCTTAAGCAATGCTTTCTGAATTTAAAATATTATTTTCTGTGCGGCCGGTTATCAATAACTGAGAGATGGCGAGTCGTCGGCTTCTGCCCCCATGCAACTAGTGCTGGGGTGTTCGGGATAAACCTGAGGGTTCTTGTTCCCATAGTTTGGTCCTTCGAGGGAGGCGCTCAGCACAGCGAACCAGGCAATCGGACTATAATGCTTGAACACTCTCACTTAGCCATAGAACGTTATAATTTTAAATTTCGGCGAAGCCCCTAGTTCGGAAGGCCGAATTCGGGGCACTATCCACGCCTTTAGCCGGACTTAACCAGCTCTCCGCTCGAAGCGGCATAAGCCTTTAGGGACTCGAAAAACCTCTCGAACAGCGACCGGTCTCGCGCCTTATCATGACAGTCTGTTTTAGCTTTCTCCACTGAGGTGCTCACCCACCTGATCTGGGGCACAATCACAGTGGTTCTCCTAGTGCTACCTTAGCCGATAGAGCGGAACGTAAGGCACCAAAACATAGGAGCCGGGCAAACCCAACATATGACCGAAATCATGACTCGGAGCCGATGCATATAATGCTATAAGTTCGGGGTGCCGCACTTGTGAAAGTGGACAGACTGCTCACACCAGATAGAAGGGTAATAAAGCCCCTGGCGTGGTTTGCCGTACCATGGTGTACGGGTGCGATCATGTTATTTGAGTAAACATATGTATATTAAAAGAAGATAATGCCAAAAATAGACGAAAAGCTATGCATTATTTATGAGGAGGCTGTTTATTCAAGCCAAACGATACAAGTAGTGCGAAAAAATTTTTAGACTATTTAACATGTCCTGACCAGGCGCAGGCCGCGGAATTTAGAAACAGATATATCGCTCGAAATAGAGACCACCCTGAGAGTTCCATGATGCGGCGTTGTTTTGTCTGCTTTCCTGGGTCCTGTATCGTCTGTGCGGCAGCGAGGCCGAACACTGTATCCAGAGTATGGAGTCCTGAAAGAAAAGAAGAACCCGGCAGTCCCTAGTACGTTTGACGCCGTATTGTTGGCATGCCGTTTTATTTGCCCCTTCCCCTATGCCCATGGAATTGTAAGGGCATAATTGTGTACTCGAGGTACTAGCTCTGCTATGTAGCGATGGCTGGGGTTGGCGCCGTATTGCTACGCGTGCTCTGAACGCGCCAGTCGGTCCTGCTGCGGGTTACTCCGGGCGCGTTTTGCTTTGTCCTGCTTTGTAGCGGCCGGACTCGAGAGCTGCCTTAAAAGGCTGCTTTGTACCTCTGTTGCGAGGGCCGCCGTGTGTTCCTCCATACGGATGGAGCGTTCGGTGTTTCCGCTGACCGTGATTACACCTCGAGGGCCTGGCATCTTGAGCTTGAGATATGTGTAGTGCGGCACCGCATTGAATTTAGCGAATGTGGTTCGTCCAAGCAGAGCATGATAGCCACTTCGGAACGGAACTATGTCAAAGATTAACTCTTCGCTTTGGAAGTTGTCCGGAGATCCGAAGACCACATCAAGTGTTATGGAGCCTATGCAATTGGCCTCTACACCTGGGATGACGCCTTTAAAGGTCGTCCTTGTGGGCTTGATCCTTGATGGATCTATGCCCATTTTCCGCACTGTATCCTGGTAGAGCAGGTTCAGGCTACTGCCGCCGTCCAGGAGGACTCTTGCATGGTGAAAACACGTTGTGGGGGAAACCCCTTCTGTCCAGGAGGGCTACTGTATATCATGTTCACCATCCGCACTTGTGGGGGAAACCCCTTCTGTCCGTTGTTGTTCGGCTGCCTGGGCTCCTCTTCGTCATCGCTGTCTAGCCCCTTGTTTTTGTTTTCGGCTCTTAACTTGCCTGCCTGCTTGAACACCCAACAATCCTTGTTGGTGTGATTGGCTGGCCTTTCGGGGGTGCCATGAATCTGGCACGAGTGGTCGAGTATTCGGTCCAAACTGGACGGGCCCTGGGTATTCTTTTTGAATGGCTTTTTCCGCTGACCGGATTTATGGCCTCTGAATCCGGCGTTTACTGCCGTGTCTTCATTGCTGTCGCTGCTGACGCGGTGTTTCTGTTTATTCCGTCGCGACCTACCATTTTTGTCCTTGGTATCTGAATTACCTTGCTTCTTCGATAAGTTGTTGCTGCGAGCTAGCCAGCTATCTTCGCCCGCGCAAAAGCGGGTCATGAGTGTCGTGAGGGCTGCCATGGATTTCGGCTTTTCCTGTCCCAGGTGCCGGGCAAGCCACTCGTCATGGATGTTATGCTTGAAGGCTGCTAAGGCCTCTGCATCCGGACAATTGACTATCTGATTTTTCTTTGTTAGGAACCGTGTCCAGAATTGCCTGGCCGATTCTTCTGGCTGCTGGATTATGTGGCTTAGGTCGTCGGGGTCCGGTGGCCGTACGTAGGTCCCCTGGAAGTTGTCGAGGAATGCAGCCTCCAGGTCCTCCCAAAAGCCGATCGAATCTGCGGGGAGGCTGTTAAGCCAGTGCCGGGCTGGTCCCTTAAGCTTAAGGGGTAAATATTTGATGGCGTGCAAATCATCGCCACGTGCCATGTGGATGTGGAGGAGGTAGTCCTCAATCCATACTGTCGGATCGGTCGTACCATCGTACGACTCGATGTTGGCGGGTTTAAAACCCTCTGGGATTCTATGATCCATTACTTCGTCTGTGAAGCATAGTGGGTGTGCGGCGCCCCTGTACTGGGCTATGTCTCGACGCAGTTCGGAGGAGCTGTGCCTGTTGTGTTCGGCCCGGCCGGATTTATTGTGTCCGGAGTGAAAACTATCACGTGTCGTCGGGCGTCCGCGTGATCCATAGATCGATCTTGTTTGCCTTGCTTTGTCCTCCAGGACGTCTCGCAGGTCTGGTTCGTGTTCACGTGCCTTGGTAAAGCGGTTGCGGGGCATGGCTTGTTTGGATGTTCGACATGCTTCTCTGTCGCGGCCGCGAGGTGGCCGATCTGCCATGTCTTGGGCTTCCTCCTCTGATCGGGGTAGCGGCCTGCGCTTAGGATAGTTTTTGGAGGGGCGTCCGAGCTCGTGCTCTTCGGCCGCAAGGACTTCAGTCCATCTGTCAGCTAGCAAATCTTGATCAGCTCTAAGCTGTTGCTGCTTTTTCTTTAGGCTGTTCGCCGTGGCTAAAAGCCTGCGTTGAAAGCGCTCTTGTTCGGCGGGGTCTGATGGTACGATGAATTCATCGTCGCCGAGGCTTGCCTCGTCTTCGGAGGGAGGCATGTAGTTATCGTCCTCGACCTCTCGTTCTGCCGCTCTCTCATGAGGGCGGTCTTCTCCATCTTCCTGTGCCGAATCCTGCTGGTTTTGGTGTTCTTCGGCGCTGTCCGGGGTAGTATTATCTCCCGTGCCGGAATCACCGTTTCTGCTGTGGCGGGATTTGGAGCGGCGCCGCTGACGTCGGCGTTTTGGAGGCTTTTTCGAAGTGCCATCCTCCGCTGTTCCATCGACATCTCCATCTTTTGGAGCATCCACCATGTATATGTCGTATGACGAGGTGGCGGTCCAGCGCCCTACAGGTGCTGGTTCTTGCTCGTCTCCTCCTTCATCGTCCATACCGTCGAAGTCTTCGGAGCCGAAGTCGAGCATGTCGGATATATCGTCGACAATGGCTATTAAGTGGGCGGTGGGTGGGCTTTGAATTTCTTCGTCGTCCGAATCCCAACCTCGCAGGCCATAGTTCGGCCCGGGCTCTCCTGACAAAGAGAGAGACTTGAGAGAATTCAGAATATCACCAAAAGGTGAATACTGAAAGATGTCCGCGGCGGTGAACTCCATTACAGGCGCCCAATCTGATTCGATCGGCGGAGGCACGGACGACCCGAAGTTCGGAGAAGAGTCCGGCTCCTTGGAGTCACAGGCCATGCGGAGCGCGGGGCTCGCGTTCGGCTCAATGGCCTTTAAGATCGCAACCCCCGAGGTGACGTCCAACCGTTCATCTTCAAAGAACGCAGCGGGCTCCGAATCGAGGATCGGGGCAGGAGCGTATGCGGCCTCCAGAACACTGTTCGGAGGCAGAGCTATATCATGCCCCTCGAGGTAGTGCGGCGCGCTTGGCTGTGGCTCGAATCCGTCGAAGATCAAGTCTCCACGGATATCTGTCGTGTAGTTTAGGCTTCCAAACCTGACTTGATGGCCAGGGGCGTAGCTCTTGATCTGCTCCAGATGACCAAGCGAGTTGGCCCGCAGAGCGAAGCCGTCGAAGACGAAGATCTGTCCGGGGAGAAAAGTCTCACCCTGGACCTCATCGTTGTTGATGATCAAAGGAGCCATCCGGCCTAAAGGCGACGACACAGAGGAACTCTCAATGAAAGCACCAATGTCGGTGTCAAAACCGGCGGATCTCGGGTAGGGGGTCCCGATCTATGCATCAAGGTCGGATGGTAACAGGAGACAAGGGACACTATTTTACCTAGGTTCGGGCCCTCTCGATGGAGGTAAAACCCTACTCCTGCTAGATTAATATTGATGATATGGGTAGTACAAGAGTAGATCTACCACGAGATCAAGGAGGCTAAACCCTAGAAGCTAGCCTATGGGTATGATGATGGTTATGATGTGTTCGTCCTACGGACTACAACCCTCCGGTTTATATAGGCACCGGATAGGGTTAGGGTTACACAGAGTCAGTTACATTGGTAGGAGATCTTGAATATCCGCACGCCTAGCTTGCCTTCCACGCCAAGGAAAGAACCTTCCGGACACGGGACGAAGTCTTCAATCTTGTATCTTCATAGTCCTGGAGTCCGGCTGAAGATATAGTTCGGCTACCCGAACACCCCCTAATCCAGGACTCCCTCACCACTTGTGATATGTACCTTTATTATGCAGTCCGTCGCTTTTATTTCTTCCATATCACAAGATCGTATAAAGCTTATTTCCTCCACACTAATAAGTCATACATATTTAGAGAGAATTTTTTTTTGCATGCACCGATGATATCTTACTTGAAGGATCTTACTCAATCCATAGGTAGATATGGTGGACTCTCATGGCAAAACTGGGTTTAAGGGAATTTGGAAGCACAAGTAGTATCTCTACTTGGTGCAAAGAATTGGCTAGCATGAGAGGGAAAGGCAAGCTCAACATGTTGGATGATCCATGACAATATACTTTATTTCAGATATAAGATAACATAACCCATTACGTTGTCTTCCTTGTCCAACATCAACTCTTTAGCATGTCATATTTTAATGAGTGCTCACAATCATAAAAGATGTCCAAGATAGTATATTTATATGTGAGACCTCTCTTTCTTTATTACTTCCTATTAATTGCAACGATGACCAAAACTAAGTTTGTCAACTCTCAACAACTTTTAATCATCATACTCTTTCTATGTGAAGTCATTACTCTCCATAAGATCTATATGATCTCTTTATTTCTTTTTATTCTTTCTCTTTTCTTTTATTCCCTCAAGATCATGGAAGAATAATAAAGCCTTGACTCAACACTAATCTTTATTATAAAGCTCACTGACTCGATTACATAGAGGAATCATAAAGTAAAACTCGAAACTAAATCATACTAAAACTTTATTCTACTAGATCAAGATATTACCAAAAGGATCGAACTAAGAAAAACGGTAAAGATAGGAGTGTGATGGTGATACAATACCGGGGCACCTCCTCCAAGCTTGGCGGTTGCCAAGGGGAGTGCCCATACCCATGTGATTATGCCTCTTTCTTCGGGGGTGGTGATGTGATATTCTTGGCTATGATACCCTTCAGGATACGATTCTCCTCCTCGAGCTTGTTGACTTGCTGCTTTAGATCCATTATTTCCTTACGGAGCTTACCCGTGACGGTTAGAGCTCCTTGCACCCATGGATGCTGCATAGCTGTGGGGGAACACATAACACTCCTTTTCATATTTTCATAAGAGAGAAATTTAACATTGTAGGGGATAACCGAGTTTGGGATAACTGAGATCTGTAGTTCCCCCATCGTGAATCCTGCCCGGAAACGAGAAGTAACTTCTTGATCCTCCTCCATGGCATCTATCCTTTTCAAGTGAGCTTCCATCTCTTCCTCCGTTGAGGGCCCAAAGTGATAGGCATCGCTGTTTGCCCCTGGACCTGGTGTCGGATGAGACACCCAACTCTCCTCGATTGACTCTTGAGAAGACATCTTGCTCTAATCTGCGCCAGAAACAGCTCAAAACAAAAACAGAGGATATTTGCATGATACGGTGGTCAAAACCTTTGGGAGATTATATAATAAATTTTTACCGACCAAAAGAAGTATCGTGCAAGAAAACGGAGTCCGGAGAGCGCGTGAGGTGCCCACGAGGTAGGGGGCGCGCCCAGGGGTAGGGCACGCCTCCCACCCTCGTGGAAGCCTCGTGTCCTTCCCGGAATGCTTCTTATTTTCTTATTTTTCTAAATATTCCGAAATGGAGAAAAATTGCCATTATAACTGTTTTGGAGTCGTTTTACTTACCGTACCACATACCTATTCCTTTTCGGAGTCTGAAACATTCTGGAAAGTGTCTCTTATGTATTACTCCGGTGTTACGGTTTCAATAACATTAGTTTCAACATTTATAGGATTACCTGAGATATAATGTTTGATTCATTGACCGTTCACCACCTTTGGATTTGTGCCTTAGAAGTTGTTGATTTTATGGCACCGGAACGATAGACCTCCTCGATAACGTAAGGACCTTACCATTTAGAGAGAAGCTTTCCTGCAAAAAATCTCAAACGAGAGTTGTACGGCAACACATAATCACCTACATTGAACTCACGCTTTTGTATTCTTTTGTCATGCCATCTTTTGACTTTTTCTTTAAACAGTTTGGCATTCTCATAAGCCTGGGTTCTCCATTCATCAAGTGAGCTAATGTCAAATAACCTCTTCTCACCGGCAAATTTGAAATAATAATTGAGCTCTTTAATGGCCCAATATGCCTTATGTTCTAGTTTGAGAGGTAAGTGACCTGCTTTTCCATAAACCACATACCCATAGGATTTTTATATGCAGTTCTATAGGCCCATAATGCATCATCAAGTTTCTTGGACCAATTCTTTTTAGATCTATTAACAGCCTTTTGCAAAATTAATTTGAGCTCTCTGTTACTCAATTCTACTTGTCCACTAGATTGTGGGTGATAAGGAGATGCAATTCTATGATTAACATCATACTTAGCAAGCATTTTACGAAAAGCACCATGAATAAAATGTGAACCACCATCAGTCATTAAATATCTAGGGACTCCAAACCTCAGAAAAATAACTTCTTTAAGCATCTTAATAGAAGTGTTATGATCAGCACTATTAGTTGGAATAGCTTCTACCCACTTAGTAACGTAATCAACAACAACTAAAATATGTGTATACCCATTAGAGGAAGGAAAAGGTCCCATATAATCAAAGCCCCAAACATCAAATTGTTCAAGAACAAGTGAATAATTCATAGGCATTTCTTGACGTCTACTAATATTACCAATTCTTTGACATTCATCACAAGATAAGACAAACTTACGAGCATCCTTGAAGAGAGTAGGCCAATAAAAACCGGATTGCAATACCTTATGTGCAGTTCTATCTCCAGCGTGGTGTCCTCCATAAGCCTCGGAGTGACACTTGCGTAGGATTTGTTCCTGTTCATGCTCAGGTACACAATGTCTAATGAGACCATATCCTCCTTCTTTATAAAGATGTGGGTCATCCCAAAAGTAATGCCTCAAATCATAGAAAAAACTTTTTCTTTTGCTGGTATGTGAAACTAGGCGGTATAAATTTAGCAACAATGTAATTAGCATAATCAGCATACCATGGAGCACTACGAGAAGTATTTATGACATTTAACTGTTCATCAGGAAAGCTATCATCAATAGGTAGTGGGTCATCAAGAACATTCTCTAACCTAGACAAGTTGTCTGCAACGGGGTTCTCAGCTCCCTTTCTATCAATAATATGCAAATCAAATTCTTGTAGCAAGAGAAACCATCTAATAAGTCTAGGTTTAGCATCTTTCTTTTCCATAAGATATTTAATAGCAGCATGATCAGTGTGAATAGTTACTTTAGAATCAACAATATAAGGTCTGAACTTATCACAAGCAAATACAACTACTAAGAACTCTTTTTTAGTAGTAGCATAATTTCTCTGAGCACTGTCTAGAGTTTTACTAGCATATTGAATACCATTTAATTTCTTATCAACTCTTTGCCTTAGAACAACACCTACATCATAATCACTAGTATCACACATAATTTCAAAGGGTAAATTCCAATCTGGTGGCTGAACAATAGGTGCAGAAATTAATGCTTTCTTAAGTATTTCAAATGCTTCTACACAATCATCATCCAAGACAAATGGTATATCTTTTTGTAATAGATTAGTCAGAGTCCGGGAAATTTTTGAGAAGTCCTTAATGAACCTCCGGTAAAAACCGGCATGACCAAGGAAACTTCTTATACCTTTGATGTCCTTGGGACACGGCATCTTTTCAATAGCATCAATTTTAGCTTTATCAACTTCGATACCTCTTTCAGAAATTTTATGCCCCAAGACAGTGCCTTCATTAACCATAAAGTGGCATTTCTCCCAATTCAAGACAAGGTTAGTTTCTTCACATCTTTGCAAAAATTGATCAAGGTTGCTCAAGAAATCATCAAAAGAGGATCCATAAACGGAGAAATCATCCATGAAAACCTCACAAATCTTTTCATAAAAATCAGAGAATATAGCCATCATGCATCTTTGAAAGGTAGCAGGTGCATTACATAAACCAAAAGGCATACGTCTATAAGCAAAAGTACCGAAAGGGCAAGTAAAAGTGGTCTTTGCTTGATCATCAGCTGACACAGGTATTTGAGAGAAACCAGAGTAACCATCTAGAAAGCAAAAAATGTGTATGTTTAGATAATCTTTCTAGCATTTGATCAATGAAAGGCAAAGGGTAATGATCCTTTTTAGTAGCTTTATTTAATTTGCGGAAAACAATTACCATCCTATAACCTGTAATAATTCTTTGTGGAATCAATTCATCTTTATCATTAGGAACGACAGTAATACCTCCTTTCTTAGGAACACAATGAACATGACTTACCCACTGACTATCAGCAACGGGATAAATTATACCTGCTTCAACGAGCTTTAATATTTCCTTTCTTACCACTTCTTTCATCTTAGGATTTAACCGTCGCTGATGATCAATAACTAGTTTGGCGTCTTTCTCAAAATTTATTTTGTGTTGACATAAAGTGGGACTAATGCCCTTAAGATCATCAAGGGTATATCCAATAGCAGCACGGTGCATCTTCCGAGTTTTCAATAATTTCTCTTCTTCATGTTCTGAAAGGTTAGCACTAATAATAACAGGATATATCTTCTTTTCACCAAGATAAGCATATTTAAGAGTATCAGGTAACGGTTTAAGCTCAAACACTGGATCACCCTTGGGTGGAGGAGGATCCCCTAGGATTTCAACAGGCAGGTTGTGTTTCAAAATAGGGCCCTGTTTAGAGAATACTTCATCTATTTCCCTTCTTTCATTCATAAACATATCATTTTCATGGTCTAGCAAATATTGTTCTAAAGGATCATTAGGAGGCACAACAATAGAAGCAACACCAATAACTTCATCCTTACTAGGCAATTCCTCATCACGGGGTTGTCTATGAAATTTAGAAAAATTAAACTCATGAGACATATCATCCAAACCAATAGTAACAACATCCTTTTCGCAATCTATCTTAGCATTAACAGTATTCAAGAAGGGTCTACCAAATATAATGGGACAAAAACTATCTTGTGGGGAACCAAGAACAAGAAAATCAGCAGGATATTTAACTTTCCCACACAAGACTTCAACATCTCTAACAATCCCAATTGGTGAAATAGTATCTCTATTAGGAGGCTTAATGGTAACATCAATATCTTCTAACTCAGCAGGTGCAATATCATGCATAATTTCTTTGTATAAGGAAATAGGTATTGCACTAGCACTAGCACCCATATCACACAAGCCATGATAACAATGATCTCCTATTTTAACAGAAATAACAGGCATGCCTACAACAGGTCTATGTTTATCTTTAGTACCAGGTTTAGCAATTCTAGCAGTTTCCTCACAGAAATAAATAACATGCCCATCAATATTATCAGCCAAGAGATCTTTAACAATAGCAATATTTGGTTCAACTTTAACTTGCTCGGGGGGTGTATAAGTTCTAATATTACTTTTACGAACCACAGTTGAAGCTTTAGCATGATCCTTTATTCTAATAGGGAAAGGTGGTTTCTCAACATAAGTAGTAGGAACAATAGGATCATTATAAGTGATAGCCTTTTCTTCAACTTTAATAGGTTCAACTACTTTTACTTTTATGGGAGGATGATATTTAAACCACTTCTCCTTAGGGAGATCAACATAAGCAGCCGAAGATTCACAAAAAGAAGCTACTATCTCAGAGTCAACTCCATATTTAGTGCTAAATTTACGGAAAACATCGGTATCCATAAATATTTAACACAATCAAACTTAGGTGTTATACCTGACTCCTTACCTTCGTCGAGATCCCAATCTTCAGAGTTCCATTTAATTCTCTCCAATAAATCCCATTTGAATTCGATAGTCTTCACCATAAAAGAACCAGTAAAAGAAGTATCGAGCATGGAGCGATTGTTGTCAGAAAGCCGAGCATAAATTTTTTGAATAATCATTTCTCTTGAGAGCTCATGATTGGGGCATGAATATAACATTGACTTAAGCCTCCCCCAAGCTTGAGCTATTCTTTCTCCTTCGCGAGGCCAAAAATTATATATATAATTACGATCATGATGAACAAGATGCATAAGATAAAACTTCTGATGAAATTCCAATTTCAATCGCTTGTAGTCCCATGATCCCATATAAACACATAGCCTATACCATGTCAATGCATCTCCCTTCAAAGATAAAGGGAAGACCTTCTTCTTGATAACACCATCGGGCATACCTGCAAGCTTAAATAATCCACAAACTTCATCCACATAGATTAAGTGTAAATCGGGATGCAATGTTCCATCTCCTGCAAAAGGATTAGCTAGCAGTTTCTCTATCATACCCGAAGGAATTTCAAAGTAAACATTTTCAGTAGGTTCAGTAGGTTGAGGAGCAACTCTTTGCTCTACTGGTCGGGGTGAAGATACCCTGAACAAGCCCCTCAAAGGATTAATTTCCATAGTAACAAGTGACAGTAAATTTCAGCACACTATATAATTTTTTTCCTTACCAAATTCCACCTACCAAAGGAACTTCACTCCCCGGCAACAGCGCCAGAAAAGAGTCTTGATGACCCACAAGTATAGGGGATATATCATAGTCCTTTCGATAAGTAAGAGTGTCGAACCCAACGAGGAGCAGAAGGAAATGATAAGCGGTTTTCCGCAAGGTATTCTCTGCAAGCACTGAAATTATAGGTAGCAGATAGTTTTGTGATAAGGTAATTTGTAACGGGCAACCAGTAACAAGTGTAAATAAAGTGCAGCAAGATGGCCCAATCCTTTTTGTAGAAAAGGACAAGCCTGGACAAACTCTTATATAGAGAAAAGCGCTTCCGAGGACACATGGGAATTATCATCAAGCTAGTTTTCATCACGTTCATATGATTCACGTTCGGTACTTTGATAATTTGACATGTGGGTGGACCGGTGCTTGGGTGTTGTCCTTACTTGGACAAGCATCCCACTTATGATTAACCCCTATTGCAAGCATCCGCAACTACAAAATAAGTATTAAGGTAAACCTAACCATAGCATGAAACATATGGATCCAAATCAGCCCCTTACGAAGCAACGCATAAACTAGGGTTTAAGCTTCTGTCACTCTAGCAACCCATCATCTACTTATTATTTCCCAATGCCTTCCTCTAGGCCCAAATAATGGTGAAGTGTCATGTAGTCAATGTTCACATAACACCATTAGAGGAGAGACAACATACATCCCATCAAAATATCGAATGAATACCAAATTCACATGACTACTAATAGCAAGACTTCTCCCATGTCCTCAGGAACAAACGTAAATACTTACAAAGCATATTCATGTTCATAATCAGAGGGGTATTAATATGCATAATGGATCTAAACATATGATATTCCACCAAATAAACCAACTAGCATCAACTACAAGGAGTAATCAACACTACTAGCAACCCACAGGTACTAATCTGAGGCTTTGGGACAACGATTGGATACAAGAGATGAACTAGGGTTTGAGAGGAGATGGTGTTGGTGAAGATGGTGATGGAGATTGGGCCCCTCCCGATGAGAGGGGCGTTGGTGATGACATTGACGATGATTTCCCCCTCCCGGAGGGAAGTTTCCCCGGCGGGACTGCTCTGCCGGAGCCCCAGATTGGTTCCGCCAAGGTTCCGCCTCGTGGCGGCGGAGTTTCTTCCCGAAAGCTTGCTTATGATTTTTTTCTCGAACGAAATACTTCATATAGCAGAAGATGGGCACCGGAGGGCCACCAGGGGGCCCATGAGGCAGGGGGTGAGCCCAGGGGGGTAGGGCGCGCATCCCACCCACGTGGCCAGGGTGTGGCCCCTCTCTAGTAGTTTCTTCATCCAGTATTTTTTATTAATTCCAAAAATGACTGCCGTGAAGTTTCAGGACTTTTGGAGCTGTGCAGAATAGGTCTCTAATATTTGCTCCTTTTCCAGCCCAGAATCCCAGCTACCGGCATTCTCCCTCTTCATGTAAACCTTGTAAAATAAGAGGGAATAGGCATAAGTATTGTGACTTAACGTGTAATAACAACCCATAATGCAATAAATATCAATATAAAAGCATGATGCAATATGGACATATCACACCGCTGCCCAAAGACCCAGCTATCCCTTTGCTGACAAAGATGCTGGTTCCGGCGCCGTACCAGGCACCGGAGAAGAAGGCCAAGAAGAAGGGCAAGGAGGCCAGAAGTGGCCTCCGCCGTGAAGGTACTTCGGACATAGCGTCTGAAGATACCGAGGTTCTCTCCTCCCCCGAGGGAGATGAAGATGAAGAGGACAAGGAGGAGAGCAATTCTCCCCTCAAGGGGGAGAGAAGAAGAGGGGGAATTCGCAGACCTAGAAGCGGAGGCGTCCAAGAAGGGGAAACTCTCCCTTTCGGATGAATCGGAATCGAACGTTGAAGCCATCCCGAATTGAACCCCAGGCTGAGGCCCCCGGCCGAATCGTAAGTATTCAAAGATAATGCATATATCCGGCTTTTATAAATTGTAGGGTGATATATAATCTATGTTTTCTAGTCCGGCCCGTGATCTCCCCCAACAATCATTATCTTCGGGGAATTCTTTGTTGTCGGACATGATGGAGAGCGAGTCACCTCCACTAGCCTCCCCGCCACGCGCCACGGATGACACCGAGGTGTTATACCAAAGGATCTCTGTAGTCTAGGGAGAGGTGTGAAGGGCCGCTGAAACGGCACCAGAGGGTAATTCCTCGGCGACCGGAAACATGGGGGGGGGGGGTCATGATCCCCGTGGAGACTGATGGCGGGGGCCTTGACCAGTCCGGTCCCCAGCCGAATACTGCTCCAGAGTCCCACACGGCTCCGAATCTGAGCGAGCAGCCCTCTTCAAAAGAGGGGGGAATGCCGACTCCACCGATGATTGTCGGTGTCAAAACCAGCGGATCTTGTGTAGGGGGTCCCGAACTTTGCGTCTAAGGCGGATGGTAACAGGAGGCGGGGGACACGATGTTTACCCAGGTTTGGGCCCTCTCAATGGAGGTAATACCCTACTTCCTGCTTGATTGATCTTGATGATATGAGCATTACAAGAGTTGATCTACCTCGAGATCGTAGAGGCTAAACCCTAGAAGCTAGCCTATGGTATGATTGTTGTTCTACGGACTAAACCCTCCGGTTTATATAGACACCGAAGGGGGCTAGGGTTACACAGAGTCGGTTACAAGGGAGGAGATCTACATATCCGTATTGCCAAGCTTGCTTTCCACGCCAAGGAGAGTCCCATCCGGACACGGGACGAAGTATTCAATCTTGTATCTTCATAGTCCAACAGTCCGACTAAAGTATATAGTCCGGCCGTCCGAGGAGCCCCTAATCCAGGACTCCCTCAGTAGCCCCTGAAGCAGGCTTCAATGACGATGAGTCCGGCGCGTAGATTTGTGTTCAGCATTGCAAGGCAGGTTCTTCCTCCGAATACTCCATAGAAGATCTTGAACACAAGGACAGTGCCCGGCTCTGTATAGAAAATTCCACATACCGCCGTAGAGAAAATAATATCTCCACAAATCTAATATGCTGACACGTTTGGCAGCATGACATCATACCACGGCCTGGCCATTATTCGAACCTTTTTTCTCAACCAGCTACCGCACATATTGCGAGGAGGTTTTCTTGGCACGTCTTGTCGAAGCAGAGATCGTGTCCCCTTATCACGGGATTCTCATCAATACGAGTGTGGGTAACCCAACCGCGCCATCAATTACGGCGCTTTGGAAATAAGCGAGTTTTACCAGGCAGGTGGGGAGGCGTATAGTTTCTTCCACCCTTATAAAGGGACAAGGATTCCTCTTTTTACCCACACCTTCTTCCTCCTTGCTCATCCATTCTTGCGCACTCGAGCTCTAGCACTCAAGTTCGCGTTTTTCTCCTCAAACCACTCCAAGCATGTCCGGAGCGGGAGGCAAGTGGATGGTTTCCTCCGTTACGGAGGAGAACATCACAAAGCTACGGGGAGCCTGATATTTGGCCACGGACATCGCACACCGACTGCCAGAGGCGGGGCAGATCATCCCTACTCCAGAACCACATGAGAGGGTGGTTTTTCTTACCCACTTCGTCTGTGGACTGGGATTTCCCCTCCACCCGTTTCTTCGCGGGCTCATGTTCTATTACGGGCTGGATTTTCATGATCTGGCCCCCAATTTCATCCTCAACATCTCGGCGTTTATCGTCGTGTGCGAGGCCTTCCTCCGCATCAAGCCCCACTTTGGCCTGTGGCTGAAGACCTTCAACGTTAAGCCGACGGTGGTGGTCGGCCAACAAGCGGAGTGCGGAGGCGCCATGGTGGGAAAAATGCCTAACATCACCTGGCTCGAAGGCTCCTTTGTGGATACCATAAAGGGGTGGCAGTCGGGGTGGTTCTACATCACCGAGCCGCGTGACACCAACTGGGTGGCGGCCCCCTAATTTCGATCTGGAATCCCCATGCGGCTCACCTCTTGGAAAGAGAAGGGCCTGTCCTGGGGTTCCCCGGTAGAGCTGACCGGACTCCAGACATGCATCAAAAACATGACGAGCAAGAAAATCAAGCTCGTCAACGTGGTCCAAGTCATGCTCTTCTGCTGGATCCTCCCGTGTCAAAGACGGGCATTCAACTTGTGGGAGTTCGACCCGGCCAAGCATCAGACGCTGCGAGAGCTCTTCGACACGGCGCACAAGGACGTCTGGAAGGTGCTGTTCAAGGGCGCCGAGGTACCTCCTCCCCTTAACGAGGATCGCAGACTCAGCGCAAAGCGCTCTGCCAATCCGGTAAGTTTTTTACATCTCACAAGATGTTTATTTTCCCCAATTTAATCATGTGCAGGATCTAAGCCTCCATGCCATTTAACAGGACTTGGTAGAGACAACGGAGCAGATCGATTGCCCAGCCCCCATGCATGCAAATCCAGTAGATGTTCTCCTAATGGAGATGCTGGTTCCGGTGCCTTACGAGGTGCCGGTGAAGAAGGCCAAGAAGAAGGTCACGGGGACCCGGAAGGGTCTCCGGCGCAAGGTTATATCTGACTCGTCATCCAAAAACACCAAGGCACACTCCTCCCACGAAATTGAGGAGGAGGAAGAGGAAAGTTCTCCCCCCCCCAGTCGGGGGAGAAAACAAAAGGAAGGCCGCCCCATCCGGGGAGGCCGAAGGGTCCAAGAAGGGAAGGACCCTCCTCCCGAACTGCTCCACGACGGCCGCCTACATCGACGACGGGTGGTTGCCCAGGGACAAGCCCCTGGCGAAGTCGTAAGTATCCGGATACCATAGTAATTCATGGTACGTCTTATAGTACTGCTTCTTATCATGTCGAACATGATTATGCAGTCCGTCCCGGGCCCATATCGACGTATCTTCGTCGGATGGTTCTTTGGACCCGTCGGATTTGAACAGCGATTCACTTTCGACCGCCTTCTCCCCTCGCCCTACGGACAACGTCGAGGTGTTGTCTCAAAGGGCACCGAGTCGAGGGGAGGTTGTCCTAGAGGCGCCTCAAGGCGGTATTCCGGACCCTGGGCGCAAGGGGAGCAAGACTCCCAAGGCCTCCGATGGCGGGGGCAGCAAATTCGGCCATCGCCCGAATACTGCGCTGGAACCTCAAGTGGTTCCGGACTCTATCAGGCGACCCCTCGCCAAGAGGGGCAAGCCGCCTGTGCCGGTGACCTCTATCCATCCAGAGGCACCAAAGAACTTGTTGGAAGCTCTTTGCAGCACTTCTATCGACGAAGAGCACCACACTATCATGAGTGCGGTGATCGAGAAGGTTCAGTCCGCCAGAAGTGGACTGACTGAAGCCTGTGCCAGCCTCCTAACAGGCTTTCAGGTAAGTAATTAAATTATAAGAAAATATTACCGCATAGACAGTAGCCCCTGATACTCTCTTTGGCGTTCGTGAAGAAAGGCCTAATAGAGGATCAAATAATGATGGCAGGAGTCTAATCGGAATATGTCTATGTGCATATGCAGGCTTCACTGCTAGCCGCTGCCGCGCATACTGTGGAGGTCACTGCGCTGAAGCAGGACCTTGAGCGGTCCAAGGAAGAGCTCGGCCTTACCAAGAGGCAGCTCAAAGAGAACAAAGGTAAGCGATACCTCGTCTGTATATTAAAAAGAAAATTGGGTGTGAAATAATAGGATCATCATGAATTTGCCAGGGGCCACGACTGAAGTGGTGACCCTGAAGAGAGCGCTATCCGAGGCCGAAGACAAAGCGTCCAAGGAGCGCATCGAGCGAGAAAAGCAAGAAGCTCGGGTGGGCGAGGTGCAGCAAGAGCTCCAGGCTCTCGCCAAAAAACATGAGTCCTTGGAGCTTGACTCGAAGACGCGAGAGTCCGAGCTTGCGAAGGCCCTCGAAAGCGCACAAAACACCAAGGCCGAAGCCTAGAAGGCCCTCTTGGAAATTGAGGCCGTGAAGAAGATAGCAGCGGGTAAGGCATTCATTATGCAAAGCAAGCATGTGAAGGAAACTTTCATTTTACTTACCCGAGTTCGGAGCTCTCCAGGAGCGTTCGCAGATCTTCCCCGCAGTGTGTTGGATGCCGCGGAGGTCTACGGGGCTGAGGAGGGGAGCTCGATGGAGAAGTTGTTCTGGTCTCAGTATACTGGGACCGAACACCCACTGCCCTTGAGCGACCAGATGAAGCAACTGGTCGAGCTCCACAAGGCGGCCGAACAGGCCATGAAGGGTGTTATAGTCCGGATGTGGCCTGGTGACCCGTGCCTGACAGCTACTTCGGTCTGGTGAGGTGGCTTGTGAATGCCTGTCCATGGCTTGAAGTCATAAAGCGGTCAGTCTGCATCGAGGGTGCGCGCAGGGCTTTTGCCCGGGCGAAGGTGCACTGGGCGAAGCTGGACGCCATAAAGCTGGTGAAGGCGGGGCCGCCGGAGGGCAAGGAGCATCGCCACCCCGAAATGTATTATGACAGTGTCCTGAAGGGTTCCCACCTTGTGGCGGAGGAGTGAGCTAAGGATGTAATATTCGAATGATGTACTCATGTGATCCTGTAATGTGAAACGAGTTCATTTGCGCTATGCAACGCTTGTTAATTTAAAATATTACCTTATGTGCGGCCTTTTATGAAATCTAAGGGTTGGACAGTCGTCGGCTTCTGCCCCCATGTAACTAGTACTGGGGTGTTTGGGATAAACCTAAACACTCTTTATCCCAATTTTGGGTCCTTCGAAGGAGGTGTTCAGCACAGCGAACCAGGCAATTGGACTATAAAGCTTTATCACCCTCACTTAGCCATAGAAGTCTACAATTTTAAATTTTGGCGAAGCCCATAGTATTCGGAAGGCCGAATTTGGGGCACTATATACGCCTAAGTCGGGCAAGGCCGACTCCTCGCCCGAAGCGGAAAAAGTCTTTAAGGACTTGAGATCTCTCGAACAGCGACCAGCTCTCGCCTTATCATGACAGGCAGTTTTCGGCTTTCTCTACTGAGGTGCTCGTCCGGAAGAACCAGGACACAATCACAGTAGTTCTCCCAGCGCTAACTTAGCCAATATTGCGAAACGTAAGTGTCGGATTTCGGGTTCCGGCAGACCCTTGAGGTTCGAACACTGGGGTGCGCGCGGAGATTTCGCCTTCTACCTACCTGCTCCCCACCGCCTCGCTAAGATCTAAGCTATGAAAAGAACAGCACAAGAGACACAGGGTTTATACTGGTTCGGGCCACCGATGTGGTGTAATACCCTACTCCAGTTTGTGGTGTGGTGGATTGCCTCTTGGGCTGATGATGATGAGCAATACAAGGAAGAACAGCCTCGCGAGGGTCTGTTCTTGGCTGGGGCGATGAACTGCTAGGAGGAGTTCAGTCACCCTTCTCTCTGTCTGATTCTTGATCTCTTCTAGCTATAATTCTAATTCTCTGTCCTATTCTCGATCTGCCTCTGATTCCATTGCCCCTACCCTGGGGGTGGCTAGTCCTATTTATAGGCAAAGGCCCTGGGCCTCTTCCCAAATATTGAGCGGGAAGGGCGCCAACAATTGGCCATTTTGAAGGGGAACATCTGGTACACTTATCCAGACTAAAGTTGGTCCTCGCCTGCCAAAGGCTCTGGTGGTGACGCTGGCTTGGGATCCACAATGATTTCTTCCCTGCCGTTGGGCTGGTCTTGGTCTCGTTGCACCGAAATGGGTGCCTTTGCTTGATGCTCCCGCCTGCGCTTGCTCCCTTTGCACCAAAGAGGAAAGGAGGACACTGCGCGGGCTGGCGCCCGCCTGGCGCCCTTGGTCGTCATGGCTTGCGTCACGGGCACCTCGTGAGGTACCCCGCCTTGATCTCTCCGCCTCCTCGCGAGCCAGCCTGATGAGGTCGTGCCTGAGGAAGTGCCATGTCGGCCGCCCCGCGAGGCTTGTCCCCTCGCGAGGGTCTTGGGTCTGTGTTGATGAAGATGGGTCGTGCTGGGCCCCCCTTTGAGCCACGCCGCCGACCGCAGGCTCGCAAGTCTGGGGACCCCCGTTCCCAGAACGCCGACAGTAAGTTACCAAAACATGGGAGCCGGGCAAACCCAACTATTGACCCAAGACATGATTCGGAGTAATGCATATAATGCTATAAGTTCGGGGTGCCGCACTGTCGAAAGTGTTCGAACTTCTCAAGCCGTATTATGGGGTATGCTGAAGCCCCTGGCGTACTAGTCGTACTAGAATGTACGGGTGCAATCTGTCGTAATTAAGCAGACAAGAGAGAAAAAAAGGAAAGGGTAATGCAATAAGAGGCTAACGCTACGCATTGTTATGAAATAGTACGTCGAAGCGTACAGATACAAGTAGTGCAATAAGTAGAAAATAGGAATATTTGACATGTCCTATCCATGGGCAAGCTGCGTATGGGTATTTAAAACAGGTATTTTGATCGTTATCAGAGACCACCTGAGGATTCCCTTGTACGTCTTGGTTCTTGTCCCCTTGGTATTTCCTTTCGTAATGCGTCCCGCAATCAGACTGCCGAAAAGGGCTTCTAGAGAGTAAGGTGCTGAAAGAGAGAAAATTATGAAGGTATACAGCCCCTGGGGCGGTTGAGCCGCATTGTGGGACGTGCCGTAGTGGTGCCACCGCCTATGCCCATGGTATCTTTAGTGCATAGTTATGTACGCGTGGCACGAATTTCGCCACTTGACTGGGACTAGGATGGAAGTCGAATTGCTAGGCAAGCTCTGAGCGTGCCAGGCGATCCTGTTGCAGGTTACTCCGGACTCATTTGAAGGTGTCCGGGGGTTTTATCGCCGAATTGGCGGTTTGCCTTAAATGGCTGCTTTGTGCTTCTGCTGCGAGGGCCGCAGTGTGCTCCTCCGTGTGGAGTGAGCGTTTTGTGTTTCCATTAACTGTTATACCCCTGAGGCCCTGGCATTTTGAGCTTGAGGTATGCATAATGCGGTACCGCATTGAATCTTGCAAATGCGGTTTGCCCGAGCAGTGCGTGATAGCCACTGCAGAACGGGACGATATCGAAGATTAACTCCTCGCTTCGGAAGTTGTCCGGGGATCCGAAGACCACTTCCAGCGTTATTGAGCCCGTGCAATGGGCCTCTACACTAGGGATGACTCCTTTAAAGGTGGTTTTAGTGGGTTTGATCCTCGAGGGGTCTATACCCATTTTTCGCACTGTATCCTGATAGAGTATGTTCAGGTTGCTGCCGCCGTCCATAAGGACTCGAGTGAGGTGAAATCCGTCAATGATGGGGTCAAGGACCAATGCGGCAGATCCACCATGACAGATACTAGTGGGGTCCCTACGATCGAAGGTGATCGGAAAAGAGGACCATGGGTTGAACTCTGGGGCGACTGGCTCCATCGCATAGACGTCCCTTAGTGCACGCTTCCGTTCCCTCTTGGGAATGTGGGTTGCGTATATCATGTTCACCGTTTTCACTCGTGGGGGGAACCTCTTCTGTCCTCCCATGTTCAGCGGCCGGGGCTCCTCCTCGTCGTCGCTATGTAGCCCCTTGTCCTTGTTTTCGGCATTCAACTTGCCGGCCTGCTTGAACACCCAGCATTCTCTGTTGGTGTGATTGGCTGGCTTATCGGGGGTGCCGTAAATTTTACACGAGCGATCGAGTATGCGGTCCAAACTGGACGGCCCGAAGTACTTCTTTTGAATGGCTTTTTCCGCTCACTGGATTTAGAGCCACTGAATCCGGCATTGACTGCCGTATCTTCGGCGTTGTCGCCGTTGTTGCGGAGCTTGTGTCTGTTACGACGTGGTCTGCCGTTAGTATCTTTGGTATCTGAAGTGCCAGGATTCCTTGATGAGTTGTTGCTGCGAGCTAGCCAACTGTCCTCGCCCGCGCAAAAGAGGGTCATGAGTGTCGTGAGAGCTGCCATGGACTTTGGCTTGTCCTGGCCGAGGTGTCAGGCGAGCCACTCGTCACAGATGTTATGCTTAAATGCCACTAAGGCCTCTGCATCCGGACAGTCGACAATTTGGTTTTTCTTAGTTAGGAACCTGGTCCAGAATTTCCTGGCCGATTCCCCTGGCTGCTGAATTATATGGATCAAGTCATCAGCATCTGGGGGCCGCACATAAGTGCCCTGGAAGTTATCAAGGAATGCATCTTCCAAATCCTCCCAACTGCCAATGGAGTCTGCTAGCAAGCTATTCAACCAATGCCGAGCTGTTCCTTTGAGTTTTAGTGGGAGGTACTTGATGGCATGTAGATCATCACCGCGAGCCATATGGATGTGAAGGAGGAAATCCTCGATCCATACCGCGGGGTCTGTTGTACCATTTCTTCATCGGTGAAGCATAGGGGGTGTGCGGCGCCTCTGTGCCGGGCTATATCACGACGCTGTTCGTACGAGTCTTGTCTGCTGTATTCGGCCCGGCCGGATTTGCTTTTAGTATATCCGGCATGATGGTCATCGTCCCGCGTTGGGGCGCGCCCCCGTGATCCGTAGATCGATCTTGCATATTTTTCTTTGTTTTCCAATACATCTCGCAGGTCCCGCGTGTTGCCCAGGCCTTGGTATTTTTGTTTGAGTGGCGTCGGGGTGCAGGCTGGACTTCGGGCTGATATGCCTCTCTGTCTCAGCCACGGGGTGGCCGATCAGCCGCATCATACGCTGGTGATGTAGGTTTCAATGCTTCCTCCTTGAGTTGGGGTAGCAACCTGCATTTTGGATAACTCTTGGTTGGGCGTTCGAGTTCGTATTCCTCAGCCGCAAGGACTTCAGTCCATCTGTCTGCTAGCAGATCCTGATCGGCTCGAAGCTGTTGTTGCTTTTTCTTTAGGCTGTTTGCTGTGGCTATAAGCCGGCGCTTGAAGCGCTCCTGTTCGAAGGGATCCTCAGGCACGATAAATTCTTCGTCGCCGAAGCTCACCTCGTCTTCGGAGAGAGGCATATAATTTTCATCCTCCAATTCTCCGTCTGCTGCCTGTTCCGGAGGGCTAGCTTGTTCATCCTCCTGCTCTAGGTCTGGCTGGAGGGGGTTGTCATCGTCTTCGGCACTATCTGGAGCGTTATTGTCTCTTGTGCCGGCATCACTGCTTTTGCTGTGGCGAGACTTAGAGTGGCGCCGCTGATGTCGGTGCTTGGATTGCTTCTTGGAGGGGTCCTCCTCCGCTGTCTTATCGCCCTTGCCTTCTTTGGGGGTATCCACCATGTATATATCATATGATGAGGTGGCTGTTGAGGATATAACCGCTAAGGGTAAACCGACCAGGAGGGGCCGGTTTACCTTTAGCTATACCGAAGCCCAAGACGACCCGGAGGGTGGCGCTTTACGGATGAAGCTTAGTGGCCCAGGGCCCACGGGCAATTTAGGGCCCATGATGATAAACCGCCATGCTTGTATAAACTTGTATTATAAGAAAGAAAGGAAGAGACCAAGGCTGGCACTTTGATAAGTCAGCCTAGGACTCTGTAGACTGGCAGGGGTCCTCCTGTGTGTATAAAGGGGTGACCCGGCGGCGGTTTAGGGACAGACAACAACAACTCGAGGCTCAGGCTAGCGTATTCGCTCCCTGCGCATCGAAACCCAATCAATCCTACCACAACTAGACGTAGGCCTTTACCTTCATCGAAGGGGCCGAACTAGTATAAACTCCCATGTCCCTTGTCCGGTTTAACCCCTTCAAGCTAACCCGTTGCAATGGCTCCACAATTAAGTCTTTCCAAGAAAACATCTGACGTGTTAACTCCACGACAGTTGGCGCCCACCGTGGGGCTATCGCACGATGGTTTCGAGTTCTTGAAGGGCAGCTTCGAAGGACTCAAAGGGTACGTAGTTGGCCGGATGACCAAGAGTCGTCACGGCAAGCTCTACATCGACAACGAAGGGTGGGGCCCTAAGACCGGCTCAATTGAGTACGGATACCGGGTCCCCTTTGGAAGAATCCATGTCTTCATCATCAAGATCGGCGAACCGGGTCCTGAGCTGGACATCTGCACCGACCTCGTCGAAACAGCTCAGCGTGCAAACCCTACCCAGGTTAAACCTGCCGTGAAGCGGGCGTTCGTAGGATGCGTCCATGGGCCTAGATCTGAACCGGTGTCGGAACGCGAGACAGTTGTGTATTCTGACAGCGAATCATCCACCGGTGAGACTGAGTCCCTGTACCAAGTCCATGACGATGGGTTCCAAGGATATTCCGACGGCGGCAGTATTCCGGATCTCCTTAAACCGCCAAGTCGGGTTACTGTTTACATGGCCGGAACACAGCCTACTTTGCAATCTTCAACAGCAGCCGCGGCGAGAGGCCCGGTGCGCCGGCCGGTGCAAGTTCTCTCTGATCCGATGGATGCTTGGGCAACCTTGCTAACCGCGGTGGTTACCCCAGAGACGCAGGACCAGCATAATGCGGACGTTGCTAAACTGAAGGACCAGATACTGTAGGCCAAGGAGGATCTGGCGGTTGAGGATGCAAGGATGGCTGAGGAACGGGCCGCTTTGGATGCCGAGTCACAATTGATACAGGCACAGAATTACCGGCTGACGTTGGATCAAAACGCATCGAACGAGGTAATGCGGCGGAAATATCGATCGCGCCTGCCGCCGGTCTTTGAAGGCTTGAACCTCTTTAATACACCGAGGGCTGGGACGAGCAATCCAGCAGCCGTAAACCGGACTGAGGCACCTAGGACGGCACCGGATCATGTGACACCCCAAAATTTTGACCTTGTTTTAATGGATTAAAATTTTTGCCAGGATTTAAAACTTTGACTTTTCTAAGCTCTCCTTTTTATTTTTGAACCTTTTTCATCCTTGTTGTGATGGAGTTTTTCCCAAAGTAAAAACTTTTCAAAATATGTTATTGAACCTGTTTAACCACTCAAGAAAAACTTTTCTTGTATTAGTAGAAATAATTAAACAATTAAGTTGCTTGATTTTCATTTATCTTGAAAATGGCTTTTCAAGGTTAAATGGCCATTTTTGAACTACAACCATTTGATAAATTCACTTAAAATTCCAACCAAAATTTGGAGATGTCATGTGATGTTTTTAAATCACTTTTATATAAGAATATCTTTTATTCTTGAAATATTTTGAGTTCTACTCCCAATTCTCTTCTCTGGTCCAGAGTGCAAATTTGCACTGCAGCCTATTTAATTATTTATTTCCAGCTTCCACCAAAATTATGGGATGTTGGTGATAGCCCATGATTCAACTTTATGCAAAGACCTAGTATTGTTCCTTGAAGAAATGGAGTGAATCAACCTCTTTTTCATTCTGGACCAACTTGATGGTTTGTACAGCAACCATACTTTTGCTTGCTCCTTGGCCCTTGATTTTTTCCCAACTTGTAGTCCTCCCTACTAAACCCCTAAGTCCAGGAGCATGCACCTATTCGACCACCTTTGGTTCATGAAATGATGCCATGTATATCCTGTCCAGAGTTGTAATCTTGCAAAACTTGCACTAGCAAGTTTGTGCTTTTCACAAACTAACCTCACCACCTTCTCTTTCATCTAAAGAGACACTGATCTGGAGAATTTGGCCACTCCAAGAAATGCCAAAGTGCCCTTGGCATTTTGTCAAACACCTTATGGGCATGATCAGTTTTGTCATGACTTTTGGCATTGCACTGCGAACTTGCACCTCTGATCAAACTAACATGTCCACCAGACTCCCAGATGCTCCTAACCTGGGTCTGTTAAGTGCCAGCCTCACCAAAGCCCCGTAGCAGGATAAGGCATTACGTCGAACACGTCCCGTGCACCAGAGCGCGAGCAGAGCGTGCTTTTGGCACGCATGTGCGCCCGAGCCGCCGCATCTCGCCCCGCACCCGTTTCGGCTCTTGGCCATCTGCAGCTAGCCGCCACATGCCACCTTGCATCGCCACACCACCCCGACCACCCTGGCCCGCCACAGCACCGCCGTCGGGGCACCCTTGGCAGCACGCCGGCGTCCGCAGCGTGCCTCTGCTAGGTCGGCGCTGCCCAAGCCACCCCGGCTCGCCACCTGCCCCTGGAACAGCTCATCCTCATCCTCTCGAGTGTCCCCTAGCTCTCGTCGTCGCCACGACGCCCTGGCACTACAGGAAGGCGGTCCGCCGACGAGCTCATCCACGGCAGCCGCAAACCGACTTGGAAACGCTATATAAATGAGCCCCGAGCTCGTCTCCGCACTCAGGTGACCCCAAACCATCACCCTAGGACCCCCATCGGGAGCCAATCGACCCGGAGAAGTCTCCTTCCTCATCTCCGGCAACCACAGCCGCCGCCATTGCCCCAGCTCCTCCATTGCCACCAGGGCCTCCCCCTCTTCGTTCTCTTCACCAAGAACTTCCTCTCCCTCCCGTGAACCATTTCCCCTACTCGATTTTGATCGGGACTCACCGCGGGAGAAATTTCACTTTGCCCGACGGCCTCCATCCGCCGCAAAGCTCGCCGCCGGCAGCTCCGTCCACCCCCGAGACCGTAGCGACTACCGGAGTAACCCTCTCGATCCCCTGAGCCCGCTGGTGACCTCCGTTTCCCGAACGGTGCCGCCGTTCGCCGGCGAGCATCGCGGAGCTCCGCCTCCGTTCGGTCAGGGGGGAGACGACGCGCGCGTGGACCAGTCAAACCTGACCAGTGGGCCAGGCTGGCCCACTGTCAGTGACACACGCGCCGCCCATGCTGGATAAGTGGAGGCGTAAAGGCCCAAGTACGTCTCCTCTATGCGAAAGCGTAATCCCGTTCGAACCGTTTTTTTTTCAATTTTTTTAACAGAGTTTGACTAGAGCTTTGACTATCTATAACTTTTAAAATACAACTCCAAATGAATTAATTCTTTTTCCTACCTCTCTCAAATATTGTCTAGTTTATTTTAAGATTTATTTCAAAATTTTCCAAACAACTTTTTGTGCTGCTTTGGAATTGTGTGTTAATTTAAACTATTTCAAAATAGGATTTTTGGAGAGGAAGGAAATCTTTCAAAGGATTTGGAGTGCACCCTTCCTTTCCACACCATGAAGGCAAGCATTCTGAACCCCGGAATAATACTTTTTGGTGTGTTAGTTGACACGTTTATAACACCACCTTAATTCGGAGTGTTGTTATTTCATGTGATATGATCTTTTTGCATGGATGCATATTGGTGACTTTTCCTTGCTGTTGGAAATGAACATACATGTGTTGGTAATCATCCTCATGCGCCTTACATGCATGCCGGTAAGGGATCCGGGAAAGCCTCTGCCTTGGGTAGGCATGAGCTTGTCGCCGATCTCCGTCGGGACGGTTATATCCAGTATGGCATGGCAAGGTATAATGAGTGTTGATCTGTTGGTTGAGAGAAATTTTGTTACTCAGGTCATGAAGGAAACTTATAAACCTCCTGAGTCGACCACAGATCGAGTCTTGCTCCAGTAACCCCCATACTTGCCTTGTACTACCACTTGTCCTTGCCGCAGGTAGGGTACGGTTCAGTAAGTCGTCAACCCCTTTCGAGCACACACCGTACAGAGAGGCCATGGTGGAAGGTACCGGTGGTAACCGGTAGACTGGCCACCTGGTCCGGGGGCATGGGTGTTTCCGGTTGGGACCAAGAGGGGAGGCCACCCCTTAGAGCGCACGATATAAATTTGATCCCATGCTACGCGAGGTTGTAGCCTCCCCACTTAGAGTTTTGCTTAAACAAGTGTCGTGGGTGATTCCAGACACCGATGAGTTAAGCTGGTGTGTACAAGTTAGGTGTGTTTTCAACAAAAAGGCCGTAGACGGAATTAGTCCCGATGGACTAAAGGAATCCGTTACTCGTGGGTAAAGAGTACACCCTCTGCAGAGATTAAACCTATTCGAATAGCCGTGTCCATGGTTAAGGATTACAGTTTGGAATGGGTCAAGTGTCGGTCTTAGTGTCGGTCTTCGGAGGAGAAACTGTTAAACCAGAACTGGGATCACGATTTGAGACTTGTGATGATTATGAATTATTAATTTTGTTGTGGACTAACCCGTTATATTTTTGGCTTTATCGGATATCCCTGGGATGGTTCTACCTCCTGGGTATTCACTGTGATTACTTTATCAGCCCTTTCGGTGGTGTCGCTCAGACGCCCGACTGCGGCATGTTTACTGTTTCATTTATCTTATAAGCCCTTTCTGTGGTGTCGCTCAGACGCTTGACTGTGGCATGTTTACTGTTTCATTTATCTTATAAGCCCTTTCTGTGGTGTCGCTCAGACGCCCGACTGTGGCATGCAAGTTATTCCATTTACTTATAAGCCCTTTATGAGGTGTCGCTGAGACGCCCGACTGTGGCATTGCCGTATTTTATTTCTTAAGCCCTTTATGTGGTGTCGCGCAGACGCCGGACTGCGGCATTCCATTCCTGCTCCTTTATTACTTATTCATGTTGCATATATATAACTTGCTTGCATGCATAAGAAGTGTTTTATTCATGACTGACAATGCGATTGTAGCATAATTTAGTGCATGTTATCAAATAATTTATTTCAGTGTTCATAATGTTTGCGAGTACATTCAAAGTACTCACTGGCTTGTCCCTGGCTATTGTCTTGGCCAGATATCCGCTTGGAGAGGATGCGTTGCGATGACAGCCCTGGAACCCAAACAACGGTGATAGCAGCCTCACGAAGATAAGAGTTAGCCTGGTCAGCTGTTCCCGTGGGAAATGGAGTCCCATAGACAGTGGTGATCCACAAACCGCTCCCGCCATCAACCACTAGAAACCATTTGTTGTACTCATAGGCCATAATGGTCTTGTACTGCATATCTTGTACTCTTGCTTGGAATTTCTGTATCAAGTTGGTGCCTCATCAGCTAACAGTAATCCTGGGGCTGATGAGCTCGACGACCATTTTCTGGAAAGTAAATGTCTGGAAAACCGGTCGCGACAGACTTGGTATCAGAGCCAGGCTGACCATTGGCTAATCCTGTCTTAGCCCGGTCAATAAACTTAGGCAAACCAACCCACCAAGCCATAACCAAACCCCAGCCAAGCTTCTCATGCAAGATAGCCCCACAGTGACCCGACACCTTTTGGCAGTCGGTGCCCAACCTACCAACCTAGCCGCCGAACACGCGCCAGTGACCGGCCCCTTGAATAGTCCTCTCTCGCAAGCGTGCGAAGGAAGACTCCGTCCCCTTTTTCTATAAAAAGGGCACGCTAGCCCCAACCCAGCACAGCATAGCCTCTACCAAACCAAGCCACAATGCCTGGTCCTGTCGTGCACAATGAGACCACAGCAACCAACCTTGGAGGTTTTGTGACCATACTCGCAAACCTCACCCATTGTGCCTATGCGTTAGAAGAGCCCCCAGAATATGTTGTGTACCAGGGACCCTTGAGCGGTGAAAGCCGTCAATTTTGGGCCACTGTACACATCTACGGTAGGGGTGTAGCACCCGAACGCCCCTACAGGTTCACCGGAAGAACAACTTCCTTTGAGCCACAAGCCATACAACTAGCTGCTCGAGAAGCTATAGTTCATCTCCGGCATTTGTCGCCCAGAGTCAATTGTCGCTCGTTCCACTACTACCCCAGACGTGAAGGGTATGGTAGACCACCCCAAGTTGCCAACGGAGATCACGAAACAGATCCCGCATTGTTACACCTAGTGCGCTACGTAAGTGCACTAGAGGAGCTGTGCGATCAAACCACTATTGATCTAATCGCAGCTCGTGGGGAGCTGGTTCGTCGAGCCCCGCCGAGAGAAGATGACGAGCCCAACGCCGACAACCCAGTCATGCTGTTTGGACGCCCAATCGAGTCCCCGAGGTCTACCCCAACCATCGGCCAAGGTGTTGCGATAACCCCAAAAGTGCTTCGTCGCATACTGGGAACACACTCCAACGGGGTTGTGGCCAACAATCCCCGTGATGGTCATCATCGCTACACCGAGCCTGCAGCCCCTCAACCCACTCCAGCTAATTCCGACGGCGAGACCCGTGGAGAAGCCTCGACGTCCACCAGGCACGCCCGAATGGATGTAAACGAGGTAGACTGAATCACCCGAGTCGTATCGAGTCCCAGTGTACCCTCGCTTTGTAATCGTGTGGCTTATAAATAAACGCTGCCTGTTGTCATGCCTTTGTTTTAAATAGTAGCCTTGCCTAGATACGCCACTATGCAGTATAAGATTTCTATCCCAGGTGCAGTTACCAAAAATCTCCCCGACAACCCCCACAGTAACACATCACTTTAGTGAAATGTGTAAATCTGTGGCTTGACCCCGACCCTTGGAGCAGAGCTGGAAATTTTCTTTACCAATCACCACGGTAAAAAAATGACCCAGCTCCAGTGCTATAAAGAGGCCACCGCGCGACCTTGCCAAGCACACCTCACCTTGTGCACCTCCCGCACAACCATTTCCTAGCCATGCCGACCCCCAACATTTACCTGAGAACCCCAGATGCAACCCCGGGTAGTTTTGTCAAGATATTGTGGGATTTTACCCGCAGTACCATGGGCGCTACCCAGCCACCCCAATACGAGTTGTTCAAATCGAGAATCACCTCTTCCACCTCGAGATACTGGGCAGCAGTACACATCCCTCCCGTAAACTTGAACCAAGACCCAACCTAGGTCTCCTTCGTGGGGAAATCTATGCCAACCCCACAGATGGCCATGGAAGCTGCTGCATACGAAGCACTTGCTCGCCTTCGAATCGCGGTACCCTATGCCAGCGAACGAGGGTATTATTACTTCCCGAGCCGTGCAGCGCCCGGAGGAGTAACATCTTTTCCCGGTGGACGAATTGAGAGAGACCCAGTCCTGGCCAACCTTGTCCAGTACGTCATCGCTCAAGAGCGTTTAACCCAACACGTGATGGGTTATCTCCAGAGCCTTGCAGATTTAAATCCGCAGATCGCCATCGGCAGAACACTAAGGCCCAACCAGGAGAGACACGTGCATCGACTGGTCAATCCACTTTCCCCGATAGAAGAAGAGTGTGTCTCAGTACCTGAGACATTTTCTCGGGACCCCGTCCAGCTACCGTTTGCATTATAAACATCGCCGTTCTATTTATTGTTGCAACTTTTATTTATGCGATGTAACTTATGCGTGGTAACCCAAGTTTGCGCAGCGAAAAAATCTTTAGTTTCAATTGATATGAGTGATTCTGTTGCATTACTGTTTTCTTCCGCGAATAATCCTGGAGTGAGATTTCTTTTCCCTGAGCTACTACATCTGCACCTTCTCACGACATGGATTATTTTATTTCACACAGCGCAACGGCCGCAGACTCACAACCGTAATAACTCGATCTCATAAACTGTTTGCAAAACTTTGCAACGGTGCTACATCTGGCTAACCACCCCCTAACAACAGTTAGCACCCGACACACCCCACCTGCTCCACATGATCACCACCAACGCGGAGAGCCAACACCCGAGCAGCAGCGTCGCGACGATCATCGAGGATCATCGCACACAGGAGCACGGAGAGCCCCAGCAGTGTCGCCAGTCCTCCGCATACCAGGATCGCGAACCAGTCCGGCGTCGGCTCCGCCATTAGAACCCCACCCGAGCTTTCGAAAGTAGGAAATGGAGGAAGAAGGAAGGGGAGAAGCGAGGCCAGGTGTGAGGAAGAAGAGAGAAAACACCTCGGCCGTTTTATAGCTTGAGCTCGGTGTACGGTGGGCAAAGTCCACCAACGCCGCTCGTTGCCCGATCACCGGTGTTCGGAGACGAATTCGCGAGCAGTGCCGACAGCGCACTGGCCCGCGAGGTGAGTGCACGCTGCCCCGGGAGCTAGCACGCCGCGCACTACCGTGGTACGGCCTAGATGCCCTACGTGCTAGACGTCGCCGGTGGAGAAAGCGCGGGAAAGTGCGCGGGAGAGAGGAAGAAGAAAGAGCCAGAGGGACAAGAAGAGGCTCACTGTGGGCCCCAGGTCCACCTGTCAGCCAGATTGAGCACTGTGCTCTCGGGTGCGACCAGCGTATATTTAATTTTAGAAATTATTCTAAAATTTATATCCAGCGTAGAAATCCCACGTTTTTGGTCCCGAAACGTAAAATTTTTCCACGCAGCGCCAGTATTCCCACTATGGTTTTACACCACTTATTGCCCTCTCACTGTAGCCACATTTTTTTATGGCATATTATTTTCTTAAAACAGCTTTTAGCAAATCTCGAGGACCAGATTTTTCTTAAGGGGGTAGTATTGTGACACCCCAAAATTTTGACCTTGTTTCAATGGATTAAATTTTTTGCCAGGATTTAAAACTTTGACTTTTCTGAGCTCTCCTTTTTATTTTTGAACCTTTTTCGTCCTTGTTGTGATGGAGTTTTTCCCAAAGTAAAAACTTTTCAAAATATGTTATTGAACCTGTTAACCACTCAATAAAAACTTTTCTTGTATTAGTAGAACTTATTAAACAATTAAGTTGCTTGATTTTTATTTTTCTTGAAAATGGCTTTTCAAGGTTAAATGGCCATTTTTGAACTACAACCATTTGATAAATTCACTTAAAATTCCAACCAAAATTTGGAGATGTCATGTGATGTTTTTAAATCACTTTTATACAAGAATATCTTTTATTCTTGAAATATTTTGAGTTCTACTCCCAATTCTCTTCTCTGGTCCAGAGTGCAAATTTGCACTGCAGCCTATTTAATTATTTATTTCCAGCTTCCACCAAAATTATGGGATGTTGGTGATAGCCCATGATTCAACTTTATGCAAAGACCTAGTATTGTTCCCAACTAGTAGTCCTCCCAACTAAACCCCTAAGTCGAGGAGCATGCACCTATTCGACCACCTTTGGTTCATGAAATGATGCCATGTATATCCTGTCCAGAGTTGTAATTTTGCAAAACTTGCACTAGCAAGTTTGTGCTTTTCACAAACTAACCTCACCACCTTCTCTTTCATCTAAAGAGACACTGATCTGGAGAATTTGGCCACTCCAAGAAATGCCTAAATGCCCTTGGAATTTTGTCAAACACCTTATGGGCATGATCAGTTTTGGCATGACTTTTGGCATTGCACTGTGAACTTGCACCTCTGATCAAACTAACATGTCCACCAGACTCCCAGATGCTCCTAACCTGGGTCTGTTAAGTGCCAGCCTCACCCAAGCCCCGTAGCAGGCTCAGCCATTACGTCCAATGCGTCCCGTGCACGCCCAGAGCGCGAGCAGAGCGTGCGTTTGGCACGCACGTGCGCCCGAGCCGCCGCGTCTCGCTCCGCACCCGTTTCGGCTCTTGGCCATCTGCAGCTAGCCGCCACGTGCCCCCTTGCATCGCCACGCAACCCCGACCACCCTGGCCCGCCACAGCGCCGCCGTCAGGGCACCCTTGGCGGCACGCCGGCGTCCGCAGCGTGCCTCTGCCAGGTCGGCGCCGCCCAAGCCACCCCGGCTCGCCACCTGCCCCTGGAATAGCTCATCCTCATCCTCTCGAGTGTCCCCTAGCTCTCGTCGTTGCCACGACGCCCTGGCACTACAGGAAGGCGGTCCGCCGACGAGCTCATCCACGGCAGCCGCAAACCGACTTGGAAACGCTATATAAGTGAGCCCCGAGCTCGTCTCCGCACTCAGGCGACCCCAAACCATCACCCTAGGACCCGCATCGGCAGCCAATCGACCCGGAGAAGTCTCCTTCCTCATCTCCGACAACCACAGCCGCCGCCATTGCCCCAGCTCCTGTTGGAAATATGCCCTTGAGGCAATAATAAATTGATTATTATTATATTTCCTTGTTCATGATAATCGTTTATTATCCATGCTAGAATTGTATTGATAGGAAACTCAGATACATGTGTGGATACATAGACAACACCATGTCCCTAGTAAGCCTCTAGTTGACTAGCTCGTTGATCAATAGATGGTTACGGTTTCCTGACCATGGACATTGGATGTCATTGATAACGGGATCACATCATTAGAAGAATGATGTGATGGACAAGACCCAATCCTAAGCCTAGCACAAGATCATGTAGTTCGTATGCTAAAGCTTTTTCTAATGTCATTTATCGTTTCCTTAGACCATGAGATTGTGCAACTCCCGGATACCGTAGGAGTGCTTTGGGTGTGCCAAACATCACAACGTAACTGGGTGGCTATAAAGGTGCACTACGGGTATCTCCAAAAGTGTCTGTTGGGTTGGCACGAATCGAGACTGGGATTTGTCAGCCCGTGTGACGGAGAGGTATCTCTGGGCCCACTCGGTAGGACATCATCATAATGTGCACAATGTGATCAAGGAGTTGATCACGGGATGATGTGTTACGGAACGAGTAAAGAGACTTGCCGGTAACGAGATTAAACAAGGTATCGGAATACCGACGATCGAATCTCGGGCAAGTATCGTACCGATAGACAAAGGGAATTGTATACGGGATTGATTAAGTCCTTGACATCGTGGTTCATCCGATGAGATCATCGTGGAACATGTGGGAGCCAACATGGGTATCCAGATCCCGCTGTTGGTTATTGACCGGAGAACGTCCCGGTCATGTCTGCATGTCTCCCGAACCCGTAGGGTCTACACACTTAAGGTTCGATGACGCTAGGGTTATAAAGGAAGCTTGTATGTGGTTACCGAATGTTGTTCGGAGTCCCGGATGAGATCCCGGACGTTGCGAGGAGTTCCGGAATGGTCCGGAGGTAAAGATTTATATATAGGAAGTATGGTTTTGGCCACCGGAAGTGTTATGGGCATCACCGGTAGTGTACCGGGACCACCGGAGGGGTCCGGGGGTCCACCGGGAGGGGCCACCGGCCTCGGAGGCATACATGGGCCAAGTGTGAGAAGGGACCAGTCCCTAGGTGGGCTGGGGTGCCTCCTCACCAAGGCCCATGCGCCTGGAGAGAAGAGGGGGCAAACCCTAGGGCAGATGGGCCCTAAAGGCCCATGCCTGGTGCGCCTCCCTCTCCCCCCCACTTGGCCGCCACCCCAGATGGGGATTGGGGCTGCCGCCGCCCCTAGGGTGGAAACCCTAGGTGGGGGCGCACCCTCCTCCCTCGCCCCTATATATAGTGAGGCCTAGGGCTGCCCATAACACACGTGATTCGATCTCTCTCTCTCGTTGGTGCAGCCCTGCGTCTCTTCTTCCTACTCTCTTGCGGTGCTTGGCAAAGCCCTGCTGGATTGCCACGCTCCTCCATCATCACCACGCCGTTGTGCTGCTGCTGGATGGAGTCTTCCTCAACCTCTCCCTCTCTCCTTGCTGGATCAAGGCATGGGAGACGTCACCGGGCTGTACGTGTGTTGAACGCGGAGGTGTCGTCCGTTCGGCACTTGGTCATCGGTGATTTGAATCACGACGAGTACGACTCCATCAACCCTGTTCACTTGAACGCTTCCCCTTAGTGATCTACAAGGGTATGTAGATGCACTCTCCTCCCCCTCGTTGCTGGTTTCTCCATAGATAGATCTTGGTGACACGTTGGAATTTTTTTGAATTTCTGCTACGTTCCCTAACAGTGGTATCAGAGCCAGGTTTATTGCGTAGATTCTTTGCACGAGTAGAACACAAAGTAGTTGTGGGCGTTGATTTTGTTCAATATGCTTACCGTTACTAGTCAATCTTGATTCGGCGGCATTGTGGGATGAAGCGGCCCGGACCGACCTTACACGTACACTTACGTGAGACAGGTTCCACCGACTGACATGCACTAGTTGCATAAGGTGGCTAGCGGGTGCCAGTCTCTCCACCTTTAGTCGGATCAGATTCGATGAAAAGGGTCCTTATGAAGGGTAAATAGCAATTGACATATCACATTGTGGTTTTGCGTAGGTAAGAAACGTTCTTGCTAGAAACCCATAGCAGCCACGTAAAACATGCAAACAACAATTAGAGGACTTCTAACTTGTTTTTGCAGGGTATGCCATGTGATGTGATATGGACAAAGGATGTGATGTATGATATATGTGATGTATGAGATGATCATGTTCTTGTAATAGGAATCACGACTTGCATGTCGATGAGTATGACAACCGGCAGGAGCCATAGGAGTTGTCTTTAATTTATTTATGACCTGTGTGTCAACATAAAGGTCATGTAATTACTTTGCTTTATTGCTAACCGTTAGCTGTAGTAGTAGAAGTAATAGTTGACGTGACAACTTCATGAAGACACGATGATGGAGATCATGATGATGGAGATCATGGTGTCATGCCGGTGATGACGATGATCATGGAGCCCCGAAGATGGAGATCAAAAGGAGCAAAGTGATGATGGCCATATCATGTACTATTTGATTGCATGTGATGTTTATCATGTTTATACATCTTATTTGCTTAGAACGACGGTAGTAAATAAGATGATCCCTCATTAAAATTTCAAGAAAGTGTTCCCCCTAACTGTGCACCGTTGCGAAAGTTCGTCGTTTCGAAGCACCACGTGATGATCGGGTGTGATAGATTCTTACGTTCACATACAACGGGTGTAAGCCAGATTTACACACGCGAAACACTTAGGTTGACTTGACGAGCCTAGCATGTACAGACATGGCCTCGGAACACAAGCGACCGAAAGGTCGAGCATGAGTCGTATGGTAGATACGATCAACATGAAGATGTTCACCGATGATGACTAGTCCGTCTCACGTGATGATCGGACACGGCCTAGTTGACTCGGATCATGTAATCACTTAGATGACTAGAGGGATGTCTATCTGAGTGGGAGTTCATAAGATGAACTTAATTATCCTGAACATAGTCAAAAGGTCTTTGCAAATTATGTCGTAAGCTCGCGCTTTAGTTCTACTGTTTTAGATATGTTCCTAGAGAAAATATAGTTGAAAGTTGATAGTAGCAATTATGCGGACAGTAGAAGGCTTGTGTCCTTAATGCACCGCTCGGTGTGCTGGACCTCGAACGTGGTCTGTGGATGTTGCGAACATCTAACATACACGTTTTGATGACTACATGATAGTTCGGTAATGTTAAATGGTTTAGAATTGAGGCACCGAAGACATTTTTGAAATGTCGCGGAACATATGAGATGTTTCGAGGGCTGAAATTGGGATTTCAGGCTCGTGCCCACGTCAAGAGGTATAAGACCTCCGACGATTTTCTTGGCCTGCAAACTAAGGGAGAAAAGCTCAATCGTTGAGCTTGTGCTTAGATTGTCTGAGTACAACAATCACTTGAATCGAGTGGGAGTTGATCTTCCAGATAATATAGTGATGTTTCTCCAAAGTCATTGCCACCAAGATGCTAGAGCTTCGTATGAACTATAACATATCAGGGATAGATATGATGATCCTTGAAATATTTGCGATGTTTGACACCGCGAAAGTAGAAATCAAGAAGGAGCATCAATTGTTGATGGTTAGTGAAACCACTAGTTTCAAGAAGGGCAAGGGCAAGAAGGGATACTTCATGAAACGGCAAATCAGCTGCTGCTCTAGTGGAGAAACCCAAGGTTGAACCCAAACCCGAGACTGAGTGCTTCTGTAATAAGGGGAACAATTACTAGAGCAGAATTACCCTAGATACTTGGTAGATGAGAAGGCTGTCGATAGAAGTATATTGGATATACATTATGTGAATGTGTACTTTACTAGTACTCCTAGTAGCATCAGGGTATTAGATACCGGTTCGGTTGCTAAGTGTTAGTAACTCGAAATAAAAGCTACGGAATAAACGGAGACTAGCTAAAGTGAGCTGACGAGATGTGTTGGAAGTGTTTCCAAGGTTGATGTAATCAAGCATCGCACGCTCCCTCTACCATCGAGATTGGTGTTAAACCTAAATAATTGTTATTTGGTGTTTGCGTTGAGCATAGACTTGATTGGATTATGTCTATCGCGATACGATTATTCATTTAAGGAGAATAATGGTTACTCTATTTATTTGAATAATTCCTTCAATGGTCTTGCACCTAAAATGAATGGTTTATTGAATCTCGATCATAGTAATACACATGTTCATGCCAAAAGATATAAGATAGTAATGATAGTACCACCTACTTGTGGCACTGCCATGTAAGTCATATTGGTATAAAACGCATGAAGAAGCTCCATGTTGATGGATCTTTGGACTCACTCATTTCTGAAAAGATTGAGACATGTGAACCGTGTCTGTTGGTATGTACGCATGAAGAAACTCCATGCAGATGGACCGTTTGGACTCACTTGATTTTGAATCGCTTGAGACATGCAAATCATACCACATGGGCAAGATGACTGAAAGCTTCGGTTTCAGTAAAATGGAACAAGAAAGCAACTTGTTGGAAGTAACACATTTTGATGTGTGCAGTCCAATGAGTGCTGAGGCATGCAGTGGATATCATTATGCTCTTACTTCACAGATGATTTGAGTAAATACTGAGTATATTTACTTGATGAAACACAAGTCTGAATTATTGAATGGTTCAAGTAATTTCAGAATGAAGTTGAAGATCTTCGTGATAAGAGGATAAAATGTCTATGATATGATCATAGAAATGAATATCTGAGTTACGCGTTTGGCACTGTGGAAATTGTTTCACAACTAATACCGCCTGGAACACTATAATGTGATGGTGTGTCCGAACATCATAGTTGCACCCTATTGGATATGGTGCGTACCATGATGTCTCTTATCGAATTACCACTATCATTCATGGGTTAGGCATTAGAGACAACCGCACTCACTTTAAATAGGGCACCACGCAAATCCGTCGAGACAACACCGTATGAACTATGGTTTAGAGAAACCTAAGCTGTTGTTTCTTAAAAGTTTGGGGTCACGACGCTTATGTGAAAAAGATTCAGGCTGATAAGCTCGAACCCAAAGCGGATAAATGCATCTTCATAGGACACCCAAAACAGTTGGGTATACCTCCTGTCTCAGATCCGAAAGCAATAGGGATTGTTTCTGAAATTGGGTCCTTTCTTGAGGAAAAGTTTCTCTCGAAAGAATTGAGTGGGAGGATGGTGGAGACTTGATGAGGTTATGGAACCGTCACTTCAACTAGTGTGTAGCAGGGCACAAGAGTTGTTCCTATGGCACCTACACCAATTGAAGTGGAAGCTTATGATAGTGATCATGAGACTTCGGATCAAGTCACTCCCAAACCTCGTAGGACGACAAGGATGCGTACTGCTTCAGAGTGGTACGTAATCCTGTCTTGGAAGTCATGTTGCTAGACAACAATGAACCTACGAGCTATGGAGAAGCGATGGTGGGCCCGGACTTCGATGAATGGCTTGAGGCCATAAAATCCGATAGAGGATCCATGTATGAAAACAAACTGTAGACTTTGGCAGAACGGCTCGATGGTCGTGAGGCTGTTGAGTACAGATGGATTTTAAAAGGAAGACGGACAATGATGGTAGATGTCACCATTGAGAAAGCTCGACTTGTCATTAAGATGTTTCCCGACAAGTTCAAGGAGTTGACTACGATGAGACTTTCTCATTCGTAGCGATGCTAAGAGTCTGTTGGAATTATATTAGCAGGTACTGCATTATATATGAAATCTTGCAGATAGGATGTCAAAATATTGTTTCCTTGATTTTCTTGAGGAAAGGTTGTATGTGATACAACCATAAGATTTTTTGTCAATCCTGAAAGATGCTAACAAGTATGCAACGCTCCAGCAATCCTTCTAAGGACTGGAGTAAGCATCTCGGAATTGGAATGTATGCTTTGATGAGATGATCAAAGATTTTAGGTTTATACAAAGTTTATGAGAAACTTGTATTTCCAAAGAAGTGAGTGGGAGCACTATAGAATTTCTGATGAGTATATGTTGTTGACATATTGTTGATCAGAAATGATGTAGAATTTCTGGAAAGCATATAGGGTTATTTGAAAATAGTTTTTCAATGGAAAACCTGGATTAAGCTACTTAAAAATTGAGCATCAAGATCTATAAGGATAGATCAAAATCGCTTAATAGTACTTTCAAACGAACACATACCATGACAAGATTTTGAAGGAGTTCAAAATAGATCAGCAAAGAAGGAGTTCTCGGCTGTGTTACAAGGTGTGAGTATTGAGCAAGACTCAAGACATGACCACGGCAGAATAGAGAGAAAGGACGAAGGTCATCCCCTATGCTTTAGTCGTAGGCTCTAAAGTATGCTATGTTGTGTACCGCACCTGAAGTGTGCCAAGCCATGAGTCAGTCAAGGGGTACAAGTGTGATCCAGGAATGGATCACAGGACAACGGTCAAGGTTATCCTTAGTAACTAGTGGACTAAGGAATTTTCTCGATTATGGAGGTGGAAAAGAGTTCGTTGTAAAGGGTTACGCCGATGCAAAATTTGACATTAATCCAGATTATACTAAGTAGTAAATTGAATTCGTATACTAGAACAGTTATTTGGAATAGTTCCAAATAGAGCGTGGTAACTGCATCTAGGAGATGACATAGATATTTGTAAAGTACACACGGATCTGAAAGGTTCAGACCCGTTGACTATAACATCTCTCACAAGCATAACATGATCAAACCAAAAACACATTGAGTGTTAATCACATAGTAATGTGAACTAGATTATTGACTCTAGTAAACTCTTTGGGTGTTGGTCACATGGGGATGTGACCTTGGGTGTTGGAATCATTGCAATCACATATCGATGTGAACTGGATTATTGACTCTAGTGCAAGTGGGAGACTGTTGGAAATATGCCCTAGAGGCAATAATAAATTGATTATTATTATATTTTCTTGTTCATGATAATCGTTTATTTTCCATACTAGAATTGTATTGATAGGAAACTCAGATACATGTGTGGATACATAGACAACACCATGTCCCTAGTAAGCCTCTAGTTGACTAGCTCGTTGATCAATAGATGGTTACGGTTTCCTGACCATGGACATTGGATGTCATTGATAACGGGATCACATCATTAGAAGAATGATGTGATGGACAAGACCCAATCCTAAGCCTAGCACAAGATCATGTAGTTCGTATGCTAAAGCTTTTTCTAATGTCAAGTATCGTTTCCTTAGACCATGAGATTGTGCAACTCCCGGATACCGTAGGAGTGCTTTGGGTGTGCCAAACGTCACAACGTAACTGGGTGGCTATAAAGGTGCACTACGGGTATCTCCGAAAGTGTCTGTTGGGTTGGCACGAATCGAGACTGGGATTTGTCACTCCGTGTGACGGAGAGGTATCTCTGGGCCCACTCGGTAGGACATCATCATAATGTGCACAATGTGATCAAGGAGTTGATCACGGGATGATGTGTTACGGAACGAGTAAAGAGACTTGCCGGTAACGAGATTGAACAAGGTATCGGAATACCGATGATTGAATCTCGGGCAAGTATCGTACCGATAGACAAAGGGAATTGTATACGGGATTGATTAAGTCCTTGACATCGTGGTTCATCCGATGAGATCATCGTGGAACATGTGGGAGCCAACATGGGTATCCAGATCCCGCTGTTGGTTATTGACCGGAGAACGTCCCGGTCATGTCTGCATGTCTCCCGAACCCGTAGGGTCTACACACTTAAGGTTCGATGACGCTAGGGTTATAAAGGAAGCTTGTATGTGGTTACCGAATGTTGTTCAGAGTCCCGGATGAGATCCCGGATGTCGCAAGGAGTTCCAGAATGGTCCGGAGGTAAAGACTTATATATAGGAAGTATGGTTTTGGCCACCGGAAGTGTTATGGGCATCACCGGTAGTGTACCGGGACCACCGGAGGGGTCCGGGGGTCCACCGGGAGGGGCCACCGGCCTCGGAGGCATACATGGGCCAAGTGTGAGAAGGGACCAGTCCCTAGGTGGGCTGGGGTGCCTCCTCACCAAGGCCCATGCGCCTGGAGAGAAGAGGGGGCAAACCCTAGGGCAGATGGGCCCTAAAGGCCCATGCCTGGTGCGCCTCCCTCTCCCCCCCACTTGGCCGCCACCCCAGATGGGGATTGGGGCTGCCGCCGCCCCTAGGGTGGAAACCCTAGGTGGGGGCGCACCCTCCTCCCTCTCCCTATATATAGTGAGGCCTAGGGCTGCCCATAACACACGTGATTCGATCTCTCTCTCGTTGGTGCAGCCCTGCGTCTCTTCTTCCTCCTCTCTTGTGGTGCTTGGCGAAGCCCTGCTGGATTGCCACGCTCCTCCATCATCACCACGCCGTTGTGCTGCTGCTGGATGGAGTATTCCTCAACCTCTCCCTCTCTCCTTGCTGGATCAAGGCATGGGAGACGTCACCGGGTTGTACGTGTGTTGAACGCGGAGGTGCCGTCCGTTCGGCACTTGGTCATCGGTGATTTGAATCACGACGAGTACGACTCCATCAACCCCGTTCACTTGAACGCTTCCGCTTAGCGATCTACAAGGGTATGTAGATGCACTCTCCTCCCCCTCGTTGCTGGTTTCTCCATAGATAGATCTTGGTGACACGTAGGAAATTTTTTGAATTTCTGCTAGGTTCCCTAACAGCTCCTCCATCGCCTCTAGGGCCTCCCCCTCTTCGTTCTCTTCACCAAGAACTTCCTCTCCCTCCCGTGAACCATTTCCCCTACTCGATTTTGATCGGGACTCACAGCGGGAGAAATTTCACTTTGCCCGACGGCCTCCATCCGCCGCAAAGCTCGCCGCCGGCAGCTCCGTCCACCCCCGAGACCGTAGCGACTACCGGAGTAACCGTCTCGATCCCCTGAGCCCGCTGGCGACCTCCGTTTCCCGAACGGTGCCACCGTTCGCCGGCGAGCATCGTCGGAGCTCCGCCTCCGTTCGGTCAGGGGGGGAGACGACGCGCGCGTGGACCAGTCAAACCTGACCAGTGGGCCAGGCGGGCCCACTGTCAGTGACACACGCGCCGCCCACGCTGGATATGTGGAGGTGTAAAGGCCCAAGTACGTCTCCTCTGTGCGCAAGCCTAATCCCGTTCGAACCGTTTTCTTTTCAAATTTTTTTAACAGAGTTTGACCAGAGCTTTGACTGTCTATAACTTTTAAAATACAACTCCAAATGAATTAATTCTTTTTCCTACCTCTCTCAAATATTGTCTAGTTTATTTTAAGATTTATTTCCAAATTTCCCAAACAACTTTTTGTGCTGCTTTGGAATTGTGTGTTAATTTAAACTATTTTAAAATAGGATTTTTGGAGAGGAAGGAAATCTTTCAAAGGCTTTGGAGTGCTCCCTGCCTTTCCACACCATGAAGGCAAGCATTCTGAACCCCGGAATAATACTTTTTGGTGTGTTAGTTGACACGTTTATAACACCACCTTAATTCGGAGTGTTGTTATTTCATGTGATATGATCTTTTTGCATGGATGCATATTGGTGACTTTTCCTTGCTGTTGGAAATGAACATACATGTGTTGGTAATCATCCTCATGCGCCTTACATGCATGCCGGTAAGGGATCCGGGAAAGCCTCTGCCTTGGGTAGGCGTGAGCTTGTCGCCGGTCTCCGTCGGGACGGTTATATCCAGTATGGCCTGGCAAGGTATAATGAGTGTTGATCTGTTGGTTGAGAGAAATTTTGTTACTCAGGTCATGCAGGAAACTTATAAACCTCCTGAGTCGACCACAGATCGAGTCTTGTTCCAGTAACCCCCATACTTGCCTTGTACTACCACTTGTCCTTGTCGCAGGTAGGGTACGGTTCAGTAAGTCGTCAACCCCTTTCGAGCACACACCGTACAGAGAGGCCATGGTGGAAGGTACCGATGGTAACCGGTAGACTGGCCACCTGGTCCGGGGGCATGGGTGTTTCCGGTTGGGACCGAGAGGGGAGGCCACCCCTTAGAGCGCGCGATATAAATTTGGTCGCATGCTACGCGAGGTTGCAGCCTCCCCACTTAGAGTTTTGCTTAAACAAGTGTCGTGGGTGATTCCAGACACCGATGAGTTAAGCTGGTGTGTGCAAGTGTCGGCGTTCTGGGAACGGGGGTCCCCAGACTTGCCTGCCTGCGGCCTACAGCGTGGCTCAAATGAGGGCCCAGCATGGCCAATCTTCATCAGCACAAGGCTCAAGACCCTCGCGAGGCGGACGACATGGCACTTCCTCAAGCACGGCCTCCTTAGGCTGGCTCGCGAGGAGGCGGAGAGATCAAGGTGGATACCTCACGAGGTGCCCATGACGCAAGCCATGATGACCAAGGGTGCCAGGCGGGCGCCAGCCCGCGCAGCGTCTCCCTTTCCTCTTTGGTGCAAAGGGGGCAAGCGCAGGCGAGAGGATCAAGCAAAGGCACCCATTTCGGTGCAACGAGACCAAGACCAGTCCAACGGTGGGAAGGAGGTCACCATGGAGCCCAGGACGGCGTCACCACAGGGCCTTTGGCAGGCGAAGACCAACTTTAGTCAGGATAAGTGTACCAGATGTTCCCCTTCAAATTGGCCAATTGTTGGCGCCCTTCCCGCTCAATATTTGGGAAGAGGCCCAGGGCCTTTGCCTATAAATAGGACTAGCCACCCCCAGGGTAGAGGCAGATTGGAATGAGCTAGGATCTAATTCGGCGTCTAGAGAGAGAGAGAAGGGCGATCGAACTCCCCTAGCAGTTCATCCCCTAGCCAAGAACAGACCCTCACAAGGCTGTTCTTCCTTGTACTGTTCTTCCTCATTAGCCCAAGAGGCAATCCACCCACCACAAACTAGAGTAGGGTATTACACCACAACGGTGGCCCGAACTAGTATAAACTCTGCGTCTCTTGTGTTGTTCTTGCAGTAGTTAGATCCTACGAGACGGAGAGGTAGAAGGTACGATCTCCGCGCGCACCCCAGAGTTCGAACCTTAAGGGTCTGCCGGAACCCGTGATCCGACATTTGGCGCGCCAGGTTGGGGTGCGCCGGAGTCTGCCTTTCACCGCTCCGTCCTCCTCTGGCTGCCGCATCCATGTACGGAGCCCATTGAGCTCGCGTCACGCCAGCGGCCCTCGCTGGCGGACGTCCTCACTGTTCCCCGTCGCCCGCCGTCAACACCGCCACCGGCCCGGCGGGAGGCGAGCAGCAAGCACCACCCCGCCGTCTGCCTATGCGACAGGGCGGCTGCACCATGACGTCGACGCTCCCGGTCATTGCGGCCCTCCTGGGCGGCTCGCAGGCACCACCCACGAGCCGCCACGTCAAACCGTTTGCCTGCCAGATCGGCGCCGTTTCCGCGCGGCAGGGGGCTCCCCCGGACCGGGCGGCGCGCAAGGTTGGTCTGACCTTCAGCTCGGAGGACCACCCCGCTAACTTGGCCGGCTCGAGCGCACTCCCCCTGTTATGCACCCCCACCATCTGCCAGGTGGCCGTCACCAGAACCCTCGTCGATGGCGGTGCGGGCCTCAGCATGCTCTCGGTCGAGACCTTCAACCTCCTCTGCATACCCCGGGAGCGGTTGCAACCCAGCCGATCCTTCTCGGGCGTCGGGGGCGGGTCGTCCAACTCCTTGGGACAGATCCGGCTCCCGGTAACCTTCGGCACCTACGACAACTTCCGCACGGAGATGGTCAACTTCGACGTCGCCCCCATCGGCCTCCCTTACAACGCCATCCTCGGCTACCCGGCACTGGCTCAGTTCATGGCCGCCACGCACCCGACGTACAACCTCATGAAGATGCCCGGGAGCAACGGTACCATCACCGTGCACAGAGTCACCGGGGACGCCCTGCGGGTACTCAAGCTCGCCTTCAAGACGGCGGCATCGGCACAGCCCGCCGACGCGGGGACCCCTGAGCCCAAGGGGGCTGCGCCTACCAAGAAGAAGCAGTTGTTCACCCAGGACAAGGCAGAAACCAAGCAGATGCCCGTCGACGAGGACGGGTCCTCCAGCGCCACTTTCACCATTGGCGCCAACCTGGGGCCTGAGCAGGAGGAGGCCCTGGTCAAGTTCCTGCGTGCAAACAAGATAGTGTTTGCTTGGGAGCCCGATCAGTTGGCAGGGATCCCCAGGGACATCATTGAGCACCACCTCAACGTGTGCCCAAATGTGCGCCCCGTGAAGCAGAAGGCCAGGCGGCAGTCCGCAGAGAAGCAGGCCTTCATCATCCAAGAGACCCGCAAGTTAGAAGCCGCTGGAGTCATTCGCGAGGTCCGGTACCCAGATTGGTTGGCCAACCCTGTCGTTGTGCCCAAGAAAGGGGGGAAGGAACGCATGTGTGTCGACTTCACCAACCTCAAAAAGGCATGCCCGCAAGATCCGTTCCCGCTCCCTCGCATCGACCAGATCGTCGATTCCACCGCCGAGTGCGACCTGCTGTGCTTTTTGGATGCCTTCTCCGGATATCACCAGATCAAGATGGCGATAGAAGACGTTGAGAAGACCGCCTTCTTGACCCCGTGCGGGGTATACTGCTATACCTGCATGCCATTTGGACTGCGCAACGCAGGGGCAACTTTTTAGTGGCTGATGCACATCACCTTGGGCGCGCAGCTCGGGAAGAATGTTGAAGCATACGTTGATGACATTGTGGTGAAATCTCGAGAGGCCAGGACCCTGATACAAGACTTGGAGGAGACCTTCGCGAGCCTCGACGCAGTAAACCTACGGCTCAACCCAGAGAAATGTGTGTTTGGCGTTCCCTCGGGCAAGCTTTTGGGATTCCTCGTATCTCACCGTGGCATCGAGGCCAACCCCGAGAAGGTCAAGGCGGTCGAGGACATGAGTCCGCCAAAGACCCTCAGAGAAATGCAGAAGCTCACGGGGCGTGTGACCACGCTAGGGCGCTTCATCTCCAAATTGGGGGAACGAGCGCTGCCTTTCTTTCAGCTGATGAAGAAAAAGGGGCCCTTTGAATGGACTGAAGAGGTAGATAAGGCGTTTCGGGATCTCAAGAGGTACCTAACCAGTCCCCCAGTCATGGTGGCTCCGCGTCCTCAAGAGCCCCTGCTGCTCTACCTCGCTGCCACCCCCTACTCCGCCAGCGCGGCCTTGGTAGCGGTTAGGGAGGAGCGCCAGGTCAAGACCGCACGGCAACTCGAGGCAAGGCAAAAAGGGAACAAGGAAAGCCCAAGGAAGCCAAAACCGCAGATGAGGAGGATCAACCGCCGAAGAACGCACCAGAGACAGGGGAGGCCGCACGCCCGGGCGGTCCACCTCCCAAGGTCACGTTGTCCTGTGAGGTGCCCTCACCTCCCGAGGGTGCTGCGACCCAAGATGCCCTCAGCCTTGTTGAGCACCCGGTCTACTTCGTTAGCACGGTGCTACGGGGCGTGAGGGCACGATACCCGATGCCTCAGAAGCTCCTCCTCGCGCTGCTAGTGGCCTCGCGCAAGCTGCGTCACTACTTCCAAGCTCACCCGATCAAGGTCATCTCATCGTACCTCCTGGAGAGGGTGCTCAGGAGCCCTAACTCGGCCGGAAGGGTCGCTGAGTGGAACATAGAGTTGCAGGCGTTTCAGCTCGAGTTCAGCACAACAAGGGTCATCAAAGGAGCCGCATTGGCGGATTTCGTGGCGGAATGGACAGAGGCGCCAGGCCTCAAGGACAACGAGGATCGTTCCCTCTCCCCAGGGAGCGAGGCGCTAGAAGGCTGGGTCATGTACTTCGACGGGGCATTCTCCCGGCACGGCGCGGGGGCTGGTGCCGTGCTGATATCACCCACTCAGGATAAGCTTTACTATGCAGTACAGCTCTGTTTCCAGCAAGGAGAAAAGGTCTCCAACAACATAGCAGAATATGAGGGACTGATAGCCGGGTTGAAGGCCGCAGCGGCCCTGGGAGTGAAGCGCCTCACCGTCAAAGGCGACTCGCAGCTCCTAGTCAACTTCTCCAATAAGGTGTACGAGCCGAAGGACGAGCATATGGAGGCCTACCTGGTGGAGGTCCGCAGGATTGAAAAGCAGTTCTGGGGGCTGGAGCTGAAACACGTGCCCCGTGGCACCAACCAGGAATCTGACGACATAGCCGGACGGGCGTCCAGGCGGCTGCTGCAGGAACCCGGCGTCTTCGAAGAGCGGCACTTCAAGCCTTCAGCGCAGCCAATGCTATCAAGCACGGCTCAGCCTCGGGAGGAGCTCCCTCAGCCGCCAGCCTCGGGAGCCCCGGCCTGCGGACCGCCCTCAGGAGCACGTTTGCTCCTGACGATGGAACCTCAGGAGGAATGCTGGATCACAGAGCTCCGGAATTACCTGACACATGGGGCCCTGCCAGAGAAGGAGGAGGAAGCAGAACATGTGGCGCGGCAGGCCACGGCATACTGCATCAAAGACGGAGAACTCTACCGGAAGCGACCCAACGACGTATCTCTGCGCTGCATCTCCAGGGAGCAAGGAAGGGAACTACTGGGGGACATACACGACGGAGACTGCGGACACCACTCATCATCACGGACCCTCGTCGGCAAAGCATTCCATAGTGGGTTCTATTGGCCCACCGCGCTCAACGACGCAGTCGAATTAGTAAAGGCTTGTGAGGCCTGCCAGTTCCATTCCAAGCAGATCCATCAGCCAGCGGGGAGCCTGCAGAGTATACCCCTCTCGTGGCCATTCGCAGTTTGGGGTTGGATATTCTGGGCCCGTTCCCTCGGGCGCCAGGGGGCTACCGTTACCTCTACGTCGCCATTGACAAGTTCACCAAGTGGGCAGAGGTGGAGGCTGTCCGTACCATCCCCGCGGGCTCCGCTGTCAAGTTCATCAGGGGTATCGTGAGCCGGTTCGGGGTGCCGAACCGCATCATCACATACAACGGTTCGCAGTTCACCAGTAATCTTTTCAAAACATACTGTGCTAACCTTGGAACGCAGATATGCTACGCTTCGGTGGCACACCCGCGAAGCAATGGGCAAGCCGAACGAGCCAACGCGGAGGTCCTGAGAGGCCTCAAGACCAGAACGTTCAAGAAGAAGCTGGAGGCCTGCGGCAGGGGTTGGTACGACGAGCTCCAATCCGTGCTGTGGTCCATCCGCACAACCGCGACCAAACCAACCAGGGAAACCCCGTTCTTCCTGGTCTATGGAGCCGAAGCAGTCCTTCCTCACGAGGTCAGGCATCGCTCCGCGCGGGTCCTGGCGTTCGACGAGGCGTAGCAGGACGCCATGCGGGGGATGGACCTCGTGCTGGGGGAGGGACGTCGCCGGGATGCCGTGCTGCGAGCGGCAAGGTACCAACAGGCGCTACGACGATATCACTGCCGCAACATCCGCCCCAGGACCCTCGAGGTAGGAGACCTCGTACTCAGGCGGGTCCTCTCCAGGGAAGGGCTGCACAAGCTCTCTCCCATGTGGGAGGGCCCGTTCAAGGTTGTTCATGTTTCCAGGCCCGGCTCCGTGCGCTTGGAAACTCAAGAGGGGGAGACGATCCAGAACGCGTGGAACATCCAGCACCTCCGGAGGTTCTACCCCTAAAAGGCCCTGAGCCTATGAAGAAGGCGAACGCCTGTGAAGATCGTCTCTTTTTGGAAAAGGCCCCGAGCCTGTGAAGAAGGCGAACGCCTGTGAAGATCGTCTCTTTTTGGAAAAGGCCCTGAGCCTGTGAAGAATGCGAACGCCTGTGAAGATCGTCTCTTTTTGGAAAAGGCCCTGAGCCTGTGAAGATGGCGAACGCCTGTGAAGATCGTCTCTTTCTGGAAAAGGCCCTTAGCCTGTGAAGAAGGCGAACGCCTGTGAAGATCGTCTCTTTTTGGAAAAGGCCCAGAGCCTGTGAAGAAGGCGAATGCCTGTGAAGCTTATTACCTCTAAGGGAAAGGCCCAGAGCCTGTGAAGAAGGCGAATTCCTGTGAAGCTTATCACCTCTAAGAAGAAAGGCCCGGAGCCTGCGAAGAAGGCCAATGCCTATGAAGCTCGCCGCCCCGTGACACTCTCACGTAATAATGAGTGGGGCTGTACACGCCCCGGAGTCTCAGGAGCGCCGGCCTCAGGCCCTGGGGCTCCCTCCCACGCCCAGTGGCAGCACTTAGCTCCGCGCTGGTGAGAAGACGTCGAAGACTAGACTAGGTGCCGGACGCGGCTTTTTCATTTGCTTTCCGCATTTGACGTGTTTATTTGCATCTGAAATCTTATCGAAACTATCGCCGTTGTCGATTTGTGGTTCGTTGATTTTCGCTCCCCGTTTTGATTTCTCTCATGAAAGGCCTCGCGAGGGATGGAACTCGAATGCCCTCGTGAGCGTTTCCGCCCTATCCGCTTGAAGGTTTCACGACCCGGGCCCTCTCCAGGAGCACCCCTCCAGTCCGTGCCCCTCGGGCACCGCAAAACACGCACAGGGCCTGGGTCAGTCGCCCCCCCCCCCCGGCTGGGGCCAAAAACTACCTACACGAGGGCTAATAGTTGAGAGGCGCAACAACAAAGTCAAGGTAATGGCTACAACGGCAATGATTCTCAAACACGCCCCCGCGGGGCTCCATGCAGCTGTTTTGTCTTACACAGGAAGCAAAAAGAAAAGGAAAAGGCGAGCTCGGCGTGGCCCGCCTCGCATCGGCTTGCAGAGGCGACGCAGGATGCCTCCGGGGCTGAGGCGGACTCCCTCTCGCACTTCACCGGGGCGCAATGACGGACGGATGAACAGCCACCCCCCAGGCAGACGCGACGGCGAGGGGGCTGGCTGCGGCCACCACTGGAGGAGCCGCTTGAAGAAGAGTTGGTGGAGCCTGAGGAGCGCCGGGCGCCGCCATCGGAGCGGGCGCTGTCTCCTCCATCGTCGTCGGAGCGAGGCCCCTGGCCACGGTCATCGCCCTCGGGGCAGCATCCTGCGTGGCGACCATCTTCCCCAAACACCCTCACATAGAGGGTGTTGTTGCCGTCGAACTTGAAGTGCAGGGTGCACCGCCGGCCCAGGCCGCGCGCGCGGGCAAACGTCTGCCAGCCGCGGGTCAGGGCCCCATTCCCGGAAGGGGAGACCTCAAGCGAAACCCAGGAGGCCCTGCTGCAGCAACCATCAGCCTGAAGCCAGAAGCCGCACCGGGCGCTGGCTGGCAGCTCGCCGATGAAGAAGTGAGGGAGCTGGAGCCCGGTGTTGGTCGGGTCCGACAACCGCACGACAAACTCCGGCAGCACCTCCGTCGAGCGAAAGCGCGGCCTGGGGGGCCACGCAGTCATAGCCTGCCTCGCCTTGGCAGCCGAGCGCTCACCACCATGCGGAGAACCATCCCTGTGGCTACGGGGAGCCGCAGCGGGGACCGCGGGATGCTTGCGGGGACGACCCCGGCCGCGCTTGGCCGGGGGGGAGTCGGGCCCCGCCCAGCTAGCCTTCCCCTTCTCCGCAGCTGAGAACCTATTTGGAGCCATGCGAGCGGCGGGCGGCAAGAGAGAGGAAGAAGAAGAGAAGCAGGAAGGGGCGGACTGGCGCAGCTTACGCGGCCCCATACTTATAGCCGAAGAAGGCCAACCGTCGAGCACCACGATCATAGGTAATAATGACCCATAACTACGCACGCAGGGACTAGTCAAGTCACGCAGTGTGGGGAAGCGGAGACGCCCACGTCCTGTCAAACCGCCACGCGGCGCCCAAGGCCGCAGGCTATCAGGGCCCGCGGCGCTTCGCCCTTGCCCTTTCGCCTCTCGGCACGGCCAAGTCCGGGCACGCCTTGGGCCCGGGGGCTACTGTCGGCGTTCTGGGAACGGGGGTCCCCAGACTTGCCTGCCTGCGGCCTGCGGCGTGGCTCGAATGGAGGCCCAGTACGGCCCATCTTCATCAACACGAGACTCAAGACCCTCGCGAGGGGCCAAGCCTCGCGGGGAGGACAACGCAGCGCTTCCTCAGGTGCGGCCTCCTCAGGCTGGCTCATGTGGAGGCGGAGAGATCAAGGCAGGTTACCTCGCGAGGTGCCCATGATGCAAGCCGTGACGACCAAGGGTGCCAGGCGGGCGCCAGACCGTGCAGTGTCCTCGCTTTCCTCTTTGATGCAAAGGGGGCAAGCGCAGGCGAGAGGATCAAGCAAAGGCATCCATTTCAGTGCAACGAGACCAAGACCAGTCCAACGGTGGGAATGAGCTCATCGTGGAGCCCAGAACAGCGTCACCACAGGGCCTTTGGCAGGCGAGGACCAACTTTGGTAAGGATAAGTGTACTAGATGTTCCCCTTCAAATTTGCCAATTGTTGGCGCCCTTCCCGCTCAATATTTGGGAAGAGGCCCAGGGCCTTTGCCTATAAGTAGGACTAGCCACCCCCAGGGAAAAGGGGGGCAATCATAGAGCAAGTAAAGAGAAAGAGAGAGAGAAGGGTGGCTGAACTTCCCTAGCAGTTCATCGTCCTAGCCAAGAACAGGCCCTCACGAGGCCGTTCTGCCTTGTACTGATCATCATCTTCATCAGCCCAAGAGGCAATCCATCCACCCACAAAACTAGAGTAGGGTATTACACCACAACGGTGGCCCGAACTAGTATAAACTCTGTGTTCTTTGTGCTGTTCTTTCGGTAGTTTAGATCCTTGCGAGACAGAGAGGTGGTGGGCAGAATCTCCGCGCGCGCCCCAGAGTTCTAACCCTAAGTGTGACACCCAAAATTTTTGGCCTTGTTTTATTAATTAAAATTTTTGCCAGGAATTAAAACTTTTATTTTCTGGGCTCCCTTTTTATTTCTGAACCTTTTCCCCCTTGTTATTATGGAGTTTTTCCCCAAAGCGAAAACTTTTCAAATATGTTTTTGGACTTGTTTAAAACCTCTCAAGAAAAACTTTTCTTGCATTAGAAGAACTAATTACATAATTAATTGCTTGATCTTTAACTTCTTAAAAATGTTTTTTCAAGGTTATATGGCCATATTTGAACTACAACCATTTGATAAAATCACTTAAAATTCCAACCAAAATTTGGAGATGTCATGAGATGTTTTTAAACCACTTTTGTGCAAAAATATATTTTATTCTTGAAATAATTTGAGCCCTACACCCAATTTTCTTCTCTGGTCCAGTGGGCAATTTTTCACTACAACCCATTTAAATACTTCTTTCTAGCCTCCACCAAAATTATGGGATGTTGGTAGTAGCATATGTTGCAACTTTATGCAAAAACCCAGGGATGTTATTTGAAAGTTTTGAGTGGATCAACCTCATCTTCATTCTGGTACAACATGATGGTTTGTACAGCAACCATATTCTTGCTTGCTGTTTGGCCCTTGAGCTTTCTCATGCTTGTAGTGCACCCTGCCAAACCCTTAAGTCTAGGAGAGTGGTCCCATTGGATGACTCTAAGTGCTTGCAATCATGCCCTTTTCTTTTTGTCCAAAACTGAAGTTTTGCAAAGCTTCCACTAATAAGTTTGCTCTTTTTACAAACTAACCTCACCACCTCCTCCTTCATCTAAAGAGACACTGATCTGGAAGTTTTGGCCACCCCAAGAGATGCCTAGGTGCATGTGGCATTCTGTCGAGCACCCTGTAGGCATGACCAGTTTTGACATGAGTTTTAGCTTGCACTATGATCTTGCTTCCCTTGCCTAACTACCTTGTCCAATAGACTCCTCGCTACTCATGACCTAGGTCTGCTAATTCCCAGCCTCACCCGAGACCTCTAACACGCCCTGGCTTTTCGTCGAGCACCTCCCGTGCGTGCACTAGGCGCGCCCAGAGCGCGCCAATTGCAGCCGCACGTGCGACCGAGCCGCCGCGTCCCGCCCCGCACTCACTCCGGTCCGTGACCGACCGTAGCCAGCACGCCATGTCCCCTTCTGCCCCCCACAAGCCCCGCAGCTCTCGCCACGTCTCCGACAGGCCAGCAGCTAGCCGCCAACGCCGCCCGACAGCTCCTGCGCTGGCCAGCGCCGCCCAAGCCGCCTCCGCTCGCCAGCTCGCCCTTGGAACAGTAGCTGCTCGTCCGCTAGCTCCTGCCGCCATCTCCATCCCCGCCATGATGCCCTGCAGCTACAGAATGGCGATCGCCGGCGTTCTTATCCCCGGCCATCGTCGGAACCGCCTCGACTTGCCTATTTAAGGAAGCCCCGAGCCCGTTCTCGCACGCAGGCAACCTCAGGCCACCCCTATGGCACTCCCCTAGCTCGCATTCAACCCAGAGAGGTTTTCTTCCCCGTCTCCGGCAACTCCTGTCGCCGCCACCGCCCCGGCCATTCTGGAACCACTAGGACCTCCCCCTCTCCACTCTCTCCACCAGGAGCCTTCTCTCCCTCCCGTGAACACTCCCCCTGCTCGATTTTGATCGGGAACCACCGCAGCCTCGAAAGCACTTTGCTCCCGAAGCCTCCTCCGCCGCGAAGCTCGCCGCCGGCAGCTCCCTCCGTCCCCACCTGCCTGGCGACCACCGGGAGGACCGCCCTGGAGTGGTGGATCCATCCCCGCCCTCGGGGCCCCGCGAGAACTGCCAGTCGCCGGCGACGATCGCCGGAGCTCCGCCTCCGCTCGGGACAGAGGAAGGAGGGGGAAAAAGACTAGTCAAACCTGACTAGTGGGCCCCCTGGACCCACTGTCAGTGACACCCCGCGCCGTCCACATGTTTAAGTGGAGGCGTAAAACTCCCCAGTACGTTTTCCCTGCACCGAAAGCATATTCTGTCCGAAGCATTTTCTTTTATATCTTTTTTTTAAACAGATTTGACCAGAACTTTGACTGTCTATAACTCTTTAAATATAACTCCAAATGAATTGATTCTTTTTCCTAAATCTCTCAAATTCTGTCTAGTTTATTTTAAGGTTTATTTGAAAATTTTACCAACAACTTTTTGTACTGTTTTTGAAATATGTGTTATTTGCATAATTTTGAAAATAGGATTTCTGGAGAGAGGAAGAAAGCTTTCAAAAGTTTTGGAGAGCACCCCACCTCTCCACACCTTTAAGGCAAGCATTCTGAACCCCGGAATAATATTTTTGGTGTGTTAGTTGACACGTTTATAACACCATCTTAATTCGGAGTGTTGTTATTTCATGTGATATGATCATTTTTGCATGGATGCATATTGGTGATTTTCCTTGCTGTTGGAAATGAAAATACATGTGTTGGTAATCATCCTCATGTGCCTTACATCCATGCCGATAAGGAATCCAGGAAAGCCTCTGCCTTGGGTAGGCGTGAGCTTGTCGCCGGTCTCCGTCGGGACGGTTATATCCGGTATGGCAATGCAAGGTATAATGAGTGTTGATTTGTTGGTTGAAATAATTTTGTTACCCATGTCATGCAGGAAACTCATAAGCCTCCTGAGTCGGCCATAGATCGAGTCTTGTTCCGATAACCCCCATGCCTGTTTTGTACTACCACTGGTCCCTACCGTAGGTGGGATATGGTTCAGTAAGTTGTTAACCCTTGTCTTGGCACACACCGTATAGAGAGGCCATGGTGGAAGATACCGGCTGCATCCGGTAGGCATGCCACCTGGTCCGGGGGCATGGGTGTATCCGGTTGGAACTGAGAGGGGGATACCCCTTAGAGCGCATGACAGAAATTTGATCCCATGCTACGCGAGGTTGTGGCCTCCCCACTTAGAGTTTGCTTGACAGGTGTCGTGGGTGATTCCAGTCACCGGTGAGTTAAGCTGGTGTGTGCAAGTTAGGTGTGTTTTCGATTAAAAGACCATAGACGGAATTAGTCCTGATGGACTAAAGGAATCCGTCACTCGTGGGTAAAGAGTACACCCTCTGCAGAGATATTAAACCTATTCGGATAGCCGTGTCCTTGGTTAAGGATTACAGTCTGGGATGGGTCAAGCATCGGTCTTAGTGTCGGTCTTCGGAGGAGAAACTACTAAACCCGACTATTGATTATGACTTGTGATATATGATGATTATGATTATTACTATCATTAAGGACTAACCGTTTGCATGTTTTGTAATAATGGATATCCCTAGGACGGTACTATTTCCTGGATATTCACTAAGATTATAAGCCCTTTATGTGGTGTCGCTAAGACGTCCAACTGTGGCATTTCTTTTAAGGCCCTTTATGTTGTGTCGCTAAGACGCCCGACAATGGCATTTCTTTTAAAAGCCCTTTATGTGGTGTCGCTAAGACGCACGACTGTGGCATTTCTTTTAAAGCCCCTTATGTGGTGTCGCACAGACGCCCGACTGTGGCATTTCTTTTAAAGCCCTTTATGTGGTGTCGCTAAGACGCCCGAATGTGGCATGCTTGTTGTTTATTCCATAAATTTTTGTACTACTATGTTATTACATATTCATATATAACATGCTTGCACGCATCAGAGTTTTATTTATCTTTTGTGACTAACGTCATGAGCATAAAATATTTTCAGCACATCATTCATATATTATACATGTATTCTTAATGTTTGCGAGTACATTCAAAGTACTCACTGGCTTATCCGTGGCTATTGTCTTGGCCAGATTTCTTGCCTGGAGAGGAGCAGCGTGATGGCAGCCCTGGAACCTAAGCAACGGTGATAGCAGCCTCGCGAAGATAGGAGTTAACGTGGTCAGCTGTCACGTGGGAAATGGAGTCCCCTAGACCGTGGTGATCCACAAACCGCTTCCGCCCTCATCCACCAGAAATCATTTGATGTACTCATAGGCCACAATGGTCTTGTACTACATATTTTGTACTTTTTCTTGGAATTTCTGTAACAAGTTGGTGCCTCATCAGCTAACAGTAATCCTAGGGCTGGTGAGCACAGCGGCCTTTTTTTTTGGAAATTAAAGCCCGGAAAAATCGGTCGTGACAGACTTGGTATCAGAGCCAGGCTGACCATTGGCTAATCCTATCTTAGCCAGGTCAATAAACTTAGGCAGGCCAACCCACCGAGCCATAACCGAACCCCAGCCAAGCTTCTCATGCAAGATAGCCCCACAGTGACCCGACACCTTTTGGCAGTCGGTGCCCAACGTACCAGCCTAGCCGTCGATCACGCGCAAGTGACCGGCCTCCTAAATAGTCTTTCTCGCAAGCGTGCGAAAGAAGACTCCGTCCCTTTTTTCCTATAAAATGGGCACGCTAGCCCCAACCCAGCACAACACAGCCTCTACCAAACCAAGCCACAATGCGTGGCCCTGTCGTGCACAATGAGACCACAGCAACCAACCTTGGAGGCTTTGTGACCATACTCGCAAACCTCACCCATCGTGCCTATGCGTTAGAAGAGCCCCCAGAATATGTTGTGTACCAAGGACCCATAAGCGGTGAGAGCCGTCAATTCTGGGCCACTGTACACATTTACGGTAGGGGTCTAGCACCCGAACGCCCCTACAGGTTCACCGGAAGAACAACTTCCTTTGAGCCACAAGCCATACAACTAGCTGCTCGAGAAGCTATAGTTCATCTCCGGCACTTGTCGCCCAGGGTTAACTGTCGCTCGTTCCACTACTACCCCAGACGTGAAGGGTATGGTAGACCACCCCAAGTTGCCAACGGAGATCACAAGACAGATCCTGCATTGTTGCACCTAGTGCGCTATGTAAGGGCACTAGAGGAGTTGTGCGATCGAGTCACTATTGATCTAATCGCAGCTCGTGGAGAGCTGGTTCGTCGAGCCCCGGTGAGAGAAGAGGACGAGCCCAATGCCAACAACCCAGTCGTGCTGTTTGGACACCCGATCGAGTCCCTGAGGTCTACCCCAGCCATCGGCCAAGGTGCTGCGACAACCCCCGAAGTGCTTCATCGCATATTGGGAACACACTCCAACGGGGTTATGACCAACAATCCCCGAGATGGTCATCATCGCTACCCCGAGCCTGCAGCCCCTCAACCCACTCTAGCTAATTCCGACGGCGAGACCCGTGGAGAAGCCTCAACATCCACAAGGCACGCCCGCATGGATGTAAACGAGGTAGACTAAGTCAACCGAGTCGTGTCGAGTCCTAGTGTACCCTCGCTTTGTAACCATGTGGCCTTGCAAATAAACGCTGCCTGTTGTCGTACCTCTGTTTTAATAGTAGCCTTGCCTGGATACGCCAGTATGCAGTGTAAGATTTCTATCCCTGGCACAGTTACCAAAAATCTCCCCGACAACCCCCATAGTAACACATCACTTGAGTGAAATGTGTGAATCTGTGGCTTGATCCCGACCCTTGGAACAGAGCTGGAAATTTTCTTTACCATTCACCACGGTAAAAATGGCCCAGCTCCAGTGCTATAAAGAGGCCACCGCCCGACCTTGCCAAGCACCTCTCACCTTGTGCATCACCCTCACAACCATTTCCTAGCCATGCCTACCCCCAGCATTTACCTGAGAACCCCAGATGCAACCCCGGGTAGTTTTGTCAAGATATTGTGGGATTTTACCTGCAGTACCATGGGCGCTACCCGGCTACCCCAGTACGAGCTGTTCAAATCGAGAATCACCTCTTCCACCTCGAGATATTGGGCAGCAGTACATATCCCTCCCATAAACTCAAACCAAGACCCAACGGAGGTCTCCTTCATGGGGAAATCTATGCCAACCCCACAGATGGCCCTGGAAGCTGCGGCATACGAAGCGCTTGCTCGCCTTTGATTCGCGGTACCCTATGCTAGCGAACGAGGGTATTATTACTTCCCGAGCCGTGCAACGCCCGGAGGAGTAACATCTTTTCCCGGTGGACGAATTGAGAGAGACCCAGTCCTGGCCAACCTCATCCAGTACGGCATCGCTCAAGAGCGTTTAACCCAATGCGTGATGGGTAATCTCTAGAGCCTCGCGAATTTAAATCCTCAGATCGCCATCGGCAGATCACTAAGGCCCAACTAGGAGAGGCACGTGCATCGACTGGTCAATCCACTTTCCCCGATAGAAGAAGAGTGTGTCTCAGTACCAGAGACATTTTCCCGGGACCCCGTCCAGTTACCGCTTGCATTATAGACGTCGCTGCTACGTTTATTAATGCAACATTTATGTGATGTAACTTATGCGTGGTACCCCAAGTTTGCGCAATGAGTAAATCTTTAGTTTTAATTATATGAGTGATTCTGTTGCAATACTATTTTCTTCTGCGAATAATCCAGGAGTGAGATTTCTTTTCCCTAATCTGCCACATCTGCACCTTCTCACGACATGGATTATTTTATTTCCCACAGCGCATCGACCGCAGACTCACAACCGTTATCACTCGAACACATACACTGGTAACAAAACTTTGCAATGGTGTTACATCTAACTAAGCACTCCTGAACAACAGTGAGCACCCGACACACCTCACCTACTCCTCGTGATCACCTCCACCGCGGAGAGCCAGCACCCGCGCAGCAGCATCGAAACGATCATCGAGGATCATCCCACACAGGAGTACGGAGAGCCCCAGCAGTGTCGCCAGTCCTCCGCATACCAGGATCGCGAACCAGTCCGGCATCGCCTCCGCCATTAGAGCCCCGCCCGAGCTTTTGAAGGCAGGAATTGGAGAAAGGAGGAGAAGGAGAAGCAAGGCCAGGTGTGAGGAAGAAGAGAGAAAACACCTCGGCCGTTTTATAGCTCGAGCTCGGTGTACGGTGGGCGAAGTCCACCAACGCCGCTCGTCGCCCGATCGCCGGTGTTCGGAGTCGAATCCGCGAGCAGTGCCGACAGCACGCTAGCCCGCGAGGTGAGTGCACGTTGCCCCGGCAGCTAGCACGCCGCGCACTACCGCGGTATGGCCTAGATGCCCTACGCGCTAGACGTCGCCGGTGGAGAAAGCGCGGGAAAGCACGCGAGAGAGAGGAAGAAGAGAGAGCCAGAGGAAGAAGGAGAGGCCGACAGTGGGCCCTGGGTCCACCTGTCAGCCAGAGAGAGCACTGTGCTCTCGAGTGCGATCAGCGTATTCGTAAATTTAGAATTTATCCTAAATTTATATCCGTCGTAGAAATCTCACGTTTTTGTCCCGAACCATAGATTTTTCCATGCAACGCCAGTGTCCACACTGTGGTTTTACACCACTTGTTGCATATTATTTGCTTAAAACATCTTTTAACCAATCTCGAGGACGAGATTTTTCTTAAGGGGGGTAGTGTTGTGACACCCAAAATTTTTGGCCTTGTTTTATTAATTAATAATTTTGCCAGGAATTAAAACTTTTATTTTCTGGGCTCCCTTTTTATTTCTGAACCTTTTTCCCCTTGTTATTATGGAGTTTTTCCCCAAAGTGAAAACTTTTCAAATATGTTTTTGGACTTGTTTAAAACCTCTCAAGGAAAACTTTTCTTTCATTAGTAGAACTAATTACATAATTAATTTGCTTGATCTTTAACTTCTTGAAACTGATTTTCAAGGTTATATGGCCATATTTGAACTACAACCATTTGATAAAATCACTTAAAATTCCAACCAAAATTTGGAGATGTCATGAGATGTTTTTAAATCACTTTTGTGCAAAAATATATTTTATTCTTGAAATAATTTGAGCCCTACACCCAATTTTCTTCTCTGGTCCAGTGGGAAATTTTTCACTACAACCCATTTAAATACTTCTTTCTAGCCTCCACCAAAATTATGGGATGTTGGTAGTAGCATATGTTGCAACTCTATGCAAAAACCCAGGGATGTTATTTGAAAGTTTTGAGTGGATCAACCTCATCTTCATTCTGGTACAACATGATGGTTTGTACAGCAACCATATTCTTGCTTGTTGTTTGGCCCTTGAGCTTTCTCATGCTTGTAGTGCACCCTGCCAAACCCTGAAGTCCAGGAGAGTGGTCCCATTGGATGACTCTAAGTGCTTGCAATCATGCCCTTTTCTTTCTGTACAAAACTGAAGTTTTGCAAAGCTTCCACTAATAATTTTGTTCTTTTTACAAACTAACCTCACCACCTCCTCCTTCATCTAAAGAGACACTGATCTGGAAGTTTTGGCCACCCCAAGAGATGCCTAGGTGCATGTGGCATTCTGTCGAGCACCCTGTAGGCATGACCAGTTTTGACATGAGTTTTAGCTTGCACTATGATCTTGCTTCCCTTGCCTAACTACCTTGTCCAATAGACTCCTCGCTACTCATGACCTAGGTCTGCTAATTCCCAGCCTCACCCGAGACCTCTAACACGCCCTGGCTTTTCATCGAGCACGTCCCGTGCGTGCACTAGGCGCGCCCAGAGCGCGCCAATTGCAGCCGCATGTGCGACCGAGCCGCCGCGTCCCGCCCCGCACTCACTCCGGTCCGTGACTGACCGTAGCCAGCGCGCCATGTCCCCTTCTGCCCCCACAAGCCCCGCAGCTCTCGCCACGTCTCCGGCAGGCCAGCAGCTAGCCGCCAACGCTGCCCGACAGCTCCTGCGCTGGCCAGCGCCGCCCAAGCCGCCTCCGCTCGCCAGCTCGCCCTTGGAACAGTAGCTGCTCGTCCGCTAGCTCCTGTCTCCATTTCCAGCCCCGCCACGATGCCCTGCAGCTACAGAATGGCGGTCGCCGGCGTTCTTATCCCCGACCATCGTCGAAACTGCCTCGACTCTCCTATTTAAGGAAGCCCCGAGCCCGTTCTCGCACGCAGGCAACCTCAGGCCACCCCTATGGCACTCCCCTAGCTCGGATTCGACCCAGGGAGGTTTCCTTCCCCGTCTTCGGCAACTCCTGTCGCCGCCACCGCCCTGGCCATTCTGGCACCACTAGGACCTCCCCCTCTCCACTCTCTCCACTAGGAGCCTTCTCTCCCTCCCGTGAACACTTCCCCATCCTGGATTTTGATCGGGAACCACCGCAGCCTCAAAAGCACTTTGCTCCCTAAGCCTTCTCCGTCGCGAAGCTCGCCGCCGGGAGCTCCCTCCGTCCCCACCTGCTTGGCGACCACTGGGAGGACCGCCCTGGAGTGGTGGATCCATCCCCGCCCTCGGGGCCCCGCGAGAACTGCCAGTCGCCGGCGACGATCGCCGGAGCTCCGCCTCCGCTCGGGACAGAGGAAGGAGGGGGAAAAAGACTAGTCAAACCTGACTAGTGGGCCCCCTGGACCCACTGTCAGTGACACCCCGTGCCGTACACATGTTTAAGTGGAGGCGTAAAACTCCCAGTACGTTTTCCCTGCACCGAAAGCGTATTATGTCCGAAGCGTTTTCTTTTATATCTTTTTTTAAAAACAGATTTGACCAGAACTTTGACTGTCTATAACTCTTTAAATATAACTCCAAATGAATTGATTCTTTTTCCTACATCTCTCAAATTCTGTCTAGTTTATTTTAAGATTCATTTGAAAATTTTTGAAAAAACTTTTTGTACTGTTTTTGAAATATGTGTTATTTGCATAATTTTGAAAATAGGATTTCTGGAGAGAGGAAGAAAGCTTTTAAAAGTTTTGGAGAGCACCCCACCTCTCCACACCTTTAAGGCAAGCATTCTGAACCTCGAAATAATATTTTTGGTGTGTTAGTTGACATCTTTATAACACCATCTTAATTCGGAGTGTTGTTATTTCATGTGATATGATCGTTTTTGCATGGATGCATATTGGTGATTTTCCTTGTTGTTGGAAATGAACATACATGTGTTGGTAATCATCCTCATGTGCCTTACATCCATGCCGATAAGGAATCCGGGAAAGCCTCTGCCTTGGGTAGGCGTGAGCTTGTCGCCGGTCTCCGTCGGGACGGTTATATCCGGTATGGCAATGCAAGGTATAATGAGTGTTGATTTGTTGGTTGAAATAATTTTGTTACCCATGTCATGCAGGAAACTCATAAGCCTCCTGAGTCGGCCATAGATCGAGTCTTGTTCCGGTAACCCCCATGCTTGTTTCGTACTACCACTGGTCCCTACCGTAGGTGGGGTATGGTTCAGTAAGTTGTTAACCCTTGTCTTGGCACACACCGTACAGAGAGGCCATGGTGGAAGATACCGGCTGCATCCGGTAGGCATGCCACCTGGTCCGGGGGCATGGGTGCATCCGGTTGGGATCGAGAGGGGGATACTCCTTAGAGCGCGCGACAGAAATTTGATCCCATGCTACGCGAGGTTGTGGCCTCCCCACTTAGAGTTTGCTTGACAGGTGTCGTGGGTGATTCCAGTCACCGGTGAGTTAAGCTGGTGTGTGCAAGTCAGGTGTGTTTTCGATTAAAAGACCGTAGACGGAATTAGTCCCGATGGACTAAAGGAATCCGTCACTCGTGGGTAAAGAGTACACCCTCTGCAGAGATATTAAACCTATTCGGATAGCCGTGTCCTTGGTTAAGGATTACAGTCTGGGATGGGTCAAGCGTCGGTCTTAGTGTCGGTCTTCGGAGGAGAAACTACTAAACCCGACTATTGATTATGACTTGTGATATATGATGATTATGATTATTACTATCATTAAGGACTAACCGTTTGCATGTTTTGTAATAATGGATATCCCTGGGACGGTACTATTTCCTGGATATTCACTAAGATTATAAGCCCTTTATGTGGTGTCGCTAAGATGCCTGACTGTGGCATTTCTTTTAAAGCCCTTTATGTGGTGTCGCTAAGACGCCCGACTGTGGCATTTCTTTTAAAAGCCCTTTATGTGGTGTCGCTAAGACGCCCGACTGTGGCATTTCTTTTAAAGCCCCTTATGTGGTGTCGCACAGACGCCCGACTGTGGCATTTCTTTTAAAGCGCTTTATGTGGTGTCGCTAAGACGCTCGAATGTGGCATGCTTGTTTTTTATTCCATAAATTTTTATACTACTATGTTATTACATATTCATATATAACATGCTTGCACGCATCAGAGTTTTATTTATCTTTTGTGACTAACGTCATGAGCATAAAATATTTTCAGCACATCATTGATATATTATACCTGTATTCTTAATGTTTGCGAGTACATTCAAAGTACTCACTGGCTTGTCCCTGGCTATTGTCTTGGACAGATTTCTTGCCCGGAGAGGAGCAGCGTGATGGCAGCCCCGGAACCTAAGCAATGGTGATAGCAGCCTCGTGAATATAGGAGTTAACCTGGTCAGCTGTCCCGTGGGAAATGGAGTCCCCTAGACCGTGGTGATCCACAAACCGCTTCCGCCCTCATCCACCAGAAATCATTTGATGTACTCATAGGCCACAATGGTCTTGTACTACATATTTTGTACTTTTGCTTGGAATTTATGTAACAAGTTGGTGCCTCATCAGCTAACAGTAATCCTGGGGCTGGTCAGCACAACGGCCCTTTTTCTGGAAATTAAAGCCCGGAAAAATCGGTCGTGACATTAAGCGTCTGCCGGAACCCCTGATCCGACAAATTACACTGCTGATCAGCCGCCTGAGGCATGGATCGAGAGCTACGAGATGGCAATGGAGATGTTGGAAGTGGATGAAGCGGCTTGTGCAAAATATTTCACGATGATGTTAGAGGGGACAGCCCGCACTTGGCTGGAAAACCTACCGGCCAATTCCATCGAGTCATGGGGGCAGTTGAGGCCCAGTTCATAGCCAATTTCAAAGACACCTGCAAACAGCCTATGTCCATTGTGGATCTGGATGCCTGTGTCCAAGGGGAGAGAGAGTCAATAACTCACTGGGTGCACCGTCTTTCGGAGGTTTCGCACTCTTCAGACTGGATTAGTGTCGGCCAAGGGATCTTAACGCTGGAGCGCAATTGCCGGTTTAAGTCATTAAGGATGAAGTTGGGAAGACTCAAGCGCCATTGCTATGATATCGGAACACTCATGGCCGCCTTGGTAAAATATGTCGATTCTGATAATACCAAGGATCCCGAGTCTGATGAGGAGAAACCGGAGAAGGGAAAGAAGAACGGCGGTGCGGAAGGGCAGCAGCACCATAACCAAGGAGGCCATGGGAATAACGGTAAGCGCAAGGCAGATAATTCAGATTTTGTGGCTAACACGAATATGCAACGTCGTAAAGGTAAACCGCCCCAGCGCGATGGCGGGATGAATCTGGAGCGCTTGTTAAACCAGCCCTGTCCGAAGCATGGCACCAAGGAGGCCCCTTCCACACACCTTTGGAAGGATTGTCACATAATGAGGGAGTTCAAAAACTCAGATCTCTACCGGTATGATCAGGGTCCGTCCGGCGGTCCAGGTCCTGGTTTCCATGGGGGCGACGGTTCAAGCTCTGGGTTTCAGAATGACCAAGGCCATCAGAACAACCATGGCAATAACCAGCAGAACAACCAGGGGAATCAGCAGCAGTCAGGCTACCAGAGTCATCCCAAGCAACTGAACAGCGGACAATATCACGTTTTCACGACTAGCCTGTGCAAGCGAGATCAGAAGCTTCACAAGATGGCAGTTAATGCTATTGAACCGGCCATGCCACGTTATCTACGATGGTCGGAGCAGCCCATGGGGTTGACAGATAAGAATCTTAAACCGTCGAATACAGTTTTTCACGGCGTGGTACCGGGCAAATCGGCATACCTTGTTGGGAAGATTGCTTTGGAAGTTGTGTTTGGAGACGATCATGATTCCAGATCTGAGACATTGACATTTGAGGTGGTAAAGATCCAGAGCACATATCACGCGCTGTTCGGACGGCCAGCCTATGCGAGATTCATGGCGAGACCTTGTTATGTCTACCTACAGCTCAAAATGCCGGGTCATAAGGGGATGATCACAGTACACGGGAGCCGCAAGATTGCTTTGGATTGTGAGGAAGGTGAGGCGGCCTACGCTGAGTCGGTTTGTGCTACCGAGGGGTTGACATTTTATAAAGACAACGTCGATCCGGCAGACATGACCCCTTTAAAGAAGCCTACAACTGAACACGACCCGACCCAGATGTTCAAACCAGCTAATCAGACTAAACTTATCGACTTTGTCCCTGGTGACTCATCCAAACAGTTTAGTATCAGTGCCAATCTGGATCCGAAATAGGAAAGCGCGCTCATCGAGTTCATCCGTGAGAATCGGGACATTTTTGCATGGAAGCCTTCTGACATGCCAGGTGTACCGAGAGGACTCGCTGAGCACACCCTCAATATTGATCCCAAGTTCAAACCGGTCAAGCAGTTCCTTCGCCGTTTTAATGAAGAGAGACACAAGGCCATTGGAGAAGAGGTAGCCCGACTACTGGCAGCAGGGTTTATCATCGAAGTTTATCATCCCGAATGGTTGGCTAATCCGGTTCTTGTTCTTAAGAAAAACGGCACTTGGCGTATGTGTGTGGACTACACAGATTTGAACAAGGCATGCCCGGCCGATCCTTTTGCTCTCCCGCGTATTGATCAAATTATTGATGCGACGGCGGGTTGTGATCGCCTGAGTTTCCTAGATGCTTATTCAGGTTATGATCAGATCAAAATGGCAGTTAAGGACCAGGAGAAGACAGCCTTCATCACCCCTTTGGAGCCTTCTGCTATGTCTCCATGCCTTTTGGGCTCAAGAGTGCCCAAGCAACCTATCAGCGTTGTGTGCAAAATTGTCTTCACAAGTAGATCGGGCGCAATGATCATGCTTACGTGCATGATATTGTGGTAAAGTCCAGGAAGCAGGAGACCTTGATAGACGATCTCAAGGAGACGTTTGACAATCTCCGGGTTTATAAAATGATGCTTGACCCGAAGAAGTGCGTTTTTAGTGTTCCGGCAGGCAAGCTTCTGGGCTTTCGCGTGTCCAATCGAGGCATTGAGGCCAATCAGGAAAAAATCAAAGCAATCACATCTTTGGCTAAACCGGCATGTATCAATGATGTTCAGCGTTTGGCGGGACGGATTGCAGCCCTCAGCTGGTTTATCAGTCATTTGGGAGAAAAGGCAATTCCCTTATATCAGATGCTGAAGAAGACAGATAAATTCGTCTGGAGTGACGCCGCTAACACAACATTTGAGGATTTGAAGCGGCAGCTGGCTGAACCGCCCCTTCTTGCTGCTCCGGTTGATAAGGAGCCTTTGTTATTATAAGTGGCTGCCAATGCCCGTGCAGTCAGTGTAGCGATTGTGGTTGAACGTAAGGAGGATGGAAAGGAATATCCGGTTCAACGGCCAGTTTACTATATCAGTGAAGTACTGATCGAATCTAAGCAACGATATCCGCATTGGCAGAAGCTTGTATATGGAGTCTTCATGGCAAGTAGGAAGCTCAAGCAATACTTTCAAGGCCATCCCATCACAGTGGTTAGCTCTGCTCCCTTGGGTGATATAATCCAGAATAGAGAGGCAACTGGCCGGGTTGCAAAGTGGGCAATTGAGCTTGGTCCCCATGGGTTGAACTATATGCCCCGAATAGCCGTCAAATCTCAGGCGCTGGTCGACTTCATTAATGACTGGACCGAGTTACAGGCACCAGAGGACAAACCGGATAATACATACTGGACTATTCACTTTGACGGGTCCAGGCAGTTGGAAGGCTCGGGGGCTGGAGTCTTCCTTACTTCCCCTCGAGGTGATAAAATTTGTTATGTTCTCCACTTAATGTTTCCTTGTACTAACAATGCAGCAGAGTACGAGGCCCTACTCCACGGCCTCCGTGTGGCCAAGGAAATGAACTTAAGCCGGGTTCAGTGCTTTGGAGACTCTGATCTAGTGGCCCAGCAAGTTTCTGGCACTTGGGATTCAAAAGATCCACTCATGGCAGCTTATAGACGAGAGGTGGACATGGTAGCAGGCCACTTTAAAGGTTATCAGGTGGAGCACATCGACCAGCGCAAGAACGAAGCAGCTGATGTTCTAAGCCGGCTGGGATCTCAACGTAAACCGGTACCACCTAATACCTTTCTGGATATTTTACATAACCCGTCTGTAAAATTGCCTACAGAGGAGGATTTAGCTGTTCCTGATCCGGAGGCCCAATTGGTAGCTGCTTTACATGCCACTCCGGATTGGACTGTCCCATATTTGGCATACTTAAATCGGGGCGAGTTACCAGATGACGAGCTTTTCGCCAGACAGATAATCCGGCGGTCCAAGTCTATGGTTGTGCATAATGGTGAGCTACACCGTTGCAGTGTTTCAGGCGTGTTCCAACGTTGTGTTTCTCCTGAAGAGGGGCAAGAGATTTTGCGTGAAATCCATGAAGGGGATTGTGGTCACCATGCCGGTTCAAAATCCCTCGTGGCTAAAGCATTCCGTCATGGGTTCTACTGGTTAATAGCCCATTCTGATGCGGAGGATCTGGTAAAGTGGTGTGATGCTTGTCAGAAATTTTCACATCGAGCTCATGTTCCGGCTTAGGAATTACGCATGATTCCCATCACTTGGCCGTTTGCTACTTGGGGGCTCGATATGGTGGGACCCTTTAAGCGTTCTAAGGACAAGAAGACCCACCTGTTGGTGGCGGTTGAAAAATTCACTAAATGGGTTGAAGCGGAGCCCATCAGTAAGTGTGACGCAGCTACAGCGGTTCAATTCCTTAAAAATATTATTTTCCATTTTGGCTTTCCACGCAGTATCATCACAGATAATGGTACGAACCTTTCTAAAGGGGAGACGGAGGAATTTTGCCAACGAGAGCACATCCGGCTTGATCTAGCATCTATGGCTCACCCCCAGTCTAATGGCCAGGCGGAGAGGGCGAATCAAGAAATCCTGAAGGGTATCAAGCCTCGGCTTATGGTCCCTCTGAAGCGGACCCCGGGTTGTTGGGTGGAAGAATTACCGTCAATATTATGGAGTATAAACACCACCCCAAACCGGTCTACAGGTTATACACCTTTTTTCATGGTTTACGGGGCAGAGGCTGTCCTTCCAAGCGATATCCGTCACGACTCACCCCGAGTTGCAAATTATGTTGAAGAGGACAATGAGCAAGCACGCCAAGAGGCGCTGGACGTGTTAGATGAGAAACGGGACATGGCGTTGCCTCGGTCAGCGGTTTATCAACAAGACCTGCGGCGTTATCACAATCGCCGGGTTAAGACAAGAACCTTTCAAGAAGGTGATCTGGTGCTCCATCTCGTTCAAGACCAGACTGATATGCACAAGCTATCCCCGCCTTGGGAAGGACCCTTTGTGGTCAGCAAGAATCTGCACAACGGATCATACTACCTCATTGACGTTCGAGAAGACTCACGTAGCTCTGAGGAGGAGACCCGGCGGCCATGGAACATAGCTCTCCTACGGCCTTATCATACTTGAAGCCACTGGCTTTTCTTATGTATATATTTTGACAATGTACATATTATGATCAATAAAATAAACCGACACCCTTGCTAAATCAAGCAGGGTCTCCGTTGTTTCTTTTCCAATATCTATTAACTTGGGGGCTTCAGCTTCGAAAAGCGGAGTACTACCTCTTAAACCGGCTATCACGCCACCACTTAGCTTGGGAGCTTCACACCCAAGGGGCCAAAAAGAGTCTGATTGCTCACGGCACAGCTCAAACATACACACCCATTGATTACAGCTCACAAAGTTACTTGGGGGCTCTTTGTGTCAAATACCAAAGAGCTTGAAAGGACCCTTGTAGCCGGGTATCGACCCACGGCTTGGAAGCCTGGTGTATTCACCTAAAACCCCGGGTTAACCTGCCTTCATCAAGTAAGCCACTCCTATCCAGGTAATCCTGGCACGACCCATCGAACGTATGACAGTTACTCTCTTTGAGACCCTGAACTCGTCAAAGTTAAAATGATGATTGGTTAGTTGGAGGCCCATCTTAAAAGGCTTTGCTAAAATGGTTTAACTCAGTGGCCTGGCAGCCCATGAAAAGCCTCGATTTGGGCTTGGCAGCCCTTGAAAAGCCTTGCTATGTTTTCTTTGTTCATGCTAAGTTTTTATTCTTTCATCATGTTTACGACGAACCCGGTGTTTCTTAACCCAGTGTGGCTTACGAATTTTCTGTTTAAGCATTCAAATAAAGGTAACCCGGCATCCTTCAAACCGGTCTGGTTTGACACTGTCTCCAGCAAACGTCTGGTGTTTATCACAACCCAGTTCGATATCATATACCAACATGGCATATGGGAAGTTGGATTTTCATCCTTCCTAATATCACAATTGGTAAAACTAACAACAATGTTTCATATCACAGGTATGATTTATTATTGCTATGTTGTTAGCAACCATGGTTGCTTGTCAAGATATGCGGGGTACTTTTGACCCGTCCAGCGGTAAACCGTCTGGGCAGATTTTCTTATGCAGATACAGGGATTGCATGATATGGAGCAAACGTAAGGCAGTATTAAAATTCTCATGACAGATCAAGGCAAAGTATATCCGAGTGCACGATGGCAGCCGGATCACAATATTTGTCTAGCCTATTACAAGGCGCTTTCAAGGCCCAAAATATGGTGTTGTGTCCCCCTGAACAAAGTTTGCGGAGCATCCAACAGCTTGCCGGATTAAGTTTCGTTGCCGCGATGTTGCGAAGTTGACGGGTCCTTTGGTGCCGGGTTAGCCTCTTCTTCACCTTGTGGTTGGAAATCCGTGCTTGTCCAGTCAATCTGGGTTAAATCCTGAAAGACAGCTTCTTCACTGATAAGTTCTGACGGATCAACATCAGGGGCATAAGTGTGCTTACGGATTGGCGGAATGAGATTTTGCACTTCCGGCAGATCAGCATTAATCCGTTTGTTATTTGCATCATAACAAGACCGGTGCACAGTCAAGTTAGCATCTTCTGCCAGCTGACTCGCCAGAGGACGCATCTCGCTTGTCACCCTTTTCAAGGCTTCATCGTCAAAATCCGCCCCATTTTCTTGTGTGCTTGGAAAGCCTTTGGCAAGGTCAACCGGATCAAGGTCAGCTATCCACGCTTTGGCTCGGGTAAGGGCCAGCAAAGCGCCTGCCCTGGCAGCAGATCGCTTCACCTCTTCTATCTGTGCTGGTACCATAGATAGTCTTGCTAGTGTTTCCTTGATCAGGGTTGGGGCCGGGTTGTCATAGGAGGCTGCACAAATAACCCGTTGGGCACCAGCATACTGTTGTTCAATAAAAGTATATGCTGCTTTCAACTTCACCCATGCATCTGAACTCGGATGAGTAATACGGCTTCCTGCAACGGTTTAAGGATTATTAACGGCTGCCTTCCAACAAGGAATATTTCATGGCTTAGTGAGAGTACTCACCAAAAATGGCAGATGTCATAGCATTCACTTGGCGCTTCAATCCGGAAAGCTCCTCTTCCACCGGTTTAAGAGCTGATTCGACGTCTTCAGCTCGTTTTCATAATGCATCCTTCTCAGTTTCCCACTTGGCACGTTCAGTCTTGAAGTCTTCTTTAAGTTGTTCCAGGGAAGTTAAAGAGGCTTTTAGTTCATCTTTGGACTTGGAAGATTCCTCCTGCTGAGATTTGATGCTTCCTTGAAGGTCAGCAATTTGAGTGCGTTGACCGTTTATCTCCACCTGTCAGTCACAGATGCATATCAGTATAATATCAAAGTCCCAAGTATACAACTAGTTATACACTCGGCACTTGGGGGCTAATGCGGATTGCTTCTTTCCTGCTGCTGGTTCAAAGTCCCCAGGATCAATACAAGTTTTAATCCGGGCACTTGGGGGCTAATGTATATTTATTCAAAAGAACATCAATAAGGAGCAGTACAGAATGAGAGGGATCACAAGTCCCGGTTCAACTTTACAAATTAACCCGGCCCTTGGGGGCTACAGGATACAAGATTGAGATGAGAAGGAATACCTCATAGCGTTCTTTCATCAGGTTCACCAAATCAGCTTCAGAGTCTCGGCTTGCATAAAGCCGGTTCAAGAATCTGGAATGAAGCCCCTGGACAGAAAGATGAGCGTATTTTGACAAATCAATTTCTATTTTTCCTTTGCCCGGGAAAGCAAATTCATCTTTGGCCTTATGCTTTGCCAAGACGACCGGATTGCCCGGGGCGGTATGACCAGTGCCAGTGACGACAACTTCATCATCCTTTCCTGGGATTGAAGTGGTAGGAGGAGTTGGCAGATTGGCTGTGGAGTTTAGAGGATCAACAATTGGACTGGCAGGTGTGGCATGTGGACTGGAGGTGCCCTCACGAGTGGCCGGGTCAGCTTCTGGCGGATCAGTGTTTACAATTGGTTCTGGCGGGACAAAGTCGTCCATGGGATTATCAAAGTTCTCACGGGCATCTTCAGGAATCTCTGTCGGTTCAACTTCGCCAGAAGGGGTACTGGTCTTAGCCTTCTTACTCAGACGAGCTTTGCGGCTAATATCAAAACAACGATTAGCAGGGTCAATATAAGGATAAGGGAAAAATGAAAGGCTGTATGCTTACCCAGGGACGGTTTTCAATGGAGGCAGTTGAGTGGTGGATGAACCGCCCGACGAGTTTGAAGATACCTGATAGTTTGAGTCAGATGGATTGAGAGGGCATCGAAAAAACCCTTCAAAGGATAACGTTTTTCAGGAGAACAAGCAACCTCGGGACGGCGTTTCCGGGTTGGTGTCAGACCAGGGGTTCCGGCAGACCCTTAAGGTTCAAACTCTAGGGTGCGCGCGGAGATTCTGCCCTCTACCTCTCCGTCTCGCAAGGATCTAAACTACAGAAAGAACAACACAAAGAACACAGAGTTTATACTAGTTCGGGCCACCGTTGTGGTGTAATACCCTACTCTAGTTTTGTGGGTGGGTGGATTGCCTCTTGGGCTGATGATGATGATGGTCAGTACAAAGGAGAACAGCCTCGCGAGGGCCTGTTGTTGGCTAGGACGATGAACCGCTAGGGAAGTTCAACCGCCCTTCTCTCTCTCTTTCTCTCTACTTACTCTATGATTGCTCTCTCTCTCGATCATGCCTCCTCCTACCCTGGGGGTGGCTTGTCCTATTTATAGGCAAAGGCCCTGGGCCTCTTCCCAAATATTGAGCGGGAAGGGCGCCAACAATTGGCAAATTTGAAGGGGAACATCTGGTACACTTATCCTGACCAAAGTTGGTCCTCGCCTGCCAAAGGCCCTGTGGTGACGCCGTTCTGGGCTCCACGATGAGCTCATTGCCACCGTTGGATTGGTCTTGGTCTCGTTGCACCAAAATGGATGCCTTTGCTTGATCCTCTCGCCTACGCTTGCCCCCTTTGCACCAAAGAGGAAAGGGAGGACACTGTGCGGTCTGGCGCCCGCTTGGCACCCTTAGTCGTCATGGCTTGCGTCATGGGCACCTCGCGAGGTACCCTACCTTGATCTCTCCGCCTCCTCGTGAGCCAGCCTGAGGAGGCCGCGCCTGAGGAAGCGCTGCGTCGTCCTCCCCGCGAGGCTTGGCCCCTCTTGAGGGTCTTGAGTCTCGTGTTGATGAAGGTGGGCCGTACTGGGCCTCCTTTGAGCCACGCCGCAGGCAGGCAAGTCTGGGGACCCCCGTTCCCAGAACACCGACAGTAGCCCCCGGGCCCAAGGCGCGCATGGGCTTGGCCGGGCCGAGAGGCGAAAGGGCAAGGGCGAAGCGCCGCGGGCCCTAACAGCCTGCGGCCTCGGGCGCCGTGTGATGGTTGATTGGACGTGGGCGGTATTGTTTGCCCATGCTCCCTTATTCTGCGCCGCGCTAGGTTGCCCCGCAGTTGTACACAGCCGCCCCTTTTCCTGTTGCTCGATTGTCCCCTGTTCTTCCTTCCTTCGAACTCTGACTCCTGCCTCTCATCCCATCTCACATCTCCTCTCTCCCATCCTCAGCCATGGCTCCGACGAAGAAAGAGAAAGGGAAGAAGCCTGTGCTCCCATCTCATCCGCCGCCGTCGGCGGCCCCTGCCGTTGGCCAGTCAATCATACTCAATCTGGAGTGCCTGGATAAGCCCCACCCGGCCTTGGCCACTGTCTTCAACGAGTGTGGGAGGACGACGGCCTGGCCTACGTCTCACTTCCCCTCCGTCGGGATAATCACCGAGGTTCATTACTTTGCTGATGCCTTTTGGGCGGGTCTGGTTCCCCCCTTCTCTGATTTCTTCAACGCCGTCCTCACCCATTACCAGATCCACATGATGCTTCTGGGCCCTGAATCCATCGCCCTCCTTTCATTCTTTGCTTTTGTCTGCGAGGCGCTGATGGGCATCCCTCCTTCCGTTGCCCTGCTGTGCCACTTCTTCTCCCTGCGTCTTGCCGACCCCTCTCAATGCTCGGCATGCATGAGCTTCGACGCTGCGCCTGAGACTGCAGCTTCTGGTATTGACTTCAAGCTCCCCCCACCTTCAGCTGGGTTCCGTGAGCGGTGGTTGTACGTCGATGTCGGGGTGCCCAGCCCCCTACTGGTGAAGCCAACTTCGCCTGCTGTACTCAACTCTGGCTGGGGCCAGGAGACGCTCGAGAGCCCCCGACTCGCCTTCGTCTGGCGCCGCTTTACGTTCTTGAAAACGCTTGGCGTGACGGCGCCCAAGGTGGTGAAGGAATTTCTGTTGCGCCGCATTGCCCCTCTCCAGCGCCATTCTCGCCGGATGTGGGCCTTCAATGGACATGGTGATCACATGAGGCTTCAGGAGGAAGACCTGACGCCTGGAGTGCTAAGGACAGTGCTCTTGGTCCTGACCGGCGACCCCAACCCGGGCAGCATCCAGCGGGGAGGGGCCCTGCTGTACCTCTGTCAGAACAGGGATGATTTCGTGAGGCAGATGCCCCCTTTCGACGAGTGGGGGCTACACCCTGCCGGCTTCCAAGGGCCTCGCGAGAACCCTGTGGTGGTGACCGCCCTTCCAGTCGGCTTAGGCGAATCCTCCTCAAGTGGTGCAGCAGGGAGGCAGGAGACAGCGGGGGCCGAGAAAGCTCCTGATAAGGTGACTGCAACTGGCGGTGCTCTCGAGGGGGCAACTCCTGAGGCCCGTGCTGCCGAGGCCGTTGGTGTGGCGCAGCCGCCTCTGATGCCAGGGGCCGTGGCTCCCGAGGCCCTGGCTGCGTCTTCTGCCGAGGTGTCCGGCAGCACGCGCCAGGCCGGCGCCCCTGACGCGGATAGCGCTGCTGCTTTGCCTTCGCCGCAGATTGATCCTTGCGCCCTTCTTCTGGGCCGCTTTCGTGTGGACTTTGAGGCCCTTCGGAGGAAAACGGAGGCCCTAGGTGACGACTCCCCTTGTCGCTTGCTGAAGCGCCGGAAGTACTTTTGCCACCGACGAGTAAGCCTCCTCCTTTTCCGGCTCGTGAGCCCCTTGTTGCGTCTACTGATTCTTGCTCTGCAGGCCCCTTCCTGACGAGGTCGTGGAGGCCGCCGAGGTGCCACCTCCTTTGTCTCCACCTCCCCCATCGCACCTGGACGTCCCGAGCAGCACGGCTCTTGTGGTGAGGACGAACGAGGGGGCGGACCGTCCTGAGGTGCCCTGCAGCCCTTCTCTTCCTGCGATCTTCCTTCGTGGGCCCTCTCTTGGCGTGGCCAGCCTGCCGTGGACTTCTCATCTGGTCGCGGGCTGCGACTGGCTGAGGCGCCCCCCGCACCCTTCGCCTAGAGACGTACCGTCCAGAGGCCGAACTTCTGGCGCGGCGCGCCCGACCGTCGCGGGGGCGCCGACCCCCTGCCCCCTGCCCGAAGAGGGAGCGATGATTCGTGCCCCCAGGCGCCTGCCTGGGGCAGATGAGGGCGTGGGAGACGTGCTCGAGCGTGCTCGGGAGCGCCGCGCTCGCCGCCGCGAAGTCCTTCGAAGGGCGAGCGGCTTGGTGGACCTGCTTGGGGAGGAGCTCGCTGATGAAGACGCGCGCCTGGAGGCCGAAGGCCTGCGCCTGGCCGCGGAGAGGTGCGAGCTGGAGGCTGCTGTCGCCCTCGCACGCCGCCAGCGCGACCTTGAAGACGAAGAAGCGAAGGCGTCACTGGAGGCCTCCCGGGTGGCCCGATCCCAGGCTGCTGAAGAGGCCCTGGGGGCCGACCGACAGCGAGAGGCGGCGGAGGAGCAGGCTCGGGAGCTCCTGGCCCAATACCACTTGCTGGAGGAGCAAGTGGAACTGCACGAGGCGGCCCTTGCGTCAATGAGGGTGGCCTCTGGCGACCCAGCCGGGCCCCAGAGACGTGAAGAGGCGCTGACGCTGGAGGCCGCCGAATGTACCCATGAGTACGAGCGGCTAGAGATGAGGGAGTGCCTGGTGGCGCAGGCGGAAGATGAAGTTGCTGCTCGGGAGGCGCATGTCTTGGAGGAGGTCGGTCGCCGGGTGGCGACAGCGCGCCGAGGCCTCGAGCGTGAGTTTGAGAGGAAGCTGGAGTTGATCCAGGTTGAAGCTGAGGGGAGAACCACAGCCCTGAGGTCCCAACGGGACGAAGCGACGCGACGAGCCGACGCTTCCCGGGCCGCCCTTGAGGCAGCGCAAAAGGAGTCGGCTGCTCTCCAGGCCGAGGTGCTCCACCTTCGTCAGCAGGTGGAAGAGGCCGAGGCTGTCAAGCGTCAGAACGCCGATGAGATACGCCAGCGACAGGTCCTGGAGCACGTGCACGGCCCCATGCTGGCTACGCTTAGGGAGAGGGCCAACGCAGCCTTGCGCAACGTCTGCGAGGAGGCTGTCGGCGAGCCCCATACGGTCAACTATGCTGGCAACCTGCAGTTCTTCACTGCCGTGGTGACGCAGCTGGAGGCACGGTCGACCAGGGCCTGCAGGTTGGTGGAGGAGAGGAGCCGTGCCCTGCTTGGGCGCGCTTTTTCTCGCGTCTTCAGCCATCTTCAGGACATGGATCCCCACTTTGACTTTGATGCCGTCATCGCCCCAGTGCCCCAAGCCGTCCGAGGCGACCTGGCGAGCTGGGTGGAAAACAACGTGGACGCTCTTGTGCAAGCCGTCGCTTCGGATAATGACGACGTGATTGTGGCTGCCGAGGAAGGCGGTGTGGTGGACGTTCCCGGCGCCGCTGACGATGATGCAGGCAGAAGTGGCGAGTCCAGCGACACCAGTGGCGGCTCGGGAGGTGACCCTGAGGACGCCTTGGGGGATTTGTCTGACTGACTGCGTGTTGCTCCTGTCTTTTTGTCCTGCACGGGTAGAACTCAGGTGTTTGGCCTGATGGTTGTGAGAGCATTTTGGGAGGGGAAGACCCTCATGTAAGACTTGTGTTGATCGTACTAGCAGCTATTATATTGTGCGAGCATCCGTGCCTGGCGGCTGGTTGGTTTACCTTTGCTTCGCGCAGGCCTCGAGGTAGCTCGTGGTGTCCTGAGCGTTCTTTAGTTGAAATCATAAGGTGCACAAGTGCTGTCAGTGAGGGGCTTCTCATGCGCTGGCCCTCTTCACAGGCTCCGGGCCTTCTTATAAACGCGGTAGCTTCACAGGCATTCGCCTTCTTCACAGGCTCTGGGCCTTCTCCAGAGCGCAACGTCTTCACAGGCGTTCGCCTTCTTTACAGGCTCCGGGCCTTTTCCTGAGCGCAACAGCTTCACAGGCGTTCGCCTTCTTTACAGGCTCTGGGCCTTCTCCAGAGCGCAACGGCTTCACAGGTGTTCGCCTTCTTTACAGGCTCCAGGCCTTTTCCTGAGCGCAACAGCTTCACAGGCGTTCGCCTTCTTTACAGGCTCTGGGCCTTCTCCAGAGCGCAACAGCTTCACAGGCGTTCGCCTTCTTTACAGGCTCTAGGCCTTTTCCTGAGCGCGACAGCTTCACAGGCGTTGGCCTTCTTTACAGGCTCGGGGCCTTTTCCTGAGCGCGACAGCTTCACAGGCGTTCGCCTTCTTCACAGGCTCCGGTCCTTTTCCTGAGTGCAACAGCTTCACAGGCGTTCACCTTCTTCACAGGCTCCGGGCCTTTTTAGGAAAAGACAACCTCCGCAGTCACCAAAAGGTAATCTCGTGAGGAAGCAACAGCGGCAGTCTGGGCTGCGCTCGAGCTAGGCCTGGCCCGTCTCGCGAGGGGCTCGCGAGGGGAGGCAGCTCCGGTGGGGCGGTGACCAGAACGCGAGAAATGGCTCGAACGAGATTAAGCACCCCTCCCCGAACACACGCAAAGCTCAAATTCGAATTCAACTTAAATCCAGCAGGGAAAACTTACAACCAAAAGAAAAGGGCAATAGAAGCAGACAAAAAGCCACGTCCGGCACCTAATCTAGTCTTGGACGTCTTCTCACCAGCGCGGAGCTAAGTGCTGTCCACTGGGCGTGGGAGGGAGACCCAGGGCCTGAGGCCGGCACCCCTGAGACTCCGGGGCGTGTACAACCCCACTCATTATTACGTGAGAGTGTCACGGGGCGGCGAGCTTCACAGGCACTGGGCCTTCTTCACAGGTACCGGCCTTGCTTCATATCGCCAGGCAAGGGCCCCGCCTTGCGCCACACTCTAGTGCCACCAACGACGACCGGAAACCAGGACGCCGCCGGTGGGGTAGAGCGGTCGCCAGCGGTTCCCCCGACGACCACGGGTCCTTCGCCAGGGGCAGGCCCTCAGGCGCCTCCCCAGCGGAGGGCCTACCTCTTGAGAACGCCTTGCTCCGAACGCCGCGGTGGTGATGTGGGGTCCCTGCCCCTCTCCTGCAGCCCCCTGCGCCCTCCTCCCGAGGGGTAAGAGACCGTGGGAGCAGGGCAGACACTTGCTGCGGCGACCTGCACCTCCTGCGATCCATGATTAGCGTATGCCTGCTCCTGAGAGATTAGTGGTACCCGATAAGTGTCGCCTCCAGCGTGGCCGGCGGAGCCGCCCCGGGGTTCCTGAAAGAGCTCGGCTTTTGGTGCCTCGTCTCCCCAGCTTGGGCTGAGAAGCGAGCCTTGTTCCCCCTCGTGAGCGTGCCCTTTGTCCATCATGTGTGGCACGTATTCTTCTGGCGCCGCTACCCCGAAGGCTGCGCTGTAGTGCTCCATGCGCCACGCGGCGCTGTTTGACGTGCCCACCGCGGCGTGGTAGCGCGGCTTCCCGTCGGCACCGTGGGCTGGACCGAGTCCTTCTCCCTCACGCGCCGAGGGTGGGGGTAACGCCACTGTCAATCCGGCGCCGACAGATTCGCCGGTGCCGGGGTAGCCCAGAGGTCCGCGGGAGCGCGCGGGGCCCTCGCGCGTGCCGCCCTCGGCTTGAGACGGAAGCTAGACGCAGAAGGGGTGAGCCCCCGAAGCGGCGAAGCCCAGGAGCTCGGCGACCCGCTCCAGCAGCACGTCGTGGCCGCCTTCCGGTAGCCTACACTGCAGCAGCTCTTGGGCTACCGTGAGCGCGGCCCTCGAGTTCGCTTGTTCCCGGCGGGTGTACGGTGTCATGGCCGCAGCATGATTGGAGGCCCTTGCCACCGACCGTGCTTGCTGTGGCGTAAGGGTTGCTGAAGCCTGTCCGCGCCGCCCGCAGCCCACAGCACCCTGTAGGCCACGGGCCGCCTGGGGCGCGGGGTCGCCCAGGGCGGCGGCCCCGCGCAGGCGGGCCACGCCGCCCATGGATCTTGGTTGCCGGCCTGGTCGCCGGACATGGTGACGACGATGTGACGAGAGGCGGAGCGGTAGGAAGGCAGATTCCGGCGCACCCCTACCTGGCGCGCCAAATGTCCGATCAGGGGTTCCGGCAGAGCGTTAAGGTAAGAACTCTGGGGTGCGCATGGAGATTCTGCCCTCTACCTCTCCGTATCGCAAGGATCTAAACTACAGAAAGAACAGCACAAAGAACACAGAGCTTATACTAGTTTGGGCCACCGTTGTGGTGTAATACCCTACTCTAGTTTTGTGGGTGGGTGGATTGCCTCTTGGGCTGATGATGATTATGATCAGTACAAAGGAGAACAGCCTCGCGAGGGCCTGTTCTTGGCTAGGACGATGAACTGCTAGGGAAGTTCAGCCGCCCTTCTCTCTCTCTTTCTCTCTACTTACTCTATGATTGCTCTCTCTCTCTCAATCATGCCTCCTCCTACCCTGGGGGTGGCTAGTCCTATTTATAGGCAAAGTCCCTGGGCCTCTTCCCAAATATTGAGCGGGAAGGGCGCCAACAATTGGCCAATTTGAAGGGGAACATCTGGTACACTTATCCTGACCAAAGTTGGTCCTCGCCTGCCAAAGGCCCTGTGGTGACGCCGTTCTGGGCTCCACGATTAGCTCATTCCCACCGTTGGACTGGTCTTGGTCTCATTGCACCGAAATGGATGCCTTTGCTTGATCCTCTCGCCTGCGCTTGCCCCCTTTGCACCAAAGAGGAAAGGGGGGACACTGTGCGGTCTGGCGCCCGCCTGGCACCCTTGGTCGTCATGGCTTGCGTCATGGGCACCTCGCGAGGTACCCTGCCTTGATCTCTCCGCCTCCTCGTGAGCGAGCCTGAGGAGGCCGCACCTGAGGAAGCGTTGCGTCGTCCTCCCCGTGAGGCTTGGCCCCTCGCGAGGGTCTTGAGTCTCGTGTTGATGAAGGTGGGCCGTACTGGGCCTCCTTTGAGCCACGCCGCAGGCCGCAGGCAGGCAAGTCTGGGGACCCCCATTCGCAGAATGCTGACAGTTGGTGTCATAGGTAAACCGGAGGAAGTGACCTGTTGGCCACTATGCCGAGTTGTGCGACGACCTTCGGTTTGCTATGTCTTCAAAGAAAGTTTTTGACCCACATAAGCAAGAGGGTGAGAGCATTTCACTTTCCGAACCGCACGGCGAAGCTTTTGAGCTGGCACAAGTTCTGAGTCAGAAAGATAAATTACCTCAACGTGATCTGCACGGCTAGTTTCTGCATCATCCTGGGAGCAATCATTGTTAATAAGATGTATGAAATAAAAGCCAAGGGAGTCAAGTTCTACCTCTTCAGTTGATTCATGGACATCTTCTGGCGGTTCAGAAGTCTCGGCGGCTTTCTTCTTGCCAGCTCTCCTGGTGACCTTGCTCTTAACCCGAGGAGCCTTGGCCGGTTTGCCTTGAAGTTTATTTTTCCAGAAGGAGCTGTCTCCCTGGGAGGTTGTGCAAAGGACTATTACAATAGAGCTATAAGCACAGCAGAGTCAGGAAGATACAAAGTTAAAATGCTTACCGCTGGCAGTTTGTTGGAGGCATAATAAGGAGGCAGACCGACCTGAGTGCACACAGTGAGATTTTCATCAAGTATCTTCTTCACACTTTCAGTGACCTCATCCTCAGTCATCTCTATTTGGTTAATACGTTGTGGGTCATATGTCTGGCCAGTATATTCGCACATTAACCCGGAGCGGCGGCTTAAGGGCAAAATACACCATGAAAGCCAGCAGCGGACAAGATCAACGCCAGTTAAACCATTGGCCATGAAAGCTCGGAGTCTAACAAGTTGGGATGCATAGGCTTGACGTTCTTTTGCTGTTAGTCGTGGAGGTAAAGGGTGGCTATTGCTAAGCCGGTATGGTCGGTAACCCGGCAGAGGATTTTCATCAGTAGGAGCAGTGTTTTGACAATAGAACCACGTTTGGTTCCAGTCCTTTGGGTGGCTATGAAGTTTGGCGTGAGGAAATTCAACTTCTTTCCTATTCTGAATTGAAACACCGCCAAGTTCAGTGTTGGGGCCGTCACCGAATTCAGTCCGGCGGTTTAAGTGAAAGAGATCCCGGAATAAATCAACAGCTGGTTCTTCCTGCAGATAAACTTTGCAGAAAACCTGGAAATCACATATATTGGACACTGAGTTTGGTCCTATATCTTGAGGATGGAGTTGGAAGCTGGCAAGCACATCCCGGAAAATTTTTGATCCGGGGGGACTGAAGCCCCGGCCCAGATGTTGCAAGAACACAATCACCTCTCCCTCTTTGGGTTCAGGAGGGCATTCAGGACCAGGAAGTCGCCACTGAAGAACATTCTGTGGAGCTAAAGCGTCTGTAATGACAAAGTTGTTAATCTGTGTCTCGGTAATCCGGGATGGGACCCAGTTACAGCCAGCAAATTGTGGTGCCATCGCAGTCTACAGAAGGAAAATGGGAAGTTTACGATTGCTGATCCAAGTGAATTCATCAAATATTAAATTGGCATATAATGCTAAACCGGAAATTTAATCAAAGTGTAGGTAAGAGGAGCCAAGCATTGCTATTCAAAATTATACGGCGGTTTAAGTGAGGGCTAATGGCATCTGAGGAATTATCAACTATCGCAGGTTAACCCGCCCTTCGGTGAAATGGTTAGATCTGAATATTTACTAAGTGTTGCAGAAACAAGTTTCACAAGATGGTGATATAATTTTGGATCTACCGTCGGTCAATGAAGAAATTTTTCTAAGCCCTACAATGGCGTTAAACGGAACAGAGAAGGTTCAGATAAGAATTTATCCAGGAATAGCAAGATGCTGTGGTACGGTACAGTAAAAACTACAGATCCAGCCGCAAAAAGAAACTATAAGGCATTACTAGATTCAGTGAGAGGCTAAAGGGAAGGCAGGAAAATGCTAACGAATGCTGATGAACATCGACGAACACCAAAGAAACTTTGAAACCCTAATACAGATCTGATAAGTGAGAAAAGGGAGCATTTACTAGAGTCACGCATCGGCGGAGGAGTATCGCATGAGCTCTGGCGCAAACAGGATGATGCGGCGGCCTGAGATGAGGCAGAGCTTCAAGGTCGACGACGGTAGCGATGCTTGAGTTCTTCAGGTCGCAAGGACGAAGACGAGGCGAAGAGGCAAGGGGGAAAACGGAAGGAGCCTCGGTCTTAATTATAAAGGAAAGGGGATAAAATGGCAGGCGCGAAAATCGAGGGGTCTGAAGCGGTAGAAAAGGATGCAGTTGTCGCCTCGATCTTCGGGAATTAATTAAAGAGAAGGGAATCTTCATAAATCTTTTTATGCAGTGATTATCACCATAACTTACTGCAGTGACAGAAGATGACGTCATGGCGGTTCACTAAAGTTTACAGGGAAAGGCAATATGGAGGTTTACTAGGGTGGTTATCAATTTTAATAATTTTCCTAAGGATTGAAGATTGACATGAACAGGTCCAAATCAATCTGGGGCCTAATGTTGAGGATATAACCGCTAAAGGTAAACCGACCAGGAGGGGCTGGTTTACCTTTAGCTATACCGAAGCCCAAGACGACCCGGAGGATGGCGCTTTACGGATGAAGCTTAGTGGCCCAGGGCCCACGGGCGATTTAGGGCCCATGATGATAAACCACCATGCTTGTATAAACTTGTATTATAAGAAAGAAAGGAAGAGACCAAGGCTGGCACTTTGATAAGTCAGCCTAGGACTGTGTAGACCGGCCGGGGTCCTCCTGTGTATATAAAGGGGTGACCCGGTGGCGGTTTAGGGACAGACAACAACAACTCGAGGCTCAGGCTAGCGTATTTGCTCCCTGCGCATCGAAACCCAATCAATCCTATCACAACTAGACGTAGGCTTTTACCTTCATCGAAGGGGCCGAACTAGTATAAACTCCCATGTACCTTGTCCGGTTTAACCCCTTCAAGCTAACCCGTTGCGATGGCTCCACGACTAAGTCTTTCCAAGAAGACATCTGACGTGTTAACTCCAAGACAGTGGCGGTCCAGCGCCCTGTGGGCGGTGGTTCCTGTTCGTCTCCTGCATCGTCGTCCATACTGTCGATGTCTTCAGAGTCGAAGTCGAGCATGTCGGTTAAATCGTCGACAGTGACTATTAAGTGGGTGGTGGGTGGGGAGAGAATTTCTTCGTCGTCCGCATCCCATTCTAGCCAGACATAGTTCGGCCAAGGTTCTCCTGACAAGGAGAGATTCCTTAATGAATTTAGCACATCGCCAAAAGGCGAGTGCAGGAAGATATCCGCGGAGGTAAACTCCATGATCGGTGCCCAATAAGATTCGATAGGCACGAACGCAAGCGGCTCGGAGCCCGTGGCCGTGGACGAATCCGATGGTTCGGCAACACGGCTCTCATGGGAGGTGAAGTCAGTATTCGGCTCTATCGCCACCGATAGTGCGGCCTCCGTGGCGGGGTCTATCCACCCGTCCTCAGATGGCTCAATTTGTTCCGTATTGAGGGCCGGAGTAGTTGCAGGTGTGATCTCCCGAACACTGTCTGACGGTAGAGTTAAGTCATGGTCATCGTGATTGTGCGGCGCACCTGAGATGGGTTCGAATCCGTCGAAGATCAAGTCTCCGTGGATGTCGGCAGTATAGTTCAAGTTTCCGATCTTGACTTGATGGCCAGGGGCATAGCTCTCGATCTGCTCCAGATGGCCAAGCGAGTTGGCCCGCAGTACGAAGCCGCCGAACACGAAGATCTATCTGGGGAGGAAAACCTCACCCTGAATCGCATCGTTGCCGATGATCAAAGGATCCATCAAGCCTTACAGTGACGGCACAGTGGAACTCTCAATGAAAGCACCAATGTCAGTGTCAAAACCGGCAGATCTCGGGTAGGGGGTCCTAAACTGTGCGTCTAAGGCGGATGGTAACAGGAGGCGGGGGACACGATGTTTACCCAGGTTCGGACCCTCTCGATGGAGGTAATACCCTACTTCATGCTTGATTGATCTTGACGATATGAGTATTACAAGAGTTGATCTACCTCGAGATCGTAGAGGCTAAACCCTAGAAGCTAGCCTATGGTATGATTGTTGTTCTACGGACTAAACCCTTCGGTTTTTATAGACACCAAAGGGGGCTAGGGTTACACAGAGTCGGTTACAAGGGAGGAGATCTACATATCTATATTGCCAAGCTTGCCTTCCACGCCAAGGAGAGTCCCATCCGGACACGGGACGAAGTCTTCAATCTTGTATCTTCATAGTCCAACAGTCCGGCTAAAGTATATAGTCCGGCCGTCCGAGGACCCCCTAATCCAGGACTCCCTCAATGACCTCCATCCATCCGGAGGCGTCGGGTACATTGAGGGAAGCACTTCATCGTGCTTCCATCGTGGATGAACACCGTGCCCTGATGGGTACGGTGGTTGAAAAGGTTTAATCCGCCAAAAGCGGACTGAATGAAGCGTTCACTAGCCTATTAACAGGTTTTGAGGTATGCGATGTAATATCTATGGTTGCTTTTGCCTGTATAATCATATGCATGTGTATAGATAGTAGCCCCAAAGACTCTATTCAGCCTTTTGAAGGAAGTGCCGGACAGAGGGTCGAATATCACAGAGGTAACGTACTTGTCTATTTTGGTGAACAGGCTTCGCTGCTAGCAGCTTTGGCCAAGAACACGGAAGTTTCCAAACTCCAGCCGAAACTGAAGCTGGCTGATGATGAGATCGATCGTATTAACAAGCGGTTCGATGAGGTCCAATGTATGCTTTTAAAAGACCCCTTACAAGCCTGAATTGTAATGCAAACTCAGAGTTTTTAAGCTCATGCGTAACTATTAATGTTTGTAGGCAACGCGACCGAGGTCGAGGCCCTCAAGAGTGCCCTTGCCGAAGCCAAGGAGGAGGCGATGGTAAGCAAAGTAGCCGCAAACAAGGAGGCTAAGGATGTGGAGGCCAAAAAAGCCTCCCGCCTTAAGTATGAGGCGAGGGTGACCGAAGTAGAGCAAGCGCTACAGGAGGCCGCCTCCAAATGTGAGTCCTTGGAGGAGAGGAACAAGGCCCAAGTGGCCGATCTCACCAAGGATCTTCAGGCTACGAAGGAGGCACGGTCCGAGTCTCGGGCTACTCATGAGGAGATCAAGCAAGCCAGACATATAGCGGCTGCTAAGCCTTTTCTTTTACAGAGTATATTCGGCGGTCGAAGATATGCTTTGCTAAATCGACTGTGCAGTGCTCCAGACGCTTTCGCGGATCTCCCGAGGAGTGCTGCTGATGCCACCCAATATTTCCGGGCCCAAGACGTGAACGCGACAGAGAAGCTATTCTAGTCATACTATTTGGCGCCGAAGCGACTAGCGCTGCTGAACAATCAAATGATGCAGCTAGTGGATCTGCACAGGATGTCTGGTTTGGCCATGCAGGACATTATAGTATGGTTATGGCCCGCCGGGCCCATTCCGAGCACCTACTTCGGCCTGGTCAAGAGACTAGGCTACGCCTTGACCCAAATAGAGGCGGTGAAGCGCTCGACATGCATTAAGGGTGCACGGATGGCCTTTGCCCATGTCAAAATGCACTGGGCCAAGATGAAGGCCGCCAGCGTAGCCATTGAAGGTCCACCCGGTGACAAGGCTCACCACAAGCCGGAGCGCTACTTCGACGATGTCCTTGAGGGTGCCTGTTTGATAGAGGGCCAATTCTCAAAGGATATTATGTCCGAGTAGCTGTGTCCGAGCGACTGAATCCGAGCTACCCAAACATTGTATTATAAACTGAGGCCTTTATAATATATTTATGCCTGTTATCATTGAATTACTACTCCTCCTGTGCGGCCATTTATATCTTTGAGAGTATGCCAGTCATCGGCTTCCGCCCCCACGTAGGTAGTACGGGGGTGTCCGGGATAGCACATAATCACTCTTGACCCAACATCTTGGTCCGTAAAGGAGGTGTTAGTGTGGCGAACGAGGAAATCAGACTATGTGGCTTTACCACTCTCATTTAGGTGTAGGAGTTTTACAATTGGGTTGTAAGATAGCCCATGGTGCGTATGCAGCTACCAAACTTAGATGCCTTTAGACGCATGACTGAACATAGCCAACCATTCGTGTAATACGGGAGAAATCGCTATAGATTTAATATGTCACCGAATTGCTGACCAGCTCTCGCCGCATCACGACAGTCAGTTTTTGACTTTCTCTACTGAGGTGTTTGACCGGGCTAGCCGGAAACACGATCGCAGTAGTTCTCCCTTTGCCACCTTAACCGAAAAATGGAATGTAAGGTGGCAACCACAGGAGCCGGGCAACCCAACTATTAACCAAAGACGTGATTCAGAGCGAATGCATATAATGCAGTATTCAGGACGCCGAAGTATACTCTAAAAAGTGTTTGGACTTTCTATTGTTGAATATATGTAGATGGCTTGAATAGGGCCCCTGGCGATTTAAGTCGTATCAAGGTGTATATGCCAACTTGAACGTAAAGTGGGAAAACATAAAAAGTGCCAATGCCAAGCAAGGCTAGACGAAGCTATTTCCATTATAATCTGATTGGTACGTCAAAAAGTATTTTTACAAAAGATGCAATAAGCATCACGACTATTTTACATGCTGAGAACGAGGGAAAGCTGTATACAGGTCCTAGATTTGAAAAGATGATCTAGAAGATCCTTTGGACGTTCTGCTGCACGTCTGTGCCGCTTTTCACCTTGGTGTAGGATCCTTTGAAAGGACCGACGATCAAGTATGTATAAGGGGCCTAGGAGGGGAACCTTGTTAACTCCGGAAATTGATGCGGGCTTGTAAAGAACCTAAAAAAATGAAAACAAGACGAAAAACATGGAGCAATATGTAGGTCCGGATAGGTTCAAGCCGTATCGTGGACCCTATGTTTAGTATGCCTCCATCCTTGCCCATGGTATTTTTAACGCGTAGTTATGCACGCGCGTGACGTGTGCCTCTATCAGGCTGGTGCATTGGCGGAGGCCAAATTGCTAATCTAACTCTATATGAGCCGGACAGTCTTTTTGCAAGGTAGACTGGACTCGTTTAACAGTGTCCGGGGGCTTGACTGCCGGTGTGGTCTTCGGCTTAGCGAGGCCACCCCGCACCTCGGCCGCAAGGGCCGAGGTATGCTCCTCTGTACAGAGGGAGCGCTCCATGTTTCCATTGACTGTTATAACGCCACGTGGTCAAGGCATCTTAAGCTTAAGATAAGCGTAGTGTAGGACTGCATTGAAATGGGCGAAAGCAGTTCGTCCGAGTAGTGCATGATAGCCACTTCGGAACGGGACAATGTCGAAGATCAAGTCTTCGCTCCAGAAGTTATCCGGTGAGCCAAAGGCGACTTCCAGCATTATGGATCCTGTGCAACAAGCTTCTATGTTGGGTATTACCCCTTTAAAGGTGGTTTTAGTGGGCTTGATTCTTGATGGATCAATGACCAGTTTACGGACGGTGTCCTGATAAAGTAGATTAAGACTGCTGTCGCGTCCATGAGGACTCGCGTGAGATGGAATTCTTCGATAATAGGATCAAGGACCAATGCAGCCGAACCCCCATGACGGATACTGGTCGGATGTTCTCTGTGGTCGAAGGTGATCGGACAAGATGACCACGGATGAAACTTTGGGGGGTTGGCTCTAAGGCATAGACGTCCCTTAACGCGCGCTTGCGCTCCCGCTTGGGGATATGAGTGACGTAGATCATGTTCACTATTTTGACCTCGGAGGGAAATTTCTTCTGCCCCCCCTGTGAACTACGGGCGAGGCTCTTCATCGTCGTCCTTGCTGGGTGGCCCCTTCCCCTTATGTTCGGCGTTGAGCTTGCCGGCCTGTTTAAAGACCCAACAATTCCTGTTGGTATGATTGGCAGGCTTATCAGGGGTGCCATGAATCTGGCAAGGCCGATCGAGTATTCTATCCAAAATAGATGGACCATCTCTATTTCCTTTGAATGGCCTCTTTCATTGACCAGGTTTGGAGCCACTGAATCCGGCGTTAATTGTCGTGTCTTCGGTATCTTGGTAGTTGCTTCGACGCTTGTGTTTATTGCGTCGTGGCTTGCCATTACCATCCCTGGCTTCGGAAGTGCCGGGGTCGCTGGTGCTATTGCTTCGACGAGCCAGCCAGCTATCTTCTCCCGCGCAAAAGCGGGTCATGAGTGCGGTAAGGGCTGCCATGGACTCTGGCTTTTCTTAGCCGAGGTTTTGGCGAGCCACTCATCTCGGACGCTCTGTTTAAAGGCCGCGCGGGCTTCGGCATCCAGACAATCCACAATTTGGTTCTTTTAATCAAGAACCTAGTCCAAAGTTTCCGGGCTGATTCTCCGGGCTGCTGGACTATGTGCCTAAGGTCATCGGTGTCTGGAGGCCGAACATAGGTACCTTGAAAGTTGTCTCGAAAGGCGTCCTCCAAGTCTTCCCAACTTCCAATAGAGTTTTCTGGGAGGTTGTTCAGCCAATGCCGTGCTGGCCCCTTGAGTTTTGGGAGCAGGTACTTGATGGCGTGGAGGTCATCACCACGAGCCATGTGGATGTGGAGAAGAAAATCTTCGATCCATACTGCGGGGTCCATCATACCATAATATGATTCGATGTTCATGGGTTTAAATCCTTCGGGGAACTGCTGCTCCATAACCTCATCGGTGAAGCACAAGGGGTGTGCGGCGCCGCTATATCGAGCGATGTCGCGGTGCACTTTGGATGAAGTCCGAATGCGGTTCTCGGCTCGAGTGAGGTTGTGCCTGTCACGCCAGGCTTGATGGCCATCCTCTCGTGTTAGAGCACGCCCCCTTGACCCATAGATTGATCTTGTCATACCGGCTCTACTGTCCAGGTCCTTGCGTAAGTCATAGTTATAGCCCGGGGCCACTGCCTCCCTGCCTTGACGGTGGGGCGGTGCGGGCTGGTTTTCGGCATGGGTAGCCGGTCTGTCCCGTCTGCGTGGTGGTCGGTCGGGTTCATCGGCGTTTTTATGCTTTGGCGGTATTGGCTCAACGGCCTCATCGTTGAATTGAGGTAGTAGCTTACGCTTCGGGTTAAATCTTGGTTGGGCGCTCAAGGTTGTATTCCTCGGCTGCCAGGACGTTAGTCCATCTGTCATTGGGTATATCCTATTCCGCTTGAAGCTGCCACTGCTTCTTTTTTAGGCTTCTCGCAGTGGTGATTAGCCTGCGCTTAAAGCGCTCTTGTTCGAGGGGCTCTTCCGGCACGATAAAGTATCCGTCGCTGAGGCTCATGTCCTCTTCAGAGATTGGCAGGTAGTTACTATCCTCCAAGTCCTCGTTCTTGACTGGATCATTGGGGTTAACTTGCCCCTCTTCCATATCATCATGTTTGGATGTTGCCTCGACAGGGGCCTCTAGGTCTTCGGCGTTCTCCGGAGTGTTATTGTCTTCGGTGCCGGTATTGCTGTCTTTTTCGCGACGCGATTTTGAGCAGCGCTGCTGAGGTCGATGCTTTGGAGGTGCTTCGGCAGGCTTATCCTCAGCCGGACCCTTCTTGCCGTCATCGTCATCCTTTTTGGGTGTATCCACCATGTATACGCCGTGTGTGGAGGTGGTCGTCCAACGTCCGGTAAATGGAGGGTTTTGGCTTTGATCGTCTCCGGCATCATCGTCCATGTCGTCAATGTCTTCGGAGGCGTAGTCTAGAATGTCAGTTAGATCCTCGATAGTTGCTATGAAGTGGATGGTGGGTGGGACGTAAAATTTCACGCTCTCAGCCCCTAATCCGGGCTGGGCGTAATTCGGAGGCGATTCCTCTGCGATGGCGAGGGATCACATTAAGTCCATGGCCTCGTTTAGGAGCGAGGTTTGGACAGAGAGGAGAGGGTCTGCGGGGCTGGCCGGGGTGAGGGCCTCCTGGCCGCGCCCACTTATGGCAAACCTTGAGAGCTCGGATTCAGAGTCCTAGGGAGAATCCGACGCTTTAGTGACAAGGGGAGTTCGGTTCGTCTTTGGGTTTGCTGATGACGCCATCCCCACCGGATCTCTGGTAGCGAGTTCCATAACTACAGAGAGTCCGGCGGGCTCTAAGTTCCCATCTTCGGACTCGGTGGTCCGCTCTGGATCTAAGGCCGGAGCGGCGGTCGTGGCAGTGAATCCTTCAAAGATCAGGTATCCTCGGATATCGGCGACATAGTTTAGGTTCCCAAAACTGATCCGATGACCAGAGGCGTAGCTATCAATCTGTTCAAGGTGGTCAATCGAGTTGGCACACAGTGCAAAGCCGCCGAATACGAAAATTTGTCCGGGAAGGAAAGACTCCTTCGAAACAGCATCACTGTAGATGATCGGACGAGCCATCGAACCTTCTGTCGACAACACAGAGGAACTCTCAATGAAAGCACCAATGTCGGTGTCAAAACCGGCCGATCTCGGGTAGGGGGTCCCGAACTGTGTGTCTGAGGATATCGAAGGTAACAGGAGGTGGGGGACACGATGTTTACCCAGCTTCGGGCCCTCTTAATGGAGGTAATACCCTACTTTCTGCTTGATTGACTTGGATGAATATATGGATTACAAGAGTTGATCCACCTTGAGATCGTAATGGCTAAACCCTAGATGTCTAGCCTGTATGATTACGATTGCCTCAACTTACTAACCCTCCGGTTTATATAGACAGCAGAGGGGACTAGGTTTATTGAGAGTCGGTTTACAGAGAAAGGAATCTTCATATATGAATGCTAAGCTTGCCATCGACGCAAAGGAGAGTCCCATCCGGACACGGGGGGAAGCCTTCCATCTTGTATACTTTCGGCCCACCAGTCCGGCCCATACATAGCCCGAACGCCCGGGGACCCCCTAATCCAGGACTCCCTCAGTGCTTTGTAGTGGGTTCGATCTTACAGTGCTTGATCCCAGTGACAGAAAGGGAACCGACACGTATCTATCGTTGCTACTAAGGATAAAACGATGGGGTCTATCTCTACATAGATAGTTCTTGTCTACATCATGTCATCGTTCTTATTGCATTACTCCGTTTTCCCATGAACTTAATACACTAGATGCATGCTGGATAACGGTCGATGGGTGGAGTAATAGTAGTAGATGCAAGCAGGAGTCGGTCTACTAATCTTGGACGTGATGCCTATATAATGATCATTGCCTGGATATCATCATGATTATTTGAAGTTCTATCAATTTCCCAATAGTAATTTGTTTACCCACCATTTGCTATTTTTCTCGAGAGAAGCCACTAGTGAAACCTACGGCCCCCGGGTCTTCTTTGTCATATATTTTGCCTTTGCGATCTACCTTTTCCTTGCATTTATTTTCAGATCTACTAACCAAAAATACAAAAATACCATGCTGCATTTTATTTCTATTTATTTTATTTGGCATTCAATCTATCAATCTACTACAATTTATCTCACGTTCTTTTGCCTATCTTGAGGCACCGTACCCCGAAAGGGATTGACAACCCCTTTAACACGTAGGGTTGCAAGGATTTGTTATCTGTGTGCAGGGGCTATTTACGCTGTGTTGCTTGGTTCTCCTACTGGTTCGATAACCTTGCTTTCATATCTGAGGGAAATACCTACCGCCGCTCTGCTGCATCATGCCTTCCTCTTTGGGGAAATACCGACGTAGCTTCAAGCGACATCAGTCACTTTGGTGCGGAACGTAGTCTGGTTGACCTACGAGGTTCGGTAGTAACTTGATCTGAAGTTTCATGATCATCAGCATTAATTTCCTCACTAATTGGTGTAGGCATCACTGGAACTGATTTCTGTGATGAACTACTTTCCAATTTGGGAGAATGTACAACTACCTCATCAAGTTCTACTTTCCTCCCACTCACTTCTTTCGAGAGAAACTCCTTCTTTAGAAAGGATCCATTCTTAGCAACGAATATATTGCCTTCGGATCTGTGATCGAAGGTGTACCCAACAGTTTCCTTTGGGTATCCTATGAAGACGCATTTCTCCGATTTGGGTTCGAGCTTATCAGGTTGAAGCTTTTTCACATAAGCATCGCAGCCTCAAACTTTAAGAAACGACAGCTTAGGTTTCTTGCCAAACCATAGTTCAAACGGTGTCGTATCTACGGATTTATATGGTGCCCTATTTAACGTGAATGCATGTCGGTGGAAACGACACCTATGGGATCACAAGAATCCCTACTGCGGTTGCGGGGCGCGGGGCTGTGAAAACAGCGGATCAAGCAGATAGCACGCGGTTCCTTTACCCAGGTTCGGGCCGCAGGGATGCGTAAAACCCTCCTCCTGCTTTGGTGGATTGTATATCTGTGTTCTCGAGCTAGCTATGGGGCGTCGAGAGCTCCAAAAAGCCGAATCCTCCTCCTGGTCACCTGGGGCCTCCTTTTATAGAGAAAGGGGTTGCCATAGTGGCACAAAGAAGGTGGAAAGGCTACAGTGAGGCGAGGTTATCCCTCGCATTACATGACAAGGCGCATTTAATGCGCCTTGCTTAGGTGTCCTTGCTTTATGGGGGACGAGGGGGATCCCCGTCTTGTCCGTCGCCGCTCCCTCTCGTGTCGACACGCGCCCTGGCCATTAGTGCTCACGATGCCATGTAGGTAGGCAGGCAGCTGAAGTGGCGCAGCGGTGGGTCTCCACGAGGATTTGCATGCCGCCACGCAGGTGCCTGCCCAGCTGGTTGGGTTGGCAGCTGCATGCGAACGGTGGCGGAGGCGCGACTAGCGCGGGCCTGGTGGTGGCCCCACGGGTGTTTGTGGCAAGGGCCTTGCCGCGGCCCCGGCAAGGGTCTTGCCGCGGCACCTGCTGTCATCCCCGGCAAGGCTCTTGCCGTGGGCCTTGTGGTCCTCCTTGGCTGGGATCCGGCCAAGGATGATCGTCTTCTAAAGTGTGCATCTGATCTTGAATGTCTTCACAAAGATCTGCATTCCACCACTGGGATGCCTCCCGAATCCTTGCCCCACGGGGGCAGGGGACTCAAGGGTGACCCGCTCCGTAGGTGTGGGGCAAGCTGCCACGGCAAGGGTCTTGCCGGGTTTGCAAAAACCGCCCTCCGACAAGGATCTTGCCGGGGGACCTGCTTCGTCCCCTTCGCTCTTTGTGGTCCTGGTCCTGGCGTCGTTCCGCTTCTCCTTAGCTTTGGCCTTACCTTGGCTTACCTCCCTTGCCGTGCTTAGTGTGGCGGCGGCCGTGGCTCGGACTGCCCGTGCACAGTTATAGGGGTACAAAAAGCGTGCCCCCCTTTTTGTACGTCGACAGGAGCCCCCAGGCCTGGGCCACACATAAGCGCAACGCGTTGTTGGGCTAGGCCCAAAAACGGTGCGCGGGCAGGCGGGGCGGTTATTACCGCGGTAAGTTCTTTGCGCGCTGTGCCTCCCATGCTTCCCGCGCGTGGCGCGGCGTGGGGAGGCATGCGTGTCGTGGGTGGCATGCGAGGGACTGAGCTCTGCGTGCATGCGTCACGTCGCAGTAAAAGGGGCGGTTCGCGCCTTCCCCATAAACGGAGGGAGGCGTGGAGGTGCGGCCCATTTACTGAACGGGGCCGAGGCGCGGTCTTCAAGGCGCCCACTCCCCATGATCACGGGGTGGGGAGAGGTCGCCCCACCTGTCGCCTCGGTCCTGCATGCCCGCCAAGTGGCTTTCATGCGCTTGGGGTGGCGATCCGTGGAGGCGGGAAACCGGGTCATCGCGGGCCGGGGCGGCGGGTCGGCCCCAGTTCCCTGCGCCTTCCGCGTCTTGATTGGTTGAGCGGGGCGGCCAAGCCCCGACCCCGTCCCTTTATAAAGAGCGGAAGGGGGGATGGCGTCCCGCATTCTTTCATCTCCTCCTTCCTTTAGCTTCTGCTCCCCCTCCCATCCACCATGGAGAAAGGGAATCCTGGTCCTTAGACGGTGGTGACGAGGGTCGTCGCTCGACAACGCGTCCCTCCTGCTCCTGCACCTACGGTGGCGGAGCCAGCCGCGAGGGGAAGGGGGATAGGGCGAGGTCGTGGGCGAGGCCGAGGTGCTCGAGGAACAGGAGGACGGGGCGGCGCGCCGGCCTCGCCCCCGCCAGCAGTTCCTCCCCCCATGGAGGGCCACGTTGGGGACGACCCTTGCGAGTTCTTCGTCAGGCTGCACCGGCCGCCTCGCCGTCGCCTTCGTCTCCCGACTCCATTTCCGCGGGAGATGGAGCTGGATCCGCCGGAGTCGCTGCGGCTGCACATGAGGGGCTATGGGATCAGCGGCACGCGGGTTCGCGTTGACTTCCCAGCTCCTCACGTGATGTATCTTAGACGGGGGTGGAAGTCGTTCGCCTGTATCCACCGCTTGACGGAGGGGCTCACTCTCCTTTTCAAGCTGATGGAGGGCGGCCTCCTCTCCATCAAGGTCTTCGGATGCTTCGGGACCCGCGCAAGGTGCTGCGTGGAGAGCTCTTCTGATAACGAAGACTCCTCCTCGAGCAGGAGTGACGAGGAGGACAGCGGCAGTGACGACGAGGGTAGTAGGCGGTAGGATGACGGGTCCGACTAGGTGTCGGGCGCCGCCTCGTGCGGCACCGGCGACCCCATCATCCGTGTCGCCGGCTCCCTGAACTCCTCGAGGTCGTCTCCTTGGGCGGCTGGCGCTGGGAGGCTGCAGAAGAGGAAGAGGGCGGGCGGCAAGGCCATCAACTCGGAGTACGCGGGCACCGACGCCTTCGACGCGTGCTGACGTCCTGCCGCCTCGTCTTCAAGCTCTGCCTCCAGCGCTGCCATCACCATCCAGCCTCCGTACGACCACCGAGGGGTTCTCTTGGCGTCTTCTGCCACCCGTAGCTCGTCTAGGCGCCTCTTTTGCCCTTTTTGCCTCCTTGACCTGCCTCCTGAGGAGGGGGACAAGAAAGGTGTTACGGGCACCTTATCTCTTTTTAGTTTGTAAGCCTTCGGGCCTTAGCTTAATTTAAAACTTGTAATCCCATCATTCATGTTTTTCATTCCCTATGGACTATACCTGAGTGGAATGTTTTTAATGAAAAAGGGATGCTTGTCGGGTTATTTGTTTGCGGGTAGAACCCACGTCAAGGAGTAAACCCTTGATATCTTTAAGATAAATATTTCTTTGCCCGGCAGCAGGCCTTGCCGTCTCCCCACGTCACTCGACCTTTATCACGCTTTCGGCGGAGGCAGGGATGAGGTGGGTTCTGGCTCCTCGTTTCATCCTTTCGCTGTCGTGACTATGACCAAACCTGGCCCCAGGGACAGGCCCCAGGGCCTAGAATTAGGGGAGCACGGTAGCTTTTAGGAAGAAACAAGGTTTCACATACCCCAGTCCATAGAAGAATGCATGATAAGGGATGAAGAACTTATCTGAAGCCATAACCCTTGGCAACTCTAGTTTGTTGTGGGTGAATCTCTGCTCTTGGAGCCCCCGGCAGTACCGGCTTGTCGGGGTCTAGCTGCTGATCTGTCCCTCTTCTCCTTCTCGTCCTCAAGTGATCCAACAAGGATTTCTGGGGGTCCTGCGAACCAACGAAGACAAAAGAACGGCGACGAGACGCACACTCGACCTCTAAGCTAGGGGTTAGTCGCTGCAAAGGACTATCAACCCTAACCAAGGACGAGACTTGACCTAGCATGCATGCTATAACTTAGGGCGCCAGCGCTTTGTACAAAGGGTTACATGCATCATCGGCAATGCTTGTACAAAAGGTGGCTTGCCGGGGGGCCCGGCAAGCCGTGCCTTACGGGTAAAACTTGCGAAGATGCTCAATGTTCCAGGAGTTACTCACCGGAACAGCATCTTCGGTCTCCAGGCGGACTGCGCCAGGCCTGGTCACTCGTATTACCCAATAAGGGCCTTCCCACTTCGGCGTCAACTTGTTGGAATTCTTGGCCGATTGAACGCGCCGAAGAACAAGGTCGCCTTCCTCAAGGCTTTGGGCATGGACCTTGCGGCTATGGTAGCGGCGCAAGGCTTGCTGGTAGCGTGCTGCTCTCACAGCCGCCCGAAGACGATCTTCTTCAAGGAGCATTGCGTCATCTTGCCGCAGTTGCTCTTGCTCAAGCTCATCATAAGCGAGCACTCGAGGTGACCCGTATATGAGTTCAGTGGGGAGAACTGCTTCTGCCCCGTATACCAGGGCAAAGGGTGTCTGGCCCGTGGCTCGATTTGGCGGCGTCCTGATCGACCAAAGAACCACCCGCAACTCATCGATCCAGCGCCTTCCACTCTTGTGCAACCTGTCAAAGGTCTTTGTCCGTAGTCCTCGCAGTACTTCAGCATCTGCCCTCTCAGCTTGACCATTGCTCCGCGGGTGAGCAACGGAAGCGAAACAGACTTTGCTGCCGAGGTCTTGGACATATTGCATGAAGGTGCGGCTTGTGAACTGTGTGCCGTTGTCGGTGATGACCCTGTTGGGCACGCCAAAACGGCACACTAGTCCCTTGAAGAACTTGACGGCTGACTGAGCTGTGACCTTCCTCACTACCTCCACCTCCGGCCACTTTGTGAACTTGTCGATTGCAACGTACAAGTACTCAAAGCCCCCGACAGCGCGGGGGAAAGGGCCCAGTATGTCGAGCCCCCAGACCAAGAAGGGCCAGGAGAGAGGAATGGTTTGAAGGGATTGAGCTGGCTGATGAAGCTTCTTTGAATGGAACTGACATGCTTCACACTTAGTGACTAGTGTCATTGCATCCTGGAGGGCAGTGGGCCAGAAGAAGCCTTGCCGAAACGCCTTGCCGGCAAGGGCCCTTGACCCAATGTGGGATCCACATATGCCTCCGTGTATCTCCGCCAACAGCTCCAGTCCGTCCTCTTGAGGGATACACTTCAATTTCACACTGTTCGGCCTCTTCCTGTACACGACGTCATCGACGAACTGGTACACGGCAGAGCGACGGGCTACTTTTTCCGCTTCTTCCTGCTCCTCAGGAAGTTCTCCCGTTTGGAGGAATCGGACGGTATGCTGCGCCCACGCTGGAGCCTGGGGCTCGACGGTGAGGACTAAAGGCATTTCCTCTGCCAGAGGAGCGGTTGTCTCGACGGCAAGAGCTTGACGCTCCGCCGGAGCCAGCCGTCTTGTGGCGAGCTCAGTGTTCACGGCAACATCCTTGCCGGTGGCTCCGGGGAGCTCGGCGGGAAAGTACTTGCCGGGCCCTGATTTCCTCCTCTTGTTCTGCTCTGTTGATGGATCAACGGATGGCTGAGTTAGCTGAAGCACAAAGGTACCTAGTTCCACAGGTAGCTTGAGGGCAGCACGCTTTGACAGGTAGTCGGCGATGTCGTTCTCCGCTCGGGGAACGTGTTCAGCCTGTATACCGTCGAAGCACTCTTCCAGATTTCTCACTTCATCAACGTAGGCCTTCATCAACGAGCTCTAGTAATCCTTGTTGACTTGCTTGAAGACAAGCTGCGAGTCACCCCTGATGATGAGTTTCTTGATTCCGAGGTCCGCCGCGGTCCTGAGACCGGCAAGCAGCCCCTCGTACACTGTTGTGTTGTTGGTCAACGCTTCCCTGGGGAAGTGTATCTGGACCACGTACTTGAGGTGCTCTCCGGTGGGCGCGACTAGCAGAACGCCAGCCCCGGCGCCTTGGAAGGAGAAAGCTCCATCAAATTACGTGATCCAATCGCAACTTGCCTCCTTGTCGGGGAGAGTAGTCTCTTGGGCTCCTTCGTCAGGCGTAGCGGTCCATTCTGCAATGAATTCCGCCAGGACTCGGCTCTGAATCGTCAAAGTGCTTTCAAACTTGAGGCCAAAGCTGGACAGCTCCAGTGCCCATTCCACAATCCTTCCCGTTGCAACCGGATTGTGCAATATCCATTGTAGAGGGAGGCGAGTGACGACAGTGATCTCGTGCGCCTGGAAGTAATGACGCAGCTTCCTCGAGGCCATAAGAAGGCCGAAGAGCAGTTTCTGCACGCCGGAGTACGTTGATCTAGCCCCCTGCAGGAGGGAACTAACAAAGTAGACCAGGTGCTGCATCATTTTCTTCCTCGGCAACACTTCAACCGGCCGTGTCGTCTCTGCATTAGTGGTGTCAGGCTCTGTCGCTGCCATTGCCTCGTCGTCAACCTCTCTCTGCACCACCAGTGCAGCGCTGACCACCTGGTTCGTTGCCGCTAAGTATAGCAGCCACAACTCCTGGGGCCTAGGCGCAACTAATGTTGGCGCGGAGGAGAGGTACCTTTTCAAATCTTGCAGTGCTGCCTCGGCTTCTGGCGTCCACTCCACTGGGCCAGCCTTTTTCAGGATTTTGAAAAAGGGGAGGGCGCGCTCGGGAGACTTGGAAATGAACCTGCCCATGGCGGCGACACAACCAGCTAGCCGACGCACATCCTTGATTCGCTTTGGTACTTCAATCTGCTCTATAGCTTTGATCTTTTCCGGATTAGCCTCTATCCCACGCTGTGACACAAAGAACCCAAGAAGCTTGCCGGACGGGACGCCAAAGACGCACTTCTCGTGGTTTAGCTTGAGGTTGATCTTGCGCAGGTTTGCAAATGTTTCTCGCAAGTCTGTGATGAGGGTTGCCCTGTTTTTGATTTTGACCACTATGTCATCCATATAAGCCTCCATATTTCTATGGAGCTGGGGTTCAAAACCAATCTGGACCGCCCTTGCAAACGTCGAACCAGCACTCTTCAACCCGAAAGGCATCCGTATGAAACAATACGTACCACATGGGGTGATGAATGTTGTTTTCTCTTCGTCTTCTCTCGTCATGAAAATCTGGTGGTAGCCGGAGTAGGCATCGAGGAATGACAACAGATCACACCCAGCCGTGGAGTCAACAATCTGGTCAATGCGCGGCAACAGGAAGGGGTCTTTAGGACAAGCCTTATTGATATCTGTGTAATCAATACACAACCTCCACTTCCCATTCGCCTTGCGCACTACGACCGGATTGGCCAACCACGTCGGATGGAGCACCCCTCTTACCAGACCCGCTGCCTCCAGTTTCCGGATCTCTTCTGTGATAAACTCTTGTCGTTCCAAAGCTTGCTTTCTGACCTTCTGCTTGACGGGTCGCGCATGAGGACAGACAGCAAGGTGGTGCTCAATCACCTCCCTGGGAACGTCGGGGATGTCGGAAGCTTGCCAGGCAAACACATCGACATTCGCCCGCAGGAAGGTGACGAGCGCGTCTTCCTATTTGTCGTCGAGGGTGGAGCTTATGGTGAAAGCTCCTCCTGTGCCGTACTCATTGACAGAAACCTTCTTGGTTCTCGGCGGAATGGCCCTGGGCTTCTTGTTCCTTCCGGTGGAGCTCTCTGGCACGTCCTCGACAGCGGCGCTACACTCTGAAGAGGAGCGCCTGCCGGAGTGGGTGTCTGAGGTCTCACTGGGCCTCTTCTTCTTCCCAGCGGCAGGAGCAAGTGCCCTAGTGGCGGCGGCTTCTGCAACTGCTTGCTGGTATAGCTGATCAGTGCAAATCAGCGCTTCTTTCTTATCAGAGGGGATGGTGATGATCGTCACAGGGCCTGGCATCTTCAGGGTGTTGTAGGCATAGTGTGACGCCGTCATGAACTTGGCCAGCGCTGGGCAGCCAAGGATCCCGTTGTAGGGCAAGGGTATCATGGCAACATCGAACATGATCCTCTCCGTCTATAGTTCAGGTCACTTCCGAAGGTCACGGGCAGCGTGACCTTTCCCTTGGGTTGGCTTCTTCCCGGGTTGACCCCCTGAAACGTGCCCGTCTCTTCGAGGTCTCCATCAGGAATCTGCAGTTTCTCAATCACGGCAGGCGAGATCAAGTTCAGACCGGCCCCGCCATCGACTAGCATCTTCGTCACCTTGGGGTTGCGTATTGTTCGTGAAACCAACAATAGCAAACACCCGACCGCAGTAGTGCGATCGGGGTGATCCTTGGTGTCGAAAATGATAGGTGTGCTGGACCACTTCAGCAGCTTCTGGGCATCAAACGACGGCTCTGCCACCGTAATCTCTCGCGCCCACTGTTTAAGCTGGTGGTGAGAAGTGTGCAGCGAGGCTCCGCCGTCGACGCACATGGCCTTCGTAGCTTTCTGAAACTCTTAGTCGCCGGACTCGTCGTCCTCTTCGTGATCGTCGTCTTCTGGCTTCTTGGCACGGCCCCAGGCGGGCCTCTCCTGCTGCTTATCCTTGCCGCAATGGCCCGCCTGGCAGTCACGCTTCTTGCCGGACCCCTCAGCACCGTCTTGGCCCTTCTCCTTGTCCCGCCTCTCATATTCAGCCCTCTGCTTCTCAGTGAGGAGCTCAACCTGTCGGCAGTCTTGGAGAGTGTGGCCTTTGGTGCGATGGATCTTGCAGTATCGCTTGTCGGAGTTTCCTGACTTCTCGGCAGCCGCCAAGGCCCGGCAAGCAACACATCCGGCAATCTCCTTGTCGGGGTCGTCTGCCTTGGTTTTCTTCGTGGAGCCGGTGTCATCAGATCCCTCGACGACAATCACTGCTTTTCCTTTGCGCTTCCGGTTGCGGCGCCGGCGTTTCTTCGCCGGGGCGCCAGTATCCTCATCCGAGGAGTCGGTTTCCACGCCGGCATCTTCGCCGGGGTACTTCCTCCCTTCCTTAGCTCGGGCACATCTGTCGGCAAGAACATAGAGCTCTGCCACATCTTTCACCTTGTTCATCGCCAGCTCTTTGCGCATCTTGCGGTTACGCACGTTCTGATGGAATGCGCTGATGATGGCGGCAGGATGAACATGAGGGATGTTGTACTATATCCGGCTGAACCTCTGAATATACTTGCGGAGACTCTCGCCTCCCTTCTGGGGAATGACGTGCAGATCGCTCGCTTGGCCATGAGCTTGGTGACCGCCAGTGAAGGCGCCCACGAACTCATGGCACAAATCCGACCAGGAGGAAATGGAGTCTACCGGCAAGTGCATCAACCATGACATGGCGTTGGGTTTAAGAGCCAACAGGAAGTAATTCGCAAGCACCTTATCGTCGCGGGCTCCGGCATCCTGCATCGCGATGGTGTAGATGCTGAGGAACTTGGACGGGTGGATCTTGCCGCCGTACTTCTCGCCCACGTCAGGTTTGAAGGTGCGGTGAGTGGGCCACTGGAACTGCCGTAGCTCACGGGTAAAAGCCGGACAACCCACCTCATAAGACAGGCCTCTAGGGCTCTCCGGTGCCGGGTGGTTCACAGCAGGCCCCGCTCGCCTGTCTTACTGGTGGCGCGCTCCCCGCCGGCGCTCGATAGTGGTTCGAGCGTCTTCATGTTCCCGATCTCGAAGGACCTGGCGCTGGTCACAATGGGTCCATGGGTCGGACGACGCTATGGAGATTTCGTCTCCCGTAACGTCGCGACGGGCAAGCGTCCGCGGCACTGGGCGAGGAGGATGCGAGTGCACCATGGTCGCGGCGCCGCCAGCTTTCCTGCCACTGGTACACGGGACTCCGTGGGAGCGTCGACCCGGGGGCCCCACCGGACTCGGTTCGTCTTTGTTGGCCACCGCAACAAGACTTCGGATGGTGGCTCTCCATTCGTCAAGTTTCCCCGTAGTGGGAGGAAAGTCGAGGAGCAACTGCGCGTGCCAGGGCTTCTGCTGGCGTCGGTGGCAGCGAAACCTGCACGGATCACGATGCGCTTCGACTTCTGACCATGTCAGAAGGAGCTCTATCACGACCGCGCGGTCGCACGCCATCTTCACCAGCGCCTCGGCGAGCGGGCAGGTCTTCTACATCCCGGGAGTGGCGCTCGGGGCGACGCCCGGGGTCTTCGAGGTGATCACGCCGCTCGTCGCGCGCCGCTTGAGAGGAGCGCGCCGTTGGCGCCGGAGTGGGAGTCTTGGAGGCTCTCGCGCCGCCAGCGGGCGGGGCAGCAGCAACCCTGGAAGGCGCCGGGCCACCTGCGGAGGGCCCGGCTCCGTCTTTGGATTTGGCGGCATGCGGCACGTTACCAGGCACACGAACATCGCCGCCTCCCAAACTCCGGCTGCTGGGATGGTGTTGGTGTTCGCGAACAGCGCCCCGGGTCCTTTCTGCGACCGTTCCGCTGCTCGCCCGCGTCGGGACGGGATGCCCTGCTTCCGGCGGGCCAACTGCCACCCTCGTCTTCTTCTTGGGCGCCATGACGATGAAGAAGCGTCGAACTAACTGCTAAAGTCGATTCTCACAGCTGCGCCTCCTACCTGGCGCACAAAAGATGTCGGTGGAAACGACACCTATGGGATCACAAGAATCCCTACTGCGGTTGCGGGCGCGGGACTGTGAAAAGAGCGGATCAAGCAGATAGCACACGGTTCCTTTACCCAGGTTCGGGTCGCAGGGATGCGTAAAACCGTACTCCTACTTTGGTGGATTGTATATCCGTGTTCTCGAGCTAGCTATGGGGCGTCGAGAGCTCCAAAAAGCCGAATCCTCCTCCTGGTCGCCTGGGGTCTCCTTTTATAGAGAAAGGGGTTGACACAGTGGCACACAAGAGGTGAAAAGGGTACAGTGACGCGAGGTTATCCCTCGCATTACATGACAAGGCGCATTTAATGCGCCTTGCTTAGGTGTCCTTGCTTTATCGGGGGCGAGGGAGAGCCCCGTCTTGTCCGTCGCCGCTCCCTCTCACGTCGACACGCGCCCTGGCCAGCAGTGCTCACGATGCCATGTAGGCGGGCAGGCAGCTGAAGTGGCGCAGCGGTGGGTCTCCACGAGGAATTGCATGCCGCCACGCAGGTGCCTGCCCAGCTGGTTGGGTTGGCAGCTGCATGCGAGCAGTGGCGGAGGCGCGACTAGCGCGGGCCTGGTGGTTGCCCCACGGGTGTTCGTGGCAAGGGCCTTGCCGGGGTCCCGGCAAGGGGCTTGCCGCGGCGCCTGCTGTCATCCCCGGCAAGGCTCTTGCCGGGGGCCTTGCGGTCCTCCTTAGCTGGGATCCGGCGAAGGATCATCGTCTTCTAAAGTGTGCATCTGATCTTGAATGTCTTCACAAAGATCTGCATTCCACCATGAGGATGCCTCCCGAATCCTTGCCCCACGGGGGCAGGGGACTCAAGGGTGACCCGCTCCGTAGGTGTGGGGCGAGCTGCCACGGCAAGGGTCTTGTCGGGTTTGCAAAAACCGCCCTCCGGCAAGGATCTTGCCAGGGGGGCCTGCTTCGTCCCCTTCGCTCTTTGTGGTCTTGGTCCTGGCGTCGTTCCGCTTCTCCTTAGCTTTGGCCTTACCTTGGCTTACCTCCCTTGCCGTGCTCAGTGTGGCGGCACCCGTGGCTCGGACTGCCCGTGCACAGTTATAGGGGTACAAAAAGCATGCCCCTCTTTTTGTACACCGACAATGCATCCGTCTCTAATGCATAACCCCAAAACGATAGTGGTAAATCGGTAAGAGACATCATAGATCGCACCATATCCAATAAAGTGCGGTTATGACGTTCGGACACACCATTACGCTATGGTGTTCTAGGTGGCGTGGGTTGTGAAACTATTCCACATTGTTTCAAATGAAGACCAAACTCATAACTCAAATATTCACCTCCACGATCAGATCGTAGAAACTTTTATTTTCTTGTTACGATGATTTTCCACTTCACTCTGAAATTCTTTAAACTTTTCAAATGTTTCAAACTTATGTTTCATTAAGTAGATATACCCATACCAGCTCAAATCATCTATGAAGGTCAGAAAATAACGATATCCGCCGCGAGCAACAACACTGATCGGACCGCATATGTCGGTATGTATTATTTCCAATAAGTCAGTGGCTCGCTCCATTGTTTGGAGAACGGAGTTTTAGTCATTTTGACCATGAGGCATGGTTCACAAGTATCAAGTGATTCCAAAAGCCCATCAACATGGAGTTTCTTCATGCGCTTTACACCAATATGACCTAACCAGCAGTGCCACAAGTATGTTGCACTATCATTATCAACTTTGTATCTTTTGGCATCAATATTATGAATATGTGTATCACTACAATCGAGATTCAATAAACCATTTGTATTGATGTATGACCATGGAAGGTTTTATTCATGTAAACAGAACAACAATTATTCTCTGACTTAAATGAATAACAGTATCGCAATAAACATGATCCAATCATATTCATGCTCAATGCAAACACCAAATAACATTTATTTTGGTCCAACACTAATTTCGAAGGTAGAGGGAGTGAGCGATGGTGATCTTATCAACCTTGGAATCACTTTCAACACACACAGTCACCTCGCCCTTCACTAGTCTATGTTCATTTTGCAATTCATGTTTTGAGTTACTAATCTTAGCAACTAAACCGGTATCAAATACCCTGGGGTTACTATGAACACTAATAAAGTACACATCAATAACATGTATATCAAATATAGCTTTGTTCACTTTGCCATCCTTGTTATCCGCCAAGTATTTGGGGTAGTTCTGCTTCCAGTGACCATTCCCTTTGCAGTAGAAGCACACAGTTTCAGGCTTAGCTCTAGCTTTGGGTTTCTTCATGGGAGTGGCAACTTCCTTGCCATTCTTTCTTGAAGTTCCCTTTCTTTTCCTTTGCCCCTTTTCTTGAAACTAGTGGTCTTGTTAACCATCAAAGCTTGGTGTTCTTTCTTGATTTCTACCTTCAGTGATTTCAGCATCGCAAAGAGCTTGGGAATTGAAAGGATCGAGAAGGGGTGTCTAGAGGGGGTTGATTAGACCCTCAAAAAAGAAAAGTAGCAGTTTTTAATTTCTTCAAGTTGAGGTGGAGTTTTAGCACAAGTTTAAACATTCACAATACATTTCAAGCAAGTATGGCAAGACTATATGAGCAGAGGAAAGTTAAACAAGCAAGTTTCAAGAATGTAAAGGGATGGGATTGGAGTATGCAAACGCAATTGGAGACACGGATATTTTTGGCGTGGTTCCGATAGGTGGTGCTATCGTGCATCCATATTGAAGGAGACTTCAACCCACGAAGGGTAACGTTTGCGCGAGTCCACGGAGGGCTACACCCACGAAGGGTCCACGAAGAAGCAACCTTGTCTATCCCACCATGGCCATCTCCCACGAAGGATTTGCCTCACTAGGGTAGATCTTCACGAAGTAGGCGATCTCCTTGCCCTTACAAACTCCTTGGTTCAACTCCACAATCTTGATGGAGGCTCCCAAGTGACACCTAACCAATCTAGGAGACACCACTCTCCAAAATGTAATAGATGGTGTGTTGATGATGAACTCCATGCTCTTGTGCTTCAAATGATAGTCTCCCCAACACTCAACTCTCTCTCACAGATTTGGATTTGGTGGAAAGATTATTTCAGTGGAAACCAACTTGGGGAAGGCTAGAGATCAAGATTCTTGTGGTTGGAATGGAATATCTTGGTCTCAACACATGAGTAGGTGGTTCTCTCTCAGAAAATATATACCGGAAGTGTAGGCACGTTCTGATGGCTTTCTCCATGAATGAAGAGTGGGTGGAGGTGTATATATAGCCTCCACACAAAATCTAGCGGTTACACACAATTTACCAAACTCGGTGGGACCGAATCATGAAACTTGGTCATACCGATTTTGTTCAAAATGTGAATGTTAGAGTTTTTTGGTGGGACCGACATGTCAACTTGGTTTGACCGATGTGCTAGGGTTAGGGTAAAACCTCAACTTGGTTTGACCGATTACACAAACTTGGTGGGACTGGTTTTGGTAATAAGCTAAATAGAGAGTTGGTCAGGCAGACTAGGTGGGACCGAATGCTTATCTCGGTGGGACCGAAATAATTACAACAGGTAACAGAGAATTTGCAAGCCCATCTCAGTGAGACCGAGATCCCATCGGTGAGACCAAACTGATTAGGGTTTCTGGTAGTGGCTATGTCAAGTGAACTCGGTGGAGCCGGATAGATCAAATCGGTGGGGCCGAGTTTGACTTTGGTTTGGGTCATATGTGGAAATGAGAAAGTGGTTGAGGGCTTTGGAGTATATCACTAAGCACTTTGAGCAAGCAAGCCATTAAGCAACACCTCATCCCCTTTTAATAGTATTGCTTTCCTATGGACTCAATCTGATCTTGGATCACTAAACTGAAATTGTAGAGTCTTGAGCTTTTGAGCTTTGCCAATCTTCTGTCCTTATCATGTTGAAGGGTTTCCACAACCTCTTGTCCACACCACTCCACTGTTGAACTCATCTAAGATATACTAGATAAAAGTATTAGTCCAACAAGAGATATGTTGACATTAATTACCAAAATCACCCAGGGAGCACTTGTGCTTTCAATCTCCCCCTTTTTGGTATTGATGACAACATATGTAAGTATGGAATATAAGAGCATGTGAATGCATAAGCATGAAAGAGCAAGCAATGAGTTACATGTATCTTGGCTATATGCATCAGAGCAAATGATGTGAATATAGGAATTGTACCTTGATGTTCACGAGTCCTTCTTGCAAACAATATGTACATCAGCAAGAGATCTTCATGCACATGAGTGTGATGCATATACTTACCTTGTGGTCTTGAGCTGGCTTTGGAAGAGATGAACCTGAGTAAACAAGGTTAGATAACACAGAAAAATCTACTAAACAGAGCAAGAACAGCAAACCACAAGAGAACCAAGATTGGGATGACATGTATAGAGTGAGTACTAGGTACTCTATTGGATATAGACATGTCTCCAAAGAGTAAAGATATGCAATGAATTCCGAAGATTTTCTTCCCTTAGAATTCTTTCTCCCCCTGAATCTTATATTGGATAATGGGAGAACACAGGGAAAAGAAAATTAGAGCAAAACAAATCAGAGCACAATAATCATAACACAAACTAACATATATTTCCCCTCTAAAATACATGTGACTTCTCTCCTCTTGAATACCAAACATGTGGAGTCTCTCTCCATTTGATGTGATTAAGAATTCTCCCCCTTTGAAGTGATTAAGCTTTGATTTGATCTCTCTCTCCCCCTTTGACATCAATTTCCAAGAAGGGATCTTCTGGAGTGTGAGTCAAAATAGGTTTGGTCCTTGAGTCACAAAACAAAGTAGCATGTAGAATGTGATGCAAGTGGAGGACAAGAATCATTGAGTGGAGCTGGAACAAATTGTTGGGGAACGTTGCAGAAAATTAAAAAATTTCCTACGGTTTCACCAAGATCCATCTATGAGTTCATCTAACAACGAGTCATGGGAGATAGAGATTGCATCTACATACCACTTTGTAGATCGCGAGCGGAAGCGTTCAATGAACGGGGATGAAGTAGTCGTACACACCGTGATCCAAATCACCGGAGATCCTAGCACCGAAAGCACGGCACCTCCGCGTTCAACACACGTACGGTCAGCGTAACGTCTCCTTCTTCTTGATCCAGCAAGGCAAAGGAGAGGTTGGGGAAGAAGGCTCTAGTAGCAGCACGACGGCGTGGTGATGGTGGAACTACAGTACTCCGGCAGGGCTTCGCCGTGCTCAACGGAGGAGGAGGAGGTGTTGGGGAGGGAGAGGGAGGCGCCAGGGCAAGGGGTGTGCAGCCCTCCCCTCACCCCTCTATTTATAGGGGAAAGGGCAAGGGGGCCGGCCCCTCTAGATGGGATCTAGAGGGGGGGCGGCGGCCTAGGGGAGGAGGCTTGCCTCCCAAGCAAGGGGGGCGCCCCCCTCAGGGTTTCCCCCAACCCTAGGCACATGGGCCCTTGGGGGGGAGGCGCACCAGCCCACTTTGGGCTGGTTCCCTTCCTCATACAGCCCATGAGGCCCTCCGGGAGAGGTGGCCCCTCCCGGTGGACCCCCAGAACCCCTTCGGTGGCCCCGGTACAATACCGATATGCCCCCGAAACTTCCCGGTGTCCGTATGATGACTTACCATATATAAATCTTTACCTCCGGACCATTCCGAAACTCCTCGTGACGTCCGGGATCTCATCTGGGACTCCGAACAACATTCGGGTTACTGCATATACATATCTTCACAACCCTAGCGTCACCGAACCTTAAGTGTGTAGACCCTACGGGTTTGGGAGACATGCAGACATGACCGAGACGGCTCTTGGGCAATAACCAACAGCGGGATTTGGATACCCATGTTGGCTCCCACATGCTCCACGATGATCTCATCGGATGAACCACGATGTCGAGGATTCAATTAATCCCGTATACGATTCCCTTTGTCAATCGGTATTTTACTTGCCCGAGATTCGATCGTCGGTATCCCAATACCTCGTTCAATCTCATTACCGGCAAGTCACTTTTCTCGTACCGTAATGCATGATACCGTGATCAAACACTTTGATCACATTGAGCTCATTATGATGATGCATTACCGAGAGGGCCCGCTGATACCTCTCCGTCAAGCGGAGTGACAAATCCCAGTCTCGATCCATGTCAACCCAACAGACACTTTCAGAGATACCCGTAGTATACCTTTATAGTCACCCAGTTACGTTGTGACGTTTGGTACACCCAAAGCACTCCTACGGTATCCGGGAGTTACACGATCTTATGGTCTAAGGAAAGGATACTTGACATTGGAAAACTCTAGCAAACGAACTATGCGATATTATGCTATGTTTAGGATTGGTTCTTGTCCATCACATCATTCTCCTAATGATGTGATCTCGTTATCAATGACATCCAATGTCCATAGTCAGGAAACCATGACTATCTATCGATCAACGAGCTAGTCAACTAGAGGCTTACTAGGGACATGTTGTTGTCTGTTATTCACACATGTATTACGATTTCCGGATAACACAATTATAGCACGAATAAAGACAATTATCATGAATAAGGAAATATAATAATAATGCTTTTATTATTGCCTCTAGGGCATATTTCCAACAGTCCCCCACTTGCACTAGAGTCAATAATCTAGTTACATTGTAATGAATCGAACACCCATAGAGTTCTGGTGCTGATCATGTTTTGCCTTAGGGAGAGGTTTAGTCAACGGATCTGCGACATTCAGATCCGTGTGCACTTTACAAATTTCTATGTCTCCATCTTGAACATTTTCACGAATGGAGTGTCACATCCCTAGCTAGGCCATGCATTAGAGTGTGCATCATGTTTAAATTCTATTAATTCTGAAATGGGAAATGCCAGAACCCCCAACACACACTTTCCCCCCCCCCTGGAAATAACTAGGGTTTACTAAAAATTATTTTCAATGAACCTAAAATGCCCTTCTGAAATGTTCACCCCCTTTGTTTTGGGTTTAAACCTTTGACAAAAGTGGTGCACAATTTTCTAGGTCATCCTAAGGTTTTTTTGAATTAATTCATAAGTATTTGAATTTGGGCAATTAAATGCTATTAAATAATTTAAATGCTCAAATAATTCTGGAAGTAAATGTTTGCTGTTGGAAATAATCCTAACAGAAGACACAAATATTTTCAGGATTTTTGGAAATGTTCTAGTATTTTAAATAAAGCCCAACAGTTTCTGTTAAATAGAAAAAACAGAAACTATTCAAATAAAAAGAGGGAAAGGCCACCTGGGCCTTACCTGCGCTGGCCAGCCCACCTGGCTCGGCCCAGCCAACTGGCGACGCCAGTCGTCGTCCTCCTCGCGCCAGAAGGACGCGGAGCGCGTGGCCGGCGCCCGCGGCCACACGCCGGCCACCTCCTGCTTCCGCCGACGCCCCGAGCCGCCCTGGGTCGCCACGTGACCCCCACGTACCCCTCTCGTCCCCGCTCACTCTCCCCCTCGTCTCCCTCTCCCTCTCCCGAGATGGCCGACGCACCCATCGCCGTCTCGCCGCCATAGCCGCACCCATCGTCGCCCCCTCGCCCCTCTGACCTGCCCTCGCCCTCCCCACCGAGCCATGCCTCGCCGGAGGCCCTGCATCGCCGCCATCAGCTCGTCTCCGACCCCGGTGCCTGCCGGCCGCCGTTCTTCGATTCGCGCCGCTCCGTTCGCCCCCGAGCCCGCTGAGCTGCTCGTCGACCTCCCTGTGAGCTCCCGCACCTTCTCCCCCTCCTCCCATGCCTGCTAGCTCGCCGTAGCGCCCGTCCCCGACGAGCCCGAGAGCTTGGCTCCGCCGGCCATGGCGCCACCGCGGCCATAGCCCCTGCCAACCGCGCCAGAGCGCGTCAACGTGCTCCTGGAGCCTCCAGGAGGCCAAAACAGCCACCAGCCGGCCCCCTAACGCACCGTAGCACCAAAGCCGACCCCGCACGAACTCCGGCGTCGCCCCGAGCTCGTTTCCGGCGAGCTCCGGCCGTCCCCGCTGCAGCCACGCGCCGTGCTGGATGCGCACGAGCCCCAGCTTCCCGTAGATGGCCCCGGCCGTCGTTTTGGTCGCCGGAGCGCGAAAACCGCGCTGCCCCGCCGCGCCTGGTTGTCGCCGGCGGCTCAACGCCGGCGGAGTCAACCCCGCTAACTCCAGTTGACCACGGGTGGGCCCAGTTTGACCCTGGGTCAATGACAGGTGGGCCCAGCCCTGTTAATTAGTTAGGATTAGTGCTAATTATTTTTTTAGTTTAACTAAATCACACTAACACACGGGACCCACGTGTCAGGTTTGACCTGGACTGGGTCAGTTGACCGCTGACGTCACACTGACGCCAGACTGACGCAGTAAATCTTTTTCTAGATTTATTTTTTTCAGGAAAATCCAGAAAATGTTACAAACTTCAAAAATTCATAGAAAATTATCTGTAACTCCAAATACAAAGTTCTATATATGAAAAATGATCAGAAAAATCCAACCTATCCAATGGAACTGATTTCATGCATGTTAAAACAAGTCAAACCCACTGTTTAGGCATTATAAGATATTGCACTAATATGATCTTATAAATGCACTACCATTTGAATCTTTGATTCAAATGGGGTTTTTCCCTTCTGGTTTAACTTGCACAAGACCAGGACACATTCATATTGCCATGTCATTGCATGCATCATATTGTTGCATATCGTCATGTATTGATTGTGTTCCGATGTGTTCATCGTGGTAGGTTCTGCCTCCGAGGATATCTCCGAGTATCCAACTGAAGGGCAGTATCCCACCACCACTCCATCAGGCAAGCAAACCATTGATCATTCCGATACAAACCCATGTTCTCGCTTCTGCTCTCGCTTACTGCATTAAGACAACGCGTTTCAAACTGCTGTGTGTCGCGGTAGTTGAACCCACTTCCTTTGCATGACCTGTCTTTGCCACAGTAACTAGATGAAACCCACTAGCATGTGTAGGAGTTGATTGAGCCAATACATGTGTGTGTGTGATCCTACCATGCTATGCTTGCTATGCTTAGAGTTGTGTCAGGTCTGGCTCATCGGGATGATGATCCGGAGTGAAAGGTTTTGTCGTTGTCAATAGTGTGGAAGTGTTGAACACGATTTGGTAAAGGAATCGATGAAAGGCCATGTAGGAGTACATGGTGGGTTGTTTCATTGAGGCCGTTCTTAAGAACTGAGATCTGTGTGTGTGATTTAAGACTCAGATACTACCACGCATTGGGCCCGAAACCAATGGACCCTCTCGGCTTCTTGATCACGCTTGTCCCCTGTCCAGGAGTTGCAAAGTAGTTTCTGGTGTTTGTAGCATGCTGGGGGCCGCACGCGGCGCTGACCATCGGGGTGGGCTGTGTTGCGGTAGGCACGTGGCACGGTGTACCGACTCGCCCGTTTGGTGTCTCGGGAACCCTGTTCACATCGTTCGGGGCCGTTAGTGGAAACCTCGGCCGGACTCCCTGCGGATGGAACCGGAATAGGCGATAAACCTGGACTAGAGACTTGAGTGTTTATGTAGGCCGTGGCCGACACCCTCGCTGGGCTTCCGCTTGAAGGTTGCCGAGTACATGTCGTGTAAACGGCGATAAGTGGTGAGAGCGTGTGTGAAGAAGTACACCCCTGCAGGGTATAAATCTATTCGAATAGCCGCGTCCGCGGTAAAGGACTACTTGGTCACCTATACAGTTCATAGATAAGTTAATTGGATACTACTAAAAATCTCAAGATAAGTGTGAGTACCGCGGAGGGCCCTCTCGTAGGATGGCGAGAGAGGATCCACGGTGGAGTATTGTGATGGTGATAGTGGACTCGTGTGCGACAAATGATTTGCAAGTGGTGTGTATCGTAGGATAGCTTAGCCAAGAGTCAAAGCTGGCTTGCTGCAATAACCCCACTACCTTATTGAGAATGTGCATGTATAGTAGGTTCCTGTTGTAAGACTTGCTGAGTACCTCCGTACTCATGTTGCTTTAATCATGTTTTTCAGACGACTGCACCAACCCCTCTGATGGGTTCTATGTAGACCTCGACGTTGACGAGTGACTTATCACCCAGGTGGTGATCCAAGACTTGTGAAGGGTCGTTGTAGATAGACAGGCTTCGTCAAGCCTTCTTTCTTTCTAGTGTCTGTACTCAGACTACTTTGCTTCCGCATGTGCTTGTATGTTTGTATGACTTGAGTGTTGGGTCATGTGACCCCTATCTGTATGGATGATATGTATGGCTCCTCGGAGCCTTCTAAATAAAGTACTTGAGTCGTAGAGTACTGTTGTGATGCCATGTTGTATTTACTCATATCGGGCATATTGTGTGTATGATTGAAATGCTTGGTATGAGTGGGATCCGACTATCTAGTTGTTTATCCTTGGCAGCCTTTCATATGGGGAAATGTAAGTCTTGTGCTTCTGAGCGATAGTAGTCCGCTACAGCCCGGATCACCGGAGTCCTGCTAGCCCAGCACTACTGCTTGGACACTTGACTGGCCGGCATGTGTTTCACGTCGTTCCTATGTCTGTCCCTTTGGGGAAATGTCACGCGCTGATATTCGGAGTCCTGCCTAGCCTGCTACAGCCCGGGTTACCGGAGTCCTGTTAGCCCAGTGCTACAGCCCGAATAGATACGTTGATGACCGACATGTTCGATGTGATTCATGTATGCCTGTCCTCATAGGCTAGCGCCGCTTTGGGTTCACGACTAGCCATGTCGGCCCGGGTTCTCTGTCATATGGATGCTAGCGACACTATCATATACGTGAGCCAAAAGGCGCAAACGGTCCCGGGCCAGGTAAGGTGGCACCCATGGGAGTACCGTGCGTGAGGCCGCAAAGTGATATGATGTGTTACACGCTGGATCGATGTGGCTTAGGATCGGGGTCCTGACATGGAGTTGAAGCGACGCTTGATGTGCCTGGTCTTCTTGTGAAACCTGGGCTCCTTGGCAAGTGCAATAGCTCCAGTGTTGTCACAGAAGAGTTTGATTGGCCCCGACGCATTGGGTATGACTCCGAGGTCGGTGATGAACTCCTTCACCCAAATTGCTTCATGTGCTGCCTTCGAGGCTGCCATGTACTCCGCTTCACATGTAGATCCCGCCACGACGCTTTGCTTGCAACTGCACCAGCTTACTGCCCCACCATTCAAAATATACACGTATCCGGTTTGCGACTTAGAGTCATCCAGATCTGTGTCGAAGCTAGCGTCGACGTAACCTTTTACGACGAGCTCTTCGTCACCTCCATAAACGAGAAACATTTCCTTAGTCCTTTTCAGGTACTTCAGGATATTCTTGACCGCTGTCCAGTGTTCCTTGCCGGGATTACTTTGGTACCTTCCTACCAAACTTACGGTAAGGTTTACATCAGTTCTGGTACACAGCATGGCATACATAATAGAACCTATGGCTGAGGCATAGGGGATGACACTCATCTCTTCTATATCTTCTGCCGTGGTCGGACATTGAGCTGAGCTCAATTTCACACCTTGTAACACAGGTAAGAACCCCTTCTTAGATTGATCCATATTGAACTTCTTCAATATCTTATCAAGGTATGTGCTTTGTGAAAGACCTATGAGGCGTCTTGATCTATCTCTATAGATCTTGATGCCTAATATATAAGCAGCTTCTCCAAGGTCCTTCATTGAAAAACTTTTATTCAAGTAGGCCTTAATGCTGTCCAAGAGTTCTATATCATTTCCCATCAAAAGTATGTCGTCTACATATAATATGAGAAATGCTACAGAGCTCCCACTCACATTCTTGTAAACACAGGCTTCTCCATAAGTCTGTGTAAACCCAAACGCTTTGATCATCTCATCAAAGTGAATGTTCCAACTCCGAGATGCTTGCACCAGCCCATAAATCGAGCGTTGGAGCTTGCACACCTTGTCAGCATTCTTAGGATCGACAAAACCTTCCGGCTGCATCATATACAATTCTTCCTTAAGGAAACCATTAAGGAATGTCGTTTTGACGTCCATTTGCCATATTTCATAATCGTATAATGCGGCAATTGCTAACATGATTCGGACGGACTTCAGCTTCGCTACCGGTGAGAAAGTCTCATCGTAGTCAACCCCTTGAACTTGTCGATAACCCTTAGCGACAAGTCGAGCTTTATAGATGGTCACATTACCATCCGCGTCTGTCTTCTTCTTAAAGATCCATTTATTTTCTATGGCTCGCCGCTCAACGGGCAAGTCAGTCAAAGTCCATACTTCGTTCTCATACATGGATCCTATCTCGGAGTCATTCTCTTCTCATTCTACGTGGGTTAAGGACTAGGCTCTCTTCTCTCTATCAGGTTCACGTGTTACTAAATCCGTAGTAACTTATAGGATTGTTGGATACAACCCAGTTCAGTTCTACTAAAGTTTAGTATGTTGCCATTTGAACCAGAACCTTGATATATTGTTGTTGAGTGGTTTCGCAAACTGTTGTGGATGTCTCAATTCCTTTTCTGAGCATTTACAGCCGTTATGCTGTCCAATTTCATCCAGAAATTCTAATGCCTTTGCACTAATTTGTGCTTTCAGATGGCTACCCGTCCCCAAAACCAAGTGGTTCGTCTGACCCGTTGCATCGGTGTATGTGGTCATACCGCCATGTTGGTTCGAGTGATGGTTGAGGCAGGTTACCGATGGTACCCCGAATACACCGTCGAAGAGCAGTTTAGAGATTTTAACCAGAGCCAATATCTGTGCACGGTCAGGATATATCCATCATATCCCGGAGCCACGGAACCACTTCACTGTTCTTATGGACTCGGGATCACTATTGGGATGTCCGTTCAAGATGCAGCCTACTCGATGATGACCATTATGCGAGCTAGAACTGCCCTGTTGAGCAACACTGATTTTCGCTACATGCCAGCATCCCTCCCTGGGGCGCATGGTTACCTTCAGGGCATGTACAGTGATGCATCCCATGAGGACTCACTTCTTTGCACCACTACTGAGATGTTGGAAGATAAGGACCGTGAAAACCGGGCCTTGCGTATGGAGCTCTTTAATGCTCGTGCTGATCATTGGGCCACCTTGACGAGGTTTGCACCTGCTGTGCAAGCCGGATACATGGACACGAGAGACTTGTACCCTGTGCGGGCTAGTCTGCCAGACTTTATGGAATGGCGTGAGGTGGGAGGCATCACCCCTCCTCGTGGGCCTCTTCTGCCGCCATCTGTTGGACCGAGGCCGCACCCAAGTCCCTATGGTCCACAAGCACCGCAGCACCGTCTGTTCCCAGATGACCATGTTCCGCTTCCAGGTCTTGGTGGTGACTTCTATGAGGACTTCTACGGAGCCGTCTGAGCTAGTAGTAGTCTCGCTAGTATTGTAATAGTTGTATGTCCACTGTCCTGCGTGATTGTGGAATATAACTTAGTGTGTATCAATTCCGGAGGTGTAGAAAAATAATGTATAGGAGTTTGGAATGCCTCCGATGAGATGTAACGTCTTTCGTCTTAGTTGTACTTCAGCTTGAGCTTGTACTAAACTATGTATGATGTGTATGACCGTTGGTATATATATGGCAGTTTCCATATTACCATGTCATACGGATGATCATCTCTGCATTCCTTGTTATCCATTACATTCCGCACTTCTTTGGCTAGATTTTGCCATCCTGGTTTAAATCGCTGTTTTGTTTTCCCAGGATGGTCAACACCCGCAGCAACCCTGCTACTTCGGAGCAGGGAGAAGCTAGTGCACCTAGAGAGGAAAGTCTGCCTCAACCACCTTCTCTGGCCGAAGTGATGCTGGAGGCAGAGCGCAACAGGCGCGACACCAACCGCTTGTTAGAGCGGATTGAACAAAACACTGCACGTCAGCAAAGGGTCAATCCAGTGTCCATCAATGACTTTGTCAAGCTGTACCCGCCAAAGTTCAATCATTCCATCGAACCTCTCGATGCGGATGACTGGCTCCGCAGCATCGCCCACAAGCTACGTTCTGCCAACGTGGCTGAAGATGATAAAGTCACCTTTGCTGCCTATCACCTCGAAGGCCCTGCCAGCCTTTGGTGGGAGAATTATGAAGCTATGCGTCCGGTCGGCCAACTCACTACTTGGGCTGATTTCAGTGCCGCTTTCCGTGAGCATCATATCCCGGAAGGTCTTATGGATCGCAAGAGGGAGGAGTTCTGTAACTTCACCCAGGGGAAGCTGACTGTGGATGCATACAGTCGCGAGTTTGGGAAGCTTGCACGCTATGCTCCCGAAGAGGTATCCACCGATGCCAAGAAGCAGGCAAGGTTCCGCAAGGGACTTAGCCCTGAGCTCCGACGTGACCTTCGTCTGCATGAATGCATTTCTTTTCCGAAGCTAGTCAATAAGGCCATCAGTGCCGAGACAGGGCAGAATGATTTTGAAGCTTCACGCAAGCACTCCCGTGACTATGGATCTTCATCCGGTTCTGGATCACAGAAGCGCCGGGTCTGGATCCCAAATTCTGCTATGCCACCCAGGTATACCCCGAGGCCATCCTTTGAGGCGCCTCGTCCCAATCAGCAATATGTGCCGCCCAGGACTTTTGGTGGCCCCACTGCCAATACTGCTCCACGCCCCAATATGACTACCTGTTTCAAGTGTGGTGAGCCGGGCCACTACATTCGTGAGTGTCCCCAGAACAACCCCAGCCAGTTCGGAAAGTCTGTTGGCCATGGTAAGTCAACAGCAAAAGTGCTTGTCGCCAAGCCAGCCACCACTGCTCGTGGCCATGTCAACTACGTTTCAGCTGAAGAAACTCAAGAGGACCCCAACGTCGTTCTCGGTACGCTCCTTGTTAATTGCCATCCGGCAACTGTTCTCTTTGATACTGGAGCATCTCATTCATTTATTTCTGAGAGCTATGCTCGTTTGCACAACACCACCTTTTGTGACATGCCCACCTCCATGGTAATTCAAACCCCTGGTTCTAAGTGGCAAACCTCTAGAATCAGCCATGGAAATGAAATTCTGGTTGACAGATTGGTCTTCCTTGCGTCACTAATAGCTCTCAAGTCTTCAGACATAAACATCATCTTGGGTATGGACTGGATGTCAGCTCATTACGCCAAGATTGACTGCTCAACTAGAACTGTCCAACTTACCCATCCATCGGGCAAGACAGTCAATGTTTTGACCCGAATATCGGAGCGTCAGCTCTACTCTCTAAATGCCAATCCCCTTCCAGACCTCGAAGATATTCCGGTAGTTCGTGACTTCCCGGATGTCTTTCCAGAGGAACTGCCAGGTGTTCCACCTGACAGAGATGTCGAGTTCGTGATAGACCTTGTTCCAGGAACCGTCCCAATCTCTAGGAGACCTTATAAGATGGCACCCCTAGAACTAGCTGAGCTTAAGAAACAACTCGATGAGTCCTTGCAAAAAGGTTTCATCCGTCCTAGTTCATCTCCATGGGCTTGCCCCGTCCTCTTCGTTAAGAAGAAGGATGGAACGGATCGGATGGTTGTGGATTACCGACCTGTCAATCTGGTCACTATCAAGAACAAGTATCCGCTCCCCAGGATCAACGACCTGTATGACCAGCTCGCTGGATCCTCAGTCTTTTCCAAGATGGATTTGAGGTTGGGCTACCATCAAATCAAAATCAAGAACGAGGACATTCCCAAAACGGCTTTCGTTACTCGTTACGACCAATACGAGTACATCGTCATGTCCTTCGGTTTAACCAATGCTCCAGCCACCTTCTCTCGGTTAATGAACTCGATCTTCATGGAGTACTTGGATAAATTCGTCGTGGTATACCTCGATGATATACTCATCTACTCCAAGAATGAGGAAGAACATGCCGAACATCTAAGGCTAGTATTGATGAAACTTCGAGAGCATCGCCTTTATGCCAAATTCTCCAAGTGCGAATTCTGGTTGCCAGAAGTGACGTATCTGGGCCATGTAATCTCTGGTAAGGGCATTGCTGTCAATCCCGAGCGAGTTCAAGCCGTCCTTGACTGGACTCCACCTGAAACGGTCAAGCAAGTTCGGAGTTTTCTTGGTTTAGCGAGCTATTGCCGCCGCTTCGTCGAGAATTTCTCCAAGGTTGCTAAGCCTCTAACTGAACTCCTCAAGAAAGATAAAAAGTTCGAGTGGACCCCACAGTGCGAGTTCAGCTTTCAGGAACTGAAAAGACGCCTGACATCTGCTCCCGTACTGGTACCACCAGATTTCTCTAAGGACTTTGTTATCTATTGCGACGCCTCGCGACAAGGACTAGGTTGCGTACTCATGCAAGATCGTCATGTGATTGCCTACGCATCTCGACAGTTGCGTCCACATGAGGATAATTATCCTACTCATGATCTAGAGCTTGCAGCGGTAGTCCATGCACTCAAAACCTGGCGACATTACCTCTTGGGTAACCGTTGCGAAATTTACACTGATCACCAAAGTTTGAAATATATCTTCACCCAACCGGATTTGAATCTCAGGCAAAGACGTTGGGTCGAGTTGATCTCGGATTACGACTTAGGAATAACTTACACCCCAGGCAAAGCCAATGTCATGGCTGATGCACTAAGTCGTAAATCTTATTGTAACAACTTGATGTTACAACAAGGTCAACCACTTCTCCACGAGGAATTTCATAAGCTTAACCTTCACATTATTCCTCGAGGATTCCTTTCCACCCTGGTGGCGAAACCTAACCTTACGGATCAGATCATCAAGGCACAAAAGGTGGATCCGGGAATTTCCCGTATCAAGAGAAACATCAAGAAGGGAGTTGCAGATTGTTTCTCCATTGATGATCAAGGTGTTGTGTTCTTCGGAAACCGTCTAGTGGTTCCCAAGGTACGCAACTTGAGGCGATTGATCCTTAAGGAAGCTCATGAATCCCCTCTCACCATTCATCCCGGTAGTACTAAGATGTATCAAGACCTACGCCAGAGGTTTTGGTGGACTAGGATGAAGAGAGAAATCGCTCAATACATTGCAACTTGCGACGTCTGTCGTCGTGTTAAAGCAGAGCATCAACGGCCTGCTGGCACCCTTCAACCATTGGAGATTCCTGAATGGAAATGGGATAAAATCGGTATGGATTTCATTACCGGGTTTCCCAGAACCAAAAGAGGGAATAATGCTATCTTCGTTATTGTCGATCGTCTTTCCAAAGTAGCCCACTTCTTACCTGTTCGCGAGAGTATAACTGCTAGCCAGCTAGCTGACTTATACATCTCTCGAATAGTGTCTCTTCATGGTGTTCCATTGGAAATTAATTCGGACCGTGGAAGTCTTTTCACCTCTCGATTTTGGGAAAGTTTCCAAAATGCTTTGGGAACTCGTCTCTCCTTTAGCACCGCCTTCCATCCGCAATCAAGTGGTCAAGTGGAACGAGTCAATCAAATTCTGGAGGATATGCTCCGAGCTTCTGTCATCTCTTTCGGCATGGATTGGGAGAAGTGCCTACCATTCGCCGAGTTCGCTTATAACAATAGTTATCAAGCTAGCTTGGGCAAAGCTCCTTTCGAAGTTCTTTATGGACGAAAATGTCGAACGCCTCTTAACTGGTCAGAAACCGGCGAGAGACAACTCTTTGGCCCGGACATGATCCAGGATGCAGAAGAGCAGGTTCGCATTATTCGTGAGAAGTTGAAAACCGCCCAGTCTCGACAAAAGAGTCAGTATGACTGCAAGCATAAGCCCATGGCTTATGAAGTCGGCGAGATGGCTTACCTTCGGGTTACACCTTTAAAGGGGACCCATCGATTCGGTATCAAAGGCAAATTGGCTCCTCGCTACATTGGACCCTTTCGCATTCTTGCCAAACGAGGGGAAGTTGCCTACCAACTGGAACTACCTCCGCATCTCTCCAGAGTTCATGATGTCTTCCATGTTTCTCAACTCAGGCGTTGCTTCGCGGATCCTATCCGTGGAGTGGACCACGAAACGCTTGATCTCCAAGATAACCTCACTTATCGGGAATACCCCGTTCGTATCCTTGATCAAGCCGAGCGTACCACTCGACGCCACAATATCAAGTTTCTCAAGGTTCAATGGTCACACCATTCCGAGCAAGAGGCTACCTGGGAAAGGGAGGATCGTCTTCGACTTGAGTACCCCGCCTTCTTTCCGGAGGAACCTAAATCTCGGGACGAGATTCTTTTGAGTGGGGGTGAGTTGTCACATCCCTAGCTAGGCCATGCATTAGATTGTGCATCATGTTTAAATTCTATTAATTCTGAAATGGGAAATGCCAGAACCCCCAACACACACTTTCCCCCCCCTGGCAATAACTAGGGTTTACTAAAAATTATTTTCAATGAACCTGAAATGCCCTTCTGAAATGTTCACCCCCTTTGTTTTGGGTTTAAACCTTTGACAAAAGTGGTGCACAATTTTCTAGGTCATCCTAAGGTTTTTTTGAATTAATTCATAAGTATTTGAATTTGGGCAATTAAATGCTATTAAATAATTTAAATGCTCAAATAATTCTGGAAGTAAATGTTTGCTGTTGGAAATAATCCTAACAGAAGACACAAATATTTTCAGGATTTTTGGAAATGTTCTAGTATTTTAAATAAAGCCCAACAGTTTCTGTTAAATAGAAAAAACAGAAACTATTCAAATAAAAAGAGGGAAAGGCCACCTGGGCCTTACCTGCGCTGGCCAGCCCACCTGGCTCGGCCCAGCCAACTGGCGACGCCAGTCGTCGTCCTCCTCGCGCCAGAAGGACGCGGAGCGCGTGGCCGGCGCCCGCGGCCACACGCCGGCCACCTCCTGCTTCCGCCGACGCCCCGAGCCGCCCTGGGTCGCCACGTGACCCCCACGTACCCCTCTCGTCCCCGCTCACTCTCCCCCTCGTCTCCCTCTCCCTCTCCCGAGATGGCCGACGCACCCATCGCCGTCTCGCCGCCATAGCCGCACCCATCGTCGCCCCCTCGCCCCTCTGACCTGCCCTCGCCCTCCCCACCGAGCCATGCCTCGCCGGAGGCCCTGCATCGCCGCCATCAGCTCGTCTCCGACCCCGGTGCCCGCCGGCCGCCGTTCTTCGATTCGCGCCGCTCCGTTCGCCCCCGAGCCCGCTGAGCTGCTCGTCGACCTCCCTGTGAGCTCCCGCACCTTCTCCCCCTCCTCCCATGCCTGCTAGCTCGCCGTAGCGCCCGTCCCCGACGAGCCCGAGAGCTTGGCTCCGCCGGCCATGGCGCCACCGCGGCCATAGCCCCTGCCAACCGCGCCAGAGCGCGTCAACGTGCTCCTGGAGCCTCCAGGAGGCCAAAACAGCCACCAGCCGGCCCCCTAACGCACCGTAGCGCCAAAGCCGACCCCGCACGAACTCCGGCGCCGCCCCGAGCTCGTTTCCGGCGAGCTCCGGCCGTCCCCGCTGCAGCCACGCGCCGTGCTGGATGCGCACGAGCCCCAGCTTCCCGTAGATGGCCCCGGCCGTCGTTTTGGTCGCCGGAGCGCGAAACCCGCGCTGCCCCGCCGCGCCTGGTTGTCGCCGGCGGCTCAACGCCGGCGGAGTCAACCCCGCTAACTCCAGTTGACCACGGGTGGGCCCAGTTTGACCCTGGGTCAATGACAGGTGGGCCCAGCCCTGTTAATTAGTTAGGATTAGTGCTAATTATTTTTTTAGTTTAACTAAATCACACTGACACACGGGACCCACGTGTCAGGTTTGACCTGGACCGGGTCAGTTGACCGCTGACGTCACACTGACGCCAGACTGACACAGTAAATCTTTTTCTAGATTTATTTTTTTCAGGAAAATCCAGAAAATGTTACAAACTTCAAAAATTCATAGAAAATTATCTGTAACTCCAAATACAAAGTTCTATATATGAAAAATGATCAGAAAAATCCAACCTATCCAATGGAACTGGTTTCATGCATGTTAAAACAAGTTAAACCCACTGTTTAGGCATTATAAGATATTGCACTAATATGATCTTATAAATGCACTACCATTTGAATCTTTTATTCAAATGGGGTTTTTCCCTTCTGGTTTAACTTGCACAAGACCAGGACACATTCATATTGCCATGTCATTGCATGCATCATATTGTTGCATATCGTCATGTATTGATTGTGTTCCGATGTGTTCATCGTGGTAGGTTCTGCCTCCGAGGATATCTCCGAGTATCCAACTGAAGGGCAGTATCCCACCACCACTCCATCAGGCAAGCAAACCATTGATCATTCCGATACAAACCCATGTTCTCGCTTCTGCTCTCGCTTACTGCATTAAGACAACGCGTTTCAAACTGTTGTGTGTCGCGGTAGTTGAACCCACTTCCTTTGCATGACCTGTCTTTGCCACAGTAACTAGATGAAACCCACTAGCATGTGTAGGAGTTGATTGAGCCAATACATGTGTGTGTGTGATCCTACCATGCTATGCTTGCTATGCTTAGAGTTGTGTCAGGTCTGGCTCATCGGGATGATGATCCGGAGTGAAAGGTTTTGTCGTTGTCAATAGTGTGGAAGTGTTGAACACGATTTGGTAAAGGAATCGATGAAAGGCCATGTAGGAGTACATGGTGGGTTGTTTCATTGAGGCCGTTCTTAAGAACTGAGATCTGTGTGTGTGATTTAAGACTCAGATACTACCACGCATTGGGCCCGAAACCAATGGACCCTCTCGGCTTCTTGATCACGCTTGTCCCCTGTCCAGGAGTTGCAAAGTAGTTTCTGGTGTTTGTAGCATGCTGGGGGCCGCACGCGGCGCTGACCATCGGGGTGGGCTGTGTTGCGGTAGGCACGTGGCACGGTGTACCGACTCGCCCGTTTGGTGTCTCGGGAACCCTGTTCACATCGTTCGGGGCCGTTAGTGGAAACCTCGGCCGGACTCCCTGCGGATGGAACCCGAATAGGCGATAAACCTGGACTAGGGACTTGAGTGTTTAGGTAGGCCGTGGCCGACACCCTCGCTGGGCTTCCGCTTGAAGGTTGCCGAGTACATGTCGTGTAAACGGCGATAAGTGGTGAGAGCGTGTGTGAAGAAGTACACCCCTGCAGGGTATAAATCTATTCGAATAGCCGCGTCCGCGGTAAAGGACTACTTGGTCACCTATACAGTTCATAGATAAGTTAATTGGATACTACTAAAAATCTCAAGATAAGTGTGAGTACCGCGGAGGGCCCTCTCGTAGGATGGCGAGAGAGGATCCACGGTGGAGTATTGTGATGGTGATAGTGGACTCGTGTGCGACAAATGATTTGCAAGTGGTGTGTATCGTAGGATAGCTTAGCCAAGAGTCAAAGCTGGCTTGCTGCAATAACCCCACTACCTTATTGAGAATGTGCATGTATAGTAGGTTCCTGTTGTAAGACTTGCTGAGTACCTCCGTACTCATGTTGCTTTAATCATGTTTTTCAGACGACTGCACCAACCCCTCTGATGGGTTCTATGTAGACCTCGACGTTGACGAGTGACTTATCACCCAGGTGGTGATCCAAGACTTGTGAAGGGTCGTTGTAGATAGACAGGCTTCGTCAAGCCTTCTTTCTTTCTAGTGTCTGTACTCAGACTACTTTGCTTCCGCATGTGCTTGTATGTTTGTATGACTTGAGTGTTGGGTCATGTGACCCCTATCTGTATGGATGATATGTATGGCTCCTCGGAGCCTTCTAAATAAAGTACTTGAGTCGTAGAGTACTGTTGTGATGCCATGTTGTATTTACTCATATCGGGCATATTGTGTGTATGATTGAAATGCTTGGTATGAGTGGGATCCGACTATCTAGTTGTTTATCCTTGGCAGCCTTTCATATGGGGAAATGTAAGTCTTGTGCTTCTGAGCGATAGTAGTCCGCTACAGCCCGGATCACCGGAGTCCTGCTAGCCCAGCACTACTGCTTGGACACTTGACTGGCCGGCATGTGTTTCACGTCGTTCCTATGTCTGTCCCTTCGGGGAAATGTCACGCGCTGATATTCGGAGTCCTGCCTAGCCTGCTACAGCCCGGGTTACAGGAGTCCTGTTAGCCCAGTGCTACAGCCCGAATAGATACGTTGATGACCGACATGTTCGATGTGATTCATGTATGCCTGTCCTCATAGGCTAGCGCCGCTTTGGGTTCACGACTAGCCATGTCGGCCGGGTTCTCTGTCATATGGATGCTAGCGACACTATCATATACGTGAGCCAAAAGGCGCAAACGGTCCCGGGCCAGGTAAGGTGGCACCCATGGGAGTACCGTGCGTGAGGCCGCAAAGTGATATGATGTGTTACACGCTGGATCGATGTGGCTTAGGATCGGGGTCCTGACATGGAGTTGAAGCGACGCTTGATGTGCCTGGTCTTCTTGTGAAACCTGGGCTCCTTGGCAAGTGCAATAGCTCCAGTGTTGTCACAGAAGAGTTTGATTGGCCCCGACGCATTGGGTATGACTCCGAGGTCGGTGATGAACTCCTTCACCCAAATTGCTTCATGTGCTGCCTTCGAGGCTGCCATGTACTCCGCTTCACATGTAGATCCCGCCACGACGCTTTGCTTGCAACTGCACCAGCTTACTGCCCCACCATTCAAAATATACACGTATCCGGTTTGCGACTTAGAGTCATCCAGATCTGTGTCGAAGCTAGCGTCGACGTAACCTTTTACGACGAGCTCTTCGTCACCTCCATAAACGAGAAACATTTCCTTAGTCCTTTTCAGGTACTTCAGGATATTCTTGACCGCTGTCCAGTGTTCCTTGCCGGGATTACTTTGGTACCTTCCTACCAAACTTACGGCAAGGTTTACATCAGTTCTGGTACACAGCATGGCATACATAATAGAACCTATGGCTGAGGCATAGGGGATGACACTCATCTCTTCTATATCTTCTGCCGTGGTCGGACATTGAGCTGAGCTCAATTTCACACCTTGTAACACAGGTAAGAACCCCTTCTTAGATTGATCCATATTGAACTTCTTCAATATCTTATCAAGGTATGTGCTTTGTGAAAGACCTATGAGGCGTCTTGATCTATCTCTATAGATCTTGATGCCTAATATATAAGCAGCTTCTCCAAGGTCCTTCATTGAAAAACTTTTATTCAAGTAGGCCTTAATGCTGTCCAAGAGTTCTATATCATTTCCCATCAAAAGTATGTCGTCTACATATAATATGAGAAATGCTACAGAGCTCCCACTCACATTCTTGTAAACACAGGCTTCTCCATAAGTCTGTGTAAACCCAAACGCTTTGATCATCTCATCAAAGTGAATGTTCCAACTCCGAGATGCTTGCACCAGCCCATAAATCGAGCGTTGGAGCTTGCACACCTTGTCAGCATTCTTAGGATCGACAAAACCTTCCGGCTGCATCATATACAATTCTTCCTTAAGGAAACCATTAAGGAATGTCGTTTTGACGTCCATTTGCCATATTTCATAATCGTATAATGCGGCAATTGCTAACATGATTCGGACGGACTTCAGCTTCGCTACCGGTGAGAAAGTCTCATCGTAGTCAACCCCTTGAACTTGTCGATAACCCTTAGCGACAAGTCGAGCTTTATAGATGGTCACATTACCATCCGCGTCTGTCTTCTTCTTAAAGATCCATTTATTTTCTATGGCTCGCCGCTCAACGGGCAAGTCAGTCAAAGTCCATACTTCATTCTCATACATGGATCCTATCTCGGATTTCATGGCTTCTAGCCATTTGTCGGAATCCGGGCCCGCCATTGCTTCCTCATAGTTCGAAGGTTCACCGTTGTCTAACAACATGATTTCCAAGACAGGGTTGCCGTACCACTCTGGTGCGGAGCGTGTCCTTGTGGACCTTCGAATTTCAGTAGGAGCTTGATTAGAAGTATCTTGATCATCATCATTAATTTCCTCTCTAGTCGGTGCAGGCACCTCAGAAACGTTTTCCTGAGCTTCGCCATTTTCCGGTTCAAGAGGTAACACTTCATCAAGTTCTACTTTCCTCCCACTTACTTCTTTCGAGAGAAACTCTTTCTCTAGAAAGGATCCATTCTTGGCAACAAAGATCTTGCCTTCGGATCTGAGGTAGAAGGTATACCCAACAGTTTCTTTAGGGTATCCTATGAAGATGCATTTTTCCGACTTGGGTTCGAGCTTTTCAGGTTGAAGTTTCTTGACATAAGCATCGCATCCCCAAACTTTCAGAAACGACAGCTTAGGTTTCTTCCCAAACCATAATTCATACGGTGTCGTCTCAACGGATTTCGACGGAGCCCTATTTAAAGTGAATGCGGCAGTCTCTAAAGCATAGCCCCAAAAAGAGAGCGGTAAGTCGGTAAGAGACATCATAGATCGCACCATATCTAATAGAGTGCGATTACGACGTTCGGACACACCATTACGCTGAGGTGTTCCAGGCGGCATGAGTTGTGAAACTATTCCACATTTTCTTAAGTGCGTGCCAAATTCGTGACTCAAGTATTCTCCTCCACGATCTGATCGTAGAAACTTGATCTTTCTATCATGTTGATTTTCAACCTCACTCTGAAATTCCTTGAACTTTTCAAAGGTCTCAGACTTGTGTTTCATTAAGTAGACATACCCATATCTACTCAAGTTATCAGTGAGGGTGAGAACATAACGATGGCCACCGCGAGCCTCAACACTCATTGGACCGCACACATCGGTATGTATGATTTCCAATAAGTTGGTTGCTCGCTCCATTGTTCCTGAGAACGGAGTCTTGGTCATTTTACCCATGAGGCATGGTCCGCACGTGTCAAATGATTCATAATCAAGAGACTCTAAAGGTCCATCTGCATGGAGCTTCTTCATGCGTTTGACACCTATGTGACCAAGGCGGCAGTGCCACAAATATGTGGGACTATTGTTATCAACTTTAACTCTTTTGGTATTCACAGTATGAATATGTGTATCATCACGTACGAGATTCATTAAGAATAAACCATTAACAATCGGAGCATGACCATAAAACATATCTCTCATATAAATAGAACAACCATTATTCTCGGATTTAAATGAGTAGCCATCTCGAATTAAACGAGATCCAGATACAATGTTCATGCTCAAACTTGGCACTAAATAACAATTATTGAGGTTTAAAACTAATCCCGTAGGTAAATGTAGAGGTAGCGTGCCGACGGCGATCACATCGACCTTGGAACCATTCCCGACGCGCATCGTCACCTCGTCCTTCGCCAGTCTTTGTTTATTCCGCAGCTCCTGCTTTGAGTTACAAATGTGAGCAAGTGCACCGGTATCAAATACCCAAGAGCTACTACGAGTACTGGTAAGGTACACATCAATTACATGTATATCACATATACCTTTGGTTTTGCCGGCCTTCTTGTCCGCTAAGTATTTGGGGCAGTTCCGCTTCCAGTGACCACTTCCCTTGCAATAAAAAACACTCAGTCTCGGGCTTGGGTCCATTCTTTGGCTTCTTCCCGGCAACTTGCTTACCGGGCGCGGCAATTTCCTTGCCGTCCTTCTTGAAGTTCTTTTTACCCTTGCCCTTCTTGAACTTATTGGTTTTATTCACCATCAACACTTGATGCTCCTTCTTGATCTCTACCTCTGCTGATTTCAGCATAGCATATACCTCAGGAATGGTCTTTACCATCCCCTGCATATTGTAGTTCATCACAAAGCTCTTGTAGCTAGGTGGAAGCAACTGGAGGATTCTGTCAATGACCGCTTCATCCGGGAGATTAACTTCCAGTTGAGTCAAGCGGTTGTGCAACCCAGACATTTTGAGTATGTGTTCACTGAGAGAGCTATTTTCCTCCATCTTATAGATAAAGAATTTGTCGGAGACTTCATATCTCTCGACCCGGGCGTGAGCTTGGAAAACCATTTTCAGCTCTTAGAACATCTCATATGCTCCATGTCTCTCAAAACGCTTTTGGAGCCCCGGCTCTAAGCTGTAAAGCATGCCGCACTGAACGAGGGAGTAATCATCGCAGCGTGACTGCCAAACGTTCATAACGTCTTGTTCTGCAGGGAGAATAGGTGTGTCACCCAGCGGTGCTCGTAGGACATAATCTTTCTTGGCAGCTATGAGGATGATCCTCAGGTTCCGGACCCAGTCCGTATAGTTGCTGCCATCGTCTTTCAGCTTGATTTCTCTAGGAACGCGTTGAAGTTGAGGACTACGTTGGCCATTTGATCTACAAGACATATTGTAAAAATTTTAGACTAAGTTCATGATAATGAAGTTCATTTAATCAAATTATTTAATGAACTCCCACTTAGATAGACGTCCCTCTTCTAGTCATCTAAGTATTACATGAGACGGACTAGTCAACATCGGTGAACATCTTCATGTTGATCGTATCTTGTATACGACTCATGCTCGACCTTTCGGTCTTCTGTGTTCCGAGGCCATGTCCGTACATGCTAGGCTCGTTAAGTCAACCTAAGTGTTTTGCGTGTGTAAATCTGTCTTACACCCGTTGTATGTGAACGTTAGAATCTATCACACCCGATCATCACGTGGTGCTTCGAAATAACGAACTGTCGCAACGGTGCACAGTTAGGGGGAACACTTCTTGAAATTATTATGAGGGATCATCTTATTTACTACCGTCGTTCTAAGTAAAAAAGATGCAAAACATGATAAACATCACATGCAATCAAATAATAAACGTGACATGATATGGCCAATATCACATAGCTCCTTTGATCTCCATCTTGGGGCTCCATGATCATCTTGTCACCGGCTTGACACCATGATCTCCATCATCATGATCTCCATCATCATGATCTCCATCATCGTGTCTCCATGAAGTTGCTCGCCAACTATTACTTGTACTACTATGGCTAACGCGTTTAGCAATAAAGTAAAGTAATTTACATGGCGTTTCTCAATGACACGCAGGTCAAACTAAAAATAAAGACAACTCCTATGGCTCCTGCCGGTTGTCATACTCATCGACATGCAAGTCGTGATTCCTATTACAATAGCATGAACATCTCATACATCACATATCGATCATTCATCATTCATCACAACTTTGGCCATATCATATCACAAAGCACTTGCTGCAAAAACAAGTTAGACGTCCTCTAATTGTTGTTGCAAGTTTTTACGTGGCTGAATTAGGGTTCTAGCAAGAACGTTTTCTTACCTACGTGAAAACCACAACGTGATTTGTCAACTTCTATTTACCCTTCATAAGGACCCTTTTCATCGAATCCGCTCCAACTAAAGTGGGAGAGACAGACACCCGCCACCCACCTTATGCAACTAGTGCATGTTAGTCGGTGGAACCGGTCTCACGTAAGAGTACGTGTAAGGTTGGTCCGGGCCGCTTCATCCCACAATACCGCTGAAGCAAGATAAGACTAGTAGCGGCAAGAAAGTTGACAACATCTACGCCCACAACAAATTGTGTTCTACTCGTGCAATATAGAACTACGCATAGACCTGGCTCATGATGCCACTGTTGGGGAACGTCGCAGAAAATTAAAATTTTTCCTACGGTTTCACCAAGATCCATCTATGAGTTCATCTAACAACGAGTCATGCGAGAGAGAGAGATTGCATCTACATACCACTTTGTAGATCGCGAGCGGAAGCGTTCAACGAACGGGGATGAAGTAGTCGTACACACCGTGATCCAAATCACCGGAGATCCTAGCACCGAAAGCACGGCACCTCCGGGTTCAACACACGTACGGTCAGCGTAACGTCTCCTTCTTCTTGATCCAGCAAGGCAAAGGAGAGGTTGGGGAACAAGGCTCCAGCAGCAGCACGACGGCGTGGTGATGGTGGAACTACAGTACTCCGGCAGGGCTTCGCCGTGCTCAACGGTGGAGGAGGAGGTGTTGGGGAGGGAGAGGGAGGCGCCAGGGCAAGGGGTGCGCAGCCCTCCCCTCACCCCTCTATTTATAGGGGAAAGGGCAAGGGGGTCCGGCCCCTCTAGATGGGATCTAGAGGGGGGGGCGGCGGCCTAGGGGAGGAGGCTTGCCCCCCAAGCAAGGGGGGCGCCCCTCTCAGGGTTTCCCCCAACCCTAGGCGCATGGGCCCTTGGGGGGAGGCGCACCAGCCCAATTTGGGCTGGTTCCCTTCCTCATACAGCCCATGAGGCCCTCCAGGAGAGGTGGCCCCTCCCGGTGGACCCCCAAAACCCCTTCGGTGGCCCCGGTACAATACCGATATGCCCCCGAAACTTCCCGGTGTTCGTATGATGACTTCCCATATATAAATCTTTACCTCCGGACCATTCTGAAACTCCTCGTGACGTCCGGGATCTCATCCGGGACTCCGAACAACATTCGGGTTACTGCATATACATATCTTCACAACCCTAGCGTCACCGAACCTTAAGTGTGTAGACCCTACGGGTTTGGGAGACATGCAGACATGACCGAGACGGCTCTCGGGCAATAACCAACAGCGGGATTTGGATACCCATGTTGGCTCCCACATGCTCCATGATGATCTCATCGGATGAAGCACGATGTCGAGGATTCAATTAATCCCGTATACGATTCCCTTTGTCAATCGGTATTTTACTTGCCCGAGATTCGATCGTCGGTATCCCAATACCTTGTTCAATCTCATTACCGGCAAGTCACTTTTCTCGTACCGTAATGCATGATCCCGTGATCAAACACTTTGATCACATTGAGCTCATTATGATGATGCATTACCGAGAGGGCCCGGTGATACCTCTCCGTCAAGCGGAGTGACAAATCCCAGTCTCGATCCATGTCAACCCAACAGACACTTTTAGAGATACCCGTAGTATACCTTTATAGTCACCCAGTTACGTTGTGACGTTTGGTACACCCAAAGCACTCCTACGGTATCCGGGAGTTACACGATCTTATGGTCTAAGGAAAGGATACTTGACATTGGAAAACTCTAGCAAACGAACTATGCGATATTATGCTATGTTTAGGATTGGTTCTTGTCCATCACATCATTCTCCTAATGATGTGATCTCGTTATCAATGACATCCAATGTCCATAGTCAGGAAACCATGACTATCTATCGATCAACGAGCTAGTCAACTAGAGGCTTACTAGGGACATGTTGTTGTCTGTTATTCACACATGTATTACGATTTCCGGATAACACAATTATAGCACGAATAAAGACAATTATCATGAATAAGGAAATGTAATAATAATGCTTTTATTATTGCCTCTAGGGCATATTTCCAACACAAATATGCAGGATGCAGATGGCAAATTTCTTCTCAGTTGAAATCGGTAACACCGAGTTGTTTTCTTCGATGGCACCGAGATGGTTCGGTTTGACCAAAAGAGACGAACCGGTGTGTCCGAGTTTAACACAGAGAGAACATTTGTCACCTCATCTCACTTAGGCAAATAAGATCTCACAAAGATTTGCAAGGAATTAACTGAAGGATTTACAATGAATTGGATACAGGAAATGCAGAACAAAACAGAGAAAAGAAAATAAATCTACATGAAGTTGTTTTTTTTTTATTAAAGAAGGGAGACAAATATGCAAGAGACAAATGCAAGAACACGGAGAAACACTAGAGAACTTCATCTAGAATTGGTCGGCGACAAAGTCACCTATGTTAGAGTATATTGACTGAGGAGTCAAGTGAGAACACTTGACCGTACGTCATACTCATCGTTTAAGCTCAAAATGGGGTTACCATTTTTTGTTTAAGCTTTTTGATGTATTCACATCTTGTTGAGCTGCTTTGACCTATAACTTGGGGTAAAGCTTCTCTAAGATGGAATATCGTACCTTGGGTGGTGGTGTTGAACTTGATCATGTAGTCGAACTTGTGTGGGATGCTCAAGGTTTGATGTAGCTCATCAAGAGTTGGGAGAACCACTTGTAGTTGGAGTTCATCTACCTACACGGGTTAGTCTTGCAAGGAAGATCACCTGTGTATCCAAAATGACAATCATGAAATTTGGTACCAAAGGAAGTTTGATATGAAGTAATTGTCAAAGGTTTCATGCTTCCTTGTCTATGTTGAAAGGTTTCATGCTTCCTTGTCTTCAACCACCATATTGTAGAGACTTGGTGATGTAGAGATTACTCAAGATGTGAGTGATTTGCAATCTCATAGATTTAGATTCAACCAAGTACCTACAAGGGTTAGATAGCATGCAAGGGTGCAAATATATCCAAGACATATGATCATCATCATAAGAGAAATATCAAGGATTAGTCAAAGGCTCATGCCTTGCATGTATCTAAATGGAGTTTCTACTCCAAGTTTGAAGCATCAATGATGTTCAATTCTCCTCTCAAACGTCAAAATACTTTCTCGTCAAGCGGTTTGGTGAATATATCTGCCAATTGCTTATCGGTACGAACATGCTTAAGATCAATGTCCCCTTTAGCAACATGATCTCGAATGAAATGATGACGAACTTTAATATGCTTAGTTCGAGAATGTTGCACGGGATTGTGAGCAATCTTAATAGCACTTTCATTATCACATAGCAATGGCACATGTTTCACATAGATCCCATAATCTTTAAGAGTTTGGGTCATCCAAAGTAATTGAACATAACATGAACCGGCGGCAATGTATTCCGCTTCAGCGGTGGATAAGGATACCGAGTTTTGTTTCTTGGAGGACCAAGACACAAGAGATCTACCAAGAAATTTACAAGTACCCAAAGTGGACTTTTTATCAACCTTGTCACCGGCATAGTCTGAATCGGAGTAGCCAACAAGATCAAAAGAAGACCTCTTAGGATACCAAATGCCAAAATTTGGTGTATGTATTAAGTATCTCACTATCCTTTTCACAGCCTTAAGATGACATTATTTGGGGGCCGCTTGATATCGTGCACACATGCACACACTTAGCATAATATCGAGACGGAGGCACATAGATATAACAATGAACCAATCATAAAGTGGTAAACCTTTTGGTCAACCGATTTGCCATCCTTGATCAAGTCAAGATGTCCACTAGTAGGCATGGGTGTATTCATACCTTTGCTTTCTTGAATGTTGAACTTCTTGAATAAGTCCTTGGTGTACTTTGTTTGAGAAACAAAGGTGCCTTCCTTAGTTTGCTTGATTTGCAAACCAAGAAAGAACTTGAGTTCACTCATCATAGACATCTCAAACTTCTCCGACATTAGCTTTACAAACTTTTCACTAAAATGAGGGTTAGTCGAACCAAATATGATATCATAAACATAAATTTGGCACACAAATAATTCACATTAACCCTTTTAGTAAAAAGAGTAGAATCTATCTTTCAAATCTCAAAGCCTTTTTCAATAAGGAACTTGGTCAAGCATTTATACCACGCTCTAGGTGTCATGGGAGTAAGTCTGACAGTAGAATAGGGGGTACGTAGGAGGAGGCAAGATCCTAGCTATGACAAGGTTGTGCACGCGAGGTTTACGAGTTCAGGCCCTTCTCGGAGGAAGTAACAACCCTAAGTCTTGGTGCCTGGAGGCTTGGTCGACTGGATTATGCGTGAGAGTTACGGGGGGTGCGAACCCTTGTGCCAGTGGAGGGGGTGGCTTATATAGAGTGCGCCAGGACCCCAGCCAGCCCATGTTACAAAGGGTTCAATGTACATTAATCAGAGCGTTACTGGTAACGCCTGTAATGAAGAGGTATAAATGATCTTTAAGACTATAGAGTGAATGTCCAACCGTTGCCATCCTGAATGTCGTTAGGTCTTCTGTATTCCGAGTGGTTTCTTGTATGGTCGAGTGACTTCATCTGGGTCGAATGGAATTGGGGTATTCGAGTGAGGCTGAAGGTCGAGTGGATTGCACTCCTTGGTGAACTCAATCAGTTTCTTCCGTTGTGTTTTGAATGTCTTTGACTCTAGGGCAGTGTCCTTGGGTAGGGTATCTAGGTCAGGCCTATGACCCTACCCTAGGTACATGTCATCGTCATTAGCCCCCGAATGGATTGAGGTCCGAGTGAAGACGGAGCTGAAGTTGACTCCGACTCAATTCCATACTTCGGAGGTATTTCATCTGAGTTGGTGAATCATGTTGAAGCTTCGATCTTGTTTCAGTCGCCTCGATCGATTCAGAGGTTGCCGAGTGAACTGATAATCTTCGAGTGTTGGTATGGTATGAAATCTTCAGCGCAATTGATTACTCCGCGGTTCCCGGATCTCATGGGATCCAAAATTTCAGGGAAGCGCGCGGGACGGAGCGCGCCGTAGTAAACGGAGTGGATAGACAGGGGTGCCTCGATTCTTGCGCCACCTTTTTTGCCACGAGCATGCGACTGTTGCGGGATTTGACAGGATCACTTGGGCCCACGAGTCAGCCACTCGAAAGCAGGCCCATAAAAGGCGTCGAGGCCGATGTGTTTGCGCAGTGCGCCCTATTCCCCTTCTTCTCCCTCTGCTCCTCCACTGCGACCTCCTCCACTCTCGACGTTGCCGCCCCGCCTGCGCGCAGTCCGCCGCAATGGGAAAGGACAAGATGGCGGACTTGGAGCATGCGAAGAAGGCGGCGGCGACGGGGAAGGGCAAGAAGACGAGTCAGGGGTCATCATCGAGGTCCGAACTACTGCATGGTTGCATCCAGGGGGACTGGATTCGGTCCACGATCCAGAAGGAAGATCTGGAGGATCTGGCTGGCGGAGGATTGATTGCCCACAAGTCCTGGAGATTGTCGGGGAAAGAGACCGAGCCCCAGCCTCAAGAGGGTGAGTGTGTTCTCCTTGCGACTCATGTCGACCGCGGTTTCACTCTGCCTCTGCATCCTTTCTTCCGCGGTTTCTTCAACTTCTTTGGTGCTCAACTTCATCATTTCTCTCCCAACACGATCACATATCTTGTTGTGTATGTCTCTCTGTGCGAAAACTTTCTGGGTTGTCGACCACATTGGGGTCTTTTCAAACACATCTTCACCTGCCGCTCCCAAACTGTGAAGAAGGAAAATCCGAACGACAAAAAGACGCACGTGATCCAAATGTGCGGGTGTTTAGGAATTCAGAGGAGGGGTAGGAGTACTTTTCCACCTATGACTCTTCCCGATTCAGTTAGGGGGTGGCAGTCGACCTGGTTCTACTTCCAAGACGTTCCGACTCCTGGTCAGTCGACCGGTCTTCCCCCTTTCACCATGGATCGGGTCCGCCAACCCTCTTCGCTGATCGTGACTCCAGAAGAGAAGGGAGAGGTGTCGATGTTAGTCGATCGGGTAGTCCAATTGGTCCGTTATGGCGTGACTGGCATGGATTTGTTGGAAGTGTTTCTCAGCAGACGCATCCAGCCTATTCAAGCTCGCAATCATTCGATGTGGATGTACTCGGGCCCTAACAACACCGCTCGGGTCGACCCAGAGGAAGTCACCGAGGAGATGGTGGAGCAGTGGATACGGAGCATCATAGGTAACAAGGACAACCCAGGGGGTCCAACAGGGTTGCACCATTCGACACCGAAAATGAGCCAGATAAGTTCTGACCTTTTCTTCCGAGTGTATTTTTATTCTGATTTGTGACCGTCCTTGAATCTGATTGATGCATGTTCGACTTCTTGCCTTGCAGATTTATACTGAGATGTACTCAATGCCGAACGAGGAGCAGGTCCAGGAGGGAACAAAGAGCACTGACGAGAGCGGCGATTATCAGTCCCCCGACGACCATGAAGACGACAGTGATGACTCGAGCGGCAGTGAGGAAGTCGAATCACCACCTCGCTTAGAGCGTCGATCCAAGCAGTCCCAAGACCCTGCGGGCGGGCGTGGCAAAGTAGCACCTCCAGGTGCACAAGTGCAAAAAAACACTAGGACCTTGTCTCCGGAGCCGACTGAAAAGGCAGCCAAGTAGCTAAAGACCACCCCTTCAAAACCTCGGAAAACCTTACCCAAGATCAAGGTGGATGTTCCCGTCGCTTCTGCGCAAGTATTTCGCTTTCTCTCTTTGCTTTTGCGTCATTTGGAAACTTCTATGCTTTTGTCGACTCATTCTCTTGCTGACTGAGTGAGTTCTGAAACTCTCAGCACTGCTACTTCTGGGACCTCCATGGACATTTACAAGGACCAAGATGATGAAGAGACTGAGGACGCGGCCACTTCCAAAGCGGGTACAACTCTATAACCTTGCTCTTATTTTGTCACTTGAACTGTCGGTCGACCAAACTCGTACGGTCGAGTCTTTTGTACCGCCTCAAAATGCCATTGAACTTCCAGATGACGATGAATATATGCCCCAGAAGATCACGGGAAGGAAGGGCAAGACTTCGAGCAGGAGGGTGCTTGCCAGCAAGGTACCTAGGTCGACATGAGCGCTAGAACCAGTGATTCATCAATCTGGAGATCCAGTTTGGGCTTCTGTTTTTTTCACTGTACCTGTGTCGACTAATCGTCCCTCGGCGTCGACCTCTCAAGTCCCTACTCCGCCTGTGCAACTCCATGCATCAGATCCTCTGGCTAACTCGACCATTCCACCAGCTCCACTCTTCGTCACCCATCATGTCCTAGAGGACTAGGTGAGCGCTACTAAGGAAGCTATACGCCAGGCAGGCCTTATGATGGAGCAGATGAAGGTGGTGCGCGAGGCCAGCCAGGCTCCTTATGATGCCAGCTCAGCTCTTCAGACCAACGTCCAGGTTAGTTAATTTCCGACTGATCTTTAGCTTGACGCTTGTTCTGTTAGGATATGGTACTTGAAAACTGCTGCTTTATTATTCGTAAGATTTGAGTCGATGAGTGTTTTGAAACCTTTAATGTGCATCTATAATGAATCTGCACCTTGCATCTGTTCACCCACTGGGTGCTTTAACTTTTGCAGAATAGTTCTTCCACTTGAGTCGACTAGGTCACGCCAAGTGTATCTTTGAATCAGTGGGGGCACGCAGAGTGCACCCACTGGGTGTAGTCCCCGAGACCCCCGTCGAATGTTTGATTCGGCGGGGATCTTTTTCAAAATTTATCTTTTCAGTTCTTCCACTCGGTCTAGACAGGTTGTGCTGAGTGGGATCTGGACTAGTGGGGGCACGCTGAGTGCACCCACTGGGAGTAGTCCCTGAGACCGCGGTCACCTACGGGCAGTCGGCGGTGGTCTGAGAATAAGTGTTGCCTTCTTTTTTTACTCCTTCCACTCGTACTGGGAAGACCATGTCGAGTGGGAAATTGAACCAGTGGGGGCACGCCAAGTGCACCCACTGGGTGTAGTCCCCTAGACTGCTGTTGAATGTTTTGATTCAGAAGTGGTCTTAGAACTCTTTTTTCCGTAGAGACTTGAACTTGTATCTTATCGCTCGGAAGCAATCGGTTTTGTTCCTATCGACTGATGTCTCCCATTCATCGATTGCAGAAATCTTGTGAACTCGGGGCTCAGTTCGCCGAACTGGAGAAGAAGCAAATTCAGCTCAACCTTGATCTAGAACTGGCCAAGTAGAATTTGCAGAAAGCCAAGGATGAGGCAGCTTCCATGGGAGGTAACAACTTGTCGACTATTTACTTTGCCAACTTTACTTTTCGCCTTTTGAACCGAGTGACTCCACTCGAACAGATGTGCATAGTGAAAACAGACAACTCCAAGCTCGTTTGAAGAATGTTATTTCTTTAGACAAAATAAAGCAGGCTCTGGAGCAGAAGGACCTTGACCTTGCCGCAGCACAGAAGACGGTGCAGGAAAGAACAGAACTTGCCGACAAGAAGCTGGCTTCAGTCGGCAAGTTAGAAGAAGAAAATGCCAAATTGAAGACCGCAATCATTGAAGCCAACAAAGAAGTCGTGCAGCTGAAGAAGGACAAGGTGGCCCTAACCAACAAAGTTGGAAATCTCACTCGGAAGAGGGACGAACTGGAGGTTTATCTAGGAGGACTCACCAAGAAGATGTTCCTTATGCTTGAAGGTACTTCCTCTTGTCCGACTGATTTGCAATTGTCGACTCTTCATACAACTGTCGACTCATCATTTTTCTATGTGTGCAGAATTCTGTCAAAACTTCGAGGAAGAGACCGGGCGGATTGAGATGGATATGGACCCCCATAAACTCCCCCATCAAGGACGAAGCTGCAATGAATGTGTTGCAACTGGAGTCCCGCCTCGCTAGCGTCACCAATTATCTAGCTCGACTGAGGGTGGTGGTATCATGGATCTGCACGGAGCTCTGGCCAGATGAGACATTCCAGAATGACCTCAAGTCTCTGATGACTCGACTAAACAAAATTCCCAGTCGAGTGCAGGCGTGGAAGAAGTCCGCTGCTCGGTGCGGTGCAGATGTGGCTCTATCTCTGCCCGTGTCCATTGCAAAGAAGTTAGAGAAGAGAAGCTGGTGGCAATCAAGGTTGCAAATACCAAGAAGCTTCAATTTTGGTCCTTCATGGAGACCTTCATCAATGCTGCCACTCAAATTGCTGATGGAATCGACCTAGATGAGTTCCTCAAGCCAGCTAGCCCTCCTCCTGCCGAGTGAACAAACTTTATGCCTCACTTTTATTTGCCTCGGAATGCCGAGTGACTTTGTAACCGTTAAACTCCTTCGGTCCTAACGCCCGAGTACTTCTGTCCGTGGTTCTGAACCCTGCTGGATTTATCCGAACTTGGGTTTTCTTTGAATATGGCTGCTTTGCCTTTACCGCTATCAAATCTCTTAACTCCGAGCGAAGCTTGATTCTTTACTCGGAATATAAGATGTATTTGTGATGTAACTCCAACGAGAGGGTCATGGACATAAGCATTAGGTGTTGCACATGATCTGCACCTCGTCGTTCTTGCGAATTGGGATGGAGCGTACATTGTACTTGTCACGCAACTCCATCGAGAGGGCCGTGGGCATGAGCACTAGGTGTTGCACATGACCTGCACCTCGTCGTCCTTGCGGATTGGGATGGAGCATACATTGTACTTGTGACTCAGCTCCGTCGAGAGGGTCGTGGGCATGAGCACTAGGTGCTGCACACGACCTGCATCTCGTCGTCCTTGTGGATCGGGATGGAGAGGACGTTGTACTTGCGACTCGGCCTCTTGGAGCGGTTTTTTAACTTAGGCAAGTACGGGGCCGTAGCTAAGCCCTCGAGTGAGAGGATTGCTCTCCACTCGGAGTAGTTTTGTAACCTAGGCGAGTACGGGGTCGCAGCTAAGCCCCCGATTGGGAGGATTGCTCTCCACTCAGAGTAGTTTTGCAACTTAGGCAAATCGGGTTCGCGGCTAAGCCCATGAGTGGGAGGATTGCTCCCCACTCGGAGTACTTTAGTAACTTAGGCGAGTACGGGGTCGCAGCTAAGCCGCCCAGTGGGAGGACTGCTCTCCACTCGGAGTAGTTTAGTTACTTAGGCGAATACAGGGTCGTCGCTAAGCCCCCGAGTGTGACACCCCAAAATTTTTGACCTTGTTTTATTAATTAAAATTTTGCCAGGAATTAAAACTTTAATTTTCTGAGCTCCCTTTTTATTTTTGAACCATTATCCCTGTAACACCCCGGATGTAACTTGCCATATTTGTAATCCAACTCTTGCCATTTTCGGCTATGTGATATGATAATCCCTCCGTGGTTGGGTTTCCCGTCATTTTGCATTTTGTTCATGTCATGCATTTGATATCATGTCATCATGTGCATCGCATTTGCATACGTGTTCGTCTAATGAATCCGAGCATTTTCCCCGTTGTGCGTTTTGCAATCCGGCGCTCCTATGTTCCCCGGCGTCCTCTTTTACCTTTTTCCGTGAGCGGGTGTTAAACCTTCTCGGAATGGACCGAGGTTTGTCAAGCGGCCTTGGTATAGCACCGGTAGACCGCCTGTCAAGTTTCGGGTCATTCGGAGGTCGTTTGATACTCCAACGGTTAACTGGGTAACCGTGAAGGCCTCGTGTGTGTTGCAGCCCAAAACCCCTCCAAATCAGCCCAATAACCCATCTAAGACACTCCCATGTCCATCGTCGTTCGATCACGATCGTGTGGGCGAAAACTGCACTCCATTTGGAGCTTCCTAGCCCCCTCTACCTATAAATATCCCCCCTCTCCCGAAATTTTCGGATGATTCCACCCTAACCCTAGACAAACTCCTCTCCTGTCGCCGCCGGACAAAAATCCGGGCAGCGGACGTGTGTGCCCGCTCCGCCGGACCAACCCGGCGTCGCCACGTGTCCCCGCCGCCGTCCTCCACCGCTCGCCGCCGCCAGCCCGCGAAGCCCATCGCAGGCCCGCGTGAGCCCGCAGCCGCCGCCGCCTGCCTCCCGCGCCCGAGGCGCCTCGCCTCCTCGCCCGCGCCACCGACCCCGCCTCGCCGCCGTCCGGCACCGCCCGCCGCCGCCGCAGTCCGCCGCCGCCGTCGCGCCGCCACCCGCGTCGGATCCCGCTCCCCTCGCCGCCGCTCCGCCGCCCCCGCCGACCTACGCCACCGCCCGCGCCAGATCCGGCCTCCCCAGCCCCGGATCCGGCCACCCCGCGCCTCCTCCGGCCGTCTCCGGCGAGCTCTCCGAAGGTTGACTTTCCCCGAGCCCCGAAATATTCTAAGTCATTTTCTGGCAGTTTATTTGTTGCATGTTCATCGTACCATAACTCTGCACCCGTGGCTCCATTTTGGGCTTATAGCATATCAAATTGTTTGTCTCGATGAGTAAATCATTTCGTCTCATTGCATCATTTTCATTTGAGCTCATCTTGATGCCCGAAATGCTGTTAGAAGAGGGCTATGTGATGTTAGTTTCAGATGTATTTCAGAACATGCACTTTTGTCATTTTTGACATGATTGATGTGTGCATCCTATGAAGTTGAGTCCTACATGTGTTTTGAAATATGCCGTCCTATCATTTCAGGGGTGTATGCCATGTATTTTTTTGATCTTTGTGGTGACTAGCACAAGCATGCAAACTAGGGTACTTAATGTTGCTGATTTCAGAGACTTGGTAATTTTGCTAAGTCATGTCTTGCTGTTAGTTTTATGCCATGTGTTCATGTTGTTTAAGAGAGATCTATGCCTCTTTTGAGCATGATCAGTAAGGGTGTTTTGAGAATATGGATTTGATCTATCCATCCGTGCCTTTGTTTGTAATTATGGAGTGCCATAGCTTGAGTCAATCGAGTTCTACTTTTGCCATAAAATGTTGCTGGCAGATTGTTTACCTGTTATTCGATTTTGCCAAGCTTGTGGTAGTTGATCCTTGCTTGCTATGATGTTGTTATTGCCATGTCTAGCTTCTATGCCATGTCTTCTTGACGTATGTATGCTTAGTTTATCATTTAATTCTCTATAGTGAGTGCATCGAGCTCGTAAACATGCCTACTTGTTATGTGTTTTTGACATGTCCAGTTTTCTGCTAAGTCTGAAACCTGTAACGAAAGTTGCTTATTTGACATGGGCGTTATTATATTTTCTGATCCTTTTTGGCTTATGGTCAGTAAGGGACTTTTGTTAAGTGCTTTGAGTAGATTCATTCCGTGCCATATTTTGCTATGTCCTGTTCCTGTAGCATGTTGTTTACTTGCTCTAAACATGTCATCCTGATGTTAATTTCTGGCATCATGTTATTTTCACTAAGTCTGTAAAACTGTCATCTTTTGCATTATTGCCATGCTGTTTTAGTCTTGCTCTGGTGGTTTATAGATTTAGCTCAGTGTTCATGTTTGGTAGAGCATCTCCTGTACATCACTTCCATGCATTTTGTTCACATGTTTGGGTGCTGTAGCATATTTATACTTTGCATCCAAGTGGCCATGTTGTTGTTTTAGGCAGTTTGCATCATATCTTGTTTTGCTTGTCACTTGCAAACCGTGTATCCGATTCCGGTGATCTTTATATCGATTTCAACCGAAATCACCTCACCTTTCCAGCGGCATAATTGGTTTTCCAAGATTATGCCTTGTTCATCTTTGTCCTTCCGGAGCACACATATGCATTGCATATCACATCTCGCATATTATGCCATGTTTTGCATCATGTTGTTTGTGCATTGCATCGTGGTTGATAGTTGTTCCTTTGCTTGTGTTCTTGTTTTGGGTAGATCTGGGAGACGAGTACGTGACCGGGGAACCTGTTGAGAACGCTTACGAGGGGCAAGCTTTCGACAACTCTGAGAACTTTGCAGGCAAGATGACCATACCCTCGAAATCACTTCTATCTTTGCTTGCTAGATGCTCGCTCTTTTGCTATGCCTGTGCTGTGATACCTACCACTTGCTATATCATGCCACCCATATTGCCATGTCAAACCTCTAACCATCCTTTCCTAGCAAACCGTTGATTGGCTATGTTACCGCTTTGCTCAGCCCCTCTTATAGCGTTGCTAGTTGCAGGTGAAGATGAAGTTTGTTCCTTGTTGGAACATGATTACTTTCGGATATCACAATATCTCTTATTTTAATTAATGCATCTATATACTTGGTAAAGGGTGGAAGGCTCGGCCTTATGCCTGGTGTTTTGTTCCACTCTTGCCACCCTAGTTTTCGTCATACCGGTGTTATGTTCCTTGATTTTGCGTTCCTTACACGGTTGGGTGATTTATGGGACCCCCTTGACAATTCGCTTTGAATAAGACTCCTCCAGCAAGGCCCAACTTTGGTTTTACCATTTCCCACCTAAGCCTTTTTCCCCCAGGTTTTCGCGAGCCCGAGGGTCATCTTTATCTTAACCCCCCGGGCCAGTTCTCCTTCGATTGCTGGTCCAAACTAGAGCCCTTTGCAGCGCCACCTTGGGGCAACTTGAGGACTGATTTTAGTTGTACGGACTGCTCATCCGGATGTGCCCTGAGACTGAGATATGTGCAGCTCCTATCAGGATTTGTCGACACAATCGGGCGGCTTTGCTGGTCTTGTTTTATTACTGTCGAAATGTCTTGTAGTCCGGGATTCCGAGACTGATCGGGTCTTCCCGGTAGAAGGAATATCCTTCGTTGACCATGAGAGCTTATAATGGGCTAAGCTGGGACACCCCTGCAGGGTATTATCTTTCGAAAGCCGTGCCCGCGGTTATGAGGCAGATGGGAATTTGTTAATGTCCGGTTGTAGAAAACCCGAAGTTGACCTTAATTAAAACACATCAACCGCGTGTGTAACCGTGATGGTCTCTTCTCGGCGGAGTCCGGGAAGTGAACACGGTGTTGGAGTTATGTCTGACGTAGGTTGTTCTAGGATCACTTCTTGATCACTTCTAGCTTCACGACCGTGCTTTGCTTCTCTTCTCGCTCTCTTTTGCGTTGTTAGCCACCATATAAGCTAGTCGCTTGCTGCAGCTCCACCTCACAACCCTATCCTACCTTTAAGCTTAAATAGTCTTGATCTCGCGGGTGTGAGATTGCTGAGTCCCCGTGACTCACAGATTCTACCAAAACAGTTGCAGGTGCCGACGATGCCAGTGCAGATGACGCATCCGAGCTCAAGTGGGAGTTCGACGAGGAATGTGGTCGTTACTATGTGTCTTTTCCTGATGATCAGTAGTGGAGCCCAGTTGGGATGATTCGGGGATCTATGTAGCATTTGGGGTAGTCTTCTTTCATTTTGGTTCCGTAGTCGGACCTTGAGTGTAATCTGGATGATGGATGTTTATTTATGTATTGTGTGAAGTGGCGACTGTAAGCCAACTATGTATCTCTTTCCCTTATGTATTACATGGGTTGTGTGAAGATTACCTCACTTGCGACATTGCTTTCAATGCGGTTATGCCTCTAAGTCGTGCTTCGACACGTGGGAGATATAGCCGCATCGAGGGCGTTACAAGTTGGCGGGGTCGGTGGCGCGGGCGAGGAGGCAAGGCGCCTCGGGCGCGGGAGGCAGGCGGCGGCGGCTGCGGGCTCGCGCGGGCCCGTGATGGGCTCCGCGGGCTGGCGGCGGCGCGCGGTGGAGGACGACGGCGGGGACACGTGGCGACGCCGGGTTGGTCCGGTGGAGCGGGCGGACACGTCCGCTGCCCGGATTTTTGTCCGGCGGCGGCGGGAGAGGAGTTTGTCTAGGGTTAGGGTGGAATCATCCGAAAATTTCGGGAGAGGGGGGATATTTATAGGTAGAGGGGGCTAGGAAGCTCCAAATGGAGTGCGGTTGTCGCCCACACGATCGTGATCGAACGGCGATGGACATGGGAGTGTCTTAGATGGGTTATTGGGCTGATTTGGAGGAGTTTTGGGCTGCAACACACACGAGGCCTTCACGGTTACCCGGTTAACCGTTGGAGTATCAAACGACCTCCGAATGACCCGAAACTTGACAGGCGGTCTACCGGTGCTATACCAAGGCCGCTTGACAAACCTCAGTCCATTACGAGAAGGTTTAACACCCGCTCACGGAAAAAGGTAAAAGAGGACGCCGGGGAACATAGGAGCGCCGGATTGCAAAACGGACAACGGGGAAAATGCTCGGATTCATGAGACGAACACGTATGCAAATGCGATGCACATGATGACATGATATCAAATGCATGACATGAACAAAATGCAAAATGACGGGAAACCCAACCACAGAGGGAATATCATATCACATAACCGAAAATGGCAAGAGTTGGATTACAAATATGGCAAGTTACATCCGGGGTGTTACAACACTCCACCACTACGAGAGGATCTCGTCCCGAGATCTAGGACTAAAAGAACTCCGGATATTCGGAACGGAGGTGGTCCTCGCACTCCCAGGTGGCTTCTCGGTCTGAATGGTGTGACCACTTCACTTTCAGGAATATGATTGACTTGTTGCGAGTCTTGCGCTCAGTTTCTTCAAGAATAGCAATGGGATGCTCATGATAAGACAAATCTTCTTGAAGATCAATCTCTTCGAAGTTGATGGTGCGCTCAGGCGTCTTGAAACACTTGCGAAGCTGTGACACGTGGAACACATCGTGCACATTTGCAAAGTTGGAGGGAAGCTCAAGTTGATAGGCGAGATCGCCTCGTTTGCCGATGATATTGAAAGGGCCCATGTATCTAGGGGCAAGTTTCCCCTTGATACCGAAGCGACGAGTGCCTTTCATTGGAGAGACGCGGAGGTAGACATGGTCTCCGATCTCGAATGCCACATCACGATGTTTGCTATCGTAATAGCTCTTCTGGCGTGATTGCGCGGCTTTGAGATTCTCGCGAATGACTTTGCACATTGCCTCAGCCTCTGAGATCAAATCGTTGCCAAGAAGTTGACGTTCGCCCGTCTCAGACCAATTGAGAGGAGTACGACACTTTCTGCCATAGAGAATCTCGAATGGGGCTTTGCCCGAGCTGGCTTGAAAACTGTTGTTGTAAGAGAACTCAGCATATGGAAGACAATCCTCCCACTTCATGCCGAAAGAGATAACACAAGCCCTGAGCACATCTTCAAGAATTTGGTTGACACGCTCGACTTGTCCACTAGTTTGAGGGTGGAAAGTTGTGCAGAAGCGAATGTTTGTGCCCATGGCCTTCTAAAAAGAATCCCAAAACTTGGAGGTAAAGATGCTGCCACGGTCTGAAGAGATCAATTGTGGAATGCCATGCAAAGAGACAATTCTGGAGGTGTAAAGCTCTGCCAGCTGCGCTGCTGTGATAGACTCTTTGATAGGAAGAAAATGAGCCACTTTGGTGAGCTTGTCGATGACGACGAAGATGGGATCATTTCCACGCTTGGACTTAGGAAATCCAGTCACGAAGTCCATTTCAATATGATCAAACTTCCATTCTGGAATAGCAAGAGGTTGGGGTAGACCAGCTGGCCGTTGGTGTTCTGCTTTCACCCTTCTGCAGACATCACATTCATTCACGAATTGAGCAATTCCTCGCTTCATTCGAGTCCACCAATACGACTGCTTGAGGTCATGGTACATCTTTGTACTTCTAGGATGAATGGATAGGAGTGAATTGTGCGCCTCATTCATAATGACTTTCCGTAGATCACCCTTTGGAACCACAATCCGGTCCTCGAAGAAAAGAGTATCTCTGTCATCAACACGATAGCACTTGTATTTGGAAATGCCCTTGTCAATACCACGTTTCACCTTCTTCACCATGGTATCCAGCAGTTGTGCCTCACCAATTTGATCTTCCAAAGTAGGAGAGACTATGAGGTTGGCGAGAAAACCTTGAGGAACAACTTGGAGATTCAACTTGCGGAAAGCTTCACAAAGATCCGGTTGAAAAGGCTTGAGGATTAAGCTGTTGCAATAAGCCTTCCTGCTCAATGCATCTGCAATCACATTAGCCTTGCCTGGAGTATATTCAATACTCGGATTATACTCTTGAATCATTTTGACCCATCGAGTTTGCCTGAGGTTGAGGTTGGGCTGAGTGAAGATGTACTTGAGACTCTTGTGATCGGTGAATATGTCCACTTTCCTTCCCAACAGGAGATGTCTCCATGTTATTAATGCATGGACAACTGCCGCCAACTCAAGATCGTGCGTGGGGTAGTTCTTTTCGTTGGGCTTCAACTGACGAGAGGTATAGGCCACAACCTTATTCTCTTGCATTAACACAGCACCGAGACCTTGAAGAGAAGCATCACAGAAAACTTCATAAGGCTTGGATTCGTCAGGAGGAGTCAAAACTGGAGCAGTGACGAGTTTCTCTTTGATAGCGTTGAAAGCAACGTCACACTCAGGAGACCAGACATACTTCACATGCTTCTGGAGGAGGTTGGAAAGAGGCTTTGCAATCTTTGAGAAATTCTCAATGAATCTTCGGCAATAGCTTGCAAGTCCAAGAAAACTGCGAAGCTACTTGACATTCTGAGGAGGTTCCCAATTCAAAACTGCAGACACCCTCTCGGGATTAATAGCAATGCCCTTGGCAGAGATGATATGCCCAAGGTAAAGAACTTCATCAAGCCAGAATTCACATTTGGAGAACTTCGCATAGAATTGATACTCTCTGAGCTTGTCGAGCACCAATCGCAAATGTTTGGCATGATCCTTCTTATTCTTGGAGAAGACCAATATATCATCGAGATAGACCAAGACGAATTCGTTGGTGTAGGGGTTGAAGATGAAGTTCATCATTCGAGAGAAAGTTGGAGGAGCATTGACAAGGCCAAAAGACATGACAGTATATTCATAAGAACCAAAGCTTGTTCTGAATGCTGTCTTGTGAATATCTTCTTCACGAATGCGAATTTGATGATAACCCATACGAAGGTCAAGCTTGGAGAACACTTTAGCACCTTTAAGTTGCTCGAATAGCTCATTGATGTTGGGAAGTGGGTACTTGTTCTTGATTGTCTTCTTGTTCAATGGACGGTAATCGACGCAAAGTCGGTCCGTGCCATCCTTCTTCTGGACAAAAAGAACACCACAACCCCAAGGAGAAGAACTCGGTCTGATCAGACCCAGACGCTCTTGTTAATCGAGTTGTTTCTTCAATTCCTTCAACTCTTTTGGCCCAAGCTTGTAAGGACGCTTGCAAACGGGTTTCGTGCCAGGCTCAAGATCAATAACGAATTCCACTGGCCGGTGAGGAGGCATACCCGGAAGCTCTTCTGGAAAGACATCTTGGTACTCACAAACGACTGGAATCTGAGAGATAGCATCCAATTCGCCCTTCTCATTGAGAGAAAACAACCGAATGGTTTCGTCGCGAGCGGCATAAATGATCACATCGTCAGAAGAGTGAGTCAATTGAATTTCCCTGGCAGCACAATCAAGCTGAGCCTTGTGCTTAGAAAGCCAGTCCTTCCCGAGAATAAGATCAATATCAGAGTCACCAAGAACAATTGGTTTAGCCAGAAATCTATAGTCGCCCATCTTGATAGAGACATCCGGGACATAAGCTCGAGAAGACAACTGTCGCGCCGGAGAGACAATAGACAAAGGTCTCGGCAAAACTTGAGTAGCCAAATCATGCATAGCCACAAAAGGTCTTGAAATGAAAGAATGCGATGCACCAGTATCAAATAAGACTTTTGCAGGAATATCATTAACTGAGATATTACCCATGATCACTTCAGAAGAATCCTCTGCCTGAACCGCGTTCATCATGTTCACCTTGGCATGCTTAGGATTATGCTTGACCACTGCATTGCTGGAAGATTTCACAGGAGGAGGAGGCGGAAGACGCCTTTGGTTGGAGCACTTGTTCGCATAGTGACCCTTTTGCTGACATTTGTTGCAAGTCACTTCTGAGAGCGGACGGTGATAAGGAGCATTTGGCCTTGGAGATTGGTTCTGAGACTTGTTCTGATAGCCAGGGTTGGGTGGGTGGGAAGATCCACGACCACCTGAGTTCTTGTGCTGGTAAGGCTGACGGAACGGAGGAGGAGGAGGCAACCAGAACTTCTGTTGCTTGGCCGCCACTAGTGAGGAAGAAGAGGACTGAACTGCATCCCTGACTCTCTTCTTAGATGCCTCACACTTGAGCTGAGCAGCTTCTTGTTTGAGTGCCATGTTGTAGAATTCATCATACTTTAACGGCTCAAAAAGCACGAGAGCTAGTTGCAGATCTTCTCTGAGGCCACGCCTGAATTGGTAAATCATGCTCTTCTCATCAGGGATGTCCTGCTTAGCAAAGCGAGAGAGCTTATAATGGGCTAAGTTGGGACACCCCTGCAGGGTATTATCTTTCGAAAGCCGTGCCCGAGGTTATGAGGCAGATGGGAATTTGTTAATGTCCGGTTGTAGAAAACCCGAAGTTGACCTTAATTAAATCACATCAACCGCGTGTGTAACCATGATGGTCTCTTCTCGGCGGAGACCGGGAAATGAACACGGTGTTGGAGTTATGTCTGACGTAGGTTGTTCTAGGATCACTTCTTGATCACTTCTAGCTTCACGACCGTGCTTTGCTTCTTTTCTCGCTCTCTTTTGCGTTGCTAGCCACCATATAAGCTAGTCGCTTGCTGCAGCTCCACCTCACAACCCTATCCTACCTTTAAGCTTAAATAGTCTTGATCTCGCGGGTGTGAGATTGCTGAGTCCCCGTGACTCATAGATTCTACCAAAACAGTTGCAGGTGCCGACGATGCCAGTGCAGATGACGCATCCGAGCTCAAGTGGGAGTTCGACGAGGAACGTGGTCGTTACTATGTCTCTTTTCCTGATGATCAGTAGTGGAGCCCAGTTGGGATGATTCGGGGATCTGTGTAGCATTTGGGGTAGTCTTCTTTCATTTTGGTTCCGTAGTCGGACCTTGAGTGTAATCTGGATGATGGATGTTTATTTATGTATTGTGTGAAGTGGCGACTGTAACCCAACTATGTATCTCTTTCCCTTAGGTATTACATGGGTTGTGTGAAGATTACCTCACTCGCGACATTCCTTTCAATGCGGTTATGCCTCTAAGTCGTGCTTCGACACGTGGGAGATATAGTCGCATCGAGGGCGTTACAATCCCCTTGGTCATTATGGAGTTTTTCCCCAAAAAGAGAACTTTTCAAATATGTTTTTGGACTTGTTTAAACCTCTCAAGAAAAACTTTTCTTTTATTAGTAGAACAAATTTACATAATTAATTTGCTTGCTCTTTATTTTCTTGAAAATGGTTTTTACAGGTTAAAGGGCCATATTTGAACTACAACCTCTTTAAGAATTTATTCAAAAATCCCACAAAAATTTGGAGATGTCATGTGATGTTTTTAAATCACCTTTGTACAAAAATAACTTTCATTCATAAAATATTTTGAGCTCTACACCCAATTTTCTTCTCTGGTCCAGTGGGCAATTTTGCACTACAACCCATTTAAATGCTTCTCTCTAGCCTCCACCAAAATTATGGGATGTTAGTAGCAGCATATGATTCAACTTTATGCAAAAAACCAGTGAGGTCCTTTGAAAAATTTGAGTGAATCAACCTCATCTTCATTCTGGCCCAACTTGCTGGTTTGTACAGCAACCACATTTTTAGTTGCTCCTTTACCCATGATTCCTTTTTCTACTTGTAGCCAACCCTACCAAACCCCTAAGTCCAAGAGCATGCACTCTTTGCAACACTTTTGGTCCATGTTGTGATGTCATTTACCTTCTGTCCAGAACTGGAGTTTTGGCAAAAATTGCACTAACAAGTTTCTCCTTTAAACAAACTAACTTCACCACCCTCTCATACATCCATAGAGACCCCACTCTGGAAGTTTTGGCTACCCCAAGAGATGCCTAGGTGCATGTGGCATTCTGTCGAGCACCCTGTAGGCATGACCAGTTTTGACATGAGTTTTAGCTTGCACTGCGATCTTGCTTCCCTTGCCTAGCTACCTTGTCCAATAGACTCTTCACTACTCATAACCTAGGTCTGCTAATTCCCAGCCTCACCCGAGACCTCTAGCACGCCCTGGCATTTCGCCGAGCAGCTGGTGGGCGTGCACTGGGCGCGCCCAGAGCACGCCAACTGCAGCCGCGCAGCCGAGCCGCCGCGTCGCGCGGCCCTGGCTTCGCCCGCACTGCAGAACCTCACCACGCACTCCCCTCCTCGCCGCGTCACGCCAAAAGGCCCCGACCGCTCCCTGGCGCCCTACAGCGCCGCCGTCAGATGCCGTTTGGCGGCACGCCCGCGGCCGCAACCGCCGCCCAACCACTCCTGCGCTAGCCAGCGCCGCCCAAGCCCCCAGCGCTCGCCACCTGCCCCCTGGAGCAGCGCGAGCTCATCCGCAGCCATGTCCACTAGCGCTCGTCGCCGCCACGTCGCCCTACAGCATAGAGAGGCGGTTCGCCGCCGTTCTTATCCCCGGCCGCCGCAAACCGACGTGGACGTACTATAAAGGAGGTCCCCGAACTCCCCCGAGCACGCAGGCAACCCTCAGGCCACCCTAGTGGCGCTCCCCTAGCTCGCATTCGACCCAGGGAGGCTTTCTTCCCCGTCTCCGGCAACTCCAGCCGCCGCCACTGCCCCGGCCGTTCCGGTGCCACCAAGGCCTCCCCCGCTCCGTTCTCTTCACTAGGAACCCCCTCACCCTCTCGCGAGTCCGTCCCCCTACTCAATCTTGATCGGGACTCGTCGCGGGCGAAATATCACTTTTTCCGACGACCACCGTCCGCCGCGGAGCTCGCCGTCGGCAGCTCCGTCTACCCCAGAGGACAAAACAACCACCAGAGTAACCGCATCGACCCCATGAGCCCGTGGATGACCTCCGTTTATCGAGCGGTGCCGCCGTTCGCCGGCGACGATCGCCGGAGCCCCGCACCGCTCGGGCAGAGGAGGGAGACGACGCGGGCGACTGGTCAAACCTGACCAGTGGGCCAGGCGGGCCCACCGTCAGAGACCCAGCGCCGGTCCACGTGGGTTAAGTGGAGGCGTAAAACCTCAAGTACGCCTCCTCTGACCGAAAGCGTATTCTCGTTGAAAACGTTTTCTTTTTTCTGTTTTTATTTAAATTAGTTTTTGACCAGAACTTTGACTAACTATATCTTTTTAAATATAACTCCAAATGAATTAATTCTTTTTCCTACATCGCTCAAATATTGTCTAGTTTATTTTAAGATTTATTTTAAAAAATTTCCAAACAAATTATTGTGCTGTTTTTGAAATATGTGTTATTTGCATATTTTTGAAAATAGGATTTTTGGAGAGAGGAAGAACGCTTTCAAAAGATTTGGAGTGTACCCTGCCTTTCTACATCATGAAGGCAAGCATTCTGTACCCCGGAATAATATTTTTGGTGTGTTAGTTGACACGTTTATGACACCACCTTAATTCGGTGTGTTGTTATTTCGTGTGATATGATCATTTGCATGGATGCATTATTGTGATTTCCTTGCTGTTGGAAATGAGCATACTCGTGTGATGGCAATCATCCTCATGTGCCTTACATGCATGCCGGTAAGGAATCCGGAAAAGCCTCTGCCTTGGGTAGGTGTGAGCTTGTCGCCGGTCTCCGTCGGGACGGTTACATTCGGTATGGCATGGTAAAGTATAATGGGTGGTGATTTGTTGGTGGAAGTATTTTTGTTGTGCTAACCATGCAGGGAACATTGATAAGCCTCCTGAGTCGGCCATAGATCGAGTCTTGTTCCGGTAACCCCCATACTTGTTTTGTACTGCCACTGGTCCCTACCGTATGTGGGGTATGGTTCAGTAAGTTGTTAACCCTTGTCTTGGCACACACCGTACAGAGAGGCCATGGTGGAAGATACCGGATGCATCCGGTAGGCAGGCCACCTGGTCCGGGGGCATGGGTGTATCCGGTTGGGACCGAGAGGGGCATACCCCTTAGAGCGCGCAATAGAAATTTGATCCCATGCTACGCGAGGTTGTAGCCTTCCCACTTAGAGTTTGCTTGACAGGTGTCGTGGGTGATTCCAGACACCGGTGAGTTAAGCTGGTGTGTGCAAGTCAGGTGTGTTTTCAATTAAAAGACCATAGACGGAATTAGTCCCGATGGACTAAAGGAATCCGTTACTCGTGGGTAAAAAGTACACCCTCTGCAGAAATTAAAGCTATTCATATAGCCGTGTCCATGGTTAAGGATTACAGTCTGGGATAGGTCAAGTGTCGGTCTTAGTGTCGGTCTTCGGAGGAGAAACCACTAAAACTCGAATATTGATTATGACTTGTGATATATGATGGTTATGATTATTATTATCCTTATGGACTAACCGTTTTGCATGATTTGAAATAAAGAATACCCCTGGGACGGTACCACCTATTGGATGTTCACTATGATAATTTCATTTTCATATAAAGCCCTTTATGTGGTGTCGCTAAGACGCCCGACTGTGGCATTTCTTTTAAAGCCCTTTATGTGGTGTCGCTAAGACGCCCGACTGTGGCATTTCTTTTAAAGCCCTTTATGTGGTGTCGCTAACACGCCCGACTGTGGCATTTCTTTTAAAGCCCTTTATGTAGTGTCGCTAAGACGCCCGACTGTGGCATTTCTTTTAAAGCCCTTTATGTGGTGTCGCTAAGACGCCCGACTGTGGCATTTCTTTTAAAGCCCTTTATGTGGTGTCGCTAAGACGCCCGACTGTGGCATTTCTTTTAAAGCCCTTTATGTGGTGTCGCTAAGACGCCCGACTGTGGCATTTCTTTTAAAGCCCTTTATGTGGTGTCGCTAAGACGCCCGACTGTGGCATTTCTTTTAAAGCCCTTTATGTGGTGTCGCTGAGACGCCCGACTGTGGCATACTCATTTTCACTATCCTTTCGAGACGTTGCTTCAAGACATCCGATCGGCACACCTTATTTTTATTTTGTCGTTGCATAAATTTCCGGTTGCATATGAATAACCTGCTTGCATGCATCAAGATATTTGTTTTCATGACTAACTAAGTGAGCATAGAATCTTGCAAAGCATGATTATCAGTGGCTATATTATACCTGTGTTCTTAATGTTTGTGAGTACATTCAAAGTACTCACTGGCTTGTCCCTGGCTATTGCTTTGTCCAGAGTGCTTGCTTGGAGAGGAGCGTTGGGACGACAGCCTCAGAACCTAAGCAACGGTGATAGCAGCCTCGCGAAGATAGGAGTTAACCTGGTCAGCTGTTCCCGTGGGAAATGGAGTCCCATAGACCGTGGTGATCCACAAACCGCTTCCGCCCTCAACCACTAGAAACCATTTGATGTACTCATAGGCCACAATGGTCTTGTACTACTTATTTTGTACTCTTCCTTGGAATTTCTGTATCAAGTTGAGGCCTCATCAGCTAACAGTAATCCTGGGGCTGATGAGCTCGACAGCCATTTTCTGGAAATTAATGTCCGGAAAACCAGTCGCGACAGACTTGGTATCAGAGCCAGGCTGACCATTGGCTAATCCTATCTTAGCCAGGTCAATAAACCTAGGCAAACCAACCCACCGAGCCTTAACCAAACCCCAGCCAAGCTTCTCCTGCAAATAGCCCCACAGTGACCCGACACCATTTGGCCGTCGGTGCCCAACCTACCAACCTAGTCGTCAATCACGCGCCAGTGACCGGCCCCCTAAATAGTCTTTCTCGCAAGCGTGCAAAGGAAGACACCGCCCCTTTTTCCTATAAAAAGGGCACGCTAGCCTCAACCCAGCACAGCACAGCCGCTATCCTGAACCGAGCCACAATGCCTGGTCCTGTCGTGCACACTGAGACTACGGCAACCAACCTTGGAGGTTTTGTGACCATACTCGCAAACCTCACCCATCGAGCCTATGCGTTAGAAGAGCCCCCAGAATATGTTGTGTACCAAGGACCATTAAGCGGTGAAAGCCGTCAATTCTGGGCCACTATACACATCTACGGTAGGGGTCTAGCACCCGAGCGCCCCTACAGGTTCACTAGAAGGACGACTTCCTTTGAGCCACAAGCCATCCAACTAGCTCCTCGAGAAGCTATAGTTCATCTCTAGCACTTGTCGCCCAGAGTTAGCTGTCGCTCGTTCCGCTACTACCCCAGGCGTGAAGGGTATGGTAGACCACCCCAAGTCGCCAACGAAGATCACGAGACAGATCCTGCGTTGTTGCACCTGGTGCGCTATGTAAGCGCACTAGAGGAACTGTGCGATCAGGTCACCATTGATCTTATCACAGCCCGTGGAGAGCTGGTTCGTCGAGGCCCAACAAGAGAAGAGGACGAGCCCAACGCCGACAACCCAGTCATGCTGTTTGGACAACCGATCGAGCCCCTGAGGCCTACCCCAGCCATCGGCCAAGGTGTTGCGATAACCCCAGAAGTGCTTCGTCGCATATTGGGGACACACTCCAATGGGGTTGTAGCCAACAATCCCCCACATGGTCATCATCGCTATCCCGAGCCTGCAGCCCTCAGCCCACTCCAGTTAATTCCGATGGCGAGACCCGTGGAGGAGCCTCAACATCCACAAGGCACGCCCGCTTGGATGTAAACGAGGTAGAGTAAGTCACCCGAGTCGCATCGAGTCCCAGTGTACCCTCGCCTTGTAACCGTGTGGCCTTGTGAATAATCGTTGCTTGTTGTCCTACTTCTGTTTTAAATAGTAACCTTGTCTGAATACCCAGTATGCAGTATGAGATTGCTATCCCTGACGCAGTTACCAAAAATCTCCCCGACAACCCCCACAGTAACACGTCACCTCGGTGAAATATGTGTATCTGTGGCATTGACTTCCACCCGCGGAACAGAGCTGGAAGTTTCGTTACCTTTCACCACGGTAAAAATAACCCAGCTCCGGTTCTATAAAGAGGCCACCGCGTGACCTTGCAAAACACTTCTCATCTTGTGCACCATCCTCACAACCATTTCTTGCCATGCCGAGCCCCAGCATTCATCTGAGAACCCCAGATGCAACCCCGGGTAGTTTTGTCAAAATATTGTGAGATTTTACCTGCAGTACCATGGGCGCTACCCAACCACCCCAGTACGAGTTGTTCAAGTCAAGGATCACCCCTTCCACCTCAAGATACTGGGCAGCAGTGCACATCCCTCCCGTGAACTCAGACCAAGACCCAACGGAGGTCTCCTTCGTGGGGAAATCTATGCCAACCCCACTCATGGCCATAGAAGCTGCTGCATATGAAGCGCTTGCTCGCCTTCGATTCGCGGTACCCTATGCCAGCGAACGAGGGTATTATTACTTCCCGGGCCGTGCATCACCTGGTGGAGTAACATCTTTTCCCGATGGACGAATTGAGAGAGACCCAGTCCTAGCCAACCTGGTCCAGTACGTCATCGCTCAAGAGCGTTTAACCCAACATGTGATGGGTTATCTCCAGAGCCTCGCGGATTTAAATCCTCAGATCGCCATCCGTAAATCACTGAGGCCTGGCCAGGAGAAATGCATTCATCGACTGGTCAATCCCCTTCCCCCGATAGAAGAGGAATGTGTCCCAGTACCAGAGACGTTTTCTCAGGACCCCGTTCAGTTACCATTTCCATTTTAGACGTCACTGCCGTGTTCATTATTGCAACATTCAATTGTGTATTGTAACTTATGCATGGTAACCTGAGCTTGCGCGACGAATAAATTATCCGGCTTCTACTAATATGTATGGTGACTTATGCTCCTTTATTTTAACCATTTTCCCTCGCGAAAAATCCCGGAGAGTTTTTGTTTTTCTAAACAACCCTTAACAAATCTCGAGGACGAGATTTTTCTTAAGGGGGGTAGTATTGTGACACCCCAAAATTTTTGACCTTGTTTTATTAATTAAAATTTTGCCAGGAATTAAAACTTTAATTTTCTGAGCTCCCTTTTATTTTTGAACCATTATCCCCTTGGTCATTATGGAGTTTTTCCCCAAAAAGAGAACTTTTCAAATATGTTTTTGGACTTGTTTAAACCTCTCAAGAAAAACTTTTCTTTTATTAGTAGAACAAATTTACATAATTAATTTGCTTGCTCTTTATTTTCTTGAAAATGGTTTTTACAGGTTAAAGGGCCATATTTGAACTACAACCTCTTTAAGAATTTATTCAAAAATCCCACCAAAATTTGGAGATGTCATGTGATGTTTTTAAATCACCTTTGTACAAAAATAACTTTCATTCATAAAATATTTTGAGCTCTACACCCAATTTTCTTCTCTGGTCCAGTGGGCAATTTTGCACTACAACCCATTTAAATGCTTCTCTCTAGCCTCCACCAAAATTATGGGATGTTAGTAGCAGCATATGATTCAACTTTATGCAAAAACCCAGTGAGGTCCTTCGAAAAATTTGAGTGAATCAACCTCATCTTCATTCTGGCCCAACTTGCTGGTTTGTACAGCAACCACATTTTTAGTTGCTCCTTTACCCATGATTCCTTTTTCTACTTGTAGCCAACCCTACCAAACCCCTAAGTCCAAGAGCATGCACTCTTTGCAACACTTTTGGTCCATGTTGTGATGTCATTTACCTTCTGTCCAGAACTGGAGTTTTGGCAAAAATTGCACTAACAAGTTTCTCCTTTAAACAAACTAACTTCACCACCCTCTCATACATCCATAGAGACCCCACTCTGGAAGTTTTGGCTACCCCAAGAGATGCCTAGGTGCATGTGGCATTCTGTCGAGCACCCTGTAGGCATGACTAGTTTTGACATGAGTTTGAGCTTGCACTGTGATCTTGCTTCCCTTGCCTAGCTACCTTGTCCAATAGACTCTTCACTACTCATAACCTAGGTCTGCTAATTCCCAGCCTCACCCGAGACCTCTACCACGCCCTGGCATTTCGCCGAGCAGCTGGTGGGCGTGCACTGGGCGCGCCCAGAGCACGCCAACTACAGCCGCGCACCCGAGCCGCCGCGTCGCGCGCCCCTGGCTTCGCCCGCACTGCAGAACCTCGCCATGCACTCCCCTCCTCGCCGCGTCACGCCAAAAGGCCCCGACCGCTCCCTGGCGCCCTACAGCCCCGCCGTCAGATGCCGTTTGGCGGCACGCCCGCGGCCGCAACCGCCGCTCGACCACTCATGCGCTAGCCAGCGCCGCCCAAGCCCCCAGCGCTCTCCACCTGCCCCCTGGAGCAGCGCGAGCTCATCTGCAGCCATGTCCACTAGCGCTCGTCGCCGCCACGTCGCCCTGCAGCAGAGAGAGGTGGTTCGCCGCCGTTCTTATCCCCGGCCGCCGCAAACCGACGTGGACGTACTATAAAGGAGGTCCCCGAACTCCCCCGAGCACGCAGGCAACCCTCAGGCCACCCTAGTGGCGCTCCCCTAGCTCGCATTCGACCCAGGGAGGCTTTCTTCCCCGTCTCCGGCAACTCCAGCCGCCGCCACTGCCCCGGCCGTTCCAGTGCCACCAAGGCCTCCCCCGCTCCGTTCTCTTCACCAGGAACCCCCTCACCCTCTCGCGAGTCCGTCCCCCTACTCAATCTTGATCGGGACTCGCCGCGGGCGAAATATCACTTTTTCCGACGACCACCGTCCGCCGCGGAGCTTGCCGTCGGCAGCTCCGTCTACCCCAGAGGACAAAACAACCACCGAAGTAACCGCCTCGACCCCCTGAGCCTGTGGATGACCTACGTTTATCGAGCGGTGCCGCCGTTCATCGGCGACGATCGCCGGAGCCCCGCACCGCTCGGGCAGAGGAGGGAGACGACGCGGGCGACTGGTCAAACCTGACCAGTGGGCCAGGCGGGCCCACCGTCAGAGACCCAGCGCCGGTCCACGTGGGTTAAGTGGAGGCGTAAAACCTCAAGTACGCCTCCTCTGACCGAAAGCGTATTCTCGTTGAAAACGTTTTCTTTTTCTGTTTTTATTTAAATCAGTTTTGACTAGAACTTTGACTGACTATATCTTTTTAAATATAACTCCAAATGAATTAATTATTTTTCCTACATCTCTCAAATATTGTCTAGTTTATTTTAAGATTTATTTGAAAAAAATTCCACACAACTTTTTGTGCTGTTTTTGAAACATGTGTTATTTGCATATTTTTGAAAATAGGATTTTTGGAGAGAGGAAGAACGCTTTCAAAAGATTTGGAGTGTACCCTGCCTTTCTACATCATGAAGGCAAGCATTCTGAACCCCAGAATAATATTTTTGGTGTGTTAGTTGACACGTTTATGACACCACCTTAATTCGGTGTGTTGTTATTTCGTGTGATATGATCATTTGCATGGATGCATTATTGTGATTTCCTTGCTGTTGGAAATGAGCATACTCGTGTGATGGCAATCATCCTCATGTGCCTTACATGCATGCCGGTAAGGAATCCGGGAAAGCCTCTGCCTTGGATAGGTGTGAGCTTGTCGCCGGTCTCCGTCGGGACGGTTACATCCGGTATGGCATGGTAAAGTATAATGGGTGGTGATTTGTTGGTTGAAGTATTTTTGTTGTGCTAACCATGCAGGGAACATTGATAAGCCTCCTGAGTCAGCCATAGATCGAGTCTTGTTCCGGTAACCCCCATACTTGTTTCGTACTGCCACTGGTCCCTACCGTATGTGGGGTATGGTTCAGTAAGTTGTTAACCCTTGTCTTGGCACACACCGTACAGAGAGGCCATGGTGGAAGATACCGGCTGCGTCCGGTAGGCAGGCCACCTGGTCCGGGGGCATGGGTGTATCCGGTTGGGACCGAGAGGGGCATACCCCTTAGAGCGTGCAATAGAATTTTGATCCCATGCTACGCGAGGACGTAGCCTTCCCACTTAGAGTTTGCTTGACAGGTGTCGTGGGTTATTCCTGACACCGGTGAGTTAAGCTGGTGTGTGCAAGTCAGGTGTGTTTTCAATTAAAAGACCATAGACGGAATTAGTCCCGATGGACTAAAGGAATCCATTACTCGTGGGTAAAAAGTACACCCTCTATAGAAATTAAAGCTATTCATATAGCCGTGTCCATGGTTAAGGATTACAGTCTGGGATAGGTCAAGTGTCGGTCTTAGTGTCGGTCTTCGGAGGAGAAACCACTAAAACTCGAATATTGATTATGACCTGTGATATATGATGGTTCTGATTATTATTATCCTTATGGACTAACCGTTTTGCATGATTTGAAATAAAGAATACCCCTGGGACGGTACCACCTCCTGGATATTCACTATGATAATTTCATTTTCATATAAAGCCCTTTATGTGGTGTCGCTAAGACGCCCGACTGTGGCATTTCTTTTAAAGCCCTTTATGTGGTGTCGCTAAGACGCCCGACTGTGGCATTTCTTTTAAAGCCCTTTATGTGGTGTCGCTAAGACGCCCGACTGTGGCATTTCTTTTAAAGCCCTTTATGTGGTGTCGCTAAGACGCCCGACTGTGGCATTTCTTTTAAAGCCCTTTATGTGGTGTCTCTAAGACGCCCGACTGTGGCATTTCTTTTAAAGCCCTTTATGTGGTGTCGCTAAGACGCCCGACTGTGGCATTTCTTTTAAAGCCCTTTATGTGGTGTCGCTAAGACGCCCGACTGTGGCATTTCTTTTAAAGCCCTTTATGTGGTGTCGCTAAGACGCCCGACTGTGGCATTTCTTTTAAAGCCCTTTATGTGGTGTCGCTAAGACGCCCGACTGTGGCATTTCTTTTAAAGCCCTTTATGTGGCGTCGCTGAGACGCCCGACTGTGGCATACTCATTTTCACTATCCTTACGAGACGTTGCTTCAAGACATCCGATCGGCACACCTTATTTTTATTTTGTCATTGCATAAATTTCCGGTTGCATATGAATAACCTGCTTGCATGCATCAAGATATTTGTTTTCATGACTAACTAAGTGAGCATAGAATCTTGCAAAGCATGATTATCAGTGGCTATATTATACCTGTGTTCTTAATGTTTGCGAGTACATTCAAAGTACTCACTGGCTTGTCCCTGGCTATTGTCTTGGCCAGATTGCTTGCTTGGTGAGGAGCGTTGGGACGACAGCCTCAGAACCTAAGCAACGGTGATAGCAGCCTCGCGAAGATAGGAGTTAACCTGGTCAGCTGTTCCCGTGGGAAATGGAGTCCCATAGACCGTGGTGATCCACAAACCGCTTCCGCCCTCAACCACTAGAAACCATTTGATGTACTCATAGGCCACAATGGTCTTGTACTACTTATTTTGTACTCTTCCTTGGAATTTCTGTATCAAGTTGAGGCCTCATCAGCTAACAGTAATCCTTGGGCTGATGAGCTCGACGGCCATTTTCTGGAAATTAATGTCCGGAAAACCGGTCGCGACAGTCTTGGTATCAGAGCCAGGCTGACCATTGGCTAATCCTATCTTAGCCAGGTCAATAAACATAGGCAAACCAACCCATCGAGCCTTAACCAAACCCCAGCCAAGCTTCTCCTGCAAATAGCCCCACAGTGACCCGACACCATTCGGCAGTCGGTGCCCAACCTACCAACCTAGCCGTCAATCCCGCGCCAGTGACCGGCCCACTAAATAGTCTTTCTCGCAAGCGTGCAAAGGAAGACTCCGCCCCTTTTTCCTATAAAAAGGGCACGCTAGCCTCAACCCAGCACAGCACAGCCGCTATCCTGAACCGAGCCACAATGCCTGGTCCTGTCGTGCACACTGAGACTACGGCAACCAACCTTGGAGGTTTTGTGACCATACTCGCAAACCTCACCCGTCGAGCCTATGCGTTAGAAGAGCCCCCAGAATATGTTGTGTACCAAGGACCATTAAGCGGTGAAAGCCGTCAATTCTGGGCCACTGTACACATCTACGGTAGGGGTCTAGCACCCGAGCGCCCCAACAGGTTCACTGGAAGGACGACTTCCTTTGAGCCACAAGCCATCCAACTAGCTGCTCGAGAAGCTATAGTTCATCTCCGGCACTTGTCGTCCAGAGTTAACTGTCGCTCGTTCCGCTACTACCCCAGGCATGAAGGGTATGGTAGACCACCCCAAGTCACCAACGGAGATCATGAGACAGATCCTGCATTGTTGCACCTGGTGCGCTATGTAAGCGCACTAGAGGAACTGTGTGATCAGGTCACCATTGATCTTATCGCAGCCCGTGGAGAGCTGGTTCGTCGAGCCCCAACAAGAGAAGAGGACGAGCCCAACGCCGACAACCCAGTCGTGCTGTTTGGACAACTGATCGAGCCCCTGAGGCCTACCCTAGCCATCGGCCAAGGTGTTGCGATAACCCGAGAAGTGCTTCATCGCATATTGGGGACACACTCCAACGGGGTTGTAGCCAACAATCCCCCAGATGGTCATCATCGCTACCCCGAGCCTTCAGCCCCTCAGCCCACTCCAGTTAATTCCGACGGCGAGACCCGTGGAGGAGCCTCAACATCCACAAGGCACGCCCGCTTGGATGTAAACGAGGTAGAGTAAGTCACCCGAGTCGCATCGAGTCCCAGTGTACCCTCGCCTTGTAACCGTGTGGCCTTGTGAATAATCGTTGCTTGTTGTCCTGCTTCTGTTTTAAATAGTAACCTTGTCTGAATACCCAGTATGCAGTATGAGATTGCTATCCCTGACGCAGTTACCAAAAATCACCCCGACAACCCCCACAGTAACGCGTCACCTCGGTGAAATATGTGTATCTGTGGCATTGACTTCCACCCGCGGAACAGAGCTGGAAGTTTCGTTACCTTTCACCACAGTAAAAATAACCTAGCTCCGGTTCTATAAAGAGGCCACCGCGTGACCTTGCAAAACACTTCTCATCTTGTGCACCATCCTCACAACCATTTCTTGCCATGCCGAGCCCCAGCATTCATCTGAGAACCCCAGATGCAACCCCGGGTAGTTTTGTCAAAATATTGTGGGATTTTACCTGAAGTACCATGGGCGCTACCCAGCCACCCCAGTACGAGCTGTTCAAGTCAAGGATCACCCCTTCCACCTCAAGATACTGGGCAGCAGTGCACATCCCTCCCATGAACTCAGACCAAGACCCAACGGAGGTCTCCTTCGTGGGGAAATCTATGCCAACCCCACTCATGGCCATATAAGCTGCTGCATATGAAGCGCTTGCTCGCCTTCAATTCACGGTACCCTATGCCAGCGAACGAGGGTATTATTACTTCCCGGGCCGTGCAGCACCTGGTGGAGTAACATCTTTTCCCGATGGACGAATTGAGAGAGACCCAGTCCTAGCCAACCTGGTCCAGTACGTCATCGCTCAAGAGCGTTTAACCCAACATGTGATGGGTTATCTCCAGAGCCTCGCGGATTTAAATCCTCAGATCGCCATCGGTAGATCACTGAGGCCCAGCCAGGAGAAACGCATTCATCGACTGGTCAATCCCCTTCCCCCGATAGAAGAGGAATGTGTCCCAGTACCAGAGACGTTTTCTCAGGACCTCGTTCAGTTACCATTTCCATTTTAGACGTCACTGCCGTGTTCATTATTGCAACGTTCAATTGTGTATTGTAACTTATGCATGGTAACCTGAGCTTGCGCGATGAATAAATTATCCGGCTTCTACTAATATGTATGGTGACTTATGCTCCTTTATTTTAACCGTTTTCCCTCATGAAAAATCCAGGAGAGTTTTTGTTTTTCTAAACAACCCTTAACAAATCTCGAGGATGAGATTTTTATTAAGGGGGGTAGTATTGTGACACCCCAAAATTTTTGACCTTGTTTTATTAATTAAAATTTTGCCAGGAATTAAAACTTTAATTTTCTGAGCTCCCTTTTTATTTTTGAACCATTATCCCCTTGGTCATTATGGAGTTTTTCCCCAAAAGGAGAAATTTTCAAATATATTTTTGGACTTGTTTAAACCTCTCAAAAAAAACTTTTCTTTTATTAGTAGAACAAATTTACATAATTAATTTGCTTGCTCTTTATTTTCTTGAAAATGGTTTTTACAGGTTAAATGGCCATATTTGAACTACAACCTCTTTAAGAATTTATTCAAAAATCCCACCAAAATTTGGAGATGTCATGTGATGTTTTTAAATCACCTTTGTACAAAAATAACTTCCACTCATAAAATATTTTGAGCTCTACACCCAATTTTCTTCTCTGGTCCAGTGGGCAATTTTGCACTACAACCCATTTAAATGCTTCTCTCTAGCCTACCCCAAAATTATGGGATGTTGGTAGCAGCATATGATTCAACTTTATGCAAAAACCCAGTGAGGTCCTTTGAAAATTTTGAGTGAATAAACCTCATCTTCATTCTGGCCCAACTTCCTGGTTTGTACAACAACCACATTTTTAGTTGCTCCTTTACCCATGATTCCTTTTTCTACTTATAGCCAACCCTACCAAACCCCTAAGTCCAGGAGCATGCACTCTTTGGAACAGTTTTGGTCCATGTTGTGATGCAATTTACCTTCTGTCCAGAACTGGAGTTTTGGCAAAAATTGCACTAACAAGTTTCTCCTTTAAACAAACTAACTTCACCACCCTCTCATACATCCATAGAGACCCCACTCTGGAAGTTTTGGCCACCCCAAGAGATGCCTAGGTGCATGTGGCATTCTGTCAAGCACCCTGTAGGCATGACCAGTTTTGACATGAGTTTGAGCTTGCACTGTGATCTTGCTTCCCTTGCCTAGCTACCTTGTCCAATAGACTCCTCACTACTCATAACCTAGGTCTGCTAATTCCCAGCCTCACCCGAGACCTCTAGCACGCCCTGGCATTTCGCCGAGCAGCTGGTGGGCGTGCACTGGGCGCGCCCAGAGCACGCCAACTGCAGCCGCGCACCCGAGCCGCCGTGTCGCGCGCCCCTGGCTTCACCCGCACTGCAGAACCTCGCCACGCACTACCCTCCTTGCCGCGTCACGCCAAAAGGCCCCGACCGCTCCCTGGCGCCCTACAGCGCCGCCGTCAGATGCCGTTTGGCAGCACGCCCATGGCCGCAACCGCCGCCCGACCACTCCTGCGCTAGCCAGCGCCGCCCAAGCCCCCAGCGCTCGCCACCTGCCCCCTGGAGCAGCGCGAGCTCATCCGTAGCCATGTCCACTAGCGCTCGTCGCCGCCACATCGCCCTGCAGCACAGAGAGGCGGTTCGCCGCCGTTCTTATCCCCGGCCGCCGCAAACCGACGTGGACGTACTATAAAGGAGGTCCTCAGGACACCCTAGTGGCGCTCCCCTAGCTCGCATTCGACCCAGGGAGGCTTTCTTCCCCGTCTCTGGCAACTCCAGCCGCCGCCACTGCCCCAGCCGTTCCGGTGCCACCAAGGCCTCCCCCGCTCCGTTCTCTTCACCAGGAACCCCCTCACCCTCTCGCGAGTGCGTACCCCTACTCAATCTTGATCGGGACTCGCCGCGGGCGAAATATCACTTTTTCCGACGACCACCGTCCGCCTTGGAGCTCGCCGTCGGCAGCTCCGTCTACCCCAGAGGACAAAACAACCACCGGAGTAACCGCCTCGACCCCCTCAGCCCGTGGATGACCTCCGTTTATCGAGCGGTGCCGCAGTTCGCCGGCGACGATCGCCGGAGCCCCGCACCGCTCGGGCAGAGGAGGGAGACGACGCGGGCGACTGGTCAAACCTGACCAGTGGGCCAGGCGGGCCCACCGTCAGAGACCCAGCGCCGGTCCACGTGGGTTAAGTTGAGGCATAAAACCTCAAGTACGCCTCCTCTGACCGAAAGCGTATTCTCGTTGAAAACGTTTTCTTTTTCTGTTTTTATTTAAATCAGTTTTTGACCAGAACTTTGACTGACTATATCTTTTTAAATATAACTTCAAATGAATTAATTATTTTTCCTACATCTCTCAAATATTGTCTAGTTTATTTTAAGATTTATTTGAAAAAATGTCCAAACAAATTTTTGTGCTATTTTTGAAATATGTGTTATTTGCATATTTTTGAAAATAGGATTTTTGGAGAGAGGAAGAACGCTTTCAAAAGATTTGGAGTGTACCCTGCCTTTCTACATCATGAAGGCAAGCATTCTGAACCCCGGAATAATATTTTTGGTGTGTTAGTTGACACGTTTATGACACCACCTTAATTCGGTGTGTTGTTATTTCGTGTGATATGATCATTTGCATGGATGCATTATTGTGATTTCCTTGCTGTTGGAAATGAGCATACTCGTGTGATGGCAATCATCCTCATGTACCTTACATGCATGCCGATAGGTGTGAGCTTCTCGCCGGTCTCCGTCGGGACGGCTACATCCGGTATGGCATGGTAAAGTATAATGGGTGGTGATTTGTTGGTTGAAATATTTTTGTTGTGCTAACCATGCAGGGAACATTGATAAGCCTCCTGAGTCGGCCATAGATCGAGTCATGTTCCGGTAACCCCCATACTTGTTTCGTATTGCCACTGGTCCCTACCGTATGTGGGGTATGGTTCAGTAAGTTGTTAACCCTTGTCTTGGCACACACCGTACAGAGAGGCCATGGTGGAAGATACCGGCTGCGTCCGGTAGGCAGGCCACCTGGTCCGGGGGCATGGGTGTATCCAGTTGGGACCAAGAGGGGGATACCCCTTAGAGCGCGCAATAGAAATTTGATCCCATGCTACGCGAGGTTGTAGCCTTCCCACTTAGAGTTTGCTTGACAGGTGTCGTGGGTGATTCCAGACACCGGTGAGTTAAGCTGGTGTGTGCAAGTCAGGTGTGTTTTCAATTAAAAGACCATAGACGGAATTAGTCCCGTTGTACTAAAGGAATCCGTTACTCGTGGGTAAAAAGTACACACTCTGCAGAGATTAAACCTATTCGTATAGCCGTGTCCATGGTTAAGGATTACAGTCTGGGATGGGTCAAGTGTCGGTCTTAGTGTCGGTCTTCGGAGGAGAAACCACTAAAACTCGAATATTGATTATGACTTGTGATATATGATGGTTATGATTATTATTATCCTTATGGACTAACCATTTTGCATGATTTGAAATAAAGAATACCGCTGGGACGGTACCACCTCCTGGATATTCACTATGATAATTTCATTTTCATATAAAGCCCTTTATGTGGTGTCGCTAAGACGCCCGACTGTGGCATTTCTTTTAAAGCCCTTTATGTGGTGTCGCTAAGACGCCCGACTGTGGCTTTTCTTTTAAAGCCCTTTATGTGGTGTCGCTAAGACGCCCGACTGTGGCATTTCTTTTAAAGCCCTTTATGTGGTGTCGCTAAGACGCCCGACTGTGGAATTTCTTTTAAAGCCCTTTATGTGGTGTCGCTAAGACGCCCGACTGTGGCATTTCTTTTAAAGCCCTTTATGTGGTGTTGCTGAGACGCCCGACTGTGGAATACTCATTTTCACTATCCTTTCGAGACGTTGCTTCAAGACATCCGATCGGCACACCTTATTTTTATTTTGTCATTGCATAAATTTCTGGTTGCATATGAATAACCTGCTTGCATGCATCAAGATATTTGTTTTCATGACTAACTAAGTGGCATAGAATCTTGCAAAGCATGATTATCAGTGGCTATATTATACCTGTGTTCTTAATGTTTGCGAGTACATTCAAAGTACTCACTGGCTTGTCCCTGGCTATTGTCTTGGCCAGATTGCTTGCTTGGAGAGGAGCGTTGGGACGACAGCCTTAGAACCTAAGCAACGGTGATAGCAGCCTCGCGAAGATAGGAGTTAACCTGGTTAGTTGTTCCCGTGGGAAATGGAGTCCCATAGACCATGGTGATCCACAAACCGCTTCCGCCCTCAACCACTATAAACCATTTGATGTACTCATAGGCCACAATGGTCTCGTACTACTTATTTTGTACTCTTGCTTGGAATTTCTGTATCAAGTTGTGGCCTCATCAGCTAACAGTAATCCTGGGGCTGATGAGCTCGACGGCCATTTTCTGGAAATTAATGTCCGAAAAACCGGTCGCGACACCGAGTGGGAGGATTGCTCTCCACTTGGAGTAGTTTTGTAACTTAGGCGAATCGGGTTCGCGGCTAAGCCCCCGAGTGCGAGGATTTCTCTCCACTCGGAGTAGTTCTGTAACTTAGGCGAGTACGGGGTCGCAGCTAAGCCCCCGAGTGGGAGGATTGCTCTCCACTCAGAGTAGTTTTGTAACTTAGGCGAATCGGGTTCGCGGCTATGCCCCCGAGTGGGAGGATTGCTCTCCACTCGGAGTAGTTTTGTAACTTAGGCGAATCGGGTTCGCGGCTAAGCCCACGAGTGGGAGGATTGCTCTCCACTCGGAGTAGTTTTGTAACTTAGGCGAGTACGGGGTCGCAGCTAAACCCCCGAGTGAGAGGTTTGCTCTTCACTCGGAGTAGTTTTTTAAACTTAGGCGAATCGGGTCCGCGGCTTAACCTCCAAGTGGTAGGATTGCTCTCCACACGGAGTACTTTTGTAACTTAGGCGAATTGGGTTCGTGGTTAAGCCCCCGAGTGGGTGGATTACTCTCCACCCAGAGTAGTTTTGTAACTTTGGTGAGTATGGGGTCGCAGCTAAGCCCCCGAGTGAGAGGGTTTCTCTTCACTCGGAGTAGTTTTTTGAAACTTAGGTGAATCGGGTTCACAGCTAAGCCTCCGACTGAGAGGGTTGCTCTTCCTCGAAGTAGTTTTTTGTAACTTAGGCGAATCGGATTCGCGGCTAAGCCAACCACTGGGGGATTTGAACACATGTTTTTACGAGATAACAATCATTAAGATACTGCAAAAATCTTGTCTTTGATAAGCAAACTGAAGGGTTCTTATTACAACTCGTCGATCCGAGTGTTTAGCTTTATAAATGGCGGAGCAGCTCCACATTCCACGAGCGTGGCTGTCTACTTTCTTGGCTACGTTGTAGAGGTGATACGCCCTGTTGTGGAGCACCTTGGTGATGATGAAGGGAACTTCCCAGGCCGGAGCGAGATTGTGAGGTTGTTTCTGATGCACTCGGAGCACAAGGTCTCCTTCTTGGAATGCTCAACCTTTGACATTACGGGCATGGAATCGATGCAAGTCTTGCTGATAGATGGTCGACCTGATCAGAGCCATCTCACGTTCTTCCTCCAAGAGATCAACTGCATCTTGGCGTGCTTGTTCAGCTTCAGCTTTTGAGAAAATTTCCACTCGGGGAGCGTTGTGCAGCAAGTCACTCGGAAGCACAGCTTCAGCGCCATATACCATGAAGAAAGGGGTTCGGTCAGTCGACCGGTTTGGAGTTGCTCTCAGTCCCCACAAGACAGATGGAAATTTAGTCACCCAAGCTCCAGCAGCATGCTTGAGATCGTGCATCAGTCAGGGTTTCAGCCCTTGAAGGATCAAACCATTCGCCCTTTCTTCCTGCCCATTTGACTGCGGGTGTGCAACAGATGCGCAATCGAGCCGAGTACCTTGGGAAGCACAGAATGCTCTGAACTCATCAGAATAAAAGTTGGAGCCATTATCTGTGATAATACTATGAGGGACTCCATATCTGAATATCAGCTCTCCGATGAAACTAATGGCAGTGCTTGAATCAAGATTCTTGATAGGCTTGGCCTCGATCCATTTAGTGAATTTGTCGACTGCCACAAGCAAATGAGTGAAGCCACTTATGCCGGTCTTGAAGGGTCCAACCATATCCAGCCCCCAAACAGCAAACGGCCAGACGAGTGGAATAGTCTTCAAGGCAGATGCAGGCTTGTAAGACATATTCAAGTAGAACTAGCGGCCTTCACACTTGTTGACTATATCTTTTGCCATCTCATTTGCATGCGGCCATTAGAATCCCGCTCGGTATGCTTTGGCTATGATGGTCCGAGACGATGCATGGTGACCACAGGTCCCCGAGTGGATATCATTCAGAATCACTCAACCTTCTTCTGGTGTGATACATCGCTGAGCGACTCCAGTAACATTCTCTCTGTAAAGCTGTCCGCCTATCACTGTAAAGGCTTTGGATCAACGGACAATCTTACGGCCTCATCTTCATCCTCCAGAAGCTCCTTTCTGAGAAGATACGCAATATACGGTATTGTCCAGTCGAGGGAGATTACCAAAACTTCTATAGTTAGGTCGACTACGGCCGGGACATCAATCTTAGTTGGTTCGGTTGAACTTTTCGGTTGCGGGGGCTCCTCTGTGATGAGGTCTTCTTGAACTGATGGGGTATGAAGATGCTCCAAGAACACATTGCTGGGTATAGGTTCCCGAGTGGAACCTAACTTAGCCAGATCATGAGCAGCTGGATTCTTGATTCGGGGTATGTGGTGGAGCTCCAACCCTTCAAACTTCTTCTCCAACTTTCTTACTGCATTGCAATAACTGGTCATAGATGGGCTCCTGATATCCCACTCCTTCATCACTTGATTGACCACTATGTCCGAGTCACCGTAAACCATGAGGCGCCGGAAGCCGAGTGAGATGGCCATACACAACCCATACAGAAGTGCCTCATATTCAGCTTCATTGTTGGAAGAATCGAAGTGAATCTGGAGAACATAGCTGAGCTTGTCACCTCTAGGAGATACCAGAACTACACCAGCACCAGAGCCATTCAAGATCTTGGACCCATCAAAGAACATAGTCCAATGTTCCGACTGAATCTGAGTCAGCTGCTGCTGTTCAATCCACTCGGCGAGGAAATCTGCTATTGCTTGAGACTTGATTGCTTTCTTTGCCTCAAACTTGATATCTAATAGAAGGAGTTCAATTTCCCACTTTGCCACTCGACCAGTTGCATACCTATTGTTCAGAATTTGTGATAATGGAGCGTCGCTGACGACTGAAACCGAGTGGCCTGAGAAATAATGTGCAACTTTCTTCGTGGTCAAGTAAATTCCATAAACAAGCTTCTGATAATGTGGATATCTCTACTTGGAAGGAGTCAAGACTTCAGAAATATAATACACTGGGCGCTGAACTTTGTAGGCTTTGCCTTCTTCTTCCCGCTCGACCGTGAGCACTGTGCTGACAACTTGTCCAGTGGCTGCAATGTACAGTAGTAAAAGCTCTTTGCTGATTGGGGGAGCAAGCACTGGCTAGGTGGAAAGCAGGGCTTTGAGCTCTACAAACGCTGCTTCGGCTTCAGGAGTCCACTCGAACTTGTCAGACTTCTTCATCAGTCGGTAAAAAGGCAATGCCTTTTCACCGAGACGAGAAATGAACCGACTCAACGCGGCCAAACAACCAGTAAGCTTTTGAACATCGCGCACACGCACAAGGCATTTCATTCGGAGGATTTCTCCAACCTTTTCCGAGTTTGCGTCGATCCCTCGCTCGAAAACAAGGAAACCGAGTAATTTTCCACCTGGGACTCCAAATGTGCACTTTGACGGGTTAAGCTTGATAGCAAATCTTCTCAAGTTGGCGAAGGTTTCAGCGAGGTCAGTCAGTAGTTCGGAACCTTTACGTGACTTGACCACGATGTCATCCATGTATGCTTCCACATTCTGACTGATTTGAGTGAGCAGGCACTTCTGAATCATGCGCATGAATGTGGCGCCAGCATTCTTGAGACCAAAAGGCATGGTAACATAGCAAAAACACCTGAATGGGGTGATGAAAGCTGTTTTTATTTCGTCGGGCCCATACAGTTGGATCTGATGGTACCCAAAACATGCGTCCAAAAAGGACAAACACTCACGTCCCGCAGTCAAGTCGACAATTTGATTGATGCGGGGTAGAGGGAAATGATCTTTTGGGAAGGCCCGATTGATATGCTTGAAGTCGATACACATACGAAGTGAATCATCTTTCTTGGGGACCATGACAACATTGGCGAGCCACTCTGAGTGGTATATCTCGCGGATGAACTCAGCTGCTAGAAGCCGAGCCACGTCTTCGCCAATTGCCTTCCTCTTCTCCACGGCGAATCGATGGAGATGCTGTTTAATGGGTTTTGCTTTCGGGTCGACTCGCAAACGGTGCTCAGCCAATTCCTTGGGTACACCCGGCATGTCAGATGGTTTCCATGCGAAGATGTCCCAATTCTCATGGAGGAACTGGATGAGCGCTTCTTCCTATTTGCTGTCGAGTGTTGTTGAGATATGAGTCGGAGCAGCATTGGGGTCAGTCGGGTGAATGTGAACTTGCTTTGTTTCCCTGGATGACCGAAATGCGGACTCTGAAGTAGGCTTCTTAGCATGCAACAAATCACTCGGACATGCATTCTTCTGGTACTCTTGCATTTCTACTGCTGCCATCTGTTCATCCGCAATCTTTGAGCCCTTCTGGAGGCACTCTTCTGCTCTCTGCCGATTTCCAGTGACTGTAATCACACCTCTAGGACCAGGCATCTTCAATTTGAGGTACACGTAACATGGTCGAGCCATGAAACGAGCATAAGCAGGCCTGTCCAGAATAGCATGGTAGGCACTATGAAAGTCCACGACCTCAAATGTCAACTTTTCCTTGCGCTAATTCTTGGTATCACTGAAAACCACATCAAGAGTGATTTGGCTGAGTGAATCGGCCTTCTTCCCTGGAATGACTCCGTGGAACCGCATGTTGCTCTCACTGAGCTTGGACATCGGAATGCCCATCCCTCGAAGGGTCTCAGCGTACAAAATGTTCAAGCCACTGCCACCATCCATCAAGACTTTGGTCAGTCGAGTGCCCCCAACGACTGGGCGACCACTAACGCTTGCCGCCCGGGGGTAGCAACGTGCGCTGGGTGATCGTACTAGTCGAATGTAATGGGAGTTTTTCACAACTTCAGATATGTCGTTGTTGCCAGAGCAACCATGTTCACTTCTTTGTTGATAACTTTCAGTCGACTTTTGCTCTCGATCTCAGCAAATATCACTAAAGTGGCATTGACATTGGGGTAACCATCATCCTCCTCTTTGTCCTCATCCTTATCAGATTCCTTTCCTTTCTCACTAGGCTGACCCTCTCGGAAGCTCTATATTAGGAGTCCACACTGTCGAGTGGTATGCTTGGGATAAATCAGGTTTTCCTCTTCATCCTTCTTGGTGTGTATGTGACACGGTAAATCTAGCACATCATTCTCCGCTTGATCTTTCACCTTCTTGGGGATCCATGGCCCCTTAGGCTTTCCTTTGAATTTTCCTTGGGTCACAACTGCGGCCTCACCAGGACCAGTGGGTTCGGCTTTGCGCTTCTGCTTCCGACTGGAAATCCCTCCTCTGATGTCTTGGGCGACTGGTTTGTTCTTGACACTGCGGAGTCAGTCCTCTTCTTCGTCGTTAGCGTACCGAGTGGCTATTTCCATCATTGAAGGTGCAAACTTCTTGGTGTTGTGACACATTCTCCACTTTATGATGAAGAGTGGTCCACCTCTGGATGTAATCCCTCAAAGTTTCATTCAGTTTTTGAACACAATGCTATAATCCAGTCAGCCCTGCAGGCCGTTTGTAAGTGCCTTCAAATGTCTTGACAAACACTCGGGCTAATTCTTCCCAACCGAAGATACTTCCGGGAGCCAACTGATTCAACCAAGCTCTGGCCAAACCCTCCAGCATCATGGGGAGGTGCTTCATGGGCACATTGTCATTGCCACTGCCAATCTGCATAGGCACTCGGTAATCCTCTAGCCAAGTGTCAGGCTTCGACTCACCGGTGAACTTGTTCACCCCCATCGCCAACCTAAAGTTGGGCGAAATCTCAGCAGCTCTGATGGCTTTACTGAAACACTCAGGCCCTGAGAACATGAACTCTGCTACCAGTCGGACGATATCTGTCTAGTCCTTCTCTGTGTGCTCGGTTTCTGTTGACCATACCTTGTACAAGAATTGACCTTGCATCAAACCCGAGCTCTCTTTGGTTGACTGGGACCCTTTGCTCATCGCTATATGGGCGCCTGTCATCGTACTGCCGGGGCATGTACGATCCGCCCCTCGGAGAGGGCGTAAGCACATGACGGCGGTCGTCACGGCCGAGTCGATGATCATATTGCTCATGGTTCCGACCCAGGTACTGCTCCTAGCGGTGCCCACGACCCTCACGCCGCAGAGGCGATCTTGAGCTGTGAGCCGACTGGACTGTGTCCGCCACCACGGACTTGTTGTGGATCCTATAGCTCGACCGAGAAATGGTTGTATTTTTCTCACCTGCTGCCCGAAGCAGTGCTCAGATCTGCATCAAACCTCTTCTAGCCTCTGATTGGGACGGCTGAATCAACTCTGCTATACGGGCTGCAACTGTAAGAGTCTGGATCGGAGTGCGGTATACCTGAGGTTCAAGCGAAAACAACTGTCGATGTCATCGACTGGATTCGGGGATCTGTCGTCGAGCGCGCTCGTCGAGTGAATGTTGAAGGTTCTCCAGATGCGCGCGCTCAGCCAAAGTGGCCAGGCATGCAGTGTCCAAGGCCCGAGCCTCAGAGGTCTCTCTGATGATGGGAGTGTGGAGTGCCTCCATGTTGCGACAATGCAGCTCATCCCTCTACCGCGAAGTGACGGTTTCGGGATGGTATTCCTAGTGACCATACGACGAGCCGCCATCGCCATCGCCGCCGCCACTATGGCGGAAACCAGGAGGGCTGCGCGGCATGTTGACCATCAGGACTTCTTCCGCAGGGTCACTATTGTCGCACTCGGATAGAGTCTTAGCAGAACTAGTCGACAGGTTGAATAGTCCGTAGAGAGATTCCTCGGGCTCGATTGCCGTGACTTGAGGGGTGGCCGACTGATGGGCCACTGCATGTTTCACCCACTGGTGAAGTCGTGATCGACCACATCTCTTGCGACGGCGAGCGGCGGGGAGCAAAGATGTTGCGGGAGCCGACGGATACTGGGTCGACGGCTGCCGTAGAAGGACGCCGTGGACACATGCACGAAAGTGCATCACCCCACAGACGAGGAGCGTCTCGACGTTGAGGGGGGCCTCCTGGAGCTAGGCGAAGTCGTCAGCGATGAAAACGAGCGCGCCGAGACGGATCTCGCGGCCCGCAGCCAAAACGCCGCCAGAAACCATGATGATGGAGATCGGAAAAATTGCAACCTCACCGGAAGTCGCTAAGACACCCACCCCAAGGTGGGCGCCAACTATCGTAAGAGTAAGTCTGACAGTAGAATAGGGGGTACGTAGGAGGAGGCAAGATCCTAGTGATACATCTCCAACGTATCTATAATTTTTGATAGCTTCATGCTATATTATATTCTGTTTTGGATGATTAATGGGCTTTGTTATACACTTTTATATTATTTTTGGGTCTAACATATTAACCGGAGGCCCAGCCCAAATTGCTGTTTTTTTTTGCCTATTTCAGAGTTTCGCGGAAAAAGAATATCAAACGGAGTCCAAACGGAATGAAACCTTTGGGAACATGATTTTCGAAACAAACATGATCCAGAGGACTTAGAGTCTACGTCAAGAAATCAACCAGGAGAGCACGAGGCAAGGGGGGTGCCTACCCCCTAGGCGCGCCCTCCACCCTCGTGGGGCCCACGTTGCTCCACCGACGTACTTCTTCCTCCTATATATACCTACGTACCCCCAAACCAACAAAAGCATCCACGAAACCTAATTCCACCACAGTAACTTTCTGTACCCATGAGATCCCATCTTGGGGCCTTTTTCGGCGTCCTGCCGGAGGGGGCATTGATCACGGAGGGCTTCTACATCAACACCATAGCCTCTCCGATGATGTGTGAGTAGTTTACCTCAGACCTTCGGGTCCATAGTTATTAGCTAGATGGCTTCTTCTCTCTCTTTGGATCTCAATACAAAGTTCTCCATGATTCTCGTGGAGATCTATTCAATGTAATCTTCTTTTGTGGTGTGTTAGTTGAGACCGATAAATTGTGGGTTTATTATCAAGTTTATCTATGAACATTATTTGCTTTTTGCTTTTTGCTTCTATTGGTTTGGGTTTTTTTTAGTTTTTTTGCTTTTTGCTTCTGTTTAGGAATAAATATTTGATCTAGCATCTGGTTAGATTTGTTTTTGTGTTTTAATTAGTGTTTGTGCCAAGTTAAACCTATAGGATCTTCTTGGACGGTAGTTATTTGATCTTGCCGAAAATTCCAGAAACTTTCTGTTCACGAAAACAATTATTAAAAATCACCAGAACGTGATAAAATATTTATTCCAATTGCAGCAGATCAATAAACAAATTGTTAGTAAAATAGTTCCAGAAGTTTACGTTAGTTACAGATTACTACAGACTGTTCTGTTTTTGACAGATTCTGTTTTTCGTGTGTTGTTTGCTTATTTTGATGAGTCTATGGCTAGTAAAATAGTTTATAAACCATAGAGAAGTTGGAATACAGTAGGTTTAACACCAATATAAATAAATAATGAGTTCACTATAGTACCTTGAATTGGTGTTTTGGTTTCTTTCGCTAAAGGAGCTCAAGAGATTTTCTGTTAAGTTTTGGGTTGTGAAGTTTTCAAGTTTTGGGTAAAAGATTTGATGGATTATGGAACAAGGAGTGGAAAGAGCCTAAAATTGGGGATGCCCATGGCACCCCAAGATAATCTAGGACACCAAAAAGCCAAAGCCTGGGGATGCCCCAGAAGGCATCCCCTCTTTCGTCTACTTCCATCGATAACTTTACTTGGAGCTATATTTTTATTCACCACATGATATGTGTTTTGTTTGGAGCGTCTTGTATGATTTGAGTCTTTGCTTTTTAGTTTAACACAATCATCTTTTATGTACACACCTTTTGAGAGAGACACACATGATTCGGAATTTATTAGAATACTCTATGCGCTTCGCTTATATCTTTTGAGCTATATAGTTTTTGCTCTAGTGCTTCACTTATATCTTTTAGAGGACGGCGGTGGTTTTGTTTTATAGTAACTATTATTCTCTCATACTTCACTTATATTATTTTTAGGGTCTTAAACAGCATGGTAATTTGCTTAAATTGGAAAATTAATCCTAATATGTTAGGTATTCAAGACTAGTAAAAACTTTCTTATGAGTGTGCTGAATACTAAGAGAAGTTTGATGCTTGATGATTGTTTTGAGATATGGAGGTACTGATATTAAAGTTGTGCTAGTTGAGTAGTTGTGAAATTGAGAAATATTTGTGTTGAAGTTTGCAAGTCCCGTAGCATGCACGTATGGTAAATGTTATGTAACAAATTTGAAACATGATGTGTTCTTTGATTGTCTTCCTTATGAGCGGCGGTCGGGGATGAGCGGTGGTATTTTCCTACCAATCTATCCCCCTAGGAGCATGCGCGTAGTGCTTTGTTTTTGATGACTTGTAGATTTTTGCAATAAGTATGTGATTTCTTTATGACTAATGTTGAGTCCATGGATTATAAGCACTCTTACCCTTCCATCATTGCTAGCCTCTTCGGTACCGTGCATTGCCCTTTCTCACATTGAGAGTTGGTGCAAACTTCGCCGGTGCATCCAAACCCTGTAATATGATACGCTCTGTCACACGTAAACCTCCTTATATCTTCCTCAAAACAGCCACCATACCTACCTATTATGGCATTTCCATAGCCATTCCGAGATATATTGCCATGCAACTTTCCACCGTTCCGTTTATCATGACACGTTCATCATTGTCATATTGCTTTGCATGATCATGTAGTTGACATCGTATTTGTGGCAAAGCCACCATTCATAATTTTTCATACATGTCACTCTTGATTCATTGCCTATCCCAGTATACCGCCGGAGGCATTCATATAGAGCCATACTTTGTTCTAGTATCGAGTTGTAATCATTGAGTTGTAAATAAATAGAAGTGTGATGATCATCATTCATAGAGCATTGTCCCAAAAAAGATAAAGGCCAAATAAAAAAAGGGAGGCCCAACAAAAAGAGAAAATAAAAAGGGACAATGCTACTATCCTTTTTTCCACACTTGTGCTTCAAAGTAGCACCATGATTTTCATGATAGAGAGTCTCTTGTTTTGTCACTTTCATATACTAGTGGGAATTTTTCATTATGGAACTTGGCTTGTATATTCCAACAATGGGCTTCCTCAAATGCCCTAGGTCTTCGTGAGCAAGCAAGTTGGATGCACACCCACTTAGTTTCTTTTGTTGAGCTTTCATGCATTTATAGCTCTAGTGCATCCGTTGCATGGCAATCCCTACTCCTTGCATTAACATAAATCGATGGGCATCTCCATAGCCCGTTGATTAGCCGCGTTGATGTGAGACTTTCTCCTTTTTTGTCTTCTCCACATAACCCCCATCATTATATTCTGTTCCACCCATAATGCTATATCCATGGCTCACGCTCATGTATTGCGTGAAGGTTGAAAAAGTTTGAGATTACTAAAATATGAAACAATTGTTTGGCTAGTCATCGGGGTTGTGCATGATGAGAGCATTCTTGTGTGATGAAAATGGAGCATGACTAAACTATATGATTTTGTAGGGATGAACTTTCTTTGGCCATGTTATTTTGAGAAGACATAATTGCTTAGTTAGTATGCTTGAAGTATTATTACTTTTATGTCAATATTAAACTTTTATCTTGAATCTTTCGGATCTGAATATTCATACCACAATTAAGAGGGTTACATTCAAAAATTATCCCAAGTAGCATTCCGCATCAAAAATTCTGTTTTTATCATTTACCTACTCGAGGACGAGCAGGAATTAGGCTTGGGGATGCTTGATATGTCTCCGACGTATCTATAATTTTTTATTGCTTCATGCTATATTATATTCTGTTTTGTATGATTAATGGGCTTAGTTATACACAATTTATATTATTTTTGGGACTAACCTATTAACCGGAGGCCCAACCCAAATTGCTGTTTTTTGCCTATTTCAGAGTTTCGCAGAAAAAGAATATCAAACGGAGTCCAAACGGAATGAAACCTTCGGGAACGTGATTTTCGGAACAAACGTGATCCAGAGGACTTGGAGTCTACGTCAAGAAATCAACCAGGAGAGCACGAGGCAGGGGTGCGCGCCTACCCCCTGGGTGCGCCCTCCACCCTCGTGGGGCCCACGTTGCTCCACCGACGTAATTCTTCCTCCTATATATACCTACGTACCCCCAAACCAACAGAAGCATCCACAAAAACCTAATTCCACCGCCGCAACCTTCTGTACCCATGAGATCCCATCTTGGGGCCTTTTCCGGCGTCCTGCCGGAGGGGGCATTGATCATGGAGGGCTTCTACATCAACACCATAGCCTCTCCGATGATGTGTGAGTAGTTTACCTCAGACCTTCGGGTCCATAGTTTTTAGCTAGATGGCTTCTTCTCTCTCTTTGGATCTCAATACAAAGTTCTCCATGATTCTCGTGGAGATCTCTTCGATGTAATCTTCTTTTGCGGTGTGTTTGTTGAGACCGATGAATTGTGGGTTTATGATCAAGTTTATCTATGAACAATATTTGAATCTTCTCTGAATTCTTTTATGTATGATTAGTTATCTTTGCAAGTCTCTTCGAATTATCAATTTGGTTTGGCCTACTATATTGATCTTTCTTGCAATGGGAGAAGTGCTTAGCTTTGGGGTCAATCTTGCGGTGTCCTTTCCCAGTGACAGCAGGGGCAGCAAGGCACGTATTGTATTGTTTCCATCGAGGATAACAAGATGGGGTTTATATCATATTGCATGAGTTTATCCCTCTACATCATGTCATCTTACTTAAAGCATTACTCTGTTCTTTTGAACTTAATACTCTAGATGCATGCTGGATAGCGGTTGATGTGTGGAGTAATAGTAGTAGATGCAGGCATGAGTCGGTCTACTTTCACGGACGTGATGCCTATATACATGATCATACCTAGATATTCTCATAACTATGCTCAATTCTATCAATTACTCCACAGTAATTTGTTCACCCACCGTAATACTTATGCTCTTGAGAGAAGCCACTAGTGCAACCTATGTCCCCCGGGTCTATTTTCCATCATATCAATCTTCCAACACTTAGCTATTTTATTGCCTTTTCTTTTACATTGCATCTTTATTATAAAAATACCAAAAATATTACCTTATCATATCTATCAGATCTCACTTTCGTAAGTGACCATGGAGGGATTGGCAACCCCTTTATTGCGTTGGTTGCGAGGATTTTATTTGTTTGTGTAGGTGTGAGGGACTTGAGCGTGGCCTCCTACTGGATTGATACCTTGGTTCTTAAAAACTGAGGGAAATACCTACGCTACTTTACTAGGTCACCCTTTCATCTTCAAGGGAAAACCAACGTAGTGCTCAAGAGGTAGCACCTAGCTACGGCAAGGTTGTGCACGCAAGATTTACGAGTTCAAGCCCTTCTCGAAGGAAGTAACAGCCCTATGTTTTGGTGCCTGGAGGCTTGGTCGACTCGATTATGCGTGAGAGTTACAGGGGGTGCGAACCCTTGTGCCAGTGGAGGGGGGTGGCTTATATAGAGTGCGCCAAGACCCCAGCCAGCCCACGTTACAAAGGGTTCAATGTACATTAAGACAGAGCGTTAGTGGTAACGCCAGTAATAAAGAGGTATAAATGATCTTTAAGACTATAGAGTGAATGTCCGACCGTTGCCATCCTGAATGTCGTTAGGTCTTCTGTATTCCGAGTGGTTTCTTGTATGGTCAAGTGACTTCATCTGGGTCACAAGGAATTTGGGTATCCGAGTGAGGTTGAAGGTCGAGTGGATTGCACTCCTTGGTGAACTCATTCGGTTTCTTCTGCTGTGTTTTGAATGCCTTTGACTCTAGGACAGTGTCCTTGGGTAGGGTATTTAGGTCAGGCCTATGACCCTACCCTAGGTACATGCCATCGTCACTAGGAGCTTGTTTAAGACCATAAAGAGTTTATGGAGTTTGTAAACATGATCGGGATTCTGAGGATTAACAAAGCTGGGAGGTTATTTAACATAAACTTCCTCCTCAATTTCACCATTTAGAAAAGCAATTTTAATGTCCATTTGGTATAAGGTGATATCATGGTGATTAGCATAGGCAAGTAAGATGCGGATTGACTCAAGTCTAGCAACGGGGGCATATGTCTCACCATAGTCCATACCTTCGACTTGAGTGTAGCCTTGGGCGACGAGACGTGCTTTGTTGCAAACGACTTGTCCATCTTTGTCTTGCTTGTTGCGAAACACCCATTTGGTACCAATGATGTTGTGATTGTTGTCAGGCTTCTCGACCAATGTCCACACTTGGTTTCTCTCAAAGTTGTGTAGCTCTTCATGCATGGCATTTACCCAACCCGGATCTTCCAATGCTTCTTCAACCTTCGTAGGTTCAATGCTAGAAATGAATGAATAATGTTCACAAAAATTTTCCAAACAAGTTTTAGAGCAACTGATTCTCCTGGTTTGGATATCATTGAATATTTGCTCAACGGGATGGTCTCTTGACACTCTTGCTCGAACTCGTGAGAGCTTTTGCCTGGGTCGGGGTGGAACATCTTCTTCATCATCTTGTTCTTCTTCTTGGCCTTCTTCATTGTTGACATTGTCGTTCTCTTGTCGAGGTGGAGTGGGAGGTTGATGAGGTTCATCTTGGTGTACTTCCTCATTTTCTTCATCTTGACATGTCACACTTAAGGATGCTTCCGTTGTTGGTGTCAAAACCGGCGGATCTCGGGTAGGGGGTCCCGAGCTGTGCGTCTAAGGTCGATGGTAAGAGGAGACAGGGGACACGATGTTTACCCAGGTTCGGGCCCTCTCTATGGAGGTAATACCCTACTTCCTGCTTGATTGATCTTGATAAATATGAGTACTACAAGAGTTGATCTACCACGAGATCGTAATGGCTAAAACCCTAGAAGTCTAGCCTATATGACTATGATTATGATCCTTGTAATGGACTAAGCCCTCCGGTTTATATAGACACCAGAGGGGACTAGGGTTGTACAAAGTCGGTTAGAGAGAAAGGAATCTTCATATTAGGACACCAAGCTTGCCTTCCACGCCAAGGAGAGTCCCATCCGGACACGGGAGATAGTCTTCGGTCTTGTATCTTTATAGCCCATCAGTCCGGCCCACGTACCATAGTCCGGACGCCCAAGGACCACCTAATCCAGGACTCCCTCAGTAGCCCTTGAACCAGGCTTCAATGACGAGGTGTCCGGCGCGCAAATTGTCTTCGGCATTACAAGGCGGGTTCCTTCTCCGAATACACCAACACGGTCTTCGGACGCAACGAATGTGTCCGGCTCTGCAAAACAAATTCCACACATAACCGCAGTGAGTATAATATTTCACGAATCCAATCCGCTGACAACTTTTGGCAATGTGACACCACGTCATCACCCGGTCATTATTTCGAACCGTTTTTCGGCCTACCGCTTTGAGATGCGGCCTCATTGGCACGTCTTGTCAAAGTAGAGATCGTGTACCCTTATTGCGGGATTCTCATCAATACGGGTGTGGGTAATCCAACCGTGCCGTTTGCACAGCCCTTGGGAACAGGCGAGTTTTAAGGCGAGTGGGGAGGCGCTTGGTATTCACCGCCTTTATAAGGAGATAAGGATTCCTTTCCTTCACCCACGCCTTCTCTTTCTCTGCCCTCCCAATCTCGAGCTCCAGCACCCAAGTTCTCATCCTTTCTGCTTTAAGGAAGCACTCGACCATCTCTAGATCTGGAGCACCAGGCAAGTGGATGGCCTCCTCCATTAAGGAGAAGGACATCACCAAGCTTCAGAAAGCCGGGTATCTGGCGAAAGAAATTGCCCACTGGCTTACGGCCAAGGGGCAAATCGTCCCCACCCCGAAGCCCAATGAGAGAGTGGTGTTCATCCCCTATTTCGTCCGCGGGTTAGCGTTTCCTCTCCACCCTTTCATCCGCGGACTCATGTTCTATTACGGGCTAGATTTCCATGATCTAGCCCCAAACTCCTTCCTCAACATCTTGGCATTCATTGTCGTGTGTGAGGCCTTCCTCCGCATTCCACCCCACTTCGGACTGTGGCTTAAGATCTTCAACGTGAAGCCGAAGGTGGTGGATGGCCAACACGCGGAGTGCGGAGGCGCCATGGTGAGCAAGCTGCAAAATGTCACATGGCCCAAGGGTACTTTTGTGGAGACCGTCAAAGAGTGGAAGAAACTTTGGTTCTATATCACAGAGCCCCGCAACGCCACCTGGGCCGCGGCTCCCGAATTCAAGTCCGGTGCTCCAATGCGGCTCACCTCTTGGATAGAGAAGGGCCCAAACTGGTCCTCGTCGGACGACCTGATAGCGCTGCAAACACGCATCCAAAGCATGGTGGACAAAAACATCAAGCTCGTCAACGTGATCCAGGTGATGCTAGTTTGCCGGATCCTTCCATGCCAGAGCCAGACTTGCCCTTTATGGGAATTCCATCCGGAGAAGCACCGGACATTGGAAAGGCTCTTCGGAACCACGCACGAAGATATCTGGAAGTCGCTCTTCAAGGGCAACGAGACGCTGCCGGAGACGTCCGAGGACCGCGGGCACGATGTGTCCCATCCCGCCAGTGCGGTAAGTCTTTCGCGTTTCAAGGTGTATCCTCTACTTTCCTATTCAAGGAAGATACCTAAACTTCACTAGTTATTTTTTCACCTATGGACAGAGAAACTGGAGCGGATTAAGCGTCCAGCTCCGCTGCCCGAGGAACCAGCCATCCCGCTTCTGACAAAGATGCTGGTCCCGGCGCCTTACCAGGCGCCGGAGAAAAAGGCCAATAAGAAGGCCAAATGGGTTTGGAGTGGCCCCTGCTGCAAAGGAGCTTCAGACAGGACGTCCGAAGACAACAAGACTCCCTCCTCTGTCGTCGAAGACGACGATGAGGAGGAGGAGGAAAGCAGCTCTCCCCCTGAGGGGGAAGGAAGAAGAGGGCGGCCTCCACAAAACTGGAGGCAGAGGCGTCCAAGAGGGGGAAGAGCTCCCTCGCGGATAACTCCGCGTGGGACGTCGACAGCAGCCCAGAGCCACGCCCCCGAAACAAGCCCCTAGCCACATCGTGAGTACTAAGAAACCCGGATGCGTCCATATATCCGGCCTCTCTACTTCATAGTTTTAACATGTTGAATTATGCAAGTGCAGTCCGGCCCGCGACAGCTCCTTGCGGTCCTCATCGGGGGATTCGCTGGATTCGAAGGCGATGGCCAACGAGTCGCCACCGACGGCTCACTCTCCCAATGCCAAGGGCGACACCGAGGTGCTGTCCCGACGGAGCTTCCCCAGCCAGGGAGAGGTTCATGAGGCCGTCAGGGTGGCGTCAGAGGGTGACCCCTCAGCCGGCGGACACCTGGGGGAGAAAGCCCACATGGAGACTGGCGATGGGGGCCATATCCAATTCGGCCCCCAGCCGGATACCATCCCGGAGGCCTACACGGCTCCGAAGTCAAGCGAGTAGCCTCCTCTGAAGGGAGGAGGTGTGCCTATTCTACCGGTGACCTCTGGCCATCTAGAGGCACCGGATAATCTGCTGGAAGCGCTACGAGATTCTTCCATTGTGGAGGAACACCGTATCCTTATGGGTAAGGTGGTTGAGAGGGTTCAGTCCATCAAGAGCAGACTGACCGAAGCCTGCACCAGCCTGCTGACAGGCTTTTATGTAAGCGACGCAAAAGAGAAAGTCATAGTATAGACAGTAGCCCCTGAGACATTTTTCGGTGTTCAGAAAGAAAAGCCGGACACAGGATCAAGTAATGTTCGCAGGAAACTAACTAAATATATCTTATGTGAATAAGCAGGCGTCGTTGCTGGCTGCAACCTCATACTGCTGAGGTCTCTGGACTAAAGCACAGTCTGGAGCGGGCCAAAGAAGAGCTCGGCCTTGTAAAAAGGCAGCTGGAGGACAAGCAAGGTATGTGATGACCTTGTGTATATCCAAAAAGTATGAATGACTTGTGTTGACCATAGTGCCATGATATTTGTAGGAGTGGCTACTAAGCTTGAAACCCTCAGGAAAGCGTTGGCCGAGGCCGAGGAGAGGGCGGCGAACGAACAAGTTGCCCGGAAAAAGCATGAGGCCAGGGTTGGGGAGGTCCAGCAGGAGCTTTAAGACGCCTTGAAGAAATACGAGTTCTTGGAGCGCCAGCATGCGGACCAAGAGTCCGAACTCGTGAAGGCCCGCCAAAGCGCACAAGAGGCCTGGGCCGAAGCCCAAGGTGCCCTCCAGGAAATCTAGGAGGCCAAGAAGATCGCTGTGGGTAAGGCTTTTATTATGCAAAGCAAGTACGTGAAGAAGAGGTATCTCTTACTGACCCGGATTTGGAGTTCTCTAGGGGTGTTTTCGGATCTGCCGCACAATGTTTCTAACACTGCTAAATTCTTCCAAGCCAAAGAGGGGAGCTCAATGGAGAAGCTGTTCTGGTCGCAATACCTTGTTGTCGGATTTCGGGTTCCGGCAGACCCTTGAGGTTCGAACACTGGGGTGTGTGCGGAGATTTCGCCTTCTACCTACCGGTGCCCCTCCGCCTCGCTAAGATCTAAGCTATGGAAAGAACAACACAAGAGACACAGAGTTTACACTGGTTCGGGCCACCGGTGTGGTGTAATACCCTACTCCAGTTTGTGGTGTGGTGGATTGCCTCTTGGGCTGATGATGATGAGCAATACAAGGAAGAACAGCCTCGCGAGGGTCTGTTCTTGGCTGGGGAGATGAACTGCTAAGAGGAGTTCAGTCACCCTTCTCTCTCTGATTCTTGATCTGATTCCTATTCACTTCTCATTCTACGTGCCTCTACCCTGGGGGTGGCTAGTCCTATTTATAGGCAAAGGCCCTGGGCCTCTTCCCAAATATTGAGCGGGAAGGGCGCCAACAATTGGCCATTTTGAAGGGGAACATATGGTACACTTATCCTGACTAAAGTTGGTCCTCCCCTGCCAAAGGCTCTGGTGGTGACGCTGGCTTGGGCTCCACAATACTTCTTCCTTGACGCGGGGCTGGTCTTGGTCTCATTGCACCGAAATGGGTGCCTTTGCTTGATGCTCTCGCCTGCACTTGCTCCCTTTGCACCAAAGAGGAAAGGAGGACACTGCGCGGGCTGGCGCCCGCCTGGCGCCCTTGGTCGTCATGGCTTGCGTCACGGGCACCTCGTGAGGTACCCCGCCTTGATCTCTCCGCCTCCTCGCGAGTCAGCCTGATGAGGCCGCACCTAAGGAAGCTCCATGTCATCCGCCCCGCGAGGCTTGGCCCCTCGCAAGGGTCTTGGGTCTGTGTTGATGAAGATGGGCCATGCTGGGCCCCCCTTTGAGCCACGCCGCAGGCCGCAGGCAGGCAAGTCTGGGGACCCCCGTTCCCAGAACACCGACAGTAGCCCCCGGGCCCAAGGCGCGCCCGGGCTTGACCATGCAGGGAGGTGAAAGGGCAAGGGCGAAGCACCGCGGGCCCCAACAGTCTGCGGCCTTGGGCGGCTCTGTTCCCCCACGCCCCCTTATTTTGCGCCATGCTAGGCGGACTCGTAGTCGTACACAGCCGCTCCCCTTTCTGTTGCTCGAGCGCCCTCTGTCCTTCCTCCTCTCGCACTCCAGCTTCTGTTTTCAACCCAGTTTCGAACCTTTCCCACTCCCCCTTCCCATCGCCATGGCTCCGACAAAGAAGGGAAGAGGGAAGAAGCGCATGCCTCCGCCTCGCTCGCCGCCGTTGGTGGCCCCTGCCGTCGACCAGTCGATCATAATCAATCGAGAGGGCTTGGGCAAGGTCAGCTCGGCTCTGGCCACTATCTTCAACGAATGCGGGAGGACGACGGTCTGGCCCACATCTCGCTTCTCCATCGACAGGATAATCACCGAGGTCCGGTATTTTGCGCCCTGTGGGCGGGTCTGGTTCCCTCCTTTTCTGATTTCTTCAATGTCGTGCTTTCCCACTATCAGATCCACATGATGCACCTGGGTCCTGAATCCATAAACCTCCTTTCGGTCTTCGCCTTTGTTTGCGAGGCAATGATGGGCATCCCTCCTTCGGTTGCCTTGCTGCGCCACTTCTTCTCTTTGCGCCTTGTAGATCCTACCCAATGCTCGGCGTGCGTGAGCTTCGTTGCTGCGTCTGAGACAGCGGCCTCGGGGATTGACTTCAGGCTCCGTCCGCCTGCGGCTGGGTTCCGCGAGCGGTGGCTATATGTGGATGTAGGGGTGCCCAGCCCCCTGCTATCAGAGCCAACTTCGCCTGTTGTCCCCAATTCAGGCTGGGGCTAGGAGACGCTCGAGAGCCCCCGGCTCGTCTTCGTCTGGCACCGCTTCGCGTGCTTGAGGTCGCTTGGCGCGACAGCGCCCAAGGTGGTGAAGGAGTTCCTGCTTCGCCGCATTGCTCCTCTCCAACGCCACTCCTGCCAGATGTGGGCCTTCAGCGGGCGTGATGATCTTATGAGGCTCCAGGAAGAGGACCTGACGCCTGAAGTGCTGAGGATAGTGCTCTTGATCCTGACTGGGGACCCCAACCCCGGCAGCATCCGGTAGGGAGGAGCCTTGCTGTACCTCTGCCAGAACAGGGGCGATTTTGTGAATCAGATGCCTATCTTCGATGAGTGGGGGCCGCGCCCCGCCGGCGTCTAGGGGCCTCGCGAGAACCTAGTGATGGTGACTGCCCTTCCAGTCGGCCAAGGCGACTCTTCCTCGAGTGGCGGAGCAGGGAGGCATGAGGCGCCAGAGGCCGAGGGAGCTCCCGGCGGGGTGACAACGTCGGGCGATGCTCATAAAGGAGCAGCTCTTGGGGCCCATGCCGCTGAGGCTGAGGGCGGCAAGCAGCTGCCCTCAGCACCTGCGGCTGAGGCCCCTGAGGCTCCAGCTGCTTCTCTTGGCGAGGCGACTGGCTGTGCGCACCAGGCAGGTGCCCCTGACGCGGATCGCCTTGACGCTTCACCCTCGTCGCAGGTTGATCCCTGTGCTCAACTCTTGGGCCGCTTCCGCGTGGACTTTGAGGCCCTCCGGAGGAAAAGGGAGGCCCTGGGTGACGATTACCCTTGTCGCCTGCTGAAGCGTAGGAAGTACTTCGCCACTGATGAGTAAGCCTTCTCCTTTTCCAGCTCCCGATCCTTCTGTTGCCTTTACTGATCCTTGCTCCGCAAGCCCCTTCCAGCCGAGCTCGCGGAGATGGCTGAGGTGCCATCCCCCTTGGCTTTGCCCCCTCCACCGTCCTCAGGCGCCCCGAGCAGCAGAGCCCTTGTGGGGAGAGCGAGCGGAGGGGCGAACCGTCCCGAGGCACATCGAGACCCTGCGCACCTCGCGAACCTCCTTCGCGGGCCTTCTCGCGGCATAGCCAGCCTGCCGTGGGCTTCTCGCCTGGTCGTGGACTGTGATTGGTTCAGGAGCTCCCTGCGCTCTTTGTCTGGGGACGGGCTGGCTCCAGGCCGGGCTTCTGGCGTGGCGTGCCCGGCCGTCGCGAGGGTGCCAGCCCACAGCCCCCTGCCCGGAGGGGGAGCGCTGATTCGTAGCCCCCGGCGCCTGCTTGGGGCAGATGGTGGTGTGGAAGACGTGCTCGAGCGCGCCAGGGAGCGTCGCGCCCTTCGCCAAGGATTTCTTCGAAGGGCGGCTGACGCGGTGAACCTGCTTGGTGAGGAGCTTGCTGATGAAGACGCGCGCCTTGAGGCTGAGGACCTGCGCCTGGCTGTAGAGAGGCGCGAGCTGGAGGGCGCCATCGCCCTTGCGCGCCATCGCCCTTGCGCGCCATCAGCGTGGTCTTGACGACGAAGAGGCCAAGGCGTCGCTGGTGGCCTCTTGGGAGGCCCGATCTCGGGCCGCTGAGGAGGCCCGGGAGGCCGACCGGTGGCGAGAGGCGGCGGAGGAGCGGGCTCGGGAGCTCCTGGCCCGGTGCCACTCACTGGATGAGCAAGTGGAGCTGCGCGAGGCAGCCCTTGCGTCGATGAAGGTGGCCTCTGGCAACCCAGCAGAGCTCCAGAGCGTGAGGAGGCGCTGACGCTGGAAGCCGCCGAACGCGCACGCAAGTACGAGCGTCTGGAGACGAGGGAGCGCTTGGTGACGCAGGCGGAGGATGATGTCGCTGCACGGGAAGCCCGTGTCCTGGAGGAGGTCGGACGTCGGGTGACGGTGGCGCGCTTGAGCCTCGAGCGCGAGTTCGAGGAGAGGTTGGGGTTGATCGGGTCTAGGCTGAAGGTAGGACTGTTGCCTTGAGGGCCAAGCTGGAGGAAGCGACGCGGCGGGCCGATGCTTTTCGGGCCGCCCTTGAGGCAGCGCAAGGGGAGTCAACCACCTCTCAGGCCGAGGTGTTCCTTCTTCGCCATCAGGTGGAGGAGGCTGAGGCCGTCGCGCGCCAGAATGCGGACGAGATACGTCAGCGGCGGCTCCTGGAGCATGAGCACGGCCCCATGCTCGCCATGCTCCGGGAGAGCCAACACGGCCTTGGGCAACATCTGCGAGGCGGTTGTTGGCGAGCTGCACGCAGTAAACTACGCCGGCAACCTCCAGTTCTTTACTAACGTGGTGACGCAGCTGGAGGCACGGTCGGTTAGGGCCTACAGGTTGGTGGAGGAGAGGAGCCGCGCCCTGCTCGAGCGCGCCTTTTCTCGCGTCTTCAGCCATCTCAAGAACATGGATCCCCACTTCGACTTCGACGCCGCCATCGCCCCAGTCCCCCAGGCCATTCGAGACGACCTGGCGCACTGGGTGGAAGACAATGTGGATGCCCTCGTCAGGGCCTTTGCTTTAGACAACGACGGCGTGATCGTGGCTGCCGACGAGGGCGGCATGGTGAACGGCCCCGACGCCGCTGGCGGCAACGCAGACAGTGATGGCGAGCCCAGCGACGCCAGCAATGGTTCTGGAGGTGCCCCTGAGGACACATTGGGGGATTTATCTGACTGATTATGCATCGTTCCTGTTTTCTTACCCTACATGAATAGAACTCAGGTTTTGGCCTGATGGTTGTGAGAGCATTTTGGGAGGGGGAGCCCCTCATGTAAAACTTGTGTTCAGCATATTAGTAGATGTTACATTGCCCATGCGCCTGTGCCAAGTGGCGGGCCGAGCGACGCGCTGGTTGGCTAGTTTACCTTCATTCCGTGTGGGGCCTGAGGCAGCCTGTGGGAGGCTGTGGCGTCCCAAGCGTTACCTGACCGAATCCGTGGGATCTGCAGTAAAAGACCCTCTTGAGAGGACGTGGCGGCGGGAGTCTGGGCTGCGCGCAAGCTAGGCCTGACCCGGTTCGCAAGGGGCTCACGTGGGGAGGCAGCTGAGGCGAAGTGGTAACCGAAACGCGAGAAATTGCTCGAACGAGACTAAGCACCCCTTCCCCGAACACACGCAAATCTCAAATTCGAATCCAACTTAAATCCAGCAGGGGAAAGTGACAACCAAAGGGGAAAGCAATGAAAGCAGATAAACGGCCACGTCCGGCACCTAATCTAATCTTGGACGTCTTCTCACCAGCGCGGAGCTAAGTGCTTCCACTGGGCGTGGGAGGGAGCCCCAGGGCCTGAGGCCGGCACCCCTGAGACTCCGGGGCGTGTACATCCCCACCCATTATTACGTGAGAGTGTCACAGGGCGGCGAGCTTCACAGGCACTAGGCCTTCTTCACAGGTACCGGCCTTGCTTCATATCGCCAGACGAGGGCCCCGCCTTGCGCCACACTCTAGTGCCATCAACGACGACCGGAAACCAGGACGCCGTCGATGGGGTAGAGCGGTCGCCCGCGGTTCCCCCGACGACCACGGCTCCTCCGCCAGGGGCAGGCCCTGAGGCACCTCCCCAGCAGAGGGCCTACCTCCTGAGGACACCTTGCTCCGAATGCCGCGGTGGTGATGTCGGGTCTCGGCCCCTCTCCTGCAGCCCCCTCCGCCCTCCTCCCGAGGGGTAGGAGACAGTGGGAGCGGGGCAGCTGCTCGCTGTGGCGACCTGCACCTCCTGCGATCCATGATTAGCGTATGCTACCCGATAATCGTTGCCTCCAGCGTGGCCAGTGGGACCGTCTCGGGGCTCTTGGAAGAGCTCAGCTTCTGGCACCTCATCCCCCCAGCTTGGGCTGAGGAGCGAGCCTTGTTCGCCCTCGTGAGGGTGCCCTTGGTCCATCATGCGGGGCACGTATTCTTCTGGCGCCGTCATCCCGAAAGCCACGCCGTAGTGCTCCGCGTGCCATGCAACTCCGCTTGGCGCACCCAACGTGGGGTGGTAGCGCGGTTGTCCACTGGGGCCGTGGGTTGCGTCGAGTCCTTCTTCTTCGCGGACCGGGAGCGGGGGTAGCGCCGCCGCCGGTCCGGTGCCGGCAGCCATGCTGGCGTTGGAGTAGCCTTGGGGTTCGCGGGCGCGCGCGAAGCCCCCGCGCGCGGCCGCCCTGGGCTTGAGATGGGAGCTGGGTGCAGAAGGGGTGAGCCCCCGAGGCGGCGAAGCCCAGGAGCTCTGCCACCCGCTCCAGCAGCACGTCGCGGCCACCCTCCAGCAGCCAGCACTTCAGCAGCTCTTGGGCCACCGTGAGCACGGCCCTCGAGTTCGCCTGCTCCCAGCGGGTGTACGGTGTCGTGGTCGCGGCGTGATTGGAGGCCCTTGCTGCCGACCGCGCCTGTCGCGGTGTGAGAACGGTCGAAGCCTGTCCGCATCGCCCATGGCCCGCAGCGCCCGGCGGACCGCGAGCTGCCTGGGGCACGGGGTCGCCCGAGGCGAGCGGCTCTACGCGGACGGGCCACGCCGCCCAAGGATCTGGGTTGCCCGCTTGGTCGCCGGACATGGTGATGACGACGCGACGGGACACGGAGCGGTAGAAGGTGGATTCCGGCGCACCCCTACCTGGCGCGCCAAATGTCGGATTTTGGGTTCCGGCAGACCCTTGAGGTTCGAACACTAGGGTGCGCGCGGAGATTTAGCCTTCTACCTACCGGTGCCCCTCCGCCTCGCTAAGATCTAAGCTATGGAAAGAATAGCACAAGAGACACAGAGTTTATACTGGTTCGGGCCACCGATGTGGTGTAATACCCTACTCCAGTTTGTGGTGTGGTGGATTGCCTCTTGGGCTGATGATGATGAGCAATACAAGGAAGAACAGCCTCGCGATGGTCTATTCTTGGCTAGGGAGATGAACTGCTAAGAGGAGTTCAGTCACCCTTCTCTCTCTCATTCTTGATCTGATTCCTATTCACTTCTCATTCTACGTGCCTCTACCCTGGGGGTGGCTAGTCCTATTTATAGGCAAAGGCCCTGGGCCTCTTCCCAAATATTGAGCGGGAAGGGCGCCAACAATTGGCCATTTTGAAGGGGAACATATGGTACACTTATCCTGACTAAAGTTTGTCCTCGCCTGCCAAAGGCTCTGGTGGTGACGCTGGCTTGGGCTCCACAATGACTTCTTCCTTGTCGCGGGGCTGGTCTTGGTCTCGTTGCACCAAAATTGGTGCATTTGCTTGATGATCTCGACTGCGCTTGCTCCCTTTGCACCAAAGAGGAAAGGAGGACACTGCGCGGGCTGGCGCCCGCCTGGCGCCCTTGGTCGTCATGGCTTGCGTCACGGGCACCTCGTGAGGTACCCCGCCTTGATCTCTCCGCCTCCTCGCGAGTCAGCCTGATGAGGCCGCACCTGAGGAAGCTCCGTGTCGTCCGCCCCGCGAGGCTTGGCCCCTCGCGAGGGTCTTGGGTCTGTGGTGATGAAGATGGGCCGTGCTGGGCCCCCCTTTGAGCCACGCCGCAGGCCGCAGGCAGGCAAGTCCGGGGACCCTCATTCCCAGAACGCTGACACTTGCGCTAGAACATCCGGTGCCCTTGAGCAACCAACTAAAACAGCTGGTCGAACTGCATAGGGTGGCCGAACTGGCCATGAAGGACTTAATAATCCGGTGTGGCCTACCGAAGCCATACCCAGCAGCTACTTCGGTCTCGTGAAGTGGCTAGTCGATGCCTGCCCTCGTCTTGACGCCATCAAGCGGTCGGTTTGTATTAAAGGTGCGCGGATGGACTTCGCCCGTGTCAAGATGCAGTGGGCGAAGATGAATGCCGTCACGGTCGCGACCGAGAGACCACCCACGGGCAAGGAGCACCGCAAGCCCGAGCGATATTTTAGCGATGTCATGGAGGGATCCCTCATTGTGGCGGAGCAATCTACGAAAGATGTAATCTTTGAATGAATACACTTACATTGTCTCGCCCTGTATTATAAAAACAAGTTCGGCTATGTAATATAATGTTTGTTTAATATTTTACCTCTTGTGCGGCCGTATTTATGAAAGTTTGAGAGTTGGCCAGTCGTCAGCTTCAGCCCCCACGTAGGTAGTATGGGGGTGTTCGGGATGGAATCTGAACACTATTGATCCAATTTTGTTTGGTCCTTGAAGGAGGTGTTTAGCGCAACAAACCAGGCAATCGGACTATGTGGCTTTATCACCCTCACTTAGCCATAGGAGTTCCACAATGAAAATTTAGGCGCAGCCCCTAGTATCCGAACTAGGGTACTGTAAACACCTGATCGGGTAAGAGTCGATTCATCGCATAATGCAGAAAAAACAACTAAAGATTTGAAACCTCCGAAGAGCTGACCGGCTCTTGCTGCATCATGACAGTCAGTTTTCGGCTTTCTCTACTGAGGTGCTCATCTGGATAAACCAGGACACAATCGCAGTAGTTCTCCCTTTACTACCCTAGCCGATATAGTAGAACATAAGGTAGTAAGCACAAGAGCCAGGCAACCCAACTATTGACCAAAGACATGATTCGAAGCCAATGCATATAATGCTAAATTCGGGGTGCCGAACTATATTGTAAAAAGTGTTCGGACTTTGTTGCCGTATTATGGGTCGTACTGAAGCCCCTGGCAGATTAAAGCGTACCAAAGTGTATGGGCGCAACTTTTGAGAAGATTATCAGAAAAAGGGAAAAAGGAGGTAGTAAGCTAGTGCCGCAGAAGTTGGGCCGCAAACTGTTTCCATTATAGTTTGATTAATACGTCAAAGCGTATTTGTACAAGTGGTGCAATAAGCAACCGGGCTATTTAACATGCCACAACCAAGGGAGAGCTGCGTGCGGATCCTGAAAATAGCTAGAGTGATCGTTAAAGAGACCATCTAGAAATTTCCTTGTACTCCAGTGCTTCTTGCCATCTTGGTGTATCCATCCTACCGAGAGGACTAATGATCAGGTCGTCAGAAGAAACCTGCGGAAAAGAGACCTAAAGGATAAAAAAGAAAAATTAAAAGTATGCGTGTCCAGGAGCAGTCGAGCCGTATTATGGATCACAAGCTAGTTATGCCTCCATCTATGCCCATGGTATTTTGAGTGCGTAGTTATGTACGCGCAATACAAATGCCGCCACTTGGTTGGGACTGGGACGGAGGACAAATTGCTAGTCGAGCTCTTGACGAGCTGGGTTTTCCTGCTGCAGAGTAGTCCGGACTCGTTTGACAGTGTGCGGGAGCTTGGCCGACGAATTAAGGTTCTGCTTGAGAAGGCCGCTCTGTACTTCTGCTGCTAATGCAGCGGTGTGCTCCTCGGTACGGAGGGAGCATTCCGTGTTTCCATTGACTATTATGACGCTGCGTGGTTCGGGTATCTTGAGCTTAAGATAAGCATAGTGTGGCACCGCGTTGAAGCGCCCAAATGCGGTTCGTCCAAGCAGTGCATGATAGCCGCTGTGAAAGGGGACGATATCGAAGATCAGCTCTTCGCTTCGTAAGTTGTCTGGAGATCCAAAGACAACTTCTAGTGTGATTGAGCCTGTACAGCGGGCCTCTACACCTGGTATGAATCCTTTAAATGTAGTCTTTGTGGGCTTAATTCTTGATGGATTAATGCCCATTTTACATGATGTATCCTGATAGAGCATTCAGGCTGCTATCATCGTCCATGAGGACTTGTGTGAGGTGCAATCTATCAATAATTGGGTCGAGGACCAGTGCGGCTGAACCGCCATGACGGATACTGGTCAGATGGTCCCTGCGATCAAAAGTGATCAGACAGGAAGACCATGGGTTGAAATTTGGGGCGACTGGCTCCATCGCATAGACGTCCCTGAGTGCGCGCTTGCATTCCCTCTTGGGGATGTGGGTAGTGTATATCATGTTCACCGTTTTAACTTGGGGGGGGACTTCTTATGTCCCCCTGTGTTTGGTGGCCGGGGCTCCTCGTCATCGTCCTTGCTTTGCGACCCCTTCTCCTTGTTCTCGGCATTTAACTTGTCGGCTTGTTTAAAAACCCAACAGTCTCTGTTGGTATGATTGGCTGGTTTGTCTGGGGTGCCGTGAATCTAGCATGGACGATCGAGTATGTGGTCCAAGCTGCATGGGCCCGAATTGTTCCTTTTGAATGGCTTCTTACGCTTGCCAAACTTGGAGCCGATGAATCCGGCGTTGACCACCGTGTCGTCAGTATTATCACCGTTGTTTCAACGCTTGTGTCTGTTGTGTCGCGGCTTGCCGTTGCTATTTCTGGCTTCCGTAGTGCCAGGTTCGCTTGCATTGTTGTTGCTACAGGCTAGCCAGCTATCTTTGCCCATGCAAAAGCGGGTCATAAGTGCCGTAAGGGCTGCCATGGACTTCGGCTTTTCTTGGCCATTCGTCTCGGATGCTGTGTTTAAAGGCCGCCAGGGCTTCGGCGTCCGGACAGTTGACGATCTGATTCTTTTTGGTTAAGAACCTAGTCCAGAGTTTGCTGGCTGACTCTCCGGGTTGCTGATATGTGACTTAAGTCGTCGGCATCTGGAGGTCGAACATATGTACCTTGGACGTTGTCAAGGAAGGCCTCTTCCAAGTCCTCCCAGCTGCCGATGGAGTTTTCGGGTAGACTATTCAACCAGTGTCGGGCTGGTCTTTTGAGTTTTACTGGGAGATATTTGATGGCATGGAGATCATCGCTGCGGGCCATATGAATGTGAAGAAGAAAATCCTTGATCCATACCGCGGGGTCTGTTGTCCCATCATATGATTCGATGTTTACGGATTAAAACCCTTCTGGGAATTCATGCTCCATTACCTCGTAAGTGAAGCAAAGGGGGTGTGCGGCGCCTCTATATCGGGCCACGTCACGACGTAGCTCGAATGGAGTCCGTCTGCGGTTCTCAGCCCGGGCATGAGTATAATTATTGTGTCTGGCTAGATATCCATTATCACGTGTCGGGGCACGTCCCCGTGATCCATAGATCGATCTGTTCTGACCTGCTCTACTGTCCAAGTCCTGCCGCAGGTCATACGTATGTCCCCGAGCTATTTTATCTCTGCCTTTACAGTGAGGTGGGGCTGGCTGGTGTTTGGCTTGAGTTGTCGCTTTGTCCCGACCATGTGGTGGTCGGTCAGCCGCATTGCGCGATGATGGTACGGGCTCCAACGCCTCATCATCGAACTAAGGTAGCAATTTGCGCTTCGGATAACTTTTGGCTGGGCGCTTGAGGCCATATTCCTCAGCTGCAGGACATCAGTCCATCTATCGTTGAGCAGATCTTGATCAACTTGAAGTTGCTGTTGCTTCTTTTTCAGGCTTCTTGCAATGGCTATTAGCCGGCGCTTAAAGCGCTCCTGCTCGAGAGGTTCCTCAGGCACGATAAAATCCTCGGTGTCGTGGCTCACCTCATCCTCGGAGAGCGGAAGATAATTACTGTCCTCCGAGTCTTCATGTGTGGCCTGTTCATCAGGGCTAACTTGCCTGTCTTCCCGTTCATCTTGTTCAGAAGTTGCCTCAACGGGGTCTTCATTGTCTTCGGCACCATCCGGAGTGTTATCTTCTCCTGTGCCGGTGTTGCTGTCTTTGTTGTGGCGTGATTTAGAGCGGTGCCGCTGACGCTGGCGCTTTGGTTGTATCTCGGGAGGTTTATCCTCAACTGGATCTTCCTTGTCATCGCCGCTATTCTCTTTTGGTGCATCCACCATGTATACGTCGTATGAGGAGGTGGTCGTCCATCGTCCAGTGAACAACGGGTTTTCGGCCTACTCCTCTCCAGCATCGTCGTCCATACCGTCGATGTCTTCGGAGCCGTAATCGAGCATGTCAGTTAAGTCTTCGATAGTGGCTATTAAATGGGTGGGGGGTGGGAAGCGAAATTCTCCGTTGTCAGCCTCCAATTCGGCTAAGAGTCCCCCGCTAAGGAGAGTGTTTTTAATGAGTTTAGCACATCGCCTAAAGGCGAGTGCCGAAAGATGTCCGCGGAGCTGAATTCAATGATCGATGCCTGATCAAGCTCGTCGTGCGCACATGCACATGGTTCGAAACTTGTAGCCGAAAACGGGTCCGAGGTTCCGGTGACACGGATCCCACTCGAGGTTGGGTCGGTGCGCGGCTCTGACGCCGCTGATTCTGCGGCTTCTGTGGCGGGGTTGAGCCTCCCGTCCTCGGATGGCGCAATCTGCTTCGAATCTAGGGCCAGAGCAGTTACAGGCGCTATCCCCTGGGCATGGTCCGATGACAGATTTAAGTCATGTTCATCGTGGCGACAGGGAGCGGCTGCTGTGGTCTCGAATCCATCGAAGATCAAGTCTCTGTGGATATTCGCGATGTAGTTCAAGCTTCCAAATATGACCTGACGGCCAGGGGCGGAGCTATCAATCTGCTCTAGATGGCCAAGCGAGTTGGCCCGCAGTGTGAAGCCGCAGAATACGAAGATCTGTCTAGGGAGGAAGGTTTCTCCCTGGACAACATTGTTGTAGATGATTGATGGGGCTATCATACCTCTTGACGACGACACAACAGAACTCTCAATGAAAGCACTAATGTCGGTGTCAAAACCGACGGATCTCGGGTAGGGGGTCCCGAGCTGTGCGTCTAAGGTCGATGGTAACAGGAGACAGGGGACACGATTTTTACCCAGGCCCGGGCCCTCTCTATGGAGGTAATACCCTACTTCCTGCTTGATTGATCTTGATAAATATGAGTATTACAAGAGTTAATCTACAACGAGATTGTAATGGCTAAAACCCTAGAAGTCTAGCCTGTATGACTATGATTATGATCCTTGTATGGGACTAAGCCCTCTGGTTTATATAGACACCGGAGGGGACTAGGGTTGTACAAAGTCAGTTACAGAGAAAGGAATCTTCATATCAGGACGCCAAGCTTGCCTTCCACGCCAAGGAGAGTCCCATCCGGACACGGGAGATAGTCTTCGGTCTTGTATCTTTACAGCCCATCAGTCTGGCCCACATACCATAGTCCGGACGCCCGAGGACCCCATAATCCAGGACTCCCTCATCCATGTCAACTCCTTGTTCACCTTGTCGTGAGGTAGAAGCTTCCACTTGGATGGACGAGTTACTCTCCTTCACCTCCGTTGGACGAATCTTGCCAATAGACAAGTCTTGGATTGCTTCCGAAGGGTATTTGTCTCCTACATCAATTGGCAATTGCTCTACTTGTGAGCCGTCAGATTCATCAAACTTCACATCTACCATCTCTTCAACCTTTCGGGTGAAATTGTTGTAGACATGGTAAGTGTGAGAGTTTGAGCCATAACCAAGTAGGAAACCCTCATGAGATATAGGAGAAAATTTAGAACGACGATGCTTATCAAGAATGTAACACTTCGAGCCGAATACTCGAAAGTATCCAACTTGGGGTTTGTTACCGGTGAGAAGCTCGTATCCATCTTGCCGAGTAGCTTGTGAAGATACAAGCGATTTGTTGCATGACACGCTGTCTCAACCGCTTCTACCCAAAAGTGTTTTGGCACCTTGTACTCACTGAGCATAGTTCTCGCCATCTCAAATAGTCCGGTTCTTCCTCTCAAGAACTCCATTTTGTTGAGGCATGTACATAGCCGAGAACTCATGTGAAATCCTTCTTTGTCAAGAAAGGTGTCCACATTTGCGTTCTTGAACTCCGTTCCGTTGTCGCTGCGAACCTTCTTGTTCTTCACTTCAAATTGATTTTGGGCCTTCCTAGCGAAGTTCTTGAAGATCTTTTGGACATGTGATTTATCATCAAGAAAGAACACCCACGTAAATCTTGAAAAATCATCAACTATAACTAAACCAAATGAGTTTCCACCGAGACTTTTGTAGGCATTGGGACCAAAGAGATCCATATGAAGTAGCTCGAGTGGTCTTCTCATGGTCATGATGTTCTTAATGGGGTGGCTTCCTCCAACTTGTTTTCCTGCTTGACAAGCACTGCACAATCTATCCTTGTCAAATATAACATCTTTTACTCAAAGGATATGATCAACTTTAATTAGCTTATCAAGATTCCGCATGCCCACATGACCTAACCTTCTATGCCACAACCAACCTTTAGAGGATTTAGCAATTAAACAAGTTCAAGGTTGAGCCTTTTTAGTGAAATCAACAATGTAAAGATCACCTCTACGTATACCGATCAAGACCATATTATGATTATCTCTACGGAACATTTGGTAATCTACTTCAGTAAATAGGACATTGAAGCCAAAATCAGCAAGTCTAGATACGGAAAGTAAATTATAGCCAAGAGATTCAACGAGCATGACATTTTGGATGGAGCTATCATGTGAGATGGCCACCTTACCAACGCCAACCACCTTACCCTTTGAGTTATCACCAAAAGTGACATACTTTCGAGGGCCGTCGTTTTCAGCTAGCTCACAAAACATATCCTTGTCTCCAGTCATGTGATCGGTACATCCACTATCAAGAACCCATTCCTTTCGTACAGCCATGTAGCCGCGAAGATTATCCATAAGACTAAAGTGTCTCATAGACTCATCGAGATCAAAGTCACTATCATCATCCTCATCATAGTATCCATGTTCAACATCGTCTTGTGATGGATCAATTCCTAGAGAGAGTGATTCATTAGATAAATGATCATCACAATGTTCATCTTTATGAATTCTAATGGCTTCGGAGATGATATTGCTAACGATTCCAACATCTCCTTTGGCACGCATGAGGTTACACTACAAAAAAAGACACTTCCGTGATGATACGTGTTTGTCACAGTAGGTCACGTTTTCTATCATGCATGTATATCCATGACAACTTTATGACAGAATCAAGATAGTCATACATGTGTTGTTGTAGAAGTGTTCCATGATATTACCAAAATTATCATCACGGAAGTATCCACTCCCATGACGATAAATCATGCGTCATAGAAGTGCTTTCGTCAAGGGTGACCGACACGTGGCATCCACCGTAACGGGACGCCGTTAAGCTATCGGGTCCGGTTTTGGATCCGAAAACCCGCTAACAGCCACGACCAATGCCGATTTTCCATGTGTAAAATTCTCATTGGCTGACGGAACCACGTGTCACCTCCGCATTGGCACAGGTGTCACTCATCGAATGGGCGAGACGCGCCTATGATACGTTGACACCTGGATTGGCCCAAAAGTGACCCATAAAGATTAAATGGGCCGGCCCAACTAAAGGCCCACAAGATTTAGCAGACCATAATGGGCCGGCCCAGCTAAAGGCCCACAAGATTTTGCAGACCATAATGGGTCGGCCCAGCTAAAGGCCCAACATTCTCAGTTAAGGCCAGTACGACTAGTGTCAAATCGGCCCGTAAACGGCCCGTCGTAAACTTGTCATCATCGCGGTCCATGGTCACTTCTGGCCCGTTAACAGTCTGCTAAGAATATGGGCCGAATTATGGCCCAGTGTGTTTCCGGCCTATTAAAGGTCCTGCTTCATTTGGGCCCATTTATAGGCCATTGAAACTTTCGGCCCATAAACGACCATGAAGGATATGGGTCATATCCGGCCATGTCTGACATTCGGCCTGTTAGAGGCCCACAACAGATTTGGGCCACTTTCAGCCTGTTGTGACTTTCGGCATGTTAACGTCGGACGAAATCCATGGGCCATATGTGGCCCAACACCACATCGGGCTTACTAACGACCCATATAAAAATGACACTAATCAAGCCCGACCGAACTTCCAGCCTGTTAAAGGCCCATGTAGTAGGTCGGTGCATTTACGGCTCGTCTGAATTTTGGCATGTGGACGATCCACATTGTAAATGGGCCACCATTTTGGCCTGCTAAGGCCAGTAGGTTATTTGGCACAATCAGGGCCCAATCTTACTTTCGGCCTATTAAAGGCCCATGTTTTTTATGGGCTCGAGAAATTTACACATGTAAACGGCCTATTATTTCTAAGGGCCCAAATTATGTTTAGGCCTGTTAAAGGCCCACTATGGGCACAGGTCTACCATAAAAATATGAAAGCTTATGCTGATTTAGGCCCAAATATTTTTAGTGGGCTACATGCAAATTTCGGCCCAGAATCGTTTTTAGCCCAATTGGAATGGGCCCGACGAATGTTCGCATGTTGGGCTCCTACGAAGCTTCCGGCCAAATACATTACTAAGATAAACCTACACTATACAAAAATAGCATCATAATTACTGCAGCCTTTGGCAGCATCATAAATGTTGTATCACAACAAAATAAATTCCAACCACACAATAAAAGGCCTGTTGGCATAAAGTTTACAGTCCTTGTAGATAAAAGCACCATCAGATGTATAGAAGCACATATCGTTTGACCTGAGTACTAATGTTTCAGGCTGTAGAATCTGATGGAGCAACACGATCTTCCCCTTTTTTCTGCCATTGCTCTTGAACAACGAAGCAAATGTCCGATAGTCTGGTTTCAAAACCATTCATATCTTCATGACATTTGTCAACCACTATTTTTTTCCCAACACAACGTCCATTAGGGATTGGACTTGTGTTTGGAGCACAGATGTATCACTCTGTCTAGCCGAAAGATTTTATTCAGTAGGCGACTTGGATGAGGTTATCTTGACAACCAACCCAGAATTACGCAGGAAGGTGCTTTTTGCACTGTTAGTGGAGAGATACTGACGCACTGCAGCAAGAGGTGACATTGTGCCTGTGGTAGCCTCCTCAACTTCAGGTGGTTGTGGTTGTTCAATCATTTGTTCCATAGCTTGCTGAAAGTTTGAACTTGTAGATTAGTGTACCAGATAAGTTACTAATGAGACAAAAACAAACAAAGTAGGTTTCACGTTTATACATAACTTATTGTGGTGAACTACTATAATACATTAGCATGTATTGTAGTGCCAACTACATAATAAAATCACTTTCGAAACATATGTCCATGTAGCATGCCTGCAGTATTGTCTATTTCCTCACATTCGTTGACATCTAAGGATAAAGAGACATGGTTTGAATTAGGATGAACATAGTATGACATTATTCATATCATGGGCAAACAGATATAAAACAAACAGGCTATTGTATCATTGTGCGCGCACGTGAACATCACAACTAGATTACAGATCAAGACCAAAAGAATATCCTTCATCTCTTTTGAACCATGTAAGGTGAAATGATACGTTAAGACAACTGTGTATAAAAGCGAACAGAGTAACTGACATTGGCTGCAAACCAAGCAGTTAAATGAACACATCACATGTAACGCCCCGAGACCGATGCTCCAGATGCCTTCCTTGTTTTGCGAATCAGCTGTGTTATCTATTTGTTTGTTGCATCTCATCTCATAGCATCATGTGCATTGCATTATCATGTTTTCTTAAAGCTTGCATTGTTCGTAGTTTCCGCTCCTCGCTTTTCTCTGTTGACCTTTTGACATGCCCCTTTGTCGTTGTCGACCTCTCTCAGATCCCTCACGTGCGTGTCCGAAACTTCTTTGGACCTGACCCGGGCAGTCATGACTGATGTGTCCGGATCATCCCCTAACATCTTTAAAACCTCACCGTTTTATTATTTGGGCTTCGTAGCTATTTATTTCACGATCGTTCGATTAAGATCGTAGGAACGAGATAGCCCCTAAACCTAGTCCCTACTATATAAACCTGTCCAACCCTAAAACCTAGGGACCTTGTCCCATCCACCCATCGCCGCCGCCGCCGCTCCATCAAATCCCCCTCGGGATCCATCCCCAATCAGCCTAGCTACCTTCCTCCAACCCGCACCCGCAGCCTCCTCCCTCGATCTACGCAGCCATCCAACCAGCGCCCAAGCCCGAGCTCCTTCGAACGGAGCCACCAAGGGATCCCTGCTGCCCCGACCGAGAGCGAGCTTGTCCCGTTTGCTCCCCTCTCCATGGCGCCGTCGCCGCCGGCGAACCCAGCCACCCCGAGCGCCGCCTTCATGCTCGAGCTCCTCCAGGAACCCGTCCCCCCTTCCCCTCTTCTTCTCCTCCTTCACTCCTCTCTCAGTTTCACTCCCTCGTTTCTCATGCCTCTCCCTCTCGGTTCCAGGAGACAACCAAGAGGTCGCCGTTGCCCCGGAACTCCTCTGTTGTCGTCCCCGACCTGCCTCGGTCCACCAGGAATCCATTCCCGTCCTCCTCCGCGCCGGATACGGAAAGCACCGGCGGGATCTTGCGCCGCTGCAAGCCCCGCTTCCGGCCACCAAGTCCCCTGTGCCTCCTCTGCATCCAGCACCGCTCGCCTCAAGTATTCGTGACTCAAGTATTCTCCTCCACGATCTGATCGTAGAAACTTGATCTTTCTTTCACGTTGATTTTCAACCTCACTCTGAAATTCCTTGAACTTTTCAAATGTCTCAGACTTGTGTTTCATTAAGTAGATATACCCATATCTACTCAAGTCATCAGTGAGGGTGAGAACATAACGATAGCCACCGCGAGCCTCAACACTCATTGGACCGCACACATCGGTATGTATGATTTCCAATAAGTTGGTTGCTCGCTCCATTGTTCCTGAGAATGGAGTCTTGGTCATTTTACCCATGAGGCATGGTTCGCACGTGTCAAATGATTCATAATCAAGAGACTCTAAAAGTCCATCTGCATGGAGCTTCTTCATGCGTTTGACACCTATGTGACCAAGGCGGCAGTGCCACAAATATGTGGGACTATTGTTATCAACTTTAACTCTTTTGGTATTCACACTATGAATATGTGTATCATCACGTACGAGATTCATTAAGAATAAACCATTAACCATCGGAGCATGACGATAAAACATATCTCTCATATAAATAGAACAACCATTATTCTCGGATTTAAATGAGTAGCCATCTCGAATTAAGCGAGATCCAGACACAATGTTCATGCTCAAACTTGGCACTAAATAACAATTATTGAGGTTTAAAACTAATCCCGTAGGTAGAGGTAGCGTGCCGACGGCGATCACATCGACCTTGGAACCATTCCCGACGCGCATCGTCACCTCGTCCTTCGCCAGTCTCCGTTTATTCCGCAGCTCCTGCTTTGAGTTACAAATGTGAGCAACTGCACCGGTATCAAATACCCAAGAGCTACTACGAGTACTGGTAAGGTACACATCAATTACATGTATATCACATATACCTTTGGTTTTGCCGGCCTTCTTGTCCGCTAAGTATTTGGGGCAGTTCCGCTTCCAGTGACCACTTCCCTTGCAATAAAAACACTCAGTCTCGGGCTTGGGTCCATTCTTTGGCTTCTTCCCGGCAACTTGCTTACCGGGCGCGGCAACTTCCTTGCCGTCCTTCTTGAAGTTCTTTTTACCCTTGCCCTTCTTGAACTTAGTGGTTTTATTCACCATCAACACTTGATGCTCCTTCTTGATTTCTACCTCTGCTGATTTCAGCATAGCATATACCTCAGGAATGGTCTTTAACATCCCCTGCATATTGTAGTTCATCACAAAGCTCTTGTAGCTAGGTGGAAGCGACTGGAGGATTCTGTCAATGACCGCTTCATCCGGGAGATTAACTTCCAGTTGAGTCAAGCGGTTGTGCAACCCAGACATTTTGAGTATGTGCTCACTGACAGAGCCATTTTCCTCCATCTTACAGCTAAAGAATTTGTCGGAGACTTCATATCTCTCGACTCGGGCATGAGCTTGGAAAACCATTTTCAGCTCTTCGAACATCTCATATGCTCCATGTCTCTCAAAACGCTTTTGGAGCCCCGGCTCTAAGCTGTAAAGCATGCCGCACTGAACGAGGGAGTAATCATTGCAGCGTGACTGCCAAGCGTTCATAACGTCTTTTTCTGCAGGGAGAATAGGTGCGTCACCCAGCGGTGCTCGTAGGACATAATCTTTCTTGGCAGCTATGAGGATGATCCTCAGGTTCCGGACCCAGTCCGTATAGTTGCTACCATCGTCTTTCAGCTTGGTTTTCTCTAGGAACGCGTTGAAGTTGAGGACTACGTTGGCCATTTGATCTACAAGACATATTGTAAATATTTAGACTAAGTTCATGATAATAAAGTTCATTTAATCAAATTATTTAATGAACTCCCACTTAGATAGACATCCCACTTCTAGTCATCTAAGTATTACATGATCCGAGTCAACTAGGCCGTGTTCGATCATCACGTGAGACGGACTAGTCAACATCGGTGAGCATCTTCATGTTGATCGTATCTTCTATATGACTCATGCTCGACCTTTCGGTCTTCTGTGTTCCGAGGCCATGTCTGTACATGCTAGGCTCGTCAAGTCAACCTAAGTGTTTTGCGTGTGTAGTCTTACACCCGTTGTATGTGAACGTTAGAATCTATCACACCCGATCATCACGTGGTGCTTCGAAACAACGAACTGTCGCAACGGTGCACAGTTAGGGTGAACACTTTCTTGAAATTATTATGAGGGATCATCTTATTTACTACCGTCGTTCTAAGTAAACAAGATGCAAAACATGATAAACATCACATGCAATCAAATAATAAACGTGACATGATATGGCCAATATCACATAGCTCCTTCGATCTCCATCTTGGGCTCCATGATCATCTTGTCACCGGCTTGACACCATGATCTTCATCATCATGATCTTCATCATCGTGTCTCCATGAAGTTGCTCGCCAACTATTACTTCTACTACTATGGCTAACGCGTTTAGCAATAAAGTAAAGTAATTTACATGGCGTTTCTCAATGACACGCAGGTCATATAAAAAAATAAAGACAACTCCTATGGCTCCTGCCGGTTGTCATACTCATCGACATGCAAGTCATGATCCCTGTTACAATAACATGAACATCTCATACATCACATATAGATCATTCATCATTCATCACAACTTTGGCCATATCATATCACAAAGCACTTGCTGCAAAAACAAGTTAGACGTCCTCTAATTGTTGTTGCAAGTTTTACGTGGCTGAATTAGGGTTCTAGCAAGAATGTTTTCTTACCTACGTAAAAGCCACAACGTGATTTGTCAACTTCTATTTACCCTTCATAAGGACCCTTTTCATCGAATCCGATCCAACTAAAGTAGGAGAGACAGACACCCGCCAGCCACCTTATGCAACTAGTGCATGTTAGTCGGTGGAACCGGTCTCACGTAAGCGTACGTGTAAGGTTGGTCCGGGCCGCTTCATCCCACAATACCGCTGAAGCAAGATAAGACTAGTAGCGGCAAGAAGAGTTGACAACATCTACGCCCACAACAAATTGTGTTCTACTCGTGCAAGAAGAACTACGCATAGACCTAGCTCATGATGCCACTGTTGGGGAACGTTGCAGAAAATTAAAATTTTTCCTACGGTTTCACCAAGATCCATCTATGAGTTCATCTAGCAACGAGTCATGGGAGAGAGAGATTGCATCTACATACCACTTTGTAGATCGCGAGCGGAAGCGTTCAATGAACGGGGATGAAGTAGTCGTACACACCGTGATCCAAATCACCGGAGATCCTAGCACCGAAAGCACGGCACCTCCGCGTTCAACACACGTACGGTCAGCGTAACGTCTCCTCCTTCTTGATCCAGCAAGGGGGAAGGAGAGGTTGATGAAGATCCAGCAGCACGACGGCGTGGTGGTGGATGCAGCAGAACTCCGGCAGGGCTTCGCTAAGCAACTACAGGAGGAGGAGGAGGTGTTGCAGGGAGGAGGGAGGCGCCAGGGCTTATGGGTGCGGCCACCCCTCCCTACCCTCCCTTTATATAGGCGCATGAGAGGGGGGAGGGCGCAGCCTTGCCCCTTCCTCCAAGGAAGGGGTGCGGCCAAGAGGGGGGAGGAGTCCATCCTCCCCAAGGCACCTCGGAGGTGCCTTCCCCTCTTTGGACTCTTCCCTCTCCAAGTCTTCTTGGCGCATGGGCCTCTTGGGGCTGGTGCCCTTGGCCCATATAGGCCAGGGCGCACCCCCTATAGCCCATGTGCCCCCCGGGGCAGGTGGACCCCCGGGACCCCTTCGGTGGTCCCGGTACAATACCGATAACACCGAAACTTGTCCCGATGGCCGAAATAGCACTTCCTATATATAATTCTTTACCTCCGGACCATTCCGGAACTCCTCGTGACGTCCGGGATCTCATCCGGGACTCCAAACAACATTCGGGTTACTGCATATACATATCTTCACAACCCTAGCGTCACCGAACCTTAAGTGTGTAGACCCTACGGGTTCGGGAGACATGCAGACATGACCGAGACGGATCTCGGGCAATAACCAACAGCGGGATCTGGATACCCATGTTGGCTCCCACATGCTCCACGATGATCTCATCGGATGAACCACGATGTCGAGGATTCAATTAATCCCGTATACGATTCCCTTTGTCAATCGGTATTTTACTTGCCCGAGATTCGATCGTCGGTATCCCAATACCTCGTTCAATCTAGTTACCGGCAAGTCACTTTTCTTGTACCGCAATGCATGATACCATGATCAAACACTTTGATCACACTGAGCTCATTATGATGATGCATTACCGAGAGGGCCCGGTGATACCTCTCCGTCAAGCGGAGTGACAAATCCCAGTCTCAATCCATGTCAACCCAACAGACACTTTTAGAGATACCCGTAGTATACCTTTATAGTCACCCAGTTACGTTGTGACGTTTGGCACACCCAAAGCACTCCTACGGTATCCGGGAGTTACACGATCTCATGGTCCAAGGAAAGGATACTTGACATTGAAAAACTCTAGCAAACGAACTATGCGATCTTATGCTATGTTTAGGATTGGGTCTTGTCCATCACATCATTCTCCTAATGATGTGAACCCGTTATCAACGACATCCAATGTCCATAGTCAGGAAACCATGACTATCTGTCGATCAACGAGCTAGTCAACTAGAGGCTCACTAGGGACATATTTGTTGTCTGTTATTCACACATGTATTACGATTTCCGGATAACACAATTATAGCACGAATAAAGACAATTATCATGAACAAGGAAATATAATAATGATGCTTTTATTATTGCCTCTAGGGCATATTTCCAACAAAACCCTCATGAGATTTAGGAGAAAATTTAGAACGACGATACTTATCAAGAATGTAACACTTCGAGCCGAATACTCGAAAGTATCCAACTTGGGGTTTGTTACCGGTGAGAAGCTCGTATCCATCTTGCCGAGTAGCTTGTGAAGATACAAGCGATTTGTTGCATGACACGCTGTCTCAACCGCTTCTACCCAAAAGTGTTTTGGCACCTTGTACTCATCGAGCATAGTTCTCGCCATCTCAAATAGTCCGGTTCTTCCTCTCAAGAACTCCATTTTGTTGAGGCATGTACATAGCCGAGAACTCATGTGAAATCCTTCTTTGTCAAGAAATGTGTCCACATTTGCGTTCTTGAACTCCGTTCCATTGTCGCTGCGAACCTTCTTGTTCTTCACTTCAAATTGATTTTGGGCCTTCCTAGCGAAGTTCTTGAAGATCTTTTGGACATGTGATTTATCATCAAGAAAGAACACCCACGTAAATCTTGAAAAATCATCAACTATAACTAAACCAAATGAGTTTCCACCGAGACTTTTGTAGGCATTGGGACCAAAGAGATCCATATGAAGTAGCTCGAGTGGTCTTCTCATGGTCATGATGTTCTTCATGGGGTGGCTTCCTCCAACTTGTTTTCCTGCTTGACAAGCACTGCACAATCTATCCTTGTCAAATATAACATCTTTTACTCCAAGGATATGATCAACTTTAATTAGCTTATCAAGATTCCGCATGCCCACATGACCTAACCTTCTATGCCACAACCAACCTTTAGAGGATTTAGCAATTAAACAAGTTCAAGGTTGAGCCTATTTAGTGAAATCAACAATGTAAAGATCACCTCTACGTATACCGATCAAGACCATATTATGATTATCTCTATGGAACATTTGGTAATCTACTTCAGTAAATAGGACATTGAAGCCAAAATCAGCAAGTCTAGATACGGAAAGTAAATTATAGCCAAGAGATTCAACGAGCATGACATTTTGGATGGAGCTATCATGTGAGATGGCCACCTTACCAACGCCAACCACCTTACCCTTTGAGTTATCACCAAAAGTGACATACTTTCGAGGGCCGTCGTTTTCAGCTAGCTCACGAAACATATCCTTGTCTCCGGTCATGTGATCGGTACATCCACTATCAAGAACCCATTCCTTTCGTACAGCCATGTAGCCGCGAAGATTATCCATAAGACTAAAGTGTCTCATAGACTCATCGAGATCAAAGTCACTATCATCATCCTCATCATAGTATCCATGTTCAACATCGTCTTGTGATGGATCAATTCCTAGAGAGAGTGATTCATTAGATAAATGATCATCACAATGTTCATCTTTATGAATTCTAATGGATTCGGAGATGATATTGCTAACGATTCCAACATCTCCTTTGGCACGCATGAGGTTACACTACAAAAAAAGACACTTCCATGATGATACATGTTTGTCACAGTAGGTCACGTTTTCTATCATGCATGTATATCCATGACAACTTTATGACAGAATCAAGATAGTCATACATGTGTTGTTGTAGAAGTGTTCCATGATATTACCAAAATTATCATCACGGAAGTATCCACTCCCATGACGATAAATCATGCGTCATAGAAGTGCTTTCGTCAAGGGTGACCGACACGTGGCATCCACCGTAACGGGACGCCGTTAAGCTATCGGGTCCGGTTTTGGATCCGAAAACCCGCTAACAGCCACGACCAATGCCGATTTTCCATGTGTAAAATTCTCATTGGCTGACGGAACCACGTGTCACCTCCGCATTGGCACAGGTGTCACTCATCGAATGGGCGAGACGCGCCTATGATACGTTGACACCTGGATTGGCCCAAAACTGACCCATAAAGATTAAATGGGCTGGCCCAACTAAAGGCCCACAATATTTAGCAGACCATAATGGGCCGGCCCAGCTAAAGGCCCACAAGATTTTGCAGACCATAATGGGTCGGCCCAGCTAAAGGCCCAACATTCTCAGTTAAGGCCAGTACGACTAGTGTCAAATCGGCCCATAAACGGCCCGTCGTATACTTGTCATCATCGCGGTCCATGGTCACTTCTGGCCCGTTAACAGTCTGCTAAGAATATGGGCCGAATTATGGCCCGGTGTGTTTCCGGCCTATTAAAGGTCCTGCTTCATTTGGGCCCATTTATAGGCCATTGAAACTTTCAGCCCATAAACGACCATGAAGGATATGGGTCATATCTGGCCATGTCTGACATTCGGCCTGTTAGAGGCCCACAACAGATTTGGGCCACTTTCAGCCTGTTGTGACTTTCGGCATGTTAACGTCGGACGAAATCCATGGGCCATATGTGGCCCAACACCACATCGGGCTTACTAACGACCCATATAAAAATGACACTAATCAAGCCCGACCAAACTTCCAGCCTGTTAAAGGCCCGTGTAGTAGGTCGGTGCATTTACGGCTCGTCTGAATTTTGGCATGTGGACGATCCACATTGTAAATGGGCCACCATTTTGCCCTGCTAAGGCCAGTAGGTTATTTGGCACAATCAGGGCCCAATCTTACTTTCGGCCTATTAAAGGCCCATGTTTTTTATGGGCTCGAGAAATTTACACATGTAAACGGCCTATTATTTCTAAGGGCCCAAATTATGTTTAGGCCTGTTAAAGGCCCACTATGGGCACAGGTCTACCATAAAAATATGAAAGCTTATGCTGATTTAGGCCCAAATATTTTTAGTGGGCTACATGCAAATTTCGGCCCAGAATCGTTTTTAGCCCAATTGGAATGGGCCCGACGAATGTTCGCATGTTGGGCTCCTACGAAGCTTCCGGCCAAATACATTACTAAGATAAACCTACACTATACAAAAATAGCATCATAATTACTGCAGCCTTTGGCAGCATCATAAATGTTGTATCACAACAAAATAAATTCCAACCACACAATAAAAGGCCTGTTGGCATAAAGTTTACAGTCCTTGTAGATAAAAGCACCATCAGATGTATAGAAGCACATATCGTTTGACCTGAGTACTAATGTTTCAGGCTGTAGAATCTGATGGAGCAACACGATCTTCCCCTTTTTTCTGCCATTGCTCTTGAACAACGAAGCAAATGTCCGATAGTCTGGTTTCAAAACCATTCATATCTTCATGACATTTGTCAACCACTATTTTTTTCCCAACACAACGTCCATTAGGGATTGGACTTGTGTTTGGAGCACAGATGTATCACTCTGTCTAGCCGAAAGATTTTATTCAGTAGGCGACTTGGATGAGGTTATCTTGACAACCAACCCAGAATTATGCAGGAAGGTGCTTTTTGCACTATTAGTGGAGAGATACTGACGCACTGCAGCAAGAGGTGACATTGTGCCTATGGTAGCCTCCTCAACTTCAGGTGGTTGTGGTTGTTCAATCATTTGTTCCATAGCTTGCTGAAAGTTTGAACTTGTAGATTAGTGTACCAGATAAGTTACTAATGAGACAAAAACAAACAAAGTAGGTTTCACGTTTATACATAACTTATTGTGGTGAACTACTATAATACATTAGCATGTATTGTAGTGCCAACTACATAATAAAATCACTTTCGAAACATATGTCCATGTAGCATGCCTGCAATATTGTCTATTTCCTCACATTCGTTGACATCTAAGGATAAAGAGACATGGTTTGAATTAGGATGAACATAGTATGACATTATTCATATCATGGGCAAACAGATATAAAACAAACAGACTATTGTATCATTGTGCGCGCACGTGAACATCACAACTAGATTACAGATCAAGACTAAAAGAATATCCTTCATCTCTTTTGAACCATGTAAGGTGAAATGATACGTTAAGACAACTGTGTATAAAAGCGAACAAAGTAACTGACATTGGCTGCAAACCAAGCAGTTAAATGAACACATCACATGTAACGCCCCGAGACCGATGCTCCAGATGCCTTCCTTGTTTTGCGAATCAGCTGTGTTATCTATTTGTTTGTTGCATCTCATCTCATAGCATCATGTGCATTGCATTAGCATGTTTTCTTAAAGCTTGCATTGTTCGTAGTTTCCGCTCCTCGCTTTTCTCTGTTGACCTTTTGACATGCCCCTTTGTCTTTGTCGACCTCTCTCAGATCCCTCACGTGCGTGTCCGAAACTTCTTTGGACCTGACCCGGGCAGTCATGACCGATGTGTCCAGATCATCCCCTAACATCTTTAAAACGTCACCGTTTTCTTATTTGAGCTTCGTAGCTATTTATTTCACGATCGTTCGATTAAGATCGTAGGAACGAGATAGCCCCTAAACCTAGTCCCTACTATATAAACCTGTCCAACCCTAAAACCTAGGGACCTTGTCCCATCCACCCATCGCCGCCGCCACCGCTCCATCAAATCCCCCTCGGGATCCATCCCCAATCAGCCTAGCTACCTTCCTCCAACCCGCACCCGCAGCCTCCTCCCTCGATCTATGCAGCCATCCAACCAGCGCCCAAGCCCGAGCTCCTTCGAACGGAGCCACCAAGGGATCCCTGCTGCCCCGACCGAGAGCGAGCTTGTCCCGTTTGCTCCCCTCTCCATGGCGCCGTCGCCGCCGGCGAACCCACCCACCCCGAGCGCCGCCTTCATGCTCGAGCTCCTCCAGGAACCCGTCGCCCCTTCCCCTCTTCTTCTCCTCCTTCACTCCTCTCTCTGTTTCACTCCCTCGTTTCTCATGCCTCTCCCTCTCTGTTCCAGGAGACAACCAAGAGGTCGCCGTTGCCCCGGAGCTCCTTTGTTGTCGTCCCCGACCTACCTCGGTCCACCGGGAATCCATTCCCGTCCTCCTCCGCACCGGATACGGCAAGCACCGGCGGGATCTTGCGCCGCCGCAAGCCCCGCTGCCGGCCACCAAGTCCCCTGTGCCTCCTCTGCATCCAGCACCGCTCGCTTCCTCTGCTTCGCCCCTGCACGAGCAGGACGGCCCCGCCCTGCTTCGCGTCCGTCCAGATCCGGCGATGGCCCGCCGTCGTCGACCTCCCGCTGCGTGCCCGCAAGTTCGCTGCCGCCAGCGTCCTCGCCAAGACCTGCCACTGCTGCGCCTTCCTTCGTCTGAAGCCACTGCGCCAAGCCCTGCCTGCTTCGCCTCCTGTCTTCGAGCGGAGACGACGAGCGTGGGCCTCGTCCAGCCTCGCCATCTCCAGCGCCCCGCTTGGGCCTCCTCTCCAAGGCCTCAACCCGATCTGGGCCGAGCCCAGCTATGTGAGCAGCTCCCCCGCGCCTGGGCCAGATCTCAGTTTCGGCCGAGTGTGTTTTTTTTCCAGATCTGCGAATTTAGCATTATCCAGAGAACTGCAGTTTTACAGAAAAACCCTCAAACTTCATGCATCTAATAACTAATTAACCATGCATCAGATTTAAATAAATTATATATGAAAAATGCTTAGAATTTCATCTAGTTTCACATTATGCAACTTTTGTCCTTGTTTAAAATGTTTAAAATGTTGTTTGTTTAATTTTGCAAAAATGCCATGTTAAAATGATTTATTCCATAACTAAATAACCGTAGCTCCAAATTTAATAAACTTTCTGTGTAAATGGGGTAGAAAAATGCATAGATTAACATGGCGCCATTACTTTGCATGTTTAACAACACTAAAATATGCTTTAGGACAGAACAGTACCAAATCTAAAATATGGACATGAGGATTTTTCGGAATTGTGGTTTGTTGTTCCGGCCTTATTAAAACTTGCCTAAATAGTTGGTTTACTTGTGCTTCACCTCTTGCCATGTTTAACAACATTTAATTTTGATGAGTATATAACCGAGGGTAACTAAATAATTGATGTGGTGTTTCATCAATATGCAACTCGTTGCATATTGTGCTCCACTTAACTTGTAGTTTTGTTTGTTGCATTTGCCATGCCATGCCTCTTTAAACCGTACATGCATCATCCTTGGTTGTGCATCATGCCATGTTTATGTGATGGTTGTTTACTATGTTGTTTGCTTCTTTCCGGTTTGCTTCTCTCGTTAGCTTCGGTTTCGTTCCGGAGTTGTGAGGATTTGTTCGACTTCATCGGTTTGTCTTCTTCATGGACTCGTTCTTCTTCCTTGCGGGATCTCAGGCAAGATGACCATACCCTCGAAATCGCTTCTATCTTTGCTTGCTAGCTGCTCGCTTATTTGCTATGCCTATGCTACGATACCTACCACTTGCTTTTCATGCCTCCCATATTGTTAAACCAAGCCTCTAACCCACCTTGTCCTAGCAAACCGTTGTTTGGCTATGTTACCGCTTTTCTCAGCCCCTCTTATAGCGTTGTTAGTTGCAGGTGAAGATGAAGTTTGTTCCTTATTGGAACATGGAGATGTTGTTCCTTGTTTGGAACATGTTTACTTGTTGGGATATCACAATACCTTTTATATTATTAATGCATCTATATACTTGGTAAAGGGTGGAAGGCTCGGCCTTATGCCTGGTGTTTTGTTCCACTCTTGCCGCCCTAGTTTCCGTCATATCGGTATTATGTTCCCGGAATTTGTGTCCCTAACGCGGTTGGGTGATTTATGGGACCCCCTTGACAGTTCGCTTTGAATAAAACTTTTCCAGCAAGGCCCAACATTGGTTTTACATTTGCCTCACCACCACCTACTTTTCCCTTGGGAGTCGCTCTCTCGAGGGTCATCTTTATTTAGCCTCCCAGGCCAATGCTTGTCTAAGTGTTGGTCCAAACTAGAGCCCCTTGCAGCGCCACCTCGGGGAAACTTGTGGTCTGGTTTTAGTTGTACGGACTGCTCATCCGGTGTTGCCCTGAGAACGAGATATGTGCAGCTCCTATCGGGATTGTCGGCACATCGGGCGGCTTTGCTGGTCTTGTTTTATTACTGTCGAAATGTCTTGTAGCCGGGATTCCGAGACTGATCGGGTCTTCCCGGGGAGAAGGAATATCCTTCGTTGATCGCGAGAGCTTATAATGGGCTAAGTTGGGACACCCCTGCAGGGTTTGAACTTTCGAAAGCCGTGCCCACGGTTATGTGGCAGATGGGAATTTGTTAATTTCCGGTTGTAGAAAACCCGAAGTTGATCTTAAATTAAAATACATCAACCGCGTGTGTAACCGTGATGGTCTCTTCTCAGCGGAGTCCGGGAAGTGAACACGGTGTTGGAGTTATGCTTGACGTAGGTCGTTCTAGGATCACTTCTTGATCATAGTTGTTCGACCGTGCTTTTGCCTTCTCTTCTCGCTCTCATTTGCGTATGTTAGACACCAGATATGCTAGTCGCTTACTGCAGCTCCACCTCACTATCTTGTCCTACCTTTAAGCTTAAATAGTCTTGATCTCGCGGGTGTGAGATTGCTGAGTCCCCGTGACTCACAGATACTTCCAAAAACCAATTTGCAGGTGCCGATGAAACCGTGCAGGTGACACACCCGAGCTCAAGGAGGAGCTCGATGAAGATCTTGTTCATTGTGTTGTTTCATTTCAGTTGATCAGTAGTGGAGCCCAGTTGGGACGATCGGGGATCTGTGTAGCATTTGGTGTAGTCTTCTTTTATTTTGGTTCCGTAGTCGGACCTTGATTGTATCTGTTTGATGTAATGCTTTACTCATGTATTGCGTGAAGTGGCGATTGTAAGCCAACTATGTATCTCTTTCCCTTATGTATTACATGGGTTGTGTGAAGATTACCTCACTTGCGACATTGCTTTCAATGCGGTTATGCCTCTAAGTCGTGCTTCGACACGTGGGAGATATAGCCGCATCAAGGGTGTTACAAGTTGGTAATCAGAGCCTTCCCCGACCTTAGGAGCCCCCACTGATTGATCGTTTTTAGCGGCCGAGTTGTGTCTAGAAAAATGTTTTGAGTCATTTAGGAATTATGTATCGGAGAGTTTAGGAATTCTTTTTACTTCCCAGTCTCCTCATCGCTCTGGTAAGGCATCCTGACGTAGAGTTTTGACTCTTCTCTTCTCAGATTTCACTAAAAAAAATTTTAGGATCACGCGGGTATCTTAGAATCATTCCGATGGTTTTGTGATGACAACATTGTCTTGGTGCCTCCTGTCAGCAGGGGTTTAGTGGAAGTGTCCCGGGGAGTTGAGCTCTTAGGTGTTGTCGTCATAATTTTATCGTTGCAGTTCTGGAATACCTGAGTTTAGTACGCTGACATCGAAAATCTCTTTTGTATAGTTGTTGGTGAGATAACCCCGATAACCCAGTACTGAGGCGAGTGCGGGAGTATTGCCATAACTTGTATAACGGATGCTTTTCGAAGGTTGAGGTAGACGATTTCTGAAGGTTTCTTGGTTATGTGTTGAAGGATGGATACAGCTGGATCTAGGTATTTATAGTTTGGGTGATATATTTTGTGTCCCCTGTATCCCCAACACCAGATTGCATAACCAGAAAGTTTCGGGAGTTTATAAGTGGGAATTCAAGTAGCTCCTAGAATATCTTTCCAACAGACACATGATAGGATATGGGATCTATCATATGTTTGTTTCCGGCTGTCGGGGGAAATCGGCCTCCACGAGCACCTATGGGGACGGAGCCCCTTTTCGGTTCGGCGGGGGGCGGAGGTTGCACAAAGAGCAGATCGAGGCGACACACACACAACGATTTTACCCAGCTTCGGGCCGCACGGATGCGTAAAACCCTATTGTTGCTTGTCTGGTTGACTCGAGTTCTTGCTCTGGAGCGCAAGAAGCTACAGTAAGTCGGAGCTGGACGTAGACGAGGGTCTACCGGGTTTTTCCTTCGGGTTCCCCCTCCCCTACGTGCGCATGGGCCTCCTTTTATATGCTAAGGGGTTTCCCACAGGTAGCGACGCAGGTGAGGGTAAAAATGGCAAGGAACTGTGCGAACAGTGGCCGCACAGTGCCATCGCACCTAACTCTGACGGCGGGGGACAAAGGCATTAAATGCCCGCCTGGATCGCCCGAACGGTACCGAGGCGGACCGTTGGGGGCGCCTCCGCTTGCCACGGGGGCGACTCTTCCAACGTCGCATGCCACCGCGCGCCTCAGGTTGCGCGGCGCCCCGCCATGTGCCTCTGGGGAAGCTCCAGAGTGACGCGTGGTCAGGTGAGCTGGAGCGCAGGCCTGAGGTGGTGGTTTGCCGCGGCAAGTGGCTTGCCGCGGTGGTTGTCTTGCCGCACCTGAAAGCTTGCCGCTCGTCAGGCCTTGCCGGGGCGCGCGGCGCGCCGCGGCGGGCTTTTCTTGGGGTGCCTTGGCTTGGCCGTCCCGGCGAGCTCCTCCCGCCGGGGCCTTGGTGCTTTGGCTTAGTCATCCCGGCAAGATCCTCTTGCCGGGGCCTTGTCGCCTTGGCCCAGCAAGCTCCTCTTGCCGGACCTCGCCTCCTTGGCCCGGCAAGCTCCTCTTGCCGGGGCCTGGTCTTCTAGGCTCGATCACTTGGCCTTCGTCCGGCCCAGAAAGGGCCGTGGAGACTCTTGTCACTCCCCTAGCAAGCCTTGCCGCGGGACGCTACTACTGCCCGTGCACAAGTTCGGGGTACTAAGGTACCCCTACTTTAGTACACTGACAGGAGCCCCCGGGTCTGGGCCATACACGGTGCCGAGCGTTGTTGGGCCAGGCCCTAACAGTGCACGGGCACGCGTGGCCTGGGTTGCGCTGCTCCTTAACTCCGTGCCCGTCGCGCCCTCCCAAAGTGGCGCGCGCTTATCGCGGCGTCGTGGGGGGCGAGGCGTGCGAGGCGTGCGTGACGTGGGTGGCGTGCGCGGGGCTTGAGGCCCGCAGGCATGCGTCACGTCGGGCACGATTCCTTTATTTGGAAAGGCGAAACGTCTGCCCCCACTTTCAAGTGGGGGGGAGACGTGGAGGCGCGGCTTGGTGAACGAACGGGGTCGAGGCGCGGCTTTTGGGGCGCCCGCCCCCATGATCACGGGGTGGGGAGAGGTCGCCTCATCTGTCGCCTCGGCCATGCTCGCCCGCCACGCGTCCTCCATGCGCTTGGGGTTGCGGTGGTGGAGGCAGGAAACCGGGCCGACGCGGGTCGAAGTAGAGGGTCGGCCCCGTCGCCTGCCCTTCCTCTGCTTTGATTGGTTGGGCGGGGCGGCCGAGCCCCCACTCCGCCCCTTTATAAGGAGCGGAAGGGAGTGATGAGGGTCCGCACTCCTTCCTTCTTTCTTCACTTAGATCCCTGGTCCCCTCTCCCCAACTGTCATGGAGAAAGGGAACCCTGGTCCTTCTTCGGTGGCGGCAAGGGTTGCCGCCAGGCAGCGCGCCCCTCCTCCCCTTGCACCCATGGTGACGGAGACAACCGTAAGGGGAAGGGGGAGGGGGCGAGGTCGTGGACGAGGCCGTGGACGGGGCCGAGGCGCTTGAGGCGGGCGGGGCGGCGCGCCGGCCTCGCCTCCGCCGGCGGCTCCGTTTCTCCCGGCGGTTCATCTCGGGGACGACCCCTGCGAGTTCATCATCAGGCTGCGCCGGGCGCCTCGCCGTCGCCTCCGCCTCCCGGCTCCCTTCGTGGACGTCCTGGAAGCGGAGCAACACGAGACGCTGAGAGTGCGCATGAGGGGCTGCGGGATCAGTGGTACGCGAGTCCGCGTCAAATCCCGAGCCCCCGGCGTGATGTATCTTGGCCGAGGGTGGAAGTCATTCGCCCGGATCCACAACTTGATGGAGGGGTTCACCCTCCATTTTAAGCTGATGGAGGGTGATCTCCTCTCCGTCAAGGTCTTCGGGGACCTCGGCACCCGGGCCCGGTGCTGTGTGGATAGCTCCTCCGACAGCGAAGGCTCTTCCTCGAGCGAGAGTGACGAGGAGGGGAGCGACAGCGACGACGAGGCGAGCGGTCGCCGGGATGACGGGTCCGACTAGGTGCCGGTCGCAGCTCCGCGTGGCACCGGCGACCCCCATCGTCCGCGTCGCTGGCGCCGTGAACTCCCCGGGGTCGTCTCCTTGGGCGGCTAGCGTAGGGAGGCTGCGGAAGAGGAAGAGGGCGGGCGGCAAGGCCGCTGCCTCGTCTTCCAGCTTCGCCCCAGACGCCGTCACCACCCCTGCTCGCGGCGACGACCACCGGGGTATTCTCTCCAGCCCGGCAAGCTCCTCTTGCCGGGGCTTCGTCTTCTCGGGCGGCCGGAGTGGCGAGGCTGCGGAAGAGGCCGGGGGCAAGGCCGTCAACTCGGAGTACGAGGGCTAGATTCCCTCGACAGCGTGTTGACGTCCCGCAGCCTCCTTTTCGAGCTCCGCTTCCGGCGTCGCCGTCTCCATCCGGCCTCCGGAGCCCCAGGGCAGAGCCCCGGATGCTCTCTTGGCGTCTTCTGCCACCCGTAGCTCGTCTAGGCGCCCCTTTTGCCCTTCTCGCCTCCTTGCCCTACCTCCTGAGGAGAGAGACAAGAAAGGGATCACGGGGACCTTATCTCTTTTTATCTTGTAAGCCCTCGGGCCTTAATTTTGTTTAAATCTTGTAATCCCATCTTTCATGTTTTTCATTCTCTCTGAGCTGTACCTGAGTGGAATGTTTTTAATGAAAAGGGAGTGTTTGCTGGACCATTTGTCTCGCGGGTACATCCCGCGGCAAGGAGCGAACCCTTTGCATCGTTAAGATAGACACTTCCCCGCCTGGCAACGGACCCTGCCGTCTCCCCACGCCCCTTGGCCCTCCTCACGCTCTTGGCGGAGGCAGGGAGAAGGTGGGTTCTGGCCCTTCGCTTCCTCCTCTTGCCGCCACGGCTACCATCAGAAGCGGGCCCCGGGAACGCGCTCCGGGGTTTGTCGCTTAAGAGAGCACGGCAGCTTTTAGGAGGAAGCAAGGTTTTCGCATTCCGCAGCCCACGAGAGAATGCATGATAAGGGATGTAAAGACTTATCTGAGGTTGCAACCCCCGGCAACTCTCGCTTGCCGGGGCGCGGGTGCTGGCTCGCCCTTCTCCCCTTCTTCGTCCTTGAGCGGCTCAGCAAGGGTATGCAATTCCTGCGAGCCAAAGGGGAAGGACGGGAAAAAGACGCGGACTCGACCTCTAAGTTAGGGGTTAGCGACTGTTAGGCACTACCAACCCTAACCAAGGACGAGACTCGACTCAGCATGCATGCTAAAACTTGGGGGCGCCAGCGCTTCATTATCTGCTGCCAGGGTCTGCGCCTGGCTTTGTACAAAGGATTACATGCAACTGCGGCAAGACTTTGTACAAAGAGTTGGTTGCCGGACGGGGTCCGACAATCGTGCCTTACGGGTAAAACTTGCGAAGATGCTCAATGTTCCAGGAATTGCTCACCGGAGTACCATCTTCGGTCTCGAGGCGGACGGCGCCGGGCCTCTTGACTCGTTTCACCCGGTAAGGGCCTTCCCACTTCGGCGTCAACTTGTTGTGTATCTTGGCCGACTGAACGCGCCGAAGAACAAGGTCGCCTTCCTCGAGGCTCCTGGCTTTAACTTTGCAGCTATGATAGCGACGCAGAGCTTGCTTGTAGCGAGCGGATTGCACAGCAGCCTGGAGACGATCCTCCTCGAGGAGCAGTGCGTCAACTTCACGCGACCGCTCTTGCTCAAGCTCATCATAAGCGAGCACTCGAGGTGACCCGTATACAAGCTCCGTGGGGGTAATTGCTTCTAATCCATAGACTAGAGCAAATGGTGTCTGGCCGGTGGCTCGATTTGGCGTCGTTCTAACCGACCAAAGAACCGCCGGCAGCTCCTCGATCCAGTTCCGTCCGTGCTTGAGCAGCCTGTCAAAACTTCTGGTCTTGAGCCCGCACAGTACCTTGGCGTTGGCCCTTTCCGCTTGACCGTTGCTCCGGGGATGAGCAACAGAAGCGAAGCAGACCTTGGTGCCGAGGTCTTGGGTGTACTGCATGAAAGCGTGGCTTGTGAACTGCGTACCGTTGTCGGTGATGATCCTGTTGGGGACCCCGAAGCGGCAAACAATCGACCTGAAGAATTTGATCGCGGACTGGGCTGTCACCTTCCTCACCGGTTCCACTTCTGGCCACTTTGTGAACTTGTCGATGGCAACGAACAAGTACTCAAAGCCCCCGATGGCTCGGGGGAAGGGGCCGAGGATATCGAGCCCCCAGACCGAGAAGGGCCAGGACAAAGGGATCGTCTGGAGAGCTTGAGCTGGCTGGTGTATCTTCTTGGAATGGAACTGGCACGCTTCACACTTGGTTACTTGTGCAGTTGCATCCTGGAGGGCTGTTGGCCAGAAGAAACCTTGCCGGAACGCTTTGCCGGCAAGTGCTCTGGCGCCAATGTGGTGTCCACATATGCCTCCGTGTATCTCCGCCAACAGCTCCTGTCCGTCTTCCCAGTGAATGCACTTCAATTTCACCCCATCGCGTCCTCTTCTGTACAGTGCGCCGTCGACGAACTGGTACATACTGGACTGCCGGGCTACTCTTTCCACTTCTTCTTGTTCTTCGGGAAGTTCTCCTGTCTGGAGGAAATGGACGATCTGCTGTGCCCACGTTGGAGCCTGTGGCTCGACGACGAGGACTAAAGGCATGTCGGCGGCTGCGGGAACATCAGCTTCTACGGCGAGGACTTGGGGCTCAGCCGGAGCTTGACGTTCCCCGGCAAGCTTGCCGGGGCATGGCTTGCCGGGAGCGCCTGCTTCGTCGGGACAAACCCTGGGGCTTGCCGGAGCGGGCAGCTCCTCAGCACTCTTGGCGTCGATCTTGGAGACTCTCTTGGCGGCGGCTTCGGGAAGCTCTGCCGGGAGATAGTCACCGGAGACCGATTTTCTCTTCTTGCTCGGCCCAGTCGATGGTGTCACGGATGGCTGAGTCAGCTTGAGCACAAAAGTCCCTGGTTCCACAGGTAGCTTTAGTGCGGCGCATTTTGGCAGGCCGTCGGCGATGTCGTTCTCTGCTCTTGGAACGTATTCCATTTGCAGGCCGTCAATGCGCTCTTCCAGCTTCCTCACTTCATCAACGTAAGCCTCCATCAACGGGCACTGGTAATCCTTGTTCACTTGGCGGACGACGAGCTGCGAGTCACCCCTTACAATGAGCTTCTTGATCCCAAGTTCCGCCGCGATCCTGAGACCGGCGAGCAAACCTTCATACTCTGTCGTATTGTTGGTTGCTTGCTCCTTGGGAAAGTGCATCTGGACGATGTACTTGAGGTGCTCTCCGGTGGGCGCGATGAGCAGCACGCCGGCACCGGCGCCTTCCAGCGAAAAGGCACCATCAAAGTACATCAGCCACTCTTTGGTTGCTTCCTTGCCGGGGATGCTCGTCTCTGGAATTTCTTCGTCCGGTGTCGGCGTCCACTCTGCTATGAACTCTGCCAATGCTCTGCTCTGGATGGTCGATGTGCTCTCGAACTTGAGGCCAAAGCTTGACAGTTCTAGTGCCCACTCGACAATCCTGCCTGTTGCTTCGGGATTCTGCAGTATCCTCTTAAGCGGAAAGCGAGTGACCACTGTGATCTCGTGTGCTTCGAAGTAATGGCGCAGCTTCCTCGAGGCCATGAGGAGGCCGAAGAGCAATTTCTGCACACCAGAGTACCTCGACCTAGCCCCCTGCAGGAGGGAACTGACAAAGTAAACTGGGTGCTGCACCATCCTCTTCTTCTGCACTTCCCCTTGCGCTTGCGCGGATTCGCCTTTGCCGGGGCCAGAGCTTGTCGGGGAAGCCCCCTGCTTGTCGACGGACGCGCTTGCCGTGGTTGTTGGCTCGTCATCAGCTTCCCTCTCCGCTACTAACGCAGCACTAACCACTTGATTGGTTGCCGCTAGGTAGAGCAGCAACTTCTCTTGCGGTCTAGGCGCGACAAGTATAGGAGCGGAGGACAGGTATTTCTTCAAGTCTTGCAGCGCAGCCTCCGCTTCCGGAGTACATTTTACTGGACCTGCCTTTTTCAAGATTTTGAAAAACGGCAGGGCGCGTTCCGCAGACCTGGAAATAAACCTGCTGAGAGCCGCCACGCAGCCGGCAAGTCTTCGCACGTCCTTGACATGCGTTGGTGCTTCAATCTGCTCGATGGCCTTGATCTTGTCGGGGTTGGCTTCAATCCCACGCTGAGACATGAAGAACCCGAGAAGCTTGCCGGAGGGAACTCCGAACACGCACTTCTCGGGGTTGAGCTTGAGGCTGATCTTGCCCAAGTTCGCAAAGGTCTCTTCCAAGTCTTGAACCAAGGTTGCCTTGTCTCTGCTCTTGACCACAATGTCGTCCATGTAGGCCTCCACATTTCTGTGGATCTGTGGCTCGAAAGCAGTGTGGACAACCCTCGCAAACGTCGAGCCTGCGTTCTTCAGTCCAAAAGGCATCCGCACAAAACAGTACGTGCCGCATGGAGTGATGAATGCAGTCTTCTCTTCGTCTTCTTTGGTCATGAAAATCTGGTGGTACCCGGAGTAGGCGTCGAGGAATGAAAGCAGGCCACATCCGGCCGTGGAGTCAACAATCTGGTCGATGCGCGGCAAGGGAAATGGATCTTTAGGGCAAGCTCTGTTGACATCGGTGAAATCGATGCAAAGCCTCCACTTCCCGTTTGCTTTGCGCACGACAACAGGATTGGCCAACCACGTCGGATGGAGCACGCCTCTGACGAGGCCTGCCGCTTCCAACTTCCTGATCTCCTCCGCGATAAACTCTTGGCGCTCCACCGCTTGTTTCCTGACTTTTTGCTTGACGGGCCACGCATGAGGACAGACGGCAAGGTGGTGCTCAATCACTTCCCTGGGAACACCGGGGATGTCAGATGGTTGCCAGGCAAACACATCGACATTCGCCCGCAGGAAAGCAACGAGCGCGCTTTCCTATTTGGGGTCGAGAGTGGCACTGATGGTGAAGGTACCACCAGTGCCGTCCTCCTTGGCGGGTACCTTCTTGGTCGCTGGTGGAGCAGTCGTCGTCTTCTTGTGTTTACCGGCGGGGCTCGATGGTGCGTCCTCAATGGCAGTGCAGCGCTCCGAAGAGGCGCGCTTGCCAGAGTGGGTGCCAGAGCATTCGCCGGGCTTGGCCTTCTTGCCGGGAGAGCTCGATGGCACGTCCTCGACGGCAGCGCAGCACTCCGAGGAGGCGCGCTCGCCGGAGTGGGCGCCAGAGCACTTGCCGGGCTTGGTCTTCTTGCCGGCGGGGCTCGATGGCACGTCCTCGACGGCAGCGCAGCACTCCGAAGAGGCGCGCTTGCCGGAGTGGGCGCCAGAGCACTTGCCGGGCTTGGTCTTCTTGCCGGCGGGGCTCGATGGCACGTCCTCGACGGCAGCGCAGCACTCCGAAGAGACGCGCTTGCCGGAGTGGGCGCCAGAGCACTTGCCGGACTTCTTCTTTCCCCCGGAAGCTCCAGCGGCAAGTGGGCCGCGGGCCGTTGCTGCTGTTGCGTCCCGGTATATTTGGTCAGCGCAGATAAGGGCATCCTTCTTGTCGCCGGGGACAGAAATGACGCTTATCAGGCCAGGCATCTTGAGCATGTTATACGCGTAGTGAGAGGCCGCCATGAACTTGGCGAGCGCTGGTCGGCCGAGGATCCCGTTGTAAGGCAACGGAAAGTCGGCGACGTCAAAGGTGACCTTCTCATTCCTGAAATTCAGCTCGCTGCCAAATGTTACCGGCAGCGTGATCTTTCCCTTCGGCTTGCTCCTTCCCGGGTTGATTCCTTGGAATGTGCCGGTTTCTTCGAGCTCGCTGTCGGGAACTTGGAGTCTCCGGAGAATAGCAGAGGAGATCAGATTCAAGCCGGCCCCGCCGTCAACTAGCACCTTAGTGACCTTGAGGTTGCGGACCGTTGGGGAAACCAACATCGGCAAGCACCCGACCACGGTTGTGCGATCAGGGTGATCCTCAATGTCGAAGATGATAGGCGTGCTGGACCATCTCAGGGGTCTGCGTGACTCGACGGGTGGCTCCGCTGCATTGACCTCCCGCACCCACCGTTTAAGCTGGTGGTGGGAAGCGTGCAGGGAGGCACTGTCGTCCACACACAAGACCTCAGTGGCTTTCTGAAACTCCTGCTCGCTGGTCTTGGGGTCTTCCATGTCTTCGTCGTCGTCATCGTCTTCGTCCTTGTCGCGTCCCCGGGAAGGTCTGTCTGCTTGTCCTTGCCGCGGCGCTCCCCCGGGCCAGGACGCTTCGTGCCGGATCCCCCGCCGCCTGGTTGGGCTCTCTCCTTGTCGCGTCGTGCGTACTCGGCCTTCTGCAGCTCGACGAGTCGCTCGACTTGCTTGCAACTCTGGAGGTCGTGGCCCCTGGTACGGTGGATCTTGAAGTACTTCTTGTCGGTACCGTCCCACTTATCGGCAGCAGCCACCGCCCGGCAGTTGGCGCACCCGACAACCTCCTTGCCGGGGCCTCCCGCCTGGGCTTTCTTGGCGGAGCCCTCGCTGCCGGACTTCTCGACAACCAGCACCTCTGGGTTTTTCTTCTTTTTGCAGTTCCGCCGCCGGCCTCTCCTTGCCGGGGCGGTACCTTCACTGTCGGATTCTCCTTCTCCAACACTTTCTCCGGGGAGCTTCCTCCCCTCCTCAGCGCGTGCACACTTGTCGGCCAGGGCGTAAAGCTCGCTGACCTCCTTGATTTTGCACATCGCCATCTCCTCCCGCATCCTGCGGTTGCGCATGTTCTGGTGGAACGCGCTGATCACCGCGGCGGGGTGGACGTCTGGGATGTTGTAGTGCACACGGCTGAACCTCTGGATGAACTTGCGCAAAGGCTCCCCCTCCTTCTGAACAAGCAGATGAAGGTCGCTTGCCTGGCCATGGGGTTTGTGGCCGCCCGTGAAGGTGCCAACGAACTGATGGCATAGATCTGGCCAGGAGGAGATGGAGCTGTCCGGCAAGTGCATGAGCCAGGATCTGACGTTGGGCTTGAGTACCAGCGGGAAGTAGTTGGCAAGGATCTTGTCGTCCCGTCCGCCGGCAGCCTGCACCGCAATGGTGTAGATGCTGAGGAACTCCGACGGGTGCGACTTGCCGTCGTACTTCTCGGGCACGTCGGGCTTGAAGTTCTTCGTGCTGGGCCACTGGACTTGCCGCAGCTCATGGGTGAACGCGGGGCAGCCTACCGAATACGGCAGTTCGCCTGGTTCCCCCGGTGCGTGCATGTTTCCAGAGGGCTCAACGCGCTGGTCTGATTGACACCGCGCCTCTCTTCTGCGCTCGATGCGGGTTCGAGCGTCTTCTTCCCTTCGTTCGTGAAGGACTTGGCGTTGGTCGCGGCGAGTTCTCGGGTTCGACGACGCGGTGGAGTCGTTGTCGAGGTGAGCCCAGCGAGTCGGCGACCGCGGCTTCTAGGGCGGGGAGTGCACGGTGGTCGCACCCCTGCCATTCTTGGCGCCATCGGTTCTCGCCTGGGTGACTGGCCGCGGCTGTGACGCGTTGTGCTGTCGCGGAGTGTCACCGTTGGCGAAACCGATGAGGCTCTGGATGGTTGCCCTCCAGTCGTCGAGCTTGTCCGCCGTCGGAGGGTAGTCTAGGAGTAGCTGAGCTCGCGCGAGAGCTTCCGCTGGGGTGGCGGGCAGAGGCGCCGAACGGCGCGAGGAGCGGGATGTGCTCGAACTCCTAACTATGTTAGAAGGAGCAGCACCCGGTCCAGGCAGCCGCGCAACGCTCGTTTCGGCACGCTGGATCGCATGCTGGTCCTGAGCGCCTTGGGACCCACCAGCACGGTCTGGGTCCAGCGAGCATATGGTACCATGGGTACCATGACGCTGCTGGTTTCGCGCCTCCTGAGAGGGGCGCGAGGCGAGCTCGGACGTCGTGGGACCAAGAACTGGTTCGACGGCGCCCGTTCCTCCGCCGGCGTCCTCCCCACCACCCGTCTGCTCCATGGGCGGTGGGTTCGACGCTGACGGACCGGTCACCTCCGGAGCTTTCTTCTTCGGCGCCATGCCGGCGCAAACAATGAGAGTCTGGCTCGCGCGGACGCCAGATCTGGTTCACACAACCTCGACGCACCCCCTACCTGGCGCGCCAAAGATGTCGGGGGAAATCGGCCTCCACGAGCACCTATGGGGACGGAGCCCCTTTTCGGTTCGGCGGGGGGCGGAGGTTGCACAAAGAGCAGATCGAGGCGACACACACACAACGATTTTACCCAGCTTCGGGCCGCACGGATGCGTAAAACCCTACTGCTGCTTGTCTGGTTGATCCGAGTTCTTGCTCTGGAGCGCAAGAAGCTACAGTAAGTCGGAGCTGGACGTAGACGAGGGTCTACCGGGTTTTTCCTTCGGGTTCCCCCTCCCCTACGTGCGCATGGGCCTCCTTTTATATGCTAAGGGGTTTCCCACAGGTAGCGACGCAGGTGAGGGTAAAAATGGCAAGGAACTGTGCGAACAGTGGCCGCACAGTGCCATCGCACCTAACTCTGACGGCGGGGGACAAAGGCATTAAATGCCCGTCTGGATCGCCCGAACGGTACCGAGGCGGACCGTTGGGGGCGCCTCCGCTTGCCACGGGGGCGACTCTGCCAACGTCGCATGCCACCGCGCGCCTCAGGTTGCGCGGCGCCCCGCCACGTGCCTCTGGGGAAGCTCCAGAGTGACGCGTGGTCAGGTGAGCTGGAGCGCAGGCCTGAGGTGGTGGTTTGCCGCGGCAAGTGGCTTGCCGCGGTGGTTGTCTTGCCGCACCTGAAAGCTTGCCGCTCGTCAGGCCTTGCCGGGGCGTGCGGCGCGCCGCGGCGGGCTTTTCTTGGGGTGCCTTGGCTTGGCCGTCCCGGCGAGCTCCTCCCGCCGGGGCCTTGGTGCTTCGGCTTAGTCGTCCCGGCAAGCTCCTCTTGCCGGGGCCTTGTCGCCTTGGCCCTGCAAGCTCCTCTTGTCGGACCTCGCCTCCTTGGCCCGGCAAGCTCCTCTTGCCGGGGCCTGGTCTTCTAGGCTCGATCACTTGGCCTTCGTCCGGCGCAGAAAGGGCCGTGGAGACTCTTGTCGCTCCCCTGGCAAGCCTTGCCGCGGGACGCTACTACTGCCCGTGCACAAGTTCGGGGTACTAAGGTACCCCTACTTTAGTACACCGACACCGGCTTATTCTGCAAGCCAATCGTTTGTTTTTGTTTTGTTTTGTTTTGTGGTATTCGAGTTGCTTCAATGCCAAGTGCTGATTCCATACCTTTTCCAAGTGTTGTTCGCATATTTCTATGTGGATGCTAATCCTTCGTGTTCATCAAGGTTGTCTTTTCAATCCTTTCCAACCGATGTGTTTCCCTTTAAGTACATCCGATCATTCCAACATTTGCAAGATCAATTCTAAGCTTTTTCTCAACGGTGTTTGTTTCATTTCATCCCCAAATTGCCTTTGTTTTTCCCGTCGTCCCACCCTTTTTCTTCAAGGACTCAGATTTCTTAATCAAGTATCCATTTTATTCGTGAGAAGTCTCTTCATTCTTTTCTTTCAATGTTCTTATCCGGTGATTTTCTATGAAGATGCTCAACAACTTCAAGTTCATCATTCTTTGTTCTTTTATCTTCCCCGGTGTGTTCAATGCAATCTTTCGATGGTGATCACATCTTTTCCTCGTTTCAATACCTTCTCATACCGGTGCACCTCATAATAATTCACCTCTCGCTATTCATTTGTTCCGAAGTGCTGAAGATATCTCTGAAGATTCGTGTTTTTCACTCCGCATCAATTCTTACTATTTCGAGATTGTTATCTTATTCAAGCCATTTAATTCAACCGGTGTAATCTCTCTTCCTAAGCAATTCTTTCAACGGTGTTTCTTTTGAGTGGGCCCTAACCCACAGGTCTTTTCCCAGGATCTTACCTGACTCTTCTAATTTTCCCGGAGCTTCTAAATTCTTTTCAAAGTTTGACGTAAGAATGAATTCTCATCGGTCATATGTATTTCTCCAAAATCTTTCAAACTCTTTTCATCTTTGGTTCAACTTTTCCAATTTTCATTCTGGAGTGCCTCAACAATTCATGGTGGTGGTTCTCATCATCATTCTCAACATGTGAAGACCGAAGAAGAATTTCTCTTAAATCTTGTCCATTCTCTTGAAGATTCATGGTTCTAGCTTGTTGCCATCCTCTCATAATTGTTTTCGATTGCGAGAATTCTTTTCACCCATCCAGAGCATTTCATGAGTTGTTTCCATTTATTTCCTCCAAAGGCCATCATGTCATAATTCTTCATTCTCAGCTTTCAGCTCTCGTTCTCCAGATCATACCGGTGCATCATTCAAGTATTATCTAATCAGCTCGGGATCTCTGCGTTCACTTGTATCTAAATTCTCTCAAGTGTCTTTGTGTTTTTTTTTCTAATTCTTCCCGGTGTTTCTTTATCTTTCCTTCGTTCATTTTCAATTCTTACGGTGGTTCGTTCAAGATTTCACTTCCTTCGTTATCATATTAATTCATTCGTTGTTTCCAAATCCAACCGGTGGTTCCATTAATACCTTCTCCAAGTTTACGCTATATCTATCTTAATTCTTTCTACGAGAATAAGTACTATGCCAAATTTGTTGCTTGTCATCAATCTAAATTGGTGAAGGATACGCATAACATAATTCTTATTCTTGTTTCATCCAAGTGATTAATTCATTCTTTCGGAGTTTGTTCATGATGAATAAATTCTCGGTTTCAATTATTTCATCTTTTCTTATCCGGAGTTCCAAGTTTTTTTGGTTGTCTTGCCACGAAGCTCAATCTAAATCATCGTAAGACTTTAATCTTACTCATTCATCCCTCAATTTTATCTCATCATCCTTTTATTACCGGAGTTCTTCATGGAGGCTCTACATAGTGGTTCATCAAGGATTCTTTTCATTCTTCAATTGTTCTTCAAGTTTTCTCTTGAAGTTAAGATCAGCCAAGCGTTACTCTAAAAATAAACTTGGTGCTCAATACATGTTTTGTTTTGAGGAGGTCAAGTATTCTTCATCTTGCATTTCAAAGTGCAATTCTTTCTATCTTATATTTTGAGGTGGTGTTATGTCATTCTTGATAATTTGAGTTCATGTTTCATGACTCACATGTTGTTAAGAATGAGGTATTTTAAACCCATCGACCTCTTCGTTGGAGTTATCTTGTGTCATGTTTCATCTAAAGCATTTCCTAAGGATTGTTGCTATTTAGGGTGCTCATAAATGACCCAACTTCTTCTTTTATCCTCCCGGTGAAATAGTTTCTAGTCTCCTTGTTTTTATCAACCCAATCTCTTCCGTGAGTGGCAGGTTGTCACCTCATAATTTTGGGATGTCTTCCATAAGTCCACATCAAGTTTAAGCTTTCGTTGTTGATAATCCAACAACTCCGTTCAACCTTTTCTTCGTAAGCTTTTCTTTCAATTTTATTTGTGAGAGTTATCATTTCCTTCTCCGTTCTCTTATTCCGATGATCTATCTTCTATTCATCCGTCCCGAAGGCATTGTGAAGTTGCTCCCTTCGTCCAATTGTCTCGTTTTGCCAAGATCATGTTCCTTTTCCTTGGTTATCCATTTAACCGAAGTGTTGTGACTATCATTCCTCTTTTAACCGGAGTCTCATCCAAGTGCTTTCATTTTGCCAAGTTCATATTCTATTCCTCCATTTCCAACCGGAGTGTTGTATCATCTCTTCAATATCGTATCATCTTATCAAGCTTTCATCTCTTTTGTACCGGAGTGCTGTCCAAATTCTGTCATTCTTGTTCCTTGACTATCTCATTATACCGAGGTGATCATATTCTTTTCGTTCGTGAAGCTCTTATTTCCATGTCTTTCAACCTTCAAGTTCTCGCAATACTCCTTGTTCCTCTTTTCTACCGGATTGTTTGCTATTTCGTTCACCTCTGTTGTACTCTTTCTTTTAAATTGCTCAACCCCTCAAGGTTCATGGTTTCACTCGTTCGTCAAAGAAGCAACTTAGTTTTACCACTTCTTTTCTTCTTCCGTTTTCTATCTGGTGCCATCCTAGATCTCGGGACGAGATCCTCTCGTAGTGGTGGAGTGTTGTAACGCCCCGAGACCGACGCTCCAGATGCCTTCCTTGTTTTGCAAATCAGCTGTGTTATCTAGTTGTTTGTTGCATCTCATCTCATAGCATCATGCGCATTGCATTAGCATGTTTTCATAAAGCTTGCATTGCTCGTAGTTGCCGCTCCTCGCTTGTCTCTGTTGACCTTTTGACATGCCCCTTTGTCGTTGTCGACCTCTCTCAGATCCCTCACGTGCGTGTCCGAAACTTCTCTGGACCTGACCCGGGCAGTCATGACCGATGTGTCCGGATCATCCCCGAACATCTTTAAAACGTCACCATTTTCTTATTTGGGCTTCGTAGCTATTTATTTCACGATTGTTTGATTAAGATCGGAGGAACGAGATAGCCCCTAAACCTAGTCCCTACTATATAAACCTGTCCAACCCTAAAACCTAGGGACCTTGTCCCATCCACCCATCGCCGCCGCCGCCACTCCATCAAATCCCCCTCGGGATCCATCCCCAATCAGCCTAGCTACCTTCCTCCAACCCGCACCCGCAGCCTCCTCCCTCGATCTACGCAGCCATCCAACCAGCGCCCGAGCCCGAGCTCCTTCGAACGGAGCCACCAAGGGATCCCTGCTGCCCCGACCGAGAGCGAGCTTGTCCCGTTTGCTCCCCTCTCCATGGCGCCGTCGCCGCCGGCGAACCCAGCCACCCCGAGCGCCGCCTTCATGCTCGAGCTCCTCCAGGAACCCGTCGCCCCTTCCCCTCTTTTTCTCCTCCTTCCCTCCTCTCTCTGTTTCACTCCCTCGTTTCTCATGCCTCTCCCTCTCTATTCCAGGAGACAACCAAGAGGTCGTCGTTGCCCCGGAGCTCCTTTGTTGCCGTCCCCGACCTACCTCGGTCCACCGGGAATCCATTCCCGTCCTCCTCCGCGCCAGATACGGCAAGCACCGGCGGGATCTTGCGCCGCCGCAAGCCCCGCTGCCGGCCACCAAGTCCCCTGTGCCTCCTCTGCATCCAACACCGCTCGCCTCCTCTGCTTCGCCCCTGCACGAGCAGGACGGCCCCGCCCTGCTTCGCGTCCGTCCAGATCCGGCGCTGGCCCGCCGTCGTCGACCTCCCGCTGCGTGCCCGCAAGTTCGAAGCCGCCAGCGTCCTCGCCAAGACCTGCCACTGTTGCGCCTTACTTCGTCTGAAGCCACTGCGCCAAGCCCTGCCTGCTTCGCCTCCTGTCTTCGAGTGGAGACGACGAGCGTGGGCCTCGTCCAGCCTCGCCATCTCCAGCGCCCCGCTTGGGCCTCCTCTCCAAGGCCTCAACCCGATCTGGGCCGAGCCCAGCTATGTGAGCAGCTCCCCTGCGCCTGGGCCAGATCTCAGTTTCGGCCGAGTGTGTTTTTTTTTCAGTTCTGCGAATTGAGCATTATCCAGAGAACTGCAGTTTTATAGAAAAACCCTCAAACTTCATGCATCTAATAACTAATTAACCATGCATCAGATTTAAATAAATTATATATGAAAAATGCTTAGAATTTCATCTAGTTTCACATTATGCAACTTTTATCCATGTTTAAAATGTTTAAAATGCTGTTTGTTTAATTTTGCAAAAATGCCATGTTAATATGATTTATTCCATAACTAAATAAGCGTAGCTCCAAATTTAATAAACTTTATGTGTAAATGGGGTAGAAAAATGCATAGATTAACATGGCGCCATTACTTTGCATGTTTAACAACACTAAAATATGCTTTAGGACAGAACAGTACCAAATCTAAAATATGGACATGAGGATTTTCCGGAATTGTGGTTTGTTGTTCCGGCCTTATTTAAACTTGCCTAAATAGTTGGTTTACTTGTGCTTCACCTCTTGCCATGTTTAACAACATTTAATTTTGATGAGTACATAACCGAGGGTAACTAAATAATTGATGTGGTGTTTCGTCAATATGCAACTCGTTGCATATTGTGCTCCACTTAACTTGTAGTTTTGTTTGTTGCATTTGCCATGCCATGCCTCTTTAAACCGGACATGCATCATCCTTGGTTGTGCATCATGCCATGTTTATGTGATGGTTGTTTACTATGTTGTTTGCTTCTTTCCGGTTTGCTTCTCTCGTTAGCTTCGGTTTTGTTCCGGAGTTGTGAGGATTCGTTCGACTTCGTCCGTTTGTCTTCTTCATGGACTCGTTCTTCTTCCTTGCGGGATCTCAGGCAAGATGACCATACCCTCGAAATCACTTCTATCTTTGCTTGCTAGTTGCTCGCTCTTTTGCTATGCCCATGCTACGATACCTACCACTTGCTTTTCATGCCTCCCATATTGTTAAACCAAGCCTCTAACCCACCTTGTCCTAGCAAACCGTTGTTTGGCTATGTTACCGCTTTGCTCAGCCCCTCTTATAGCGTTGTTAGTTGGAGGTGAAGATGAAGTTTGTTCCTTATTGGAACATGGAGATGTTGTTCCTTGTTTGGAACATGTTTACTTGTTGGGATATCACAATACCTTTTATATTATTAATGCATCTATATACTTGGTAAAGGGTGGAAGGCTCGGCCTTATGCCTGGTGTTTTGTTCCACTCTTGCCGCCCTAGTTTCCGTCATATCGGTATTATGTTCCCGGAATTTGCGTCCCTGACGCGGTTGGGTGATTTATGGGACCCCCTTGACAGTTCGCTTTGAATAAAACTTTTCCAGCAAGGCCCAACATTGGTTTTACATTTGCCTCACCACCACCTACTTTTCCCTTGGGAGTCGCTCTCTCGAGGGTCATCTTTATTTAGCCCCCCGGGCCAATGCTTGTCTAAGTGTTGGTCCAAACTAGAGCCCCTTGTAGCGCCACCTCGGGGAAACTTGTGGTCTGGTTTTAGTTGTACGGACTGCTCATCCGGTGTTGCCCTGAGAACGAGATATGTGCAGCTCCTATCGGGATTGTCGGCACATCGGGCGGCTTTGCTGGTCTTGTTTTATTACTGTCGAAATGTCTTGTAGCCGGGATTCCGAGACTGATCGGGTCTTCCCGGGGAGAAGGAATATCCTTCGTTGATCGCGACAGCTTATAATGGGCTAAGTTGGGACACCCCTGCAGGGTTTGAACTTTCGAAAGCCGTGGCCGCGGTTATGTGGCAGATGGGAATTTGTTAATGTCCGGTTGTAGAAAACCCGAAGTTGATCTTAAATTAAAATACATCAACCGTGTGTGTAACCGTGATGGTCTCTTCTCGGCGAAGTCCGGGAAGTGAACACAGTGTTGGAGTTATGCTTGACGTAGGTCGTTCTAGGATCACTTCTTGATCATAGTTGTTCGACCGTGCTTTTGCCTTCTCTTCTCGCTCTCATTTGCGTATGTTAGACACCAGATATGCTAGTCGCTTGCTACAGCTCCACCTCACTATCATGTCCTACCTTTAAGCTTAAATAGTCTTGATCTCGCGGGTGTGAGATTGCTGAGTCCCCGTGACTCACAGATACTTCCAAAAACCAGTTTGCAGGTGCCGATGAAACCGTGCAGGTGACACACCCGAGCTCAAGGAGGAGCTCGATGAAGATCTTGTTCATTGTGTTGTTTCATTTCAGTTGATCAGTAGTGGAGCCCAGTTGGGACAATCGAGGATCTGTGTAGCATTTGGGGTAGTCTTATTTTATTTTGGTTCCGTAGTCGGACCTTGATTGTATCTGTTTGATGTAATGCTTTACTCATGTATTGCATGAAGTGGCGATTGTACGCCAACTATGTATCTCTTTCCCTTATGTATTACATGGGTTGTGTGAAGATTACCTCACTTGCGACATTGCTTTCAATGCGGTTATGCCTCTAAGTCGTGCTTCGACACGTGGGAGATATAGCCGCATCGAGGGTGTTACATCACAGTACCAATCAGTTCAAAGGCAGGAGGAGTAAGGACTTACAACAGCGGCCTGAACTGGTGTGCTCATGTTCTTCATCTTGCTTGTGTGGCAATCCTTGAAGATTTGCACTGCATTCGGTTCAGGTTCTTTTTGGTCCGCACGGGTTTTCCTCTGTATTTGGAACAAGTCAGTATAGATACGATAATATGGCACAGAAAAAAAAGAAGGAACTAGCAGCTATTTACAAGAGCCTCGTAGTGTGCTATATAGCTACGAGATCCCGTTGTTTGTTGGAATTTCACTTTAGAACGGTTGTTCTTGTTCTTCAAACAGTTAGCCTAGAAGAAGATACACTTGTAAGGCACATACATAAATACAAGTTCAATATGTACCCTACATGATACTTTGGATCAGACCAGTGTTTAATAAGGGTTGTCCAGTCTTCATCTGTAATATATTCCACTGGAGATGTTTGGGCGATTTCATTGTTAGCCTTGCCTTCAAAGTGAGATTTTCTAAGGTGGTACCGATATTTTCGTAGAGCAGACTGAAAAACATCAGTGCATGCTTGTTTAGTTGCATCATCTTTCGGATCCAACTTGAACCTCATCTGTTGAAAAAAGAATGTGAGTCTTATTAGGAGGAAGTTAGAAAGTATGGCACAGAGCAAGACAATAGTAAAAATTGCGATGAATAACATTACTTAAGGGTAAATGTTCAAGGAAGGTGTTAAATTGGGTATTGTTTTTCTCATTCCTGTACTGGATCCACATTGGGAGGATACGTGCATGACACCTAACGGCAATGGCTGCCTCTGATAATAACTTGGCTGACTCTGTAGCATCACGTGGCCTTTTTAAACCCGCCTCAAAATGGATCTCCATTCATCCTCCTTTAGATTTTGTTAATTTGTCAAGCATTATCCCTGATGTCTGTTTCCGCTTGTGCTATGGTGCTAGTTCAACAACGAATATGGAAAGTGTTAGTGCACATCAAATTGTGAGAGTACATATAAAGGAGCATGCAACTGCAACTTGACTCGGTCAGGTGCCGTCTTGGTATTGATGCTCATGAGATTCATCTGATCTTGCCAAGTCCTGTTGTGTCTGTAGTGCTTCAGAAGTAGTGTTAGGTGTGAAGGCAGCTTGGGAACTGGCCAGTTCCGGAGCGAACGAACGAGTACCTCGTTGAGATGCTAGTACAGTTGAAGCGGATGTTGTAGCTGATGGTGCAGGTGATATTGTGTTTGTAGATTTAGCTGGTGGACTTGGACCTTCTACTGCACTACAAGTACCAGCAGAATCTCGAGGGCAGATCCTTTTCTGTTTCACCCGACAAGTAACACCATTCCCTACTATATTATTTTCCTTGCTCTTTTTTGACTTTGCCATGTCAAGGCGTACCCACAACACAAAAGAATAAAATCGCTCTTCAGAACTCATTGATGCATGATACAGACAAGCAATACTTTGATGTAAGACAACTATATGAGGATGGAATATGTAAGAAAAACTGGACGGAGTGACATATTCACAGCTACAATGTGTAAACTAGGCAGAAGGATTTTCAAGAAAATAGAAGTAATGCAAGCTATGCACCATATGAAAGATGCAACCAATATCACTCTTCCTAGTTAACAGTGTCTTGCCATACGTGGCATTTCAAAAAATTAGAAGTAGTACAACGTAGAAATCAATGCAAGATGCAACCACTATCAAACTGCCATGTTAAAAGCGTCCAATCATTAGTGACTGATGCGAGATACACAATGTAAGAACATGGTATGACTGATAGATGCAGTGTATTCTAGACACAGAAAGGCATGTCATATGCACATGTATAACGTATAAACTCAGTAGGTGCAATTTAATCAAAATAGAAGAAATACAGGCTAGACAACGTATGTAACATGAAACCAATTATCACACTGTCAACTTAGAGCAAACACCTACGATGGTGTATGGGAGATGAACTCATCATGTAGACTTGGGACTTCAACTTCATTAGCAGTAGCAGTGGCAAATCTAGAGAGCTTTTGTTTGCTTCAGTCCATAGGACCACCAACATACCCTAACTTACTCTTTTCCTTCCTATTTTCTGATATTGCCTTATGAAGTCTAAACCAAAAGAATATGAATAAAATTAGCTCTACATAACTGGTTGATGCATGATACATACGAACACTACTTTGATGTAAGGCAAGCGCAGGATAGGAGGATGGAATATATACAAAAAAGACAGCATTGCAAATTTAGATGTACGATAGGAGGATGGAATATGTATGAAAAACAGTAAGCAGAAGGCATTTCAACAAAATTAGAAGAAATGAAAGGTAGGCGCCATATGAACATGCAACCAATATCACTCTATCAGGTAAAAGGTGTCTCGTCGTAAGTGCCATTTCCAGAAATTGGAAGCAGTACAAGCTAGAATACAATGCAGGATGCAACCTACATCACACTCCCAAGTTAAATGTATCTTATGGGTAAGTGATCATTGTAGGTATAAGTTGTAAGCTACGCAGATACAATTCAACAAAATCAGAAGAATACAAACTAGACATCATACAGAACACACAACCACATATAACAGTTCCAAGTTAGAGCAAGGATGGTGGAGTAGGGAAGGTGTCATATTCACATGCATTATGTGTAAAGTAAGCAGATGCAATTCAACAAAGTTAGAAGCAATACAAGCTAGCCATCACACGCAACATGCAACCACATATAATAGTGCCAAGTTAGAGCAAGCACCTGTGATGATGGAGTAGGGGAGATGTGCTCATCATCTACACAGCTATGTTGACTGTCCAACCTTGTGTTGTCTTGCGAATCTTGTTGGTAGGATGGCGGAGTAGAATCTGTAGAGACCCTCTGTTTGAGTTGCTCCGAAGGACCACCATCATCCACTGCCGGACTAATTTCTTTCAGTTGTATTGATTTTGCATTGTGAAGTCAAACCGATAAGAAAAAGGAATAAAATTTTCTCTTCAGAACTCATTCATGCATGATACTGACGAACACTACTTGGATGAAAGGCAAACACATGATACGAGGATGGAATATGTACGAAAAACAGGACGGGTGACATATTCAGACCTATGATGTGGTAACTAAGCAGAAGGCATTTCAACAAATTAGAAGCACTAGAAGCTAGACACCATATGAAAGGTGCAACCAATATCACTCTGCCAAGTTCAAACTGTCTCGTCATAGGTGGCGCTCATCAAACTAGAAGCACTACATGCTAGAAATCATATTCAAGATGCAAACCAGTATCACACTGCCAACTTAAAGGTGTCCCATCATATGTGACTGACGCAGGATACACAAGAAGAGTAGTTTCATGTAAGAACATGGTGTGATAGATAGATCTAGTATGTACCAAAAACAGGAAAGCATGGCATATTCACACGTATCATGTGTAAGCTAAGCGGATGCAGTTTACACTAATTAGGAGCAATACAGGCTAGACACCATATGCAACATGCAACCAGATATCACACTGCCAAGTTAGAGCAAGCACCTTGGATGGTGGAGTAGGGGAGCGGAGACTTGGAACTTGTAATGCACTAGTAGTACAAGGAGAATCTGTACAGATGCTTCGTTTATGTCGCTGCAGAGGACCACCATCACCGCCTTCCTTACTCTTTTCCTTCCTCTTTTTTGATTTTGCCTTGTCAAGTCAAACCCACAAGAAAAAGGAATAAAATTTGCTCTTCAGAAGTCATTGATGCATGATACTGACGAACACTACTTTCATGTAAGACAGACGCATGATAGGAGGATGGAATATGTATGAAAAACAGGACGGCATGACATATTGACATGTATGATGTATAAAGTGTAAACTAAGCACAACGTGTTTGAACTAGTTAGAAACCATATGAAAGATGAAACTAATATCACTCGGCCATCTTAAAAGGGTGGCATAACAAATGTATTTGACCAAATTAGAAGCAATACATAGCAACAGGCTAGAAATAATATGCAATATGCAACGAATAAAGGTGTCTCATCGCAAGTGATTGATGCAGGATACAAAAGAGATGTAGTTTCATGTAAGAACATGGTTAACACATAGATGTAGTGTGTACCAAAAATATGAAGGCATGTCATATTCATAGGTATAATGTGTAAACTAAGCAGATGCAATTTACCCTAATTAGAAGCATTACAAGCTAGACACCGTATGCAACATGCAAGCACATATCACACTGCGAAGTTAGAGCAAGCACCTGCGATGGTGGTTGATATGTCTCCGTCGTATCTACTTTTCCAAACACTTCTGCCCTTGTTTTGGACTCTAACTTGCATGATTTGACTGGAACTAACCCGGACTGATGATGTTTTCAACAGAATTGCCATGGTGTTATTTTTGTGCAGAAACAAAAGTTCTCAGAATGACCTGAAACTTCACAGAGATTATTTTTGGAAATAATAAAAAATAGTGGAGAAAGAATCAAGGCCACGGGGCCCACACTCTTTCCATGAGGGTGGGGGCGCGCCCCCTGCCTCGTGGGCCCCCTGGTGCTCCAACGACCTCAACTCCAACTCTATATATTCACGTTCGGGAATAAAAGAAATCAGAGAGAAGGATTCATCGCGTTTTACGATACGGAGCCGCACCAAGCCCTAAACTCTCTCGGGAGGGCTGATCTGGAGTCCATTCGGGGCTCCGGAGAGGGCAATCCGTCGCCATCGTCATCATCAACCATCCTCCATCACTAATTTCATGATGCTCATCGCCGTGCGTGAGTAATTCCATCGTAGGCTTGCTGGACGGTGATGGGTTGGATGAGATTTATCATGTAATCGAATTAGTTTTGTTAGGATTTGATCCCTAGTATCCACTATGTTCTGAGATTGATGTTGCTATGACTTTGCTCTTCTTAATGCTTGTCACTAGGGCCTGAGTGCCATGATTTCAGATCTGAACCTATTATGTTTTCATGAATATATGTGAGTTCTTGACCCTATGTTGCATGTCTATAGTCACCTACTATGTGTTATGATCCGGCAACCCCGAAGTGACAATAATCGGGACCACTCCCGGTGATGACCGTAGTTTGAGGAGTTCGTGTATTCACTATGTGTTAATGCTTTGGTCCGGTACTCTATTAAAAGGAGGCCTTAATATCCCTTAGTTTCCATTAGGACCCCACTGCCACGGGAGGATAGGACAAAAGATGTCATGAAGTTCTTCTCCTTAAGCATGTATGACTATATTCGGAATGCATGCCTACAATACATTGATGAATTGGAGATAGTTCCGTGTCACCCTATGTTATAACTGTTGCATGAATAATCGCATCCGGCATAATTCTCTATCACTGATCCAATGCCTATTAGCTTTTCACATATTGTTCTTCGCTTATTTACTTTTCCGTTGCCACTATTACAATCGCTACAAAACTATCATTGTTACTTTTGCTACATTACCGTTACTTCCATATTACTTTGGTACTAAATACTTTGCTGCAGATACTAAGTTATCCAGGTGTGGTTGAACTGACAACTCAACTGCTAATACTTGAGAATATTCTTTGGCTCCCCTTGTGTCGAATCAATAAATTTTGGTTGAATACTCTACCCTCGAAAACTGTTGCGATCCCCTATACTTGTGGGTTATCAAGACTATTTTCTGGCGCCGTTCCTGGGGAACATAGCTCTATTCTTTGAGGCACTTGGGATTTATATCTGCTGGTCACTATGAAGAACTTGAAAGACGAAAGAACTAATATTTTTCCCTCGACTACGAGGGGAGGTAAGGAACTGCCATCTAGCTCTGCACTTGATTCGCCTTCTGTTTTGAGTAAGCTTGTGACATCTAAACCTATTTCTGCTATTAATTCTGATATGTCGCATGTTATTGATGATGCCACTTCTGCTATGCATGATACTTATGATGAAACTACTTCTATGCTTGATACTACTGTGCCACTTGGTGAATTTCTTGATGAACAACTTGCTAGGGCTAGATAGAATGAAATTATTGAAACTGATAATATTGATGAAAGTGATGATGAAGATTCTCCCCCTAGATATGAATTGCCTGTTATGCCTGAGGGTTATGTTATGGATGAAGAAACTACTAGAGACTTTCTTGCTTGCAATGATAGAAGTGATCTTAAGAAATTATTAGCTAAGTTGAAACAAAAAACTTTGAATGCTGGAATGAAATATGATCCTGCTTATGCAACTTCACCTATCTTTGTTACTGATAAGGATTATGAATTCTCTGTTGATCCTGAGATAATTTCTTTGGTTGAATCTGATCATTTTTATGGCTATGAATCTGAAACTGTTGTGGCACATCTTACTAAATTAAATGACATAGCCACCATGTTTACTAATGATGAGAAGACTCGCTACTATTATATCCTTAAGATATTTCCGTTATCATTAAAGGGTGATGCTAAGATATGGTTTAATTCTCTTGATCCTGGTTGTGTGCGTAGTCCCCAGGATATGATTTATTACTTCTCTGCTAAATATTTCCCTGCTCATAAGAAACATGTTGCTTTAAGGGAAATATATAATTTTGTGCAAATTGAAGAAGAGAGTCTCCCACAAGCTTGGGGGAGGCTTCTCCAATTACTTAATGCTTTGCCTGATCACCCTCTCAAGAAAAATGAAATACTTGATATCTTTTATAATGGACTAACCGATGCTTCCAGAGACCACCTGGATAGTTGTGTTGGTTGTGTTTTCAAGGAAAGAACTGATGATCAAGCTGAAATTCTATTGAATAATATGTTGACCAATGAAAATAATTGGACACTTCCTGAACCAACTCCTAAGCCAACTCCGAAGAAAAGGGGTGTTCTATTTCTCAGTCCTGAAGATATGCAAGAGGCAAAGAAATCTATGAAGGAAAAAGGTATAAAAGATGAAGATGTTAAGAATTTACCACCTATTGAAGAAATACATGGTCTTAATTTACCACATGTTGAAGAAATACATGGTTTTAATCCATCACCTAATGAAGAAACACATGGTCTTGATAACCCGACACAGGTAGTAAAGGTAAATTCTCTCTATAGGTTTGATGAAGGTGATATTCCTCGTTATAAGTCTGCTAGCCAATGCTTAGATGAATTTGATAATTTTATTGTTAAACAAGAAAACTTCAATGCTTATGTTTGTTGACAATTTAAACACAATGCTTATATGATAGAACACTTGAGTGATTATATGTCTAAAGTTAAAGGTGAACTTAAACTCATTAGTAAACATGCTTCTATGGTTACCACTCAAGTAGAACAAGTACTTAAAGCTCAAAATGATTTGCTCAGTGAATTAAATAATAAGAAAAATTATAATGTTGTTAGAGTTATGACTAGAGGAGGTAAAGTGACTCAGGAACCTTTGTATCCTGAAGGTCACCCTAAGAGAATTGAGCAGGATTCTCAGAGAACTAATTTAGATGCACCTAGCCCTTCTAAAAAGAAGAAAAAGAAAAATGATAGGACTTTGCATGCTTTTAGTGAACCTGTTGTAGACACACCTGAGAATCCCAATGATATTTCTATCTCTGATGCTGAAACACAATCTGGTAATGAACATGAACCTAATGCTAATGTTAATGTTGATGTTCATGTTGATGCTCAACCTAGCAATGACAATGATGTAGAAATTGAACCTGCAGTTGATCCTGATAACCCACAATCAAAGAATCAACATTATGATAAGAGAGACTTTGTTGCTAGGAAGCACGGTAAAGAAAGAGAACCATGGGTTCAGAAACCCATGCCTTTCCCTCCCAAACCATCCAAGAAAAAGGATGATGAGGATTTTGAGTATTTGGCTGAAATGATTAGACCTATCTTCTTGTGTATGCGTTTGACTGATATGCTCAAAATGAATCCTTATGCTAAGTACATGAAAGAAATTGTTACAAATAAAAGAAAGATACCGGATGCTGAAATTTCCACCATGTTTGCTAATTATACTTTTAAGGGTGGAATACCTAAGAAACTTGGAGATCCAGGAGTACCCACTATACCTTGCTCCATTAAAAGAAATTATGTTAGAACTGCTTTATGTGATCTTGGAATCGGTGTTAGTGTTATGCCTCTCTCTTTATGTCGTAGACTTTATTTGAATAAGTTGACATCTACTGAAATATCTTTGCAAATAACCGATAAATCAACTGCTATACTTGTCGGTATCTGTGAGGATGTGCCTGTTGTGGTTGCAAACGTTACTATTTTAACAGACTTTGTTATTCTTGATATTCCCGAGGACGATAGTATGTCTATTATTCTTGGAAGACCCTTTTTGAATACTGGAGGGGCTATTATTGATTGCAACAAAGGCAATGTCACTTTTCATGTTAATGGTAATGAGCATACGGTACACTTTCCGAGGAAACAACCTCAAGTCCACAGTATCAATTCTATTGGGAAAATTCCATCGATTATTATTGGAGGTTTTGAATTTCCTCTTCCTACTGTTAAGAAGAAATATGATATTCTTATTGTTGGGGATGTGCATACCCCCCTTGAGGTAACATAGTGTTATTCGAAATTTCTCCGGTTCCATGCTATTGGAAATGAGTTTGTTAACAAGACCTAATCAACCTTGTTAGTGGATTCCTTTTGATGAGCATGAGATGGATGAAGTTAGAAAGCACACCCTTCTGTAGCCTTCTTTTACTTTCTATTATTTAGACTGAATAAAGTAAAAGTAGTATTTTCTGTCTGTTTTCTGCATTATCCGTGCAATAAAAAATACCCCAAAAATAAAAGTTCTCTAAATGCCCTGAAAATGAAATATGATTTTTACTAGAATATTTGAGAATATCTAGCACTGAGAACACAGCAGGGGAGCAAGCACCTGGCCACGAGGGTCCAGGGCGCGCCCACCCCCCTGGGAGCACCCCCTGCCTCGTGGGCCCATGGTGGCTCCCCTCCACTTATTCCAGCCACCACACACTCCTTCTTCCTCCCAAAAAAATCACCAACCAGCTCAAGCATGAGTTCTAGATCATTTTGCTACGATTTTCGATCTCCTTGCTCAAAGCACCTCTCACAAAACTGCTTTGGGGATTGTTCCTTGGTTTGTGACTCCTCCAATGGTCCAATTCGTTTTTGTTCTAGTGCTTTATTCATTGCAATTTTTTGCTGCCTAGGTGACCTGTTGGAAATATGCCCTAGAGGCAATAATAAAAGCATTATTATTATATTTCCTTATTCATGATAATTGTCTTTATTCGTGCTATAATTGTGTTATCCGGAAATCGTAATACATGTGTGAATAACAGACAACAATGTGTCCCTAGTGAGCCTCTAGTTGACTAGCTCGTTGATCGACAGATAGTCATGGTTTCCTGACTATGGACATTGGATGTCATCGATAACGGGATCACATCATTAGGAGAATGATGTGATGGACAAGACCCAATCCTAAACATAGCATAAGATCGCATAGTTCGTTTGCTAGAGTTTTCCAATGTCAAGTATCCTTTCCTTAGACCATGAGATCGTGTAACTCCCGGATACCGTAGGAGTGCTTTGGGTGTGCCAAACGTCACAACGTAACTGGGTGACTATAAAGGTATACTACGGGTATCTCTGAAAGTGTCTGTTGGGTTGACATGGATCGAGACTGGGATTTGTCACTCCGCTTGACGGAGAGGTATCACCGGGCCCTCTCGGTAATGCATCATCATAATGAGCTCAATGTGATCAAAGTGTTTGATCACGGGATCATGCATTACGGTACGAGAAAAGTGACTTGCCGGTAATGAGATTGAACAAGGTATTGGGATACCGACGATCGAATCTCGGGCAAGTAAAATACCGATTGACAAAGGGAATCGTATACGGGATTAATTGAATCCTCGACATCGTGCTTCATCCGATGAGATCATCATGGAGCAAGTGGGAGCCAACATGGGTATCCAAATCCCGCTGTTGGTTATTGCCCGAGAGCCGTCTCGGTCATGTCTGCATGTCTCCCAAACCCGTAGGGTCTACACACTTAAGGTTCGGTGACGCTAGGGTTGTGAAGATATGTATATGCAGTAACCCGAATGTTGTTCGGAGTCCCGGATGAGATCCCGGACGTCACGAGGAGTTTCGGAATGGTCCGGAGGTAAAGATTTATATATGGGAAGTCATCATACGGACACCGGGAAGTTTCGGGGTTATCGATATTGTACCGGGACCACCGGAGGGTCCCGGGGGGTCCACTGGGTGGGTCCACTTGTCCCGGAGGGCCCCATGGGCTGTATGAGGGAGGGAACCAGCCCATAGTGGGCTGGTGCGCCTTCCCCCCCAAAGGCCCATGCGCCTAGGGTTGGGGGGGAAACCCTAAAGGGGGCGCCCCCCTTGCTTGGGGGGCAAGCCCCCCTCCCTGGCCGCCGCCCCCCCTAGGAGATTCCATCTCCTAGGGCCGGCGCCCCCCCAAGGGGTTATATAAAAAGGGGAGGGGAGGGGGGGGCTGAACACCCTATGCCCTGGCGCCTCCCTCTCCCTCTCCAACACCTCCTCCTCCTCCGTAAGAGCTCGGCGAAACCCTGTCGGAGTACTGCGGTTCCACCATCACCACGCCGTCGTGCTGCTGCTGGAGTCTTCTTCCCCAACCTCTCCTTTGCCTTGCTGGATCAAGAAGAAGGAGACGTTACGCTGACCATACGTGTGTTGAACGCAGAGGTGCCGTGCTTTCGGTGCTAGGATCTCCGGTGATTTGGATCACGGTGTGTACAACTACATCATCCCCGTTCGTTGAACGCTTCCGCTCGCGATCTACAAAGTGGTATGTAGATGCAATCTCTCTCTCCCATGACTCGTTGCTAGATGAACTCATAGATGGATCTTGGTGAAACCGTAGGAAAATTTTTGTTTTCTGCAACGTTCTCCAACATGACCATGTTCTTGAGCATGCATGTCAAATTTATATGGTTCCAAGTAGTTCTAATATATGATATAGTCTCTAGGCACTTGTGGGAGTAGTTGCTATCAATTTTCTTGAGCTTGGTTCACTTTTATTTGAAGTTACTAATAATTTCAGAAATTTTCAGAAAATGATGAAGAGATTTTTGAGGGGATACCGAAGCTTGAAGGATAAGCAAAGTGAAGAAGAATATAGGCCCAAATATAATCTCCCTCGCATCACGGAAGTTCGGCCGTGTGAATGGCCTTGTGATGATTTCTTGAGAGCAGCCAGGATTTATGATGATTTTTATGAATTGGCTAAGAATGCAGGCCTCACCGACTTCCTCCCGACAAACGTGAACAGTATCTCTTACTCACAAATATCTTTGTGCAAAAATTTTCATTTCCATTCTAGGAGGTCTCCACCTTCGGTGGATTTCTATTTATATGATGAGTATAAGGAGATGACCCGTCGTGAATTTTGTGAGGTTTGCAAGTTGCCTTTTCCGGGCAGCGTAGAGGAACCACGTCGTGATGATGTGGAGGGGTTTATTGATACAATTTATGTAAGGGAAACTAGGAAAGTTTCTGATGCAAGAATCACTAGCATACATTTTCCTGTTTTACGTTACTTTGCATTATTTGCTAGTAGATGCTTAATTGGTCGCGCAAACTCTGGCAACCTAAGTGCCCCTAATATTGTTATTTTGTGCCATGCCCTATTTCGCGATGACACATTTAGTATGGGCACTATTGTTGCAAATCAGTTAAATCTTAACCGCACTACGGGCCCCATCTTGGCAGGCATATTCGCCCCGCGTCTCGCTGCATACTTTAACATACCTATTAGGCATTTTGAGAAAGAAGAAAAGTTGTTGCCTACTATTCTTCTAGATTACAAGAGTATTGGTGCACATGATTTCATTGTTAAGAAGAGGAAAAAGGAGCTTAACTATAGACTGTTATTTGATAAAAATCACCCTGAGACTATTACCTTGCCTGCTCCTTCCTTGTTTGATTTATCTGCAGGCGAGTACCTTGTTCCGTTGGAGGCCGTTCATGCCTACCGAAACCCCACCTCAACTACAGAGCCAGATCCGGAACCACGATTTTTTCCTCCACACTAGTCTTTTTACCAGTGGGATCCAAAGGAGGTTGCCAACCAGTGGCGACCCGAGGCTTCATCTCAGTACGACCCCAACTACAACTTTGGATATTCGCCAGGCCAGCCATGGCCATAGACCAACTTAGGCCAAAAGCCTAAGCTTGGGGGAGTACGTATTTCTCACCGACATTACATTTATGTCCACACACTCATGCTAGTTGTCGGTTCTTATACTTTTTCATTGTAATATCCATGCTAGTTTATTTTCCTTTTTTATGCTTTCTTCTTGTGTGTTTGATAAACCTTAAGAAAAACAAAAAAATAGTTGTAGCTTTTAGCTAGTTTACTTTCCATGCTTGTAGTAATAATTAAAAGAAAACCCCAAAAGATTTCCCATTCCTCTTTTGCTTGTTGGGAGCTTTCCCGTGTAAATATTTTTATTTATTTTCTCTTCTTTGGGGTTTGATAGGAGAAGACCATAATGAAAATGTTGAAGTGGCTCTTATATGCATTATTGTTGATTTAACCAATAGCCCATATTGCCGTGTCTTCTCCTTTTTAATGAATGCTCGCAGATTCCAGCTTAGTCCAATGCACGTGCACTATTATTATTATTCACATCGTTCGGTCGTGCAAGTGAAAGGCAATAATGACGATATATGATGGACTGATCGAGACGAGAAAAGCTGGTATGAACTCAACCTCCCTTGTTTTTGTAAATATGATTAGTTCATCGTTCCTGATTTAGCCTATTATGAATAAACATCTTTGCAATGACAATTAGAGATTATAGTTTCTTATGCCATGCTTAATTAGCTAGGAGTTTATAATGGTTTACCTTGTGTGCCAACATGCCATTAAAATGGTTGTGATGTGGTATGATAGGGCGGTATCCTCCTTTGAACGATTCAAGTGACTTGACTTGGCACATGTTCACGCATGTAGTTGAAACAAATTCAACATAGCCTTCATGATATTTATGTTCATGGTGGATTATATCCTACTCATGCTTGCACTCACTGGTTATTAATTTTAATGCATGTTCATGATTGTTGTCGCTCTCTAGTTGGTCGCTTCCCAGTCTTTTGCTAGCCTCCACTTGTACTAAGCGGGAATACTGCTTGTGCATACAATCCCTTAAACCCCAAAGTTATTCCATATGAGTCCACCATATCTTCCTACAGGCGGTATCTACCTGTCGTTCCAAGTAAATTTGTATGTGCCAAACTCTAAACCTTCAAATGAAATTCTGTTTTGCATGCTCGAATAGCTCATGTATCAACTAGGTTGGTATGTATCTTCCATGCTAGGCGGGCTATTCTCAACAGAAGTTGACTCCGCTCCTCACTCACGAGAAAATGGTTGGTCACCGGGATGCCCAGTCCCAGGCTCTAAGCAAATCAAATCAAAAAAATTGCAAACAAAACTCCCCTGGGACTCTTGTTAGTTGGAGGCACTCGTTGTTTCGAGCAAGCCATGGATTGATGCTTGTTGGTGGAGGGGGAGTATAAAATTTACCATTCTATTTGGGAACCGCCTATAATGTGTGTAGCATGGAAGATATCGCCATCCCTCGGTTGTTATGTTGACAATGAAAGTATGCCACTCAAAATATTATTTATCTCTGCTTTAAAATCGAGCTTTGGCACCTCTACAAATCCATGCTTCCCTCTGCGAAGGGCCTATTTACTTAGTTTTATGTTGAGTCATCACCCTCTTATTAAAAAGCACCAGCTGGAGAGCACCGCTGTCATTTGCATGCATTACTATTAATTTATATTGGGTATGACTATGACTGGATCTCTTTTACCATGAATTACAATGTTTAGTCAGTCATTGATCTTTAATGGTGCTCTGCATTTATGTTTTGCGGTCTCAGAAAGGGCTAGCGAGATACCATCTTGTTATATCATATCATGATTATTTTGAGAAAGTGTTGTCATCCAAGATTTATTATTATTGCTCGCTAGTTGATTATGCCAATTGACATGAGTAAATATGAGACCTAAGTGTTATTGTGAATATGGTTAGTTCATAATCTTTACTGAAAACTTGAATGCTGGCTTTACATATTTACAACAACAAGAGCAAACAGAGTTTGTATAAGTTTTTCTTTATCACTTCCAGTTTATCAACTGAATTGCTTGAGGACAAGCAAAGGTTTAAGCTCGGGGGAGTTGATACGTCTCAGTCGTATCTACTTTTCCAAACACTTTTGCCCTTGTTTTGGACTCTAACTTGCATTATTTGAATGGAACTAACCTGGATTGACGTTGTTTTCAGCAGAATTGCCATGGTGTTATTTTTGTGCAGAAACAAAAGTTCACGGAATGACCTGAAACTTCACGGAGATTATTTTTGGAAATAATAAAAAATACTGGTGAAAGAATAAAGGCCAAGGGGCCCACACCCTCTCCACGAGGGTGGGGGCGCGCCTGCCCCCTGGGCGCGCCCCACTGCCTCGTGGGCCCCTTGGTGCTCCACTTACCTCAACTCCAACTCTATATATTCACGTTCGGGGAGAAAAAATCAGAGAGAAGGATTCATTGCGTTTTACGATACGGAGCCACCGCCAAGCCCTAAACTCTCTCAGGAGGGCTGATCTGGAGTCCGTTCGGGGCTCTGAAGAGGGGAATCAGTCGCCATCGTCATCATCAACCATCCTCCATCACCAATTTCATGATGCTCACCGCCGTGCGTGCATAATTCCATCATAGGCTTGCTGGACGGTGATGGGTTGGATGAGATTTATCATGTAATCGAGTTAGTTTTGTTAGGGTTTGCTCCCTAGTATCCACTATGTTCTGAGATTGATGTTGCTATGACTTTGCTATGCTTAATGTTTGTCACTAGGGCCCGAGTGCCATGATTTCAGATCTGAACCTATTAAGTTTTTGTGAATATATGTGAGTTCTTGATCCTATCTTGCAAGTCTATAGTCACCTACTATGTGTTATGATCCGGCAACCCCGAAGTGACAATAATCGGGACCACTCCCGGTGATGACCGTAGTTTGAGGAGTTCATGTATTCACTATTTTTTAATGCTTTGGTCTGGTACTCTATTAAAAGGAGGCCTTAATATCCCTTAGTTTCTATTAGGACCCTGCTGCCACGGGAGGGTAGGACAAAAGATGTCATGCAAGTTCTTCTCCTTAAGCACATATGACTATATTCGGAATACATGCCTACATTACATTGATGAATTGGAGCTAGTTCTGTGTCACCCTATGTTATAACTGTTGCATGAACTATCGCATCCGGCATAATTCTCTATCACCGATCCAATGCCTACGAGCTTTTCGCATATTGTTCTTTGCTTATTTACTTTTCTGTTGCGACTGTTACAATCGCTACAAAACTATCACTGTTACTTTTGCTACCGTTACCGTTACTTCCATATTACTTTGGTACAAAATACTTTGCTGCAGATACTAAGTTATCCAGGTGTGGTTGAATTGACAAATCAACTGCTAATACTTGAGAATATTCTTTGGCTCCCCTTGTGTCGAATAAATAAATTTGGGTTGAATACTCTACCCTCGAAAATTGTTGTGATCCCCTATACTTGTGGGTTATCAGTGGTGTAGGGGAAGTGTGGTCTTGAAGTACAAAGCTACGTTCAATATCTTCATTTAGGCTTGCTATTTCTTGAGAATCATGTGGAGAGGATGAAACTGCACTCTTGATAAGAGTCGCGCGTCTCATACTAACCCACGGGCATGATTGTCTCATCATAAGTGATAGATGCATGATACACAAGAACAGTAGTTTGATGTAAGAACATGGTGTGATAGGCAGATGTAGTATGTACCAAAAACAGGAAGGTGTGTCATATTCACATGTATAATGTGTAAGCTAAGGAGATGCAATTTAACAAATTAGGAGCAATGCAAGCTAGGCACCATATGCAACATGCAACCAGATATCACACTACCATGTTAGAGAAAGCACCTGGGGTTGTGGAGTAGGGGAGATGAGATTTGGAACTTGCACTGCAGTAGGAGTAGCTGGAGAATCTGCAGAGATCATCTGTTTCGGTTGCTCCGGAGGACCACCATCATTTCGTGCCATCGTCCTTTTAGATTTTGCCTTGTCAAGTAAACACACAAGAAAAAGGAACGGAATTCGCACTTCAAAATTTGTTGATGCATGACACTGACGAACACAACTTTTATGTATGGCAACCACATTGTAGGAGGATGGAATATGTATGAAAAACGCTAAGCATAAGGCATTTCAACAAATTGGAAGCAATGCAATATAGACACCATATGAAAGATCCAACCAAAATCACTCTACCAAGTTAGATGTGTCTCATTATAAGTGGCACTTCAACAAATTAGAGGCAATGCATGTTTGAAATGATATGCAAGATGCAACCAATTACACTATCAACTTGAAGGTGTCTCATCAGAAGTGATTGATGAGGGATACACAAGAAAATTAGTTTGATGTAAGAACATGGTTAATAGAAAGACGTAATATGTACCAAAAACAGGAACGCATGTCATATTCACAGGTATAATGTGTTAACTAAGCAGATGTAATTTACCCTAATTAGAAGCATTTCAAGGTAGATACAATATGCAACATGCAACCACATATCACACTGCCAAGTAAGAGCAAGCACCTGCGATGGTGGTGTGGGGGAATTGCGGTCATCAACTAGAGAGCTACGTTGACTATCTTCATTTAGCCTTGTTGTTTCTTGAGAATCATGTGGGGAGGATAACACTGCACTCTTGAAATGAGTAGCGCGTCTCACAGTAACCCACTGGGGTGACTATCTCGTCATAAGTGATTGATGAGGGGTACAAAAGAGCATTAATTTGATGTACAAATATGGTTAATAGACATATGTAGTATGTATCATAAACAGGAAGGCATGTCATTATCAAAGGTATAATGTGTAAAGTAAGTTGATGCAATTTAACCAAACTGGAAGCAATACAAGCTAGACACCATATGCAACATGCAACCACATATGACAACACGAAGTTAAAGCAAGCAACTGGGACGGTTGTGTGTGAAAATTGAGATCATCAACTACAGAGCTACGTTTACTGTCTCCATCTGCTGGCACTGCACCCTTTAGAGCGTTGAGACGCTTAGTGCTTATCTTCGAATTACACTGGAGCGACTTCTGTCTTTTCTTTTTTGTATTCATCAACACTGCGTCAGAGTATGAAATACCCATGCATAAAAAAACAATGGTGTGAGTATGGGTGAAGTGTGTGCACAAGTAGTATAGTGTAAAGGTAGAAGATAGCAGGTCGGTGAGAAATAAATGATGAGAGACATATGATAACTCTACAACATGCATGGCACACGAAATTACTAGATTCTAGGATTTTGAAATATGAGCACAGCGATGGCTGGGAAATGCAGATGCCCCTCCAGCACACCACAAGGTGTGGTCCTATGAAAATGATAGTCGACTAAAAACAAATAGGTCAGTCCTTTTTTTGCATCGTCTAATGTACACTGAACGGGCAGATCGCCTTCATCTACCTCCAGCCAGTCAGTGTTACGATCTTCCTCGAAATGCCAGCGACCACCGGCCCAGTCCCCTGCCTCCGCGCTCCCCTCGAGCTCACCACACCGCCATGCTTGGCACCGCCCCCGGCCATCCCTTCAAGCCCCGCTGACCTCCAGATCGGGTGCAAGAAGCTCCTGCGCCCCACACCCCTATGATAGACACTGATGCGTCGCTTCCTCGGTGAACGGGCGGAATAGGTGCTCCGCGTGCCTAAGCGGGTGCTGCTTCTTTTAATTGCGATTCGACTGACCCTTAATTGAAATCCAGATGGGCTACTAACCTCTAGCAAAGGTGAAATAGTAAATGGGAGGAAACCTTGTGCATTTAGTATCACGAAGAAGATGCAGTACGAAGCGCTCAACTAGTTTCTTTCATGGGATGAATACGGTGTGAGCAAAGACGTAAGATTTGCATGAATATGGGAAGAGGAGTACCTCTTTCTACTGGAAGTGTTGTGTCCTCCTTCTGTTTTTCCAATGATCTTCTTGTGTTTCACTGGAAACGAGAAGTTTTGGAGGACGGTGGAGCCTTGGACGAACCCATGGCCAAGTTGTTGAGTGTGGTGTGGTGGCCGTCTGTCGGCGGCGGGGAACCAGATCCGAGGCGGTGAACAACGGTGTAGCGGGAACAACTCCGGTGCGGTGGACGGTTGCGACGGTGGAGCGACAGCGGTGAGGCGTAGGACGGCGAGGTCGAAGTGGTGCTGGTACGGCGCACGTCTGTGTCGGCATCGTGGAGGCAGCTCTGCCTCGGCTTCAGCTACTAAGTCCTTGAGGGCGTTGCGGTTGCGGTTGTGTTGGACGATGATGTCGGGGTACCGGCTCCAGCATGATGGAGGGCGGCGATGGATTGGGCACGATGGGGTGGAGTACGGAGGAGGCTGGGGTTTCGCAGCTGGTGGAGAGGGCGTTTTGGCGCCCATGGAGTATGAATGGGGAAACGGAGGGAGGGGGAACTAAGGGTGAACAATGTTTCGGTTTGGGACGCGCTTGTTTGAAATTTTGGGTAAGTTACAAACTTTACCCCCATCTAAAATTTCGGACGTATTGCGGGTTGGGGGTAGGACAGTAATCTCAGGTGTCCCAAATGGTGGCCGGGATAGATTTCGGAAGAGCGTATGGGTGGTTAGGCGCCCACGGCGTATGAATGCTTCTCAGAGGCGGTTGAGACTGGCGTCTTGGTGAAGTTACAAACCTACCCCGGTTTAGACCTTCGGACATCGGGCCGATATGCTACACGTGCTAGAGTCAGGATAGTAATTTCCTACCACCAAACATTAGTCTCACGCGGTTTCAGGTGACCAGAGGCTTATTTGGCGCTTCGTTCAATATTTGGGAGCAGAAGCATTAAGGTTTTTGGTTCTCTTGAATTGAACTTTCAGGATTTGTCAAACTTCACAAATCTTTACTTTTGAAAATCCTAAAACTACAATTAATTTGGAATGGAGGGGGTACATTTGCATATACTTTGTACATGAGTATATATTAAAAAAATATGCAACTTACCTCAGTTCATGCATGGTTACAGATATAATCTCCTTGGTTGCAAAAAAATAGTTAGACATGCGTATGAATATATAGCATGTTAAAACGCACAACAAAGATTGATGCCCCCTTTCACATCTGATTTAAAAATGCCATTATATCGGGTTCAAATAGATGAATGCACTTCCTATGAATTCGAATCTTCGAAACCCCCTTTATGTTGAATTCAACATGTATTCTGTTTTGTAGCTAGCAATTTGGAATGTATCCATGTAAGTGACAAATGTATAAAGTGCTTCACACTAACAACACGGAGTGCACTAATTAATGTTTATATATGAATTGCAAAAGCAATGCATTGCCTGTATTTCAAACCGCTCTCACTCTCTGGATCAATAATATGAAATAAACACATGCACGTGCTATAATTCAATAGAGTATGGGTGTCTGATAGACCGATTTTCGTTCATACGCAAATTGCAAAATTCATGATCTCATCCAAAAATAATAATTTCATTTATATTTTAATTTAATGAGTAGAACCGCCTTTTACACGTAGATACACTATGCCTCGGCCCGTTCTCACAAACGTGCTATATCTCTCTATCTAATGCATAAGTGCACACACTTTATATACATCGGCATTTCTCTTTCACACATGCTCACAATCTCTCCCGGGGTGTCAGGGTGTCTCACGCACACACTCTATCTCTCTCTCTCTCTCTCTCTCTCTCTCTCTCTCTCTCTCTCTCTCTCTCTGACTACTATGTACCACATTTTCACTAATCTCGATTGGAAAACACTATTTATCTCACATGCATATATATATATACACATGCAAGGTCTCTACTAGCCCTCTATGCGCACATATATGTGCCTACGTGTCTCCCGCACACACATTGCCCCCCCCATAGACACACCTCTCTCTTACTAGTTGGCAGATATGATTCCATCAGATCATTCGGTAGGATATCCCTGACTGTTAGGCTGGATGGTAATACGAGGCAAAGTATTACCCAAGTTCGGACCCTTGCAGTTGAGGAAAAAGCCTACTCCTGGTACTGTATATTAGTGATAGGGGTGTGTACAAAGTACACATGAATACCAAGCATTGTGCGTGTGTGTATACCATCGACCAACTAGCCCCCAGGCTTCTATAACATACTCGGGCCCTAGGGTTACAAATCATATATAGTCGGCTTATCACCACTAGGGATAGAGTCCTCCACGACTCTGGTAGCTTCGTATTGTACGTCGAGTCCTCCACATGGGTCTTCGTATAATGTGTCTCGGTCCAACCTATGTGGTGAAGGATGGAACCGACCCATGAGTCCTCATGTTGAACCACCACAACTAGAAATGATGTTCCCACCCCAACTAGAAATGATGTGCCCACCACACCAGACACGCAATCGCTCACTAAGAAAATAAGCATATCAATAGTAGAATATTATACATGAAAGTTAATTGCATGGTGCATCCAAAAATATTTGTTCTGCATTGTGAATGTTTATATTTTCTCCTAAAATATTAGTCACGGGAAAGAGAAACGAGGGGCATATCTCTCCTTGTCTCCACAGGACACGCCCCCCCCCCTTTCTACACCACTTTCACGTACGCACACAAACTATCTCTCGGCCCTCTAAAAGTATGCATCCCATGACACATTCATGTGTGACGGTCACTGTATTTCAAGCGAAAGCACTATATGGTTGGTGGACTTTAGAATATGCTCATTACGGTCACTGTATACATTCTCATGGTGATCATACGGTATCTAGCTCACGATACATCTCCGTATTTTGTTGATGACACTGACGGACATTGTATTTGATGTGTGCTCCGTATTTTGTTGATGACACATACGGTCATTGTATTTGAAGCGGAAGCATGATATGGTCACTGGACTTCAGAATAAGCTCATCACGGTCAGCACATACATTTTGTGGTGCTAACCAACCTGTGGTTGGATGGTTAGGAGGACAGTGGTTTCTCGAGCCCACCAGGGTTAAAGTCCTGGTGCTCGCATTTATCCTAGGTGAATTTCAGTATTTTTCCGATGATGTGCGTTCAGTGGGAGGAGAAGTTCCACTCGACTACGAGGCACCTATGGTGACTTCGTAAAATCTCAAGACCATATGTTGGCTCACTCTCTCGAAGGTGCTCATAGGGGTAGGGTCTGCGTGTGTGCGCTTATAGCGGTGAGTGCTTGCGCATATATATGAGCGCTTGCGTCTGTACCATGTTAAAAGAATATATGTCGTGATTATACGGTCACTGGCTCACCCGTATAACTCCATATTTTTTTGATAACACAATCAACTGACCAGTCAAACGTTCCACGTGGCGCAACTAGTGTTGCACCATCGGGACGCCTAACCGTGGGGCCCACCTGTCAGCGCGTATATGAAAGAAAGAAATGGTAGTTTGAGTCTGTATTGTGTTAATAAAATACATTTTAGGGTGATCATACGGTCACTGGCTCACCATACAGCTCCGTAATTTGTTGATGACACGATCACTTGACCAGTCAAACGGTCCACATTCAGCAGCGCACATTACCATAGGGCCCACCCGTCAGCGTGTATATGAAGGACAGAAATGGTAATAAATTAGGGTCGGTGGGGATTCGAAATCGTGAGACCTCTGATTGGCAGTCGCCAGCGGTGGGGGGCGTGGTGATTGGGCAGTGGCGTGGGGATCGCTGGAGAAAAAGCTCGGCGCAGGGGGGGCTAGAGGGATGGCCTGGGCGGCGGCTGACTGGCGGTGGGGAGTGGTTTCGGGGCAGGTGGGGCGGCGTGGCCGCACGGGCCGGCCGCGGGCGGCGGCAGCCGGCGGTTCGGCCGGCGGTGGCTCGCAGCTAAGGGGGTGGAGGTTGAAGATAAACTGCAGGCCCTCGATTTCGTATCCAACGACTAGAAAATCTACTGACTAGAGATGAAGAAGTCAGTCAACTGACGTGTAGCCTCACCCCACACGTACACATGCACGCACGAACACACGCACGCATGCAGGCGTGCAACACTGACATGTACACATAACGAACACACGCACACATGAAGGCGTGCAACGCTGACACGTACACATGCACTCACGCACACACGCACGTACACACACATGCATGCAACACTAAAACGTACACATGCACGCACGCAACACTCCCACGCCTGCATGCACACGCACACGACGCAAGACACATGCTCAACCTATACGTGCATGCACCCTTTGTTAAGGACATGGATTATTACAGGTATTAATCAATCTTATCTCTTTTTTTTTGCAAGGTTTAATCAATCTTATCTGTGATAAGCAGAACACTGATGTTTGCAGCTTTCTTTATGAATCACAATGTATCGAACGGTCTATCAACGTATATATGAAAATTTTAAAATTCTCTTACATTATATTGTAGGCTTATCTAGATGAAATAGATGACATCACACTTAATGAACAATCATCGGTTTATGAAATGTCCGCTTCTGACTGCCCTGGCCCACCAAAAGTTCCTCTATCTTGCGCTGCCTGCGTTGGGTCACTGACATGAAGGCCATGTACCCAAAGAGCCCACACGTCAATGGAAGAACGGCGCGGTTTCGTACGTCAGAGTCGAGGGCGCCACTCGATGCATGCCCGGCTGAACATGCCTCTTTGCCGCATTCAAACGCCTCCACGAAACCCGTGTGGAAGCCGAGAAACCCACTCTGTACACACGTCCGTTCATGACCGGGCCGACATTAAATGCAACGCCGGCCGAGCTCCTCCCGTCCGCCGTCTATTTAATCTCCTATTTAAACGAGGCCAAACGCCGGCCGAGAATCGCACACCTCCGCCACTCCCCTATCTCCTCCTTCACCATTTTGTCCACTCTTACAATGGCTTACGAAGAGTAGTTACCCCGCATCCAAGTCGGCTGGGTGGCCCACCGAGCCCGCCGGATACGAGCTATGCAGCTCGCTGATCCACCTCCCTCCCCTCGCCCGACGGAGCCAGTTGCCTCCCCAAGCCGGCGCGCGGTTCAGCAACTCGCCGTTCCAGGCTAGCTCGATGAGGAGAAGCGCACGGGCATCGTCACTGCCGTCCATGCCACTGCCTTGTACAGTGCCTCCCATGTCTGCGACCGCGTCTCTAGTTTCTGTGGCCGAGACTCCCATGTCAGCGGTCGCGCCATGCAAGCAGAGATAGAAGTTGGGTGTGCGGAGAGCCACGAGTCGGTGGCCAGCACCTCTGCGTCCGCCGCCATCATCGAGGAGAAGTAGAACACGGGAGGCCGCCGCCGCTTGGGTCCCATGAAGGCCACCACGGAGGTGACGCTGGCGTACATAGTTGTTGTCTTGCCAGATCCTTTTGTTGCCAGGACCTTCGTCGACCCCGCATGGGCTCCATGGAAGCGGAGAAGCCCCCTTCTACCATCATCTTGGGCATCAGCCAACCATATCAGTTGGGCAGCGGGGAAGCAAGCCATCCTTTACGCTGAAGCATATACCTTCGGGGCTCCCGGTAGTATTGTGATCGTGCTGCCGGATATGAGGAACACAAATGGATCGGCGGGCGGCCATTTAGGCCAGGTATTATATACCTGTGTTGTCCAGAACTAGCACCACTTAGTTGATTTGAATGTAATGAAATCCGTCATGTTTGTTTGAAAATCCAGTATTTTATATGAATTCCGTCGTTGTTTATGAGAAATATCATCGTGTTTGCATGAATTTCGTCTGGTTGGTTGAGTTGCTGTCAGAATGTGTGCGGCTACGGTTGGATGGCCTAATATGTGGGGCACCGGTCGGACTGCGGCCGGCTCGGGCGGCGTGGTGGGATAAAAAAAAGCAATGCTCGTGCGAGCTCGTCTCCAACGTGCGCGCTGGAGGATGCATGAGCACCCAAGCCATTCCTCGTTCATTGGTGGCAAAGTCACCGGTGGACAAAAGGGTCGCCAATATTTTGGCTACCCCGGGCAAAATCCAAACAACCCCTCCCAGCAGATTCAAATCCCTCGTTCGCCGTGAAATTTGGCCATGTGTTGTTTTCATGGACTAGCAAGATGCTCGTGCATTGCACGGAACATCAAGATGCATTTTTTTACAAAACACCTGTTGTGATTGACCCATGCAGGAGTAATCCCATGTGTAAAAACTAATGATATCTCGAGAATTTTATCGGAAAAATGGTATCTCAGGAATTTCATCGAAAAAATGATATCTCGAGAAAGATGAGAGATAAGGTGAGGAGGAGTGGGGCATGGTGGCGACTGGTGCTCGGACTGGGCGGAGGCATGGGGATGGACGGTGCATTATCTCTAGGTTTGTATCTCTCTCACACACACACCCACGAAGGTGGGGGACGTGCACGAAGAGAAGAGGTGCATGCACGGCGCACGTACTCCCGTCTCTTTCCCAACCACACCCGCGCGGGTACATGGTGGAGCTCATTTCTGTACAAAAAGGCAGCCCACGTGGTAATTTGACACATGTACTGGTTGTCCACTTGATGGAGGATCGTCTACCACGGGTGAACAAACAAATTGCGACTTGACGTGTTATGTTAAAAAAGAGGCAAACCATGTGGGGCCTACCTTAGAGGCAATGCTCTATACACTCGGGATGCTCTGTGCATATTACTTTTGATGTGTCCCGTCAACTCGCAGAACGAGGAGAAGCTTGCTTAGTACGCCGTCTCCCCCGCCCACGGGCGCGGTGGCTGGCAGGACGAGGTGAAGCTTGCTTACTACGCCTTATGCCCGCTCCCTCGCCCACGCGTGAGGTGGCTCGCAGGACGAGGAGAAAATTTTACTACTCCCTCCGTTTACTCCTCGTCGCTACCTTGGTTAGAGAGATTATCATATTGTTTGGAATATATGTCTTTTAGTAGCAGTAGTAGGAATAGTATAGTGGTATATAGGAGTAGTACTACTACAGCAATTTCCTTGGAGTCTGTGGTGCAGCAAGCTACCCTAGGCTATGTTACTACTCCCTCCTTTCCAATTTATGGATCAATTTCAAAATCTCTCCAACCAAGGTAGACGGTGAGTGGTGGAATTAATTTCGTAGTTTGCACAAGTAATGTATGCTCGTTTTTCTCAAGAAGTTATGTTTACCGAGACATTAATTAGAACGAATGCATGCATGACCACTAAATTTCCATGAACTTCTACATGCATTGGTGAGTTTTCTCCTGACAATGCTTGCATGGGGTGATTTAACGCACCTCGAAATCCAACATGTGATGGTACTAATACTACTAGTAGAATTGAGACTTATAAAACGGAAAAACGATTTTTTTGTAGACAAGCCCTATAAACCAGAAAGGAGGGAGTAGTAAGTAGTATACTACCTCCATAGTGGGTACGCACTCCATAAAATCATATTTTCCCAAAACTAAGTCGCTCAACCTTTATTTGCTTGTTTCCCTTCCTGCCTCATTGCCTCGAACAGACTATGCCAAACTCCCCTGGCTGTCGCGTGGGAAAAGACTCACCCTCGCCTTTTTTAGTCCGGGTTTGTATCGATGGATCGCGTGAAGCAGCAAAAACCAAGTTGTGTCTTGTACTCCTCCGTCAACGCTCGCTTTCAGGAATTATGTACTTCCTCTCGCCGACATGTGAGACATATAGCAACCGGGTCGACGTGTCATGCACCAAATAACAGTGCAGAACAGCAGGGGGGATGCACCGCAGTCGTACCGCCCCAGTAGTAGTAATGAGCAATGAGGCGTCAAATCACAATGCCGCACCTTCCAAGACGGACGAAGCAACCATTATTTCACACTTCACTTCGCCATCATCTCCTTCAAGAAAAGCACGTAGTATTGCTTCTGCCATTGTTCTGCCTCAAGAGGGACACGCGCATTGCCTTGGTACATCATGACACGTGGGACCACATGACAGGCCATGCTCCCCCGCCCATCGCTCGGTAAAATCACCTCATTTTTACTACTTCCTCCGTATTAGTTTACAGGGCATGCACTTCATTCTAGGTTGAGAACTTAACTAGCTATATATGTGATGAACAGTATATGTTTAGAAACTACATCCGCTTAAGAATCGAATTATATACTTTTCGTGGCATAGTAACTCATATTTAGTTAGTCATAATGGATGACCGAGAACTACATGCGCACCCTATAAACCAAGACGGAGAGGGTAGTACAGTACATATCTTTTTAGATCAATATAGTCGGGATTCACCAAGGAGAAAAACCAAGTGGTAGGCTGCTCCTATCGTGTTGGCGTAGCAACTCAAGCAGGGTCAGTCTGCACATGAAATGGTGACACACTTAACAGGACTCCTTTGGTCGACATGTAGCTCATCCACTATCTTGTTCCACGTGCGATGCACCGAATTACAGTTTGGAGAAGCGGTTGGACTTGGAGGCACCCCGGTCGTAGCGCTGCAGTAGTAGTAAATGAGCGATGAGGGGTCAAATCGCAAAGCCCCACCTTTCCCGCATTAAGCTGGACAGACGAAGCAACCATCATTTCACTCTAGGGCGCAAGAGCATAAAGAAAAGAGAAAACCAATGATGCATGCGGCAGCTACCTAGGGTAGGGGCCTCCACTACAAATCCATTTTTAAAAGCGCCTCCACTACAAATCCGCTTCTCCCTCGTCCTCTTGAAGAAAACCGATGATGCGTGCAGTGGTAGGGTTTGTAGGAGTACTACGGCGTGCGGGGCCACGTCGTAGTAAACGGAGAGGGATTGAGTTCGAGTCGAAGACTTAATATGTGTGGGACGCTCTGTTTTACGGGAACGAGGCAGCATTTTTGGTTTGGGGACCAATGGAGATATACGTACAAAAAATTGTGGACGTAGGTTCGACCGAAAGGCAATGATGCATGGGCCCTGCATTTTGATATACCAGCGGACGCATGAAATTTTCTACTCTACTCAAAACTAGTAAGGTACACATGCATTGAACGCATGAGATTTGGAAACCAAATTATGAATAAATACACACTATAACATGTAAAGCTTTGAGTCATATATGCATGATATAGATGTTCGTTTAGTTCTTATAGTTAATATCATTCAAAATCTTATAAAAAGGTTAAGATTCATGGGATTGTGCATTGTAAAGCATAAAGTAAAAAACAAATAATGGCAATTCATTTAGAAAAAAATGTTTGGACAATTATGATACGGAAGATTCTAGAACAAAGGAGAAGTGCTTGTGTTTTGGGAAAGCATGCACGGCCCACATCTCTTATTGGTTGATATGTCACGAAACAAGAAACAAGGAGGGAGTTAATGTACCGTGCCAAAGTGTTTTGGGATTATTTCGTTTTCGTAAGATGACTTACACACCTAGACGGAGGGAGTACAAAGAGAAAAAATGAATTGCAGTTAAAAGAATGACATTTCTAATAAAAATGTGAATGTGAACTACATATGTGTGCACGTGACCAGCACATACATTGTCAATGCAAAATTTAATGCAAGAAATAACTTATGCGTAACATGCACGAATTGATGATGTGGTGCTTGCATGCATAGAGTAGAAAAAACAATGTGATTTATGACTTGCATGCAGGACATGTTCTTGTGCCATAGTTGCATGTCTAGGAAAAAAGCTACTAGTGGGTTGTACTAGCTATTTAGGAATAGAAGATGTATACATGGAAGTTGTAGGGAAAGATATGACATGTATCTCAATTCCTATGAGTAGGGATTGGAAAAGAGATGTCATTTGGTTGACATCATAGGAACTTTTTTATTTAATCTAGAGATGACATGTATCTCAATTCCTATGAGGAGGGATTAGAAAAGAGATGTCATTTGGTTCACATCATAGGAACTTTTCTATTGAATATACGCTAATGTTTATTTTCCTTTGAAATTGTGGGAGTATAGGAATCCATTCATATGAACCAAGTGGATCTAAAGCCATAAAAATGATATCATGTTTATTTCCTTTGAAATGTGGAGTATATGAGTCTATTCCTATGAACCAATTGGCTCTAAAAGAAAAAAACCTATAAAAATCATATCATATAGAGTTCGTATGATATTCTTCAACACCAAAGGATGGTTGCAATTGATGCAGGTGATACGACGGTCTTTGTTTGTAGACTCCTCCCCCATCTTTATAGTTACCTCTCAAAGATGAATGAAATGATATATAGTGGGTATTCTATATGTGCATTTTGGTACACGAAAACTCGGTAAAAACTTGCGAGGTTCGAATTTTCAATAAAGCTATATGCATTACATTTTGGAACGGAGGGAGGAGCATACGACATTTGCTAACACTCATGTGGAAGATTTTTGTGTAGGAGGAGTGGCTGCTCCGTTAAATGACATGGCAAAACTGACACTCTCATATGCCGATCTAACGGTTCTTATGGCGTTCGTCAGGAAACAGCTTGTGGCGAATGTTTGTCGGATAATAGTGATTTACGGACACATGCATTGCATTCATACGTGCTCCCTCTCCCTCACGCACACACGCACCCTCACGAGTCACGACTCTCCCGAGTCCTCTTGCACCCACCGTCTATCTGCAGGTAGACGTCACACACATGTGTGCTCTTCACACCCTACCCTCAGAACTTCTAAAAAACAAAAGACATCCCACACCTTTTATTTTAGCTCACACGTCACACACTTGTACTATTACTCTTGTGGCGAACGTTCTTTGGGCATAGTATATTGTACTCTCATGAAGAGAAGCAGTGTACGCACGCACTAGTTCTCTCACACCCACTCGCGGGTACACGTTCGAGCGCATTTTTTTGAAGCAGGAGCCTTAGCGCTTTTTTACTAGGGTTCCTCTCTTTCAATCTCTCATGCTCTCCAGATCTAAGCAAGACATAGGTGGCCACACTCTCTGTCTGCTCAAGGCTTGTCACAAATCCGGCTGGACCACCTCGACCGGGGTAGGAGTGTATGTGGATCGTTCACGCTGTCGTCGGCGGCGAGGGAGGAGACCAACGGCTGCCCGCGCGTCCCGATCGGCAACCGTGTCATTCTCTCCGAGAGAGCGCCAGCTCGGGAGGGCCTCTGGCCCCTTCTTCCTCCCTGCGGTATTGTGGCCAAGATGCGGCCTCCCGGCGCCGTCTTTGCCACATGCCGACGACCCTCAGGTATATATTCCTTCGAAACCTGCCTTGCTCTCCTGCCCCAGCTCCCCACGTGGTTGTGTATGGATCTTTTTCTACTTCTGTCGGCTGTTCCAAAGCCACCTAGACTTTTACTATTATTATAGGTCAAGCTAGTTCGTACAGTCGATTCTAAGAGTTGGTTCAAACAAAGAAGAAAGTGGGAAAACTGTAGCATGAATCTAGGACTTGGTTCTAAGAGGAAACGGGGGAAAGTAGTAGATACTGGCGACCCAACTGGTCTCTTGGTTGAAAAGGCGAAGAAAGCATGGTGGATGGCGAAGGGTGGGGGGAAGTGGACCTCGCTCTTGGTTGAAAAAGGAAATAAAATGAGGGGTGTTGGGGGACAACGCAAATGAGAATGAGCAGGTCTAGATTTCCTGTGCTCACATAGGAAAATGTTGCCGAGGAGATAAAAGATGGGACAAATGCAGACATGTTGCCTGAGTGTTTGCCGCTCTCGGCAACCACATCTGCCTCGCCACTTTATGCCCATGCTGTCCCTACGCCCATATCGCTACCGTTAATGTAAAATCACATGAAGCATTAAGCAATGCCACCTAATGTCACTATAAGTAATGGTCTAGTGCCGTTGATAAATTGAAGCAATGCCAACACCATCTTATGAAGTGCTTCCGTCTTGCTTTATTTCCCATAAATTGTGTTTTTGCAGTTACACTTAAATCTCATGCCGCTAACATTACTTCATCCCGGTGGAACTGCACAAATTTGATTACACATTTACTGGCCATGTGCTACTCTCATGACAGCAATACTAATGCTATTGTTCTGCATGTAAATCTAGTGGCAGTGTTGATGTGATATGATGCTACTTACTTAAGGGCACTTTCATACTGTCAATCTAGTGCCAATTATAACACAGTAGATGCTGTTGTTAACCATACACCACTGCAAATATCTGTCACTGTTTAAATAACCGTATTTTGTACTTGCGCAAACAGGGTTGTCTGTCTCCATATCGTTTCTATCTGCGCAATCAAAAGTACACACCTTAGTTTTAGTACAACTGCACAAAATGAGATGGCTATTCCTAGCTGTCGTCCTCTAACCTCCAGTGTTCCAGGTATTCCTACATTGGTTCTAACTAGGTAGAATGACCAACGCAACTAAAAGAAGCTGATTCGTATGTTTTACTTCCTAATTGCAGTGCAGGGACGAGCGAGAACAACTGCATCCTAGTCCGGAATGCACTTTCTACCAGTTCATCCATGGACCAAGGACTAGTTGGCATGGCTGCACGGAGGTTTTTGGGACAGGTGCACGGACAAGAGGCATTGTGGTCTGCTTATTTCTGCAAATAGTCGTGCTTAAATTTAGTGGAATGCACAAGACTTTTAGCCGGTCAGTACACTACATTGTTTAGTTCAACATTCCAGCTGAGAACATAACCCTGGATGGTGGCAACAAGAAAAAACCAGAGTGAACTCCAGGTAATTTAAGCCTGCCGGGAGGCCTTTGCCCAGAGAAGCCTTGCTTGTTTTTTTCCTGATTTGTAAACCTTCTCACACCTTTGTCTTTTGTTGTGTACTAATATATGTTTGTTATGTTCTATGAATCATTGAGATGTATAAAATTGCTTAACTTATCCTTTTCAAGTTTTTTATGAAGTCGAGTTTAATGTGAGTGTTCCACATGAACGTTGGACTAGCGTGTGAACGTTTGGAATTTACATTGTGGCCTCAGTTAACTGCAAGAACCACTATAACAAGATACGTAGTTGCTTATATGTCAGACAACAAATTATTGATTGTTAGTTGGTCGATAGCCTAGTGTTGAAGCGAGCTGAGCCAATGTGTCGTGTTTTACACAACTGCTTACAAGTGGGGTAGCACCAACAGTGTTTACAAGTATTATGTATATGTCGGCGCACATTTCTCGAGCGGGTACTCTATTTCATCAAACACACACTGCTCGTATGATAAACCGTGACAACTTATGTCTTACCATGCCATATTCATGAAAAAACTAGTGAGGACGCATCTGTTTTGGCAACAATTATGATGGTTCTCACATGATTCACGGGCACACAAAAGTAGCAGCAGTTCCCATAGACGGATTCAAATAGAGTACTAGCCCCAGAGGGCTCGATAATAGGCAATGTTAGGATAAGTAGACACAATCCACATTAGTATTAAACACTAGCTGGGGCAACTATTTCATGCCTCAATAGTATAGTCCTCTTCCCACCCCACCTCATGGGGATGTAAAAACTCTTGTACATTATGAATCATTCTTTAATTTAATTCACAGTAGGAGGTTCTCCTACTGTTCAAGGTTCAAAAAAAACTATTTCATGCCTCGATTTAATTTGGGCTGGACACAAGATGGACCTTGCCATGAACATCATTGAGGACGTCTGGCAGCAGCTCAATCCTGTGAGCCTTCATGAAGATAACCTTGTGGCCTTGCCACTCATATACTTGTTTGTGGAGGCATGCCATGCCAGCTTCCTGCGTAAGCTTGACAAGAACAGTATGCCTCACAAACGAAGGAGTAGCTTTAAACTTCTTGTGCTTCAGTACACCCTAGACAACACGCCTGACAACAGTGAGGCTGGAATACAACTCGACATCGGTATAAGCGCAAATGGCTTCCAGGATCCAACAGCCTAAGAACTATGTTTTCCCAGTGTGTATATTCAGGTCCTCCGCCTCATAGCGAGTGACATGTACAACTACACAATCCTTGTCTGCATCAGGGCTCTAATTGAAACAGAAACAAATTCTGAATTACTTTCCAGTATAAGAAACAGAAGTTATTTAAACCACTATGTATAGCATGGCATCGAAGCTAATAAATTTTTGCATTATTCATCACCACGTACTTAGATGAAAAACCACAACCGAGATTGGCAAAGAAGAAAATCACCTTGGGTAGCTCAGTGGGGGGAGGGGACACATCCTCAACGGGGGAAAACTGCTCCTGCAGTGCCACGGGGGTTGTAACCTCAAACGGGGTGTTGACCATCTCAGTAGTGGTCGTGAGCGTATCTGGGGTCGTCTCGGTGGCTGCCTCCATCTTCTTGGAGCTCTTTGTCTCATGGGGATCAGCCTCCTGCGTTTGCTCCAATATCGGCAGATCTTTGCCTGGTTCTCCTTGGTCCATCATGAAACTGACGAATACTAGGAGACCACTGAAAGGAAAACACAATTGCAATGACAATGAAACAAAAACAAAAGGGAGGATCGGTTACTGCTTTGCAAAAGTTCTTTTATTTCTCTGGACGAAAATATACCAATATCGTGAATCCGCTTACCTTCCCTTCGTTGGGAGAGAAGAACAGAGGCAGATGCGAGTGTTGGCTTTCTTGAAGACGGTGAGGGAGAAGGGGATTCGGTGAAGAGTGAAATGATGGTTGCTTCGTCCGTCAAACTTAGACTGCGGGGAGGTGGGGTTTTGTGATACGACGGCTCATTACTGTCGCGCTATGGCCGGGGTGACTCTCCGCCTGCATACTGCCTTCTAATTTCGTGGATGGCATTTGGGCCCGCGCACGGCATGGGCCGCATGTCGGTGAACAAAAGTAAAACGGCATTTAGTAAAGGGAGACATTTCGATGACCTAGGAGGAGCCAGAAGCGGTAGTGTATCCACTGTACTAGTAGTAACTGTTTTTCTGGTAGCTGTAGAGTGTCTCCACTGTACTAGTATTAATTGTTTCTCTGGGCCCAAGACAAAACAGCCCATCCACCCTAGTAAATAATAAAATCAATTCAAAAGCCCATATATTTACTTAATGAGAGGCGCTACCCACACCCAGCACACCGCCCCCCAAAAAAACCTGGGTGCTCTTCTTCCTCCTCACTCCCACCCACCTCACGTCAGCTCGCTCCACTCGTACCCCCAAATTCCTCACCTCACTACTACAGAAAACCCCAGCTCCCCTTCTTCCTCACTACTACAAAAAAAAACCAGCTCCCCTTGTTCTTCAGTCGCACTACAACTAGGCTCATCATTCGTTACTCTGCTCAAATCCGTGAGCGCGACGCGACACCCTCGAGGAAAATGGAGTTGGCTGACCCGAGCACCAAGAAGATAAGGCTCCCGCTAGCAGCGACGCCTTTTGTAGATCCCGCACCTGATAGTGCAGGGAGAAGCGGCGACCCCGCCCCCACCGGATCCCAGGAACCCGTAGAATCTCAGGTGGACCGCATTAGCGATTTCCCGGACGCCGTCCTTGGGGAGATCATCTCGCTTCCCCCACCAAGGATTGCTGCCGCACCAAGTCCTCTCAATTCGGCGGCGCCCTCTATGGCGCGCCGTGCCCCTTAATCTCGACTGTCGTCAGCTATCTCTCTTCAATGATTTTGAAATCCCCAGAGCCATCATCTCCTCCCACCAGGGCTCCGTTCAAAGCCTCTGCATCCCGTCATGCTACCTGAGCAAGCATACCATGCCCTGCACGGTGGACACCTGGCTGAAATCCACTGAATTCACAGAACTACAGCTGCTTGAGTTCTACTATTCCCCAAGAAATCACCTACCAGATACTGAACGCCATCTACCTGTGCCCTCAGCACCGATGTCCATCTCGCAGTTTTCCTCCTCTCTCCACACCGCCACCTTTGCCCTGTGCTACCTACCAAACAATCTGGTACTAAACCTTCGACTCCCATTTCTCAAGAAACTTTCACTTGTGCGGGTTCGTATATGGAGGCCTCATTGCACAGCATCATCCACTCCAGTTGCCCTGCCCTGGAGTGCTTGGTGCTTGTTTTCAAAGTTAGAATCGGTTGTCTCCAAAAAAGTCGCCTAACCTAGTAAGAATTGGATTTTCTTTTAACGGAAGGTAGCTCATCATCCAAGATGCCCCTTCACTTCAAAGGTTGATCCTTGATTCTAGTTATTCACCGTCGCAAATAACCATGCTCTCTGCTCCTAAACTGGAGACCTTGGGTGTAATACATGATCTCTATGCTCATTTCAAGATGGTGTTTGGCTCCACAGTTCTTCAGGTACTTTATATTATCATCTACACTTGTAACCATGAGCTGCATTTTAAATTTCTGCGCATAAGTTATATATCATCTCAGAGTACACATTTTGTACTAATATTATGTTCTATGCTCAATGAAGAGTTTCTCCATGGATAGCCTATCAATGGTGCTGGATTCTGTCAAGATCTTATATATCCAAATGAATAGTTTTGATCTGAACAAGATTATTGGCTTGCTACAATGCTTTCCATGTCTGGAGAAGTTGCATATAAAGGTGATAATTTCACGCACATTCGAAGCCTGCATATAGTGTACTAGAATTAACTGTTCAGCTGTTGCTCTTTCCACACTCTTTTTTTAGACCTTAACTATTTTCAATCTTCATGTCTATTTTGGCAACAGGACAGGGTAAGAAAGTTATAACCAATCGGTGGATTCGTAAGCACCGGGATTTTCTCACTTCTCATGACATTCGATTGAAGACAATAACGCTAGAACGATATGTAGCCAACCATGCAAACACTAGATTTTTCACATTCTTCCTACTGAATGCGAGGTTACTATTGTCCATCAGGCTTAAGTTTATCAGCAGCATGGTTTTGATGGATGGGTATGTCGAAGAGCAAAAAAAGGAGTTTCAGGTGGGCAAAAGAGCTTCTGAACATGTCGGGCTTCTATTTACAACATATTGTGCTCATAATCCAGTAAATTTTACGACCCAGGATGTTCATTCTATGGACCTGACCGATCCATTTGACTGTGAAAGCCGAAAACACTGCTGGAGTTAGATGTTGTTGCCCTTTTCAACCTAGGTTTTGTCTAAACCTGATGAACAATTAACCCTCGTGATTTTGTACACTTTGTAAGCTGGAGTTAGATGTTCTTGCCCTTTTCAACTCGGCTGTGACTGTCATATTTTGTTTGAAACAAGGAAAATGGCTTGCCATTCATTTAATTTACAGTGAAATATTGTAACAAATCCCAACCAAGGGAAATAACATCACTCTCGTCGGCTGCTTGAGCTCACTGTGCATTACAGAAGTGAAAGTGCGTTATATCGACTAGAGGGGGGTGAATGGGCGATTTTTATGAATTCTTCACTGAGGAATTTGCTAGTGAGGAAATTCCTTAGCGAAGAACTACTTGCAGCGGAATAAGTACTCAGAAGTAAACATAACAGAGGACAAGCAAAGTCATCATGATGAAATGAAGACAAGCACAGAGTACAGAAAGCGTAATCACAGGATAACACAGAATGAAGACAAACAGACTGAAGAAATTGAACTGAGGAAATTGAGAAAGTCTTCAGTCAAAGTCTTCAAACACAGATATGACAAGCACACAACACAATACTGAGGAAATGAAAGAGTTGAGGAAATAGAACCAGTTGGCTTGGTGAAGACAATGATTTGGTAGACCAGTTCCAACTGATGTCTCAGTTGTACATCTGGTTGGAGCGGCTGAGTATTTAAACTCAAGGACACACAGTCCCGGACACCCAGTCCTGAGCACGTAGCTCAGGACACCAAGTCCTCACCGTATTCTCCTTCAACTAAGGTCACACAGACCTCGTCCAATCACTCGTGGTAAGTCTTCAGGTGACTTCCGAACCTTGAAAAACTCGGTCACTCGGTGATCCCCAATTCCTCTTGGATGCTCTAGACCATGACGCCTAACCATCTGGAAGAAGCACAGTCTTCAAAGGTAACAAGCGTCGGATCCACGCAGGATCAATCTCTTCAGTGATGCTCAATCACTTTGGGTTTGTAGGTGTTTGGGTTTGGGTTTTGGATTTTCCTCACTTGATGATTTTCGCTCAAAGTCCTCAGAGGATGGGTTGCTCTCAAATGACAAGTGTCAGTTTCTCGCGGAGCAGCCAACCAGCTAGTGGTTGAAGGGGGCGGCTATTTATAGCCTAGGGAGCAGCCGACATGATAAGACATAAATGCCCTTCAATGATATGACCGTTAGGTGGATAAGATATTTTGGAACAGCTGGCGCGCAGCACAGCAACGGTCGGAAATTTGAGGTTCAAATTCCTCAGGGCTATAATGTTCCTCACTGTGTAGGCAATCCACACTGGCGAATTCCTAACTCCTCAATCAGAACAAATTCCTCAGAGACCAGAAGAACTTCGTCTCTGTCACTGAAGAAATTGACTGAGCTGTATGAGATTTCCAATGGCTTCACTCGAAGGGATTGGTAGGTGTAGGATTTTGAGTTGAGCATCACATGGAAATTTTTCCTTAGTATTTCCTCGACCCCCTTTAACAGTACGGTGTTTCCTATGACTCAAGAAAGAGAAAACGAAACTACGAAAACAAAAGTCTTCACGCTTCATGTTCCTCGAATGAATACCAAGTCTTCAAGGTCACACCAATTTCTTCACTTTCAAAGTCTTCAGAAGGTCTTCAGAATACCAAAGTCTTCACTCGAAGAACTTCATTTTTAGGGGTCGACTTTCTCTGTAATATCAAACTCCTCATAGACTTATAGACCTATGTACACTCATAAACATATTAGATCCTTAACCTATAAGTCTTCAATACACCAAAATCACTAAGGGGCACTAGATGCACTTACAAGAAGCCAAGTGATTAGCCCCCACTAGCACCCACAAACTTATTTCGAACTAGCACACCAAATGGGCTATAAATTTTCATAGGAAAGGCTGCATGACCGTGACAGATTTGGATTCTAACATTTGGGACCCACGAGGAAATAGCCTATCCAAGGTGGTGTCGACTTACTAGCTAGTCAACAAACGATTATGCCTACCAGTCGTTGGATTGACATCCAACATCCGTCGTGTATCTTCTATCTCTTGTCTTCTTCCTACAGCCGCCCAAACCAAACCACACCGTCGGATCCGACTGCTCCCGCCTCCCATGGCTGGCTGCGCCTCCGCCACCCTACCGTACCCTCCAACATTGGCCAGTCCCTCCCTCTATTCCCCCACACGTCCTGTTATTCTCCGGCAACGTCAGCCCCAACGCGCACCCGCACCCGAATCAGTCAGCCCTCGTACTCCCCTCCGCCTGCGACTGGACCGGCGCATCTTCCATGGCTCCTGTTCGTTCCGTCCGAGGCCTCGCCATCATCGGAGGCCTTGGTTCGCTCGCCGTGCGCGGTGCGCCGCCCTCTTGCGTTGTCAACATCGTCAACAATGGAAAGGAACAAGGATAAGACTGTACGTGGAGAGGATGATAGTAGGGACCCACCAGCGTCATGGCAGTACGCAAGCAAGTGCCTCCTTATTATAAGCCCAAAAAAGTGGTTCCTCCTAATGGTTGGACATCTGGGGCTCACACCATTGTCAACGTAGTCAATAAACGAGAGAATTACACAACGAGCGGCTCACACCAGGGACCCAGCAGGTCGCGCAGTTGTTATTTACTTTTTTTAGGAACAAGAAGTTGTTATTTATACTAGTTTTAGCGACGGATCAGGGTAACAACGGGGCTGCGCGGGGGCTGTGGCCCATCTAGCCACGATTTTATTTATGTTTACCACATCATGAGCCCAGTTGTGTTTTTCTCTTACTAAAAATGGCTAGCCCAGTTCTATTTTTTAAATAAATACTCAAACAAGGCCAACTTGCTTTATCAGCCCTGCTGGGCTGCAAATCTTTCAAGACAATGAGAGTTTCATTCGGTTTGCCCAGAAATGGGATGTACATTTTTTAAACACATCAAACCGGGGATTAGTTTCAAATTTTTTTCATTACAAGAGTTTAAATTCCATTGATTTTTATGCGTGGACAATTATTTGGATTTTATATTTATATAAATTATTTTTCAAATAGTTTGAATGTGACTCGATATTTCGGGATTAAAAATAGTTGACCGCACCGAAATATGCAAAATTTCGTATATTTTTTTATCGCGGCCGCAATATGGGTGTAATACTCACAAAAAGAAGATGGGCTCCAAAAAAATTCTTAAGAATTGGCAAATGGGTTGTAAATTATTAGAAATAATGGCAGATAGGTTGTATGTTGTTTTCCACAGATTTGAGGCTGGCTTGTGCACCTGCTATACGTTGACGCGTATGCTTTCCTCAGAAAAGGTTGACGCACACGCAACGTCGTGTCAACTTAGTCAACACACGAGAGCATTGACTATTGGATGTCCATCCAATGGCCGTCGTGCTTCTTCAATCTCTGCTCTTCCTGCTCCAGCTGCTCAAACAAGCACCGACGGGACTGCCTGCTCCCTCCTCCCACGGCCGGCTATGCTGCCGCACAGGCCTCACCGCCCCATCATTCTCCCATCGCTAGCCTAGCCATCCCTCTACTCACCCACACCTATTTTTATTCTCCGACGACGGCAGACGAACCAGTAAACCCTCGCACTCCCCTCCGCATGGGAAACAACTGTCGAGTCTTACCTGGCTTCGTGTCGTTCCCTTCCTAGGCCTCGCCGTCGTCCACCGCCCCGGTGCTCTCGGTGTGGCGTCGTCAATGTGGTCAATGATCGACATGCATCGGAAGTGGACTGTACGTGGAGAGGCTGACAGCTGGGTCCACGGCCGCACACAAGGAAATGCCTCCTTATTACGCGCAAAATAATGATTCCTACACCTGACAGCTAGGACCCACTGGAAGGGCCTCTGTATTTTGTGAAAAAAAGTTATCCCGCTGACAGGTCGGACCCACCAGCTATATCTTCGTGCAAGGAAGTGCCTCCTTATTACGCACAAAAAAATGAATACTCCCCTGCTAGCTGGGACCCACCATAGTAGGAGGCTGACTTGTGGGCCTACTAAGATGACGGGGACGGAGGGCTTTGTCAACTTAGTCAATATAAACGATTCTAGATCCAGTGACCGTACGATGTCCATCCAACGGCCGTAGTGCTTCTTCAACCTCTGGTCTTCTTGCTCAAGCCGCCCAAACAAGCGTCGGCCGTACCGCCTGCTCCTTCCTCCCGTGTCCGGCTGTGCTACCACCGCTAGCCATGACATCCCTCTATACTCACCCACACCTCTTGTTATTCTCCGGCGACGGCAGCCCTACACCGCAGCCGAAGCAGTCAACCCACGTACTCCCCTCCGTGTGGGCATCCACTGTCGTGTCTTCCCCGGCTTCGCATTGTCCCCTTCCTAGGCCTCGCCGTCATCCACCGCCCTGGTGCTCTCAGCGCGGCGTGGTAATGTGGTCAACGAATAAATTCCGTCAGAAGAGTACTGTACGTGGAGAGGCTGACAGCTGGGTCCACGGCCGCAGCAAGGAAGTGCCTCCTTATTACGCGGAAAATAATTATTCCTCCACCTGACACTACAAAAAAAAATACACTTCCGTGATGATATGTGTTTGTCACATTAGGTCGCGTTTTTTGTCATGCATGTACATCCATGACAAATTTATGACATAATCAAGATAGTCATACATGTGTTGTCGTAGAAGTGTTCCATGACATTACCAAAATTATCATCACGGAAGTGTCCACTTCCATGACGATAAATCGCGCGTCACAGAAGTGCTTTCGTCAAGGGTGACCGACACGTGGCATCCACCATAACGGAACGCCGTTAAGCTATCGGGTCGGGTTTTGGATCCGATAACCCATTAACAGCCCCGACCAATGGGGATTTTCCATGTGTAAAATCATCATTGGCTAGAGGAAACATGTGTTGGCTCATCGCTGGGACAGATGTCATCCACTCACTGGACAGAAGGCGCCTATGATACGTCGACACGTGGTACGGCCCAACAGTGGCCCATTCCTGTGAAAAGGCCGGCCCGTTTGACTTGGTCAAAAGCTGGCGGGTCGGCCCATGAAAAGCCTGTTAACGACCTGTTCGCATATAGCCCATTTACAGCCTGCTAACCCAAGGCCCGTTACGCCCTATCCGAATTAGGCCCAGTAGCGTCATCTAGGCCATCCAATATGATTCCAGCCCGTTTTCACTTCTGGCCCATGTATAGCCCATGACGTCTTTCGGCCCATATGAGTCCCTTTGTAACTCTTGGCCCATTAGCGGCCCGTGCTGAAACTGGCCCGTAATGAACAGTGTATTACTTTACACCCATTAAGGGCCCGTGGTGAAACTGGCCCGTAATGAACAGTGTATCACTTTATACCCATTAATGGCCCGTTATTCCGTTGGGCCGTTTCCAGCCCAAGTTAACTTTCGGCCTTCTGAGGGCCCATTTATTCTTGGGCTCATTTGCAGCATTCGGTTACTTATGGCCCGTTATTGTCATTTTCTTCTTGTGGGCCAAATTCAGCCCATCGTTACAGTCGGCCCATTTGTGGACCGTTAGTCTATTGGGCCATTTTCATAGCATCACCAAATACGGCCTATTAACGGCCCGTTATGGTCAGCCCATAAAACGTATGATTTCCATTACAGGCCCGTCTACGGCCCATTAAAGGCTCGTACAAGACCCATAAATGAGTCTGCGGCCCATGGATCCTACGAGACGTAGAAGGCCCATGGATCCTACGAGACGTAGAAGGCCCATGGATCAGACGGCCCGTGAAGGGCCATGGTCGGGCAAGTTGGCCCCCGTTTGAACGATATAGCATATTCAAAGAATTATCCTACTCAATACTATCACCTCTAAAAAGCATACACTATACAACAAAGAGATCAAGGCATAAAAGGTAGAATAATCCTACACTATACAATAAAGAAATTACAGCCAATTATACCCACTGGGCATTATGGTTCGGCACAGGTGATAATAAAGCATACACAAACAACAAATTACATACACTGGGCAAATACAGCTCATACATCATGGACGCGCATCAACTTATCTCCATTTGAACTATAATCTCTTCAGAAAATAGGATTGGCCGGATTCAAATAGCACAAATTTCAGTCTGCAAAATCTCCAATTCCTTCATGGTTACCTCAGTGTCTTGTTTCATTTTTTGACTCCTGCATCTAATACCTGCATGTCCAGTATCAACTTGTTGATTATACGTTGACAATCATGTACACATTGTCTTGCCACCTCTAGTTGATGCTCGAGAACATCAGCACATTCCAATTCCAATCCATAATCATTCGGTAACGGCCATGCCGCACTGCTCGCAGATCTTTGTGTTGATGTCACTTCATCCTGAAATGTTTCTATAAGTACACATGACTAGGGAAAAAATATAGTTACAACAGTGAAGCGAACAAGACACTATTTTGTACTACATGGCAAAACAGGACTAACAATAATGTTACACGTAACTTTCAAAAAAATGTTACACGTCATGAAGCATAAGCAGGTGATATTTTAAAAATTATAAAAAAGATAGTCTGTGCAGCCTCATACAGAAATCCCTCTTAGCTCACCAGAGGAGCATGATGTTGGGGCCCAATCAAAAACACAGACAAGTTACAAATTTAGACAGCACGTTGCATATAAGTAAGCAAGCAGTTGGCCATTCTGTGCCTCAATTAAAGTCTTAGGGAGCATAATGAATAGCAGAGGGTTTCATACAAACATACTACAGCAGGCAAAACCATGCAATCATTAGCGTAGTATAAACTAGATTGTGAGCCTCATGCAATAATAGTTGGTTAATAGACTTCAAAGCTTCAGGCACACTTTGATAGAGTAATTAAATGGTAAGGCCTTTAATTATGTCAACTAATAGTGATACAAGTACCAAACATCAGGCATGATTATTTGGGCATCTCATTAACTGAGCACAAATAAAGCAATTGAAAAGAGAAAATTAACTATGCCTGAAACAAACAAGGAATTGAATTGTTGAGTTGCATACAGTGACTTACCTTAGCAGGTTGAAGAGGCTCAGTGCAGCTCCTACTTCTCTTGCAAGGCTCCTTCCTAACATCTTGTACTTGGAAATCCTCAATCTTATCTTCATTGCACCCCCTCTGCAAGGTGACACAAACTAGTTACTCATCTCCTTGGAAGATAAATATGCATACTTTCTAGTGTGTGAACACAAAAGGATGAGATTATAACAAAACAACACCACATAATGAAACATGCCACATCTCTTGCACTTGCACACAATGAAATGAGCATTTACTATGTTTGCACTATGTAAAAACTAGGCATACCTTCGAACTGGATCTCCAGGTACTCTTGGAGAGCCTATTGTAGTGTACAGCCAAACATTTATGTCACCTATGAGTTAGACAAGGCCCCACTACAGTAGCCCTTAGTGTTTAAATCGTTGACAAGCTCTGTTAGAGTGTTAGGTCAAGAACAGTAAGTAATCAAAGCAAACAGTCCTAGTATGGCTTGCTGATGCAAACAAGCAATTAAACAAATGTGTGAGCAAATCTTAGATATCAAGAAAAGAAGCAAAGAAGGACGCTTAAAGGCCATCACTTGACTGACCAGATTTAAGGGGCATTTAAACATCATGTGCAACGTATGAACTAACATAAACATTGCATATTCCAGATTCTACCATGGAATGCACATGTATTAGGTTATGCCATGTATGATGATGCCTAAATGTACAGATAGCAGGCAGGAGTGATTCATCATTGCACACACAATTGAATTGCAGGTTAAGGGCCAGTTCGATTCCGCCTTTTCAGGGCATATTGTCAAAATAAGCCATAAAAGATGTAAAGAAGTCATTTTTGAGTTATGGGCTTGGGCTTAACTAATTTCGCTTTGGAGGGGGGTGTTTCGGGTAGAACCTCACTAAAAATTGAAGGGAGGGGGAATAGTGAAATGACTATGTTGTCTGCCTATATTACACTCAAAATGCAACTGCTGACGCCCGTGTCACACCTGACCCTCAAGTAAAAAAACACGCAAGCATTCATTGCCCTGCCCGCTTGCATCTCCTCTCCCCTTTCCCTCTACCTCGATCGCCTGCCTGCAGCACTATGGTTCCTCCAGCGAGCCGTTGCCACTGGTCCCATCTGGCCTGGTCCTCGATGATGCTATGTCCAGCTAGGCTACATGGCCAGCGGGTAGGGGCAAATCTCCCTGGCTGCTCCTCCCTCTGGCGCCGCCCCTCATTCTCATGGTCTCCAGCAGCTGCTCCACTGTGGTTCATCCAACGCACTACTCCGGCGGGCGCTGCACAACTACGGCTGATGCCACACTGTGGCAGAAGGCACCTTATTCCCCCTCCCCTCCTGCCAGGCCATGGCCTTGAGGCGCTGTGGAAGGATGAGCTCATCCAACAAGGTGAGGATCTCCTCTGATTTTTTGCCAAATTTTCATTCTGATCCACTATACGATGAATTGCTATGAGCTGCTTCTGCTGCTGCTATATGATGCATTGCTATGAGCTGCTCCTGCTGCTGCTATGTGATGAATTGCTATGAGCTGCTGCTGCTGTATGATGAGTTGCTATGAGATGTTGCTGCTGCAATATGATGAATTCTTATGAGCTGCTGCTGCTATATGATGAGTTGCTACAAGCTACTCCTGCTGCTGCTATATGATGAATTGCTATGAACTGCTCCTGCTGCTGCTATGTGGTGAATTGCTATGAGTTGCTGCTGGTATATGATGAATTGCAGACTGCTGCTGCTGTATGATGAGTTGCTATGAGCTGCTGCTGCTATATGATGCTTTCAGGTGGTGCTGCTATACGATAATAACCAACCACTTGGACCATCAAATTTCAATAAATAATTGTTCTTCATTTAAATGTGGGCCATGCGTTCTTCGTTTAAATTAGGCAATGGGATCTCTATGGAAAACATTGACCAAAGTAGATTGTGCCAAGCAGATGGTATCTTTGTATTTGCATTTTGAGCAAATAATGATCGTCTGTTTTCCTATCATATTAATTACTGCACTGGGTTCAATTTGTGATGTTTGCAAGTCAAATTAATTTCCATATGGGCAGAAAAATGAAAAATATATAATGCAATCTAGACTTTCCACTGATCATACCAAAGATAAGCTGAAAACACAATGAAAAGAACTGGTTGGCTTATTACATGGACCTTATATTCACAGGTGCTTATTTTCTTAGGATAACTGATAATAACTGTCACTAAGAAACTTGGCTAATAGAACTGGCATACAAATAACATGTCACGATGATTTCAATGGAGGAGTGACGTACCATAGCACACTGTATAGGCTCAACATTGCCTCTCCTTTTTTTGCGATGTTCCATGAAATTGCCACATACATCTTGTACTTTTTCATTGTGTAACCCTATCTGCAAGTTGACACGGCTAATTTCAGACATCTCTACATGATACTACATTGCATATCCCTTGCGCATATTTAAACCACTAATTAACGATTGTGTGCGTACCAGAAACTAGCCATGACTCTGTATGCTGGACTAGCAGGCACTCTAAGGGAGCCTAATGTAGTGCACTGGAATTCCTACATGCCACCTACGATTTTGTGTAATGTACTGCCCCTGTTCCTAAATGTATGTCTTTGTGGAGATTCCAGTATGGACCACATACAAATGTATATAGATGCATTTTCGAGTGTAGATTCACTCATTTTGCTCCGTATGTAGCCTATAGTGGAATCTCTAGAAAAACTTATAGTTAGGAACGGAGGTACGGGGTAGTATCATGTATGACATCTACATATCTAATTTAGTAGCCAATAGTAGAAATCATTGTCTGCACAAAGGGATTACTGGTCGAAAATCCTAGCAAAGCACCCTGGCAGGCACAGAACAATACAAGACAGAGAGACGCGCTTACAAGATCATAGCAATGCCTCAGTCTAGGATCTTGGTTGGCCAAGCTGTTAGATCCAGAAGAAACATTGTCCTTGTAGTTTTTGTCAGCTACATAACACGTAACAGCGACCGGTTAGTATATTTGAAGTAATCGGGCAGGTGATGTTGGACGGGTTTAAAGGTGACAAGTACCTAGGCCGTGGCGGGTGCTTGGCATCTCTCCAGACGGTGGGAATCAGGTTAGAAACGTCGAGGGTGATGATGCCGCGTTGGTTGTCGGGGTCCGGTAAGGAGATCTAGAATCGTCGAGTAGGGTGTTTGTGGAGCGGCTCCGGTAGGGTGGACTACGGTGTGGGCGAAGCGGATCTATGGCCGTGGATGAGGGCGTAGGTGAAGCTGCTTCAGTGGTTGGGTTAAGGATGGTGTCGACGACGCGGATCTGCAGCCGTGGACGGGGCGTCAGAAGCTGCTCCGGTGGTTGGGTTAAGGATGGTGTCGACGATGCGGATCTATGGTCGTGGACGAGGCGTCAGAAGCTGCTCCGGTGGTTGGGTTAAGGGTGGTGTCGACGATGCAGATCTGCGGCCGTGGACTTGGCGTCAGAAGCTGCTCCGGTAGGTTGGATGAGGGTGCGAGGAAGCGGATCTAAGGCCGTGGACTTGTGAGTTGGCAAAGCGGCCCCGGTAGGGTTGAGAATGGTATAGGCGAAGCTACTCCGGTAGGGTTGATGATGGTGTTGGCGAAGCGGCTCCGATAGGGTTGAGGAAGGTGTCGGTGAAGAGGATCAGAGGCCGTCGACGGGGGCGTTGGTGGGGCGGCTCCGGGGGCTGTGGACGAAGCGTCTCCGGTGGGGAGTACGAATGAGCCGCTGCAGATGCGCGGCAGTTGACGAGAGTACCGGCGAAGCAGATCCGGCGCCGTGGACAAGGCCGGCACTGAATGGGCTGTGGTACAATGGTGGATGAGCAGTCTACTTGTTTCTAGGGGAGGTGGGAGGGGTAGATGCGGCCACAGAAGCAGATCCGGTGTGGTGGACGCCGCTGGCAGTGAATTGGCTATGGTACGCCGGTGGATGAGCAGTCTAGGGTTTCGAGAGGGGAGGGGAGAAAGGGCGATGAAGTACGGACGGCGTGATGTAAGATGCTCTGGTGCTATGGAGTTAGTCGTTTTTGCGGGAGGGGGAGAGGAAATGGGGGTGTCGTGTAGTGGGGGAACCGGAAGTTACCAAAGCAGCCCCGACCTATCATGTAGATGAGGGTGGTATTGTAACTGTTGGTCTCCGTGCACCAAGGATAAAAGGGGGATTTCGCATGCTAAAGACTAAGGTGGCGGAAATTTTAGAAGGAGACGGGAGATTTTGCCGCACGTGGGATCGTTCGTATCTAGTTTCAACTAATTTTGGACCGTGCTAGCGGGAAGGTCATGCTAAACTGTGTACACGGGGCACGCGTCAGCAGTTAATAATTGGTGTGAAGTCCACCCGAGTAAAAAAGACAATAACTCAGGATGATGCGCTGATAACTTCGACGTTCACACGGGCGCGACCAATCGTACGGGTATAGTGGCGCGTTCACAAAAAAAGGGATCAAACGCTCAACCTATGTATTTCTCGTGTAAATAGATAATTTAGTGTCATTGGTTATTTACTTTAAACATAATGCATTGACGTGTTAGTGTAGAGGCGCACAAAAAGAAATGGATATTGTAGTCAGCTACTTAAAAGTGTTACCTCATATGATTACATAGCCTCCATTTCATAAATTGCGTACCCGTTGAATTCATATATGATATTACATATATTACTTCAAAATAGAAACTTAAATCATCCAAGACTAATGAATTTGAATGCAAGAGTAACAATGGTGCATGTACATCATAGCTACATCGGTTGTTTGAAGAAACATCACTGTAACTTTGGCATGCACAACTGAAAAGGATTATTTAAATAGAAAAAATGTGATATGTGAGTGTCCAATCTTTATAGCGTTGAATCGATATTGTACCTTTGGCCACGATACGAAGTAGATATTGACTTATGTTCAAGCGATGCACGTCCACGATCGCTAGATAGTGATACGTGAATGAATTGTGCAATCTCTCTCACACGCATACATACCTCATTTCCCTGTGGGCATCGGAATCACACACACGCACTTCGTGTATTTCTCTCCCTCCGTCAGGGTTAAATTCGTCTTTCTACCCCGTCCTACAAGTCTCTCACATAGAAACACACACGCTCTCTATGTCTAACACGCCCACCCCTTTAATTCCGCCCACCCACAGCCACTAATGTCTCTCACACATATGCTATCTACCTATCCCTTAATATAGCTAGATATGTGTCACACAAATTCCTTCTCCCTACTAGCAAGATGCACATGTGTTGCACGGAACATCAAGATGCATTTGTATGAGAAGTTTATCTTGTGGGAGAAAAGGATGAACGAGGGAATGCCTTATTTGCAAATGCGCAGAGGGGTGTGGGTATCTTTTTGCAAAATTGCCATAGTTTCCTTCCTGTCTGTCGGATATAAATCGGATGGCCTATATTGCAGGATGGCAGGAACACCATCATCAACAACTCTGTTTTTTTATAAGAGTAGAGATATGTGAGTGCCACTGCCCCCCCCCCCACAAACACACCCACACTTCCCAACACCGAAGGAGTAGGGTGACACATCGATCTTGATACTAATCTATCGACTGGCTTCTCTCTCAAACATACTGTCGGATTTCGGGTTCCGGCAGACCCTTAAGGTTCGAACTCTGGGGTGCGCGCGGAGATTCTGCCCTCTACCTCTCCGTCTCGCAAGGATCTAACTACTGAAGGAACAACACAAGGGACCCAGAGTTTATACTAGTTCGGGCCACCATTGTGGTGTAATACCCTACTCCAGTTTGTGGTGGGTGGATTGCCTCTTGGGCTGATGATGATGAACAGTACAAGGGAGAACAGCCTCGCGAGGGCGTGTTCTAGCTGGGACGATGAACTGCTTGGGGAATTCAGCCGCCCTTCTCTCTCTCTCTCTTTCTCCTTGCTCGGATTCTGGATACCCGATGCCTCTACCCCGGGGTGGCTAGTCCTATTTATAGGCAAGGGCCCTGGGCCTCTTCCCAAATATTGAGCGGGAAGGGCGCCAACAATCGGCCAATTTGAAGGGGAACATACAGTACACTTATCCTGACTAAAGTTGGTCCTCGCCTGCCAAAGGCCCTATGGTGACGTCATTCTGGGCTCCACGATGACCTCCTTCCCACCGTTGGACTGGTCTTGGTCTTGTTGCACCGAAATGGATGCCTTTGCTTGATCCTCTCGCCTGCGCTTGCCCCCTTTGCACCAAAGTGGAAAGGAAGGACACTGCGCGGGCTGGCGCCCGCCTGGCGCCCTTGGTCGTCATGGCTTGCATCATGGGCACCTCGCGAGGTACCCCGCCTTGATCTCTCCGCCTCCTCGTGAGCCAGCCTGACGAGGCCGTGCCTGAGGAAGTGTCGTGTCGTCCGCCCCGCGAGGCTTGGCTTCTCGCGAGGGTCTTGGGTCTTGTGTTGATGAAGTTGGGTCGTGCTGGGCCCCCCTTTGAGCCACGCCGCAGGCCGCAGGCAGGCAAGTCTGGGGACCCCCGTTCCCAGAACACTGACAGTAGCCCCCGGGCCCAAGGCACGCCCGGACTTGGCCGTGCCGAGAGGCGAAAGGGCAAGGGCAAAGCATCACGGGCCCTAATAGCCTGCGGCCTTGTGCTCCGCGTGGCGGTTGATTGGACGTGAGCGCCTCCGCTTCCCCACGACGCCTCGATGATTGCGCGGATTGGACAAGTCCCTGCATGCAAATCGTGTCATGATTACCTGTGATCGTGGAGACCGACGGTTGGCCTCCACCGGCTATAAGTAGGGCACCGCGCGTGCCCTTCTAGTCTCCTTGCTTTCTCCTTCGCCTTGATTCTTGATCCTTCTTGACGTGATGGCTCGGATTCGCCGGTTTTCTGCAGCGGAGAAGGGAAAGGCTCTTCAAGAAGGGCCAGACCCGCTCCCGCCGAAGAAGCGACTTGCCCTTCGCAGCCGAGACGAAGGAGGCTGCCAGGTGGTGTCAAGGCCTTGGTACGAGCGGCCTCTGCCGGGGTTTCCGCTTCCCTTGTTTGCCCACGTCGAGGGCCTCGGAGGGGGCGATGTCGATCCCCACGGCCGGCGCCGGCGCAGCCGGGTCACGAAGCTGTGGGTCGTTCCACCTGGAGTCCACGCTGAGGGCTCCTCCCGCGAGCTCGTGCTCCATGCCGCCATGCCTCCGCGAACTTGGATTCACTTTCCTCCCTTCTTCGCCTCCGTCTTCCCACAGGGAAGACTCCTGGAGTTATGGCTGCAGCACGCCGACTGCAGCACCCCCGCGACCGAGGCAGAGGTCGCGATCCTTGCCTCGGGCGAGGTCTTCATGACTCGTGGCTGGGGCGAGATCGCTCGGGGTTGCAGAGCAAGGGGCGCCCTCACAATCCACCTGGAGTACGATGGCGCTTCTGTGATGTTCTTCAAGGTCTTCGACACAAACGGGCGTCGGCTGGAGTGCTGCCCCAGGAGAGGTGGCCTGGACCCTACCACGGTGAGGGTTGGGCCCGCCGCCCGCTCCCCAGGCAGCTCCACAAGCGACGGAAGCGCCGGAGGATCCAGCGATCCCAGCAAGATCTTCGTGACCCTGGAGACGAGCGACGACAGCTACGAGCCCACGAGCCAGCGCCGCTCCCGGAGCAGGGCTGGCTCGCTCGGCCGCCACCGACTCTGATCTGGATGGGGTTGGCGCCGGTGCCTGATGGCCCATTGTTGATGATGGCATCGTTTGCAGGGGCGCGTGTAGATAGCATCCCTTAGGATCCGTTTCCTGCAAGGAATCGTTCTGCGCCCAATGGGGGCTTGTAAGGTGTCTGTGATCCTTCTTGTTAATATGCGACTTTTGCTATGGAACTGTGTGAGTCGTTAATTCCATCGTAGCTTAGTCTTCCCTTTCGAACCTTGCGAGGGCTTGGTGCTCTGCGTCGACAGGTCCCAGTCCCAAGGCGGCGTCAGCCGTCGCTGGTATGCCAGGTCGCGATGCCGTGGTCAAGGCCAGGAGGTGAGCGACCCGGGGTCCGGTAAGAGCCCCTGAGTCGCGATGCTCAGGAGGTCCCCTTTGGCGCCCAAGCAGCCGTCGTTTGGTGAGAAAAGGGGGGTGACATTGCTAGTACAGAATTGCGTTAGGTGCGGGGGTGATGCTACGGTAGGCGGTGTTTTCGGGCGGTGACTTATCTTGTTAATCAAGGGTTACTCTTGGTGTATCGCCGGGTCTGTGCGACAGCTGGAGCGGAGTCGCTTGACGAGGTCCCCGCGTGCCCCTTCCCCCTCGCCTTTGCTCACCTTTGTGCTCTACGTCCTCGGGTCCCGGTCCTTGAGCTGGTCTCAGCCGTCGCTGGTATGCCAGGTCGCGATGCCGTGGTCAAGGCCAGAGGGTGAGGGCTGGAGAGCCAGTAAGAGCCCTGAGTCGCGATGCTCAGGCGCTCCCCCTTTAACGTGCAAGCGGTTCGCGCGGACGAGGGTGAAGAGAGCTCCGCGAGGGCCTCGGCTTGCGCAATTCCCTTAGGGGATCCTGCAAGCTCACCACAGAAGGAGAAAAAGGGTTGCCACGATGGCTATCAGTCGGCCGTTAGTCGCTCTAGTTGGCGCAGGTGAGGTGTACTTGGGCACCCATGAGCCAGCGCGGGACTCACGAGGCCCTACCTCTAGGCGGGTTGCGCCTGGCACTGGGCCGTATCTTGAGATGTGTTCCTGCAGATTGGGTTAGATGCCGGCACTCTACGTCCTCGGGTCCCGGCCCCCGAGCTTGTCTCAGCCGTCGCTGGTATGCCAGGTCGCGATGCCGTGGACAAGGCCAGAGGGTGAGGGCTGGAGAGCCAGTAAGAGCCCTGAGTCGCGATGCTCAGGTACCCCCCCCCCACTTTAATGTGCAAGTGGTCGACATTGGGAAGAAGAGGTGCCGTGAACAGGCGTCAAGTAATCAAGCATGATAGGCGAATGCATAGTTGGAAATAAACGCAAGGAAGATACACGCCACTGGGCCTGGCCCGAGCGGCCTGGGGATGATGCGGCCCAGGGGCGCCCCAAACAAAGCAAGCTAATGATCGAAAACTAAAAAGGGATACATGCCGCAGGGACAGACCCACGCTGCCTGGGAATGAAGCAGCCCTGGGGGGCGTTCCCAGCCAGAAATGAAGCTTGAAAGATGTCACCTGGGGTCGTCGCGGACGAAGTGGTGTTGGTGTAGCAGACTCGGTGGGCTGCGGGAGCCGATCCTCACGAGCCCCCAGGCCCAGGGGCCTAAGGAGGCTCCGGAGGCACTGGTGGCTCCTCGCGAATCATCTCCATCTCCACCAGGACTGCAGAACGCATGTCTTCCTGAGTCTCCATGATGCCACTCATGAGGCGCTGGTACGCAGCAGCTACGCTCGGCAAGCCGTAAGGCATGCGAACATAGCTGTGGGGTGGACCTCCACAACGCCCCACTTGTGAGGGCCAGAGATGCTCCGTCGTGGCGGCTTGATTGAGCCCTGGTGCGTCGACGCAGATGCGCAGCCCACCATCGTCGCCTGGATGGGGGGCCACAGCTGGTAGACAATGGCAACCTCTCGTGATTCTTGACTCTTGTAGTTCTTGAACGGCCTTGTTAACGAACTCCTGCTGGTCTGACCTTCCTTGCCTTGCTCCTTCTTGAGGGAAACGTGCTTCGAAGCACGCCTCCACGTGGTGCCCAAGCACCTCCCTCGTGACCCTGGCCAGGTCGGTGGCCCTCCAGGTGAGAGCCCCCGAGCCCTGCCTGAGGAGGGCGCCGGCCGCACTTTCCTATGCGATGGATGGAGGGTCCCCTTGGGTAGACACGGGCCCTGAGGGGCCTGCCTCCTGAGGGGTTGAGCCTGACGATGCCTTCTTCTTCTTGGGGGTGATCTCGGGAAGCCTCCTGCTTCCGCGATCTGGGTCTTCTAGTGACGCGGCCTGAAAGGCTCGCTCCAGGGAACACACTGCATCCTTTCACACGGCACCGTGATGACTCTGCCACTTCCTGGCATCTTGAGGACGTTGTAGCCATGATGAGTTACAGCCATGAACTTGGCCAGCGCCGGGTACCCGAGGATGGCGTTGTACGGCAGGAGGATGTGAGCGACGTCGAAGTCGATGAGCTCGGTGCGGTAGTTGCTGCGGCCCCCGAAGGTGACAGGGAGACGGACCTGCCCGATCGGGATCGTGGAACCGTCGGTGACTTCGGAGAAAGGCTTGGTTGGCTGAAGCTAGTCATAGGGCACTTGGAGATTGTTGAATGTTTCCACGGACAGGACGTTGAGCCCAGCCCCACCGTCGATGAGGGTCCTGGTGATCAGTACGTTGCTGATGACTGGGGAGCAGAGCATCGGGAGGACCCCGGCTGTGGTCGCGCACTTGAGCTGATCCGCTGAGCTGAACGTGATGGTGCACGCCGACCACCTGAGAGGGCGCATTACTTCGAGCCTGGTGTCACGCCCAAGATGCGACCCTATCCTAAAGGAACTCAAAGGTCCCACCAAGGATAGAAGCGCATCTTGAAGACGCTTTTGCAAGGTGAATATCATTACATCAACATTACATAATAGTGGGGATACAACCAAGACATACAATGTCACATGAATACAACAATACATCATATACAAGATCAACATCCAACTATGGATGAAACATAAACAGAAACTCAAACAATATCCACCCTGCTAGCCCAGGCTGCCGACCAGGAACCTATCCCTCAATTGAAGAAGAAGCAGAAGAAGAACTCCAACACAAATAAACATCGCTCTCGCGTCATGATCATCGCATAACTTGTACCTGCAACTATTGGTGTAGTAATATGTGAGCCACGAGGACTCAGCAATCCCATTACCATGGGTATCAAGACTAGCAAAGCTTAATGGGAAAGGAAGGGGTAAAGTGGCGAGGCTGCAGCAACGACTAAGCATGTATGGTGTCTAGCTTACGCAAATAAGAGCGAGAAGAGAAGCAAAGCAAGCGGTCGTCAACTAGTAATGATCAAGAAGTGATCCTGAACTCCTACTTACGTCAAACATAACCCATAAACCCTGTTCTCCTCTCGATCAACCCCGAAAAGAGACACTCACGGTTACACACAAGGTTGGTGTATTTTAGAAGAGTTTACTTTAAGTTTACTACAACCGGACATTAACAAATTCCCATCTGCCACATAACCGCGGGCATGGCTTTCGAAAGTTCAAACCCTGCAGGGGTGTCCCAACTTAGCCCATGATAAGCTCTCGCGATCAACGAAGGATATTCCTTCTCCCCAGGAAGACCCGATCAGTCTCGGAATCCCGGCTACAAGACATTTCGACAATGGTAAAACAAGTCCAGCAAAGCCGCCCGGATGTGCCGACAAATCCTGATAGGAGCTGCACATATCTTGGTCTCAGGGCACACCGGATTGTCCAAACTTCCGATAGGCGAACCCAGAGTTGCCCCTGGTGGCCACCGGCGGCTGACGGTTTGGACCAGCACTTAGAGAAGCACTGGCCCGGGGGGCTAAATAAGATGACCCTTGGGTTAATTACTCCTAAGGGAAAAGTAGGTGGTGGTGAGGCAAATGGTAAAACCAAGGTTGGGCCTTGCTGGAAGAGTCTTATTCAAAGCGAACTGTCAAGGGGGTCCCATAAATCACCCAACCGCGTTAGGGACGCAAAATCCGGGAACATAACACCGGTATGATGGAAACTAGGGCGGCAAGAGTGGAACAAATCACCAGGCATAAGGCCGAGCCTTCCACCCTTTACCAAGTATATAGATGCATTAATAATATAAGAGATATTGTGATATCCCAACATAAACATAAACCAACATGGAGCAATCTTCATCTTCACCTGCAAGTAGCAACGCTATAAGAGGGGCTGAGCAAAAGTGGTAACATAGCCAAACAACGGTTTGCTAGGAAGGGTGACAAAGGTTAGAGGTTCATGGCAATTTGGGAGGCTTGATAAGCAAGTGGTAGGGAACGCAACAAAGCGATAGAACGAAGCAACTAGCCTAGCAATGATAGTAATGAGATCCAAGGTGACGGTCATCTTGCCTGAAAACCCGCAAGGAAGAAGAACGAGTCCATGAAGAAGATGAAGCCACGAAGACGAACCAAGCGTAGACAAACGAATCCTCACGATCGCAACGAAACGGGAACTATCGAGAAGAAGCACACAACATGGTAAACACACCACACATGAAAAAGGCATGATGCTCAACCAAGTATGATGCATGAAAAGGCTACATGAAGCCACTCATGGCAAGAGATGATGCATACAAGAACAACACATCAAAGCAAGTTTAAATGAGGCCGGAAACAACATATAACAATTCCGGTAAGTCCTCATATGCAAATTTTGAAATTGGTCCAGATCTGAATAAACCTTATGTTCAAGTTGTTAAACAGCAAGTTAAGATGCACCACGATGATCTACACGAAATTCTAGTAAGTTACATATAAAGTTCATTAGGTTCGGAGGTACGGCTTAGAAGATATGAGCAAAACAAGATAAACATGGCATTGATGCAAAATGCATTCAAACATCAAGCACACACTCCAACACATGGATGCAAGAAGGTAACATGAAACTACATGCAAAACTAAGCAAGTTTCATATAGAGCACACTCAAAACGGAGCAACGGATCAACACATACCACCCTATACAAGTTTAAAGGACATGCTGTCCTAAACAGCAGCTATGCATATCGCAAGCATCCAAACAACATGCTACAGGATCTCAACATGAAAACAAAAGGCATGGACATGATGTACAGGTAAAGCATTACAGAACATGAACACTGAGATATCTCCAGAAACTACTAGAACATGCTCAAAAGGACATGGCAAGATTGCAAATAATAACAGGTTCACAGACTTAGCAGAATTTCAGGACATGGCAGAAATAACATCGGGTTGCAATGTCTAGAGCTATCAAAAACCAAGTTACAGCAAGCTATCATGTCAACGAAAAGCATGGAATAAATCTACTGAAAGCATAGAACAAAAGTCCCTTAGTGACCATAAGCCAAAAGGGGTCAGAAAATACAATTGCAAGCATGTGAACATAGCAAAAAGATAAACAGATTCAGACTTAGTGAAAAACTGGAGCATGGCCAAAACAGATAACTAGTAGGCATGTTTACGAGCTCGATGCACTCACTACGGGGCATTGCATGACAAACTAAGCATATATCCAGCAACTAGACATGCCATAGAAGCTATACATGGCAAGAAAAATAACATAGCATGCATGTATCAACAACAACAAGCTAGGCAAAATTGCTAAACATGTTAACAATCTGCCAGGAACATTTTATAGCAAAAGTAGAGCTCGATTGAGTCAAGCTAGGATACTCTATAAATGCAAAAAGAGGCAGGGATGGATAGAGCATAACCGTATGTCCAAAACATCCTCACTAAACATACTCAAAAGAGGCATGGATCTCACTGTAGCAACATGAATACATGGCATAAAAATAACAGCAGACAAAGACTGGTGAAATTCAAGTCCTGAAATCAGCAACATTTTATAGCACTCTTGCAACAGCATGTAGGGCATCAAGATGAACTCAAAAAAACATGACCCAATGGAACAAAATAAAGACCATCTCCTGGTGAACATTCCGATATATTATATGCATGAAACGGATCTATATGCTTGAAGTTATGGCATGATGAACAGAGGCATAAAATATCAGGATTTAGGGACTTAGTGAAAATTATACCCTCGCGAAAAGTCAACCCGGGACGGGATGGTGCGGGACGAGGAGATCCGGGACGGGGCTTGCGCGTTTGGTTGGAGGGGCCGGTGGATCTGATCCATCCTGACGAGATCTCGCCGGAGTTGGACGACGACGGCCGGAGATGGCGGATCCGGCGACTCCTTGCCGGATCGGGGCGAGGCGAGGCGCGTGGGGAGGCGCGGCTGCCGGTGGCGCGAGGTGGCGGCGCAAGCGACGGGCGGCGGGGCGGCGACCGGAGCAGCACGGCGGGGCGGCGATGGTCGGCGGGCGGCGTGGCGGAGGAGACAGGCGGCGGCAGGCGCGGCGCCGGCGAGCGGAGAAGGGCGCAGCTCGGGCGGCGCGTTGGCCCGGGGCGCCCGGGTTGCGGAGCTGTCCGGGAGGGCCCCGCCTGGGCCCGGCGGCCGGCGCACGGGGGCGCGGCGATGTGGGTGCGGGGAGCCACGTGGCGAGCTCAGATTCGTTGTGGGAGGCAGCAGACATGTCCGGCAGCGGGATGGACGTGTCCGGCGGCGGGAGGAGGAAGAGGCTAGGGTTTCATCCGCGAAAATTTCGGGGAGGCACATATTTATAGGTAGAAGGAGGTGGGAGTGTCCAAATGGAGTGCGGTTTTCGGCCACGCAATCGTGATTGAACGGCCAAGAGGATGGAGCTGACTTAGATGGGTTATTGGGCTGCTTTGTAGGGGTGTTGGGCTGCACACAAAAGAGGGCTTTTGCGGTTACCCGGTTAACCGTTGGAGTATCAAACGAACTCCAAATGGCACGAAACTTGACAGGCGGTCTACCGGTGATATACCAAGGCCGCTTGGCAAACGTCAGGCCATTCCGAGAAAGTTTAACTCACAATAAGAGAAGAAAGGGGAACGCCGAAGGACATAGGAGTGCCGGATTGCAAAACGGACAACGGGGAAAAAGCTCAGATGCATGAGACGAACATGTATGCAAATGCGATGCACATGATGACATGATATGAAATGCAGATGATGACATGGCAAAGTGCAACACACAAGCACATGACATGGCAATGATGGTGAATAACTGGCGGACACCTAGCGCATCGAATCCGAGGCGTTACACCTGGGGAGGACTGTATTCACTTCGCGGGCAAACTGCTTGAAGATGCATTTGGAGGCTGGGGCTTGAGCTCCGCCCAGGATACAGGCGATTGCGCGCGGCTCTTGGAAGCCCCCAGCCCCCTCGTCTTGGTGGCGGTCCTCGTTCCTCCTAGGCTGAGGCGGCTGCGGGGGAAGGTCTGCGTTGCCCTGCAGGCGATCCTCACGAGGCAGGTCCCGCCAGCGGTCCTCGCGAGGTTGATCACGCCACCCTTGGCGCAGGCCGCGATCTTCCCAGCGTCCTGGGTTTCTTCCTCCTCCTCGGTCGTAGCCCCGGTCAGCGCGGTCAGGGCGTTGGCCGATCCTTCCTTCTCGCACGGTGCGGAGCTCTTGGCATTCATTGGTGTTGTGGGTGTGGAGGTCGTGGTACACGCAGTACCGGCTGCCCCTGGAGGATTCAGGCAGATCCTTGCCCCGCTTGGTATCAGGCTCTGCTGCGAGCACGGCAGCCCCCTTGCGCTTCACGTCCTTGGCCTTGGGTTTCTTCTCTTCTGGGTCCACGGCGGGCAGCTCGAGGAGGGAGAGACGCCCCTCCTCAGCCCTGGCGCACTTGGTCGCCAAGTTGAACAGCTCCAGGGAGGTGCACAGGTCTTCATGCATTGCCAGCTCCTCCTTCATCTTGATGTCGCGCACACCGTCGGAGAAGGCTGAGATGATGGCTTCCTCGGACACTTTGGGGATCTTGAAACGCGCGCTGTTGAAGCGCTGGATGTACTTTTGCAGGGTCTCTCCGGGTTGTTGCTTGATGCGGCGCATGTCGCTCACGGCGGGCGGCCGGTCGCGAGTACCTTGGAAGTTGGCGATGAAGCGGGTGCGCATCTGGTCCCAGGAAGAGATCGTGCCTGGGGCCAGGTTCAGGAGCCAGGTACGAGCCCCTTCCTTGAGCGCCATGGGGAACCAGTTCGCCATGACCTTTTCGTCCCCGCTGGCAGCTTCGATGCCCAGCTCGTAAAGCTGGAGGAACTCGGCGGGGTCAGTCGTGCTGTCGTAGCGAGGAGGTAGGTCTGGCTTGAACTTAGCGGGACACGCAACACTGCGCAGCTCGGTGGTGTAGGCGCGGCAGCCGGCCGTGGCCACGGGAGGCTTCGGTCGAGGGGGAGCTTGGCCTTGAGGGTCCCCATGCACTGCAGCCGGAAGCAGCACGGGGTCTTGACGTGGCGGAGCTGGAGCAGGGTCACGGCGGGCCGGAGCAGGAAGCGCTCGGGCAGCCTCTTGCGGTCGAGGGACTTCTTGGCAGCTCCGTTCTTGCTGGGCTGGCGCTTGACGGAGCGGGTTCCGCCCAGGGGCCATGCGCCTTGGAGCCATGGCGTCTTCTTGGAGTGGAGGTGGCTGGTACGCCCCCGGAGCTTCATGGCCTGCGCGGGGCGGGGTGCGGCGCAGCGGAGCGGACGGTGCAGGAGAGCCCCCTGCGGTGCGGACGAGCTCGGCGACGCGGTCGAGCCACTCCTCGTAGACGTCGTAGACGGGAAGGTAGCGCAGGAGCTCGTTTGCCGCGATGAGTGCAGCTCGAGCCTCCAAGGGCGCGCGGAGCGCGTGCGACGAAGAGCCAGCTGGCGTGAGCGACGGAGTAGCGGTGCGGCCGTCTCGCCGCACGGACGGGTGCTCAGACGACGCTTGCTTCTCGTTCCCCGCCGGGCCGGTGGCGGCGTTGACAGCGGGCGACGGGGAACGACGAGGGCGCCACCAACGGGAGCCATCTGGGCGACGCGGGAGGCGATGGCGGCCCGGCGCTCGGCATGGGCCCGGCGAGCTTCAGACATGGACGCGACGGTCGGAGGAGAACGAAGCGGTGGAAGACAAGTTCCGGCGCACCCCTACCTGGCGCGCCAAATGTCGGATTTTGGGTTCCGGCAGACCCTTAAGGTTCGAACTCTGGGATGCGCGCGGAGATTCTGCCCTCTACCTCTCCGTCTCGCAAGGATCTAACTACTGAAGGAACAACACAAGGGACCCAGAGTTTATACTAGTTCGGGCCACCATTGTGGTGTAATACCCTACTCTAGTTTGTGGTGGGTGGATTGCCTCTTGGGCTGATGATGATGAACAGTACAAGGGAGAACAGCCTCGCGAGGGCGTGTTCTAGCTGGGACGATGAACTGCTAGGGGAGTTCAGCCGCCCTTCTCTCTCTCTCTTTCTCCTTTCTCGGATTCTGGATACCCGATGCCTCTACCCTGGGGTGGCTAGTCCTATTTATAGGCAAGGGCCCTGGGCCTCTTCCCAAATATTGAGCGGGAAGGGCGCCAACAATCGGCCAATTTGAAGGGGAACATACAGTACACTTATCCTGACTAAAGTTGTTCCTCGCCTGCCAAAGGCCCTATGGTGACGCCATTCTGGGCTCCATGATGACCTCCTTCCCGCCGTTGGACTGGTGCACCAAAATGGATGCCTTTGCTTGATCCTCTCGCCTGCACTTGCCCCCTTTGCACCAAAGTGGAAAGGGAGGACACTGCACGGGTTGGAGCCCGCCTAGCGCCCTTGGTCGTCATGGCTTGCGTCATGGGCACCTCACGAGGTACCCCGCCTTGATCTCTCCGCCTCCTCGTGAGGCAGCCTGACGAGGCCGTGCCTGAGGAAGTGCCGTGTCGTCCGCCCCGTGAGGCTTGGCTTCTCGCGAGGGTCTTGGGTCTTGTGTTGATGAAGTTGGGCCGTGCTGGGCCCCCCTTTGAGCCACGCCGCAGGCAGGCAAGTCTGGGGACCCCCGTTCCCAGAACGCCGACACATACACACACACACTACCCGGCACCGAAGGAGTAGGGTGGCACATCGATCTTGATAATAATCTATCTACTCCTCTTTCAAACACACACACACACACTCGCTAGTTGTGCCTGTATGCCTACCGCGCACACTCTCGATACGTCTTTCTCTTCCTCCCCCCCCCCCCCAACAACTCGATCCGATCATAATCTGTCAATTGGTTTCTCTCTCGAACATTGTGTCTCGGTGCCTTGCTCGGTAGCCCCCTCGATATGTAGACTTCTTGCGCACGCACAGCTGTAGTGACGATGACGCTGAACCCAGTGTGCCTTGTTTTTACCGGCCTCATGTGATAGTTTTCACCCTGTTTTCTGTTAATTAACAAGGCAACCTTTTCTTTGTTACTACTAGTGAATCTGAAATCATTCGGGGCAGACATAAAATATATCACTTCAACCCAATTATCACGGCAACTATTTTAAAAGAAATTAGCTAGCTGCATGTGTGTTGCACGGAACATCAAGATGCATTTGTATGAGTAGTTTATCTTGTGAGAGAAAAGGTTGAATGAGGAAAGGCCTTATTTGCGAACGTGGAGATACGTGTGGGTATATTTTTGCAAAATTGTCATAGTTTCTTTCATATCCGTTAGATATAAATCCGACAGCCTATATTGCAGGATGGCACGCACACCATCATCACCAACTCTTTTTCTACTCCCTCCGTCCGAAAATACTTGTCATCAAAATGGATAAAAAGAGATGTATCTAAAACTAAAATACGTCTAGATACATTTCCTTTTATCCATTTTGATGACAAGTATTTACGGACGGAGGGAGTATTTGTCTTTTTAGAGATTTCAACAAGTGACTATGACCGGACCTTACCAACATACTCAAAAAAGTAGTCCATAATTTTGATGTTACCCTCTTTTCTTGGCGGTGCAGTGCCATCTGGATACCTCATAAATAAATCAAGGACAAATCTGACCCCTTCCTGAAAAGACATACGGAGCAAAATGAGTGAATCCACACTCTAAAATATGTCTACATACACATCCGTATGTGGTAGTCCATTTGAAATCTGAAAAAGACAAATATTTAGGAATGAATGGAGTATATATAAGAGTAGACATGGAGATATATCTCCAGCATGGTCTACAACAATAATGTGCTGGGCTGGTTAGCGCCGGATGCTCGCAATGCGATGACATGAGTTCGAATTCTGTCTTTTAACTTTATATTTTTATATTATATATTACTCTACTTATTTAATATATATACTTCTTTCGCTACTGTACTGACAGTGGAACCCACAGAGTACTTAGAATACAAGATTAAGGATGGACTTGTTTCTTTTTAACTTTCTGTACGAAGTTGTAGCCACCCTGCAAGTCAGGTGTACACTGTACATGCAATTAACTTTTTATAGAGGGACAATCATACATGCAATTAACTCAAATGGATTGGATGTCACTCTATTATTTCCAGCATAAAGAGCATCTCCAACGACAGCCGGCAAATTTCCTCCCGCTTCCTTAAGCGGAGGACGACATCAAACGCCAGCGGCATACATTTTTACAACTCTAACCAACCAGATGAAATTCGTGCAAACACGGACTGATTTCATATAAGCATGAAGGATTTCGTATAAAAAAACCAGATCTTCATATAAAGATGATGGATTTCATTACATTTACATGAACTAAGAGGTGCCAATCCGGCTCTCTTGTATAATTAATACTCCCTCCATCCGGAAATACTTGTCCTAGAAATGGATGTATCTAGACGTATTTTAGTTCTAAATGGCCGCCCGCGGATCCCTTTGTCTTCCTCATGTCCGTCAGACACTTGCGGGGTCAACGAAGGTCCTCGGAAGAGACGAAGCAGCAAAGAAACCACCTGAATCCGTGGTCGTCTCCTTGGCGGTGGCCTTCATGGGTCCCAAGTGGCGGCGGCCTCCCATGTTCTACTTCTCCTCGATGATGGCGGTGGACACGGAGAAGCTGGCCACCTTCTCGTCGCTCTCCACGCACCCGGCTTATGTCTCTGCCTGCATGGCGCTGCCGTAGGCACGGGAGGCGCGCCCATAGACACGGGAGGCGCGGCCACCGCAGACACTGGTGGCGCGGTACGATGTGGCAGCGACGGCGCCCGTACCGGCGTGCTCGCCGCCGTGCCGGCGTGGAGCAAATCGCCACTCCTCATCAAGCTGAACTGGAGCGGCGAGTTGCTGAACCACACGCCTGCTTGGGGTGGCAACTGGCTCCGTCGGGCCAAGCGAGGTTGGTGAAGCACCGAGCGGCCTCTCCCGTATCCGGAGGGCTCGGCGGGCCACCCAGCCGGGTAATATGCCGGTGAACGGCTCATCGGAAGCCATCAGAAGAGTGGAGAAAATGGTGAAGGAGGAGATGGGGGAGCGGCGGAGGGGTGCGATTCTTGCCCGCTGTCTGTCTGGCCTCGTGTAAATAGAGGGCGGACGGTAGGAGCTTGGCCGGTGTCTGGCCTCGTTTAAACCGAGGGCGGACGGGAGGAGCTCGGCCGGTGTTGCGTTTAATTCCGGCCCGCTCATGAACGGACGTGTGGCCGGAGTAGGATTCTCGGTTTGCATGCGGGTTTAACGGAGGGGTTTAATGGAGGTGTCGGGCGTGCAGCGGGTGGCGCAGTACTATTCGATTTGATAGCAGTAATGAGCCGTCAAATCACAAAGGCCCTCGCCTCTCGTGAAACCGACCAAGCTAGACTGCCCCGCCCTCTAGCCTTTTAAAAAATGTATATACTCCACTTTTGTACAGTAGTAGTATCGATGGATTGCGCATGTAGCAAAACTAGAAATTGAAAAAAAGGTGGTACATATAGAGAGCGCTCGTCGCCAAATTATGCATATAGTACTATTAAAAAGGCTTGTCACAATAATGGTGTCCAACACAAGTGCACAACCCACCCCTCAAATAAAACTAAGCACCCTGGAATTCTTTGACAAAACTAAGCACCCTGAAATTCTTTGACAACTAAACTGCTGGCTATATGATGTTGGCCATATATATTGTACGTATATAATGTGAAGAAACGAGTGGTTTTCGTAAGATGACTTAATACTCACCTAGACGGAGGGAGTATTCGATTTGACAGCGGGCGGCGCAGTTCCCGATATGGCTTTAATGCAGACGAGGGAGGGAGTAGCGGTTCCCGATATGTTGAACGGCCAATGTATCCTCCTTCAATTAATGCATGAGGGAAGTAATGGGAGGAGGTCCGGAAAAAGAGGCTGCACGATGTGAATGCAACGCAGTTTTCCCTCATTGCCCTCATATAAAGGCGCCCCTCCATTCCAATGCATCTACCACATTGTATGCACCTAAGAATTTGCCTAAGCACCTACACTAAGAGCAAAAGAGCTCACTCCAGACCCATGGCAGTGATGCGTGTGAGCATCCAGCGGCTGCGCCAGATGGTCCACGACGCCGGCCTGCGGCATGGCGCCGAGGATCGCCTCTAGACGGTGTTGGACACCGGCTGGTGGATGGCCGCCGTCAATGCCAACTACGACTCTCAGTTGCACCAGATGATCGTTGCCACCAGCAACAAGTTCACCGTCATCAATAAGCTCGCGGACGACATCGCCGTACTCCTCCAGCCCGCGCGCCTGGGCTCCTCATTGCCTGCCACCCTAATCGGCCTCCATGGCCGGAACCTCTTTCAAGCACTGGTAGCCCTGCGACTGCCCGCCGACGCCACGAAGAATGTCCACCTGGAGGTCGCGCTCGCTGTGAGGCGCCTCGCCCTGCAAGAATTCGTCGACCTACACATCCACGTGTATGAGCAAATCGTGTACATAGGTATCTACAAGGCCAGTGAGTACGCTACGAGGTTGGCCTTCCTCAACCGGCTGGAAGCCTTGGATGCCTTTGCTGAGAAGCACCACGACCTCGCCACAAAAGCCGCCGCTCCTTAGCCGCCGGTCGGTGGCCCGGCGCACTAAGTTGAGGAGGAGGAGGTCGTACGTTCGTGGATCCATCTTTCTTCTTGCCTTCTGTAACCACCACTGCAATCGCATCATCGTGGCCTTAATTCTTATTGTCCTGTTGCATTCTCGTTCCAGTCAATACCGACATGTGCAATCCCTTTGCTTAAGTATATGCATCACTGTAACTAGTACTCCATCCGTCAATTTATAAGTTGTGCTTACCTTTTCCATCAACTTCTTGCAACGCGCGGGCATCTTGCTAGAAACACTAGAATATGTCTATATAATTCGTATGTGATAGTCCATTTGAAATCTCAAAAAAGACAAATATTTAGGTACGGAGGGAGTAATATATTAGGAGTATATCAAAACAATAGTCATTTCTTTCAAGTTTGTGAACAAATACTACTATTCTACTACTTTGGATCCGTCGCAACGCACGTGCACATTGCTGGTAAAAGGAAAAGGCCTGCCGCGTTCGCGTAGCACCCCCACACGCCCAGGAATCGGGAGTACAACACGGCCCGTCTAGCACGACACATAGCTTAGGGAAGGCGTGTTGCCTAGCATTTTCACTTTCATGTGGGACCGCCGTTGAGCAAACTGACACCCCGCCCGTCGTCGGGTTGGAAAACAGAAATGAGGGGAAGATCTAGCTGTAGCACGGAAGCCAAGAAATTTGGTGTCAGGCGGGGCTCGATGATAGAGTAGGAGCATTCCGTACTAGTACTACTCCTACTAGTACCAAGTTTGTACTCCTAATAGTATATTACTAGTACTACCATTATACAACTAGTAGGTACGTGCACGGCACAACATCGTAGGAACAAAAAAGGGAAGATCTTGTTTTGGGTGATTTATCTTTTTTTCAATCAACGTAGTATGAATAATATGATGTGGGGGGCACCCATGAAGCTTATGTGGCTTGGTTGCATGGCTACGGAAGGTTAGAGAAAAATAAATAGATAATGTGTTTAGAGTGCACTCCACTAAATAGATATACTTTGGATCCATTGCAACGGACAGGCACATCTATATCTATACCCCCTATACAGTGTGTGAAAAACTTTGAAAGTTGGTCGTTGGATGAAGCCAATCCGACGATACAAAGATGGCAAATCCGAGCACTACTGGCCGTTGGATATCATCCACCAGATTCTGCCACATGTATAATCTAGAAGACTCCATGGTTGAACTGAATTCATGACTAACTTTGCCACAACTAAGCTTAGGCAAAGTTATTAGTTCTTCAAAATGAGAGCCACAAGTTGGCAAGCCTAAGGGAATCTTGCCACATTTTTTGTGTGTATGTCATGTGGGGCCTTAGTGTGGCTTGCCTAAGGTGTGGCTTGAACCAAACACTCACCTAAGTTAATCAAACTTTCCTAACCTTACATTCCACCAGATTTTGCCACATGTTAGAATCCAGAAAGCTCCACATGTAGAAGCATAATGCACAAACCACCAGAATATCATGCGTGCAATGCACGTGTACCTTACTAGTACTAGTTGGTATTAGTAAAAAACAAATTCCAGTTTTGGCACGAGCTCGTACTGCGGGAGCACCACAAGGCCTGCTCCAGGAGTTACATTTCCCTCTCAGGGCCCACGGGACCGAACTTCAGTGGCTTAGTGCTCGGCCTATGAGTCAATGACATGCGGACCTTAAATGTGGCTGGCCCACATGTCATTCTCATGGTGGTGGCATGGTTCGCGACTCACTCGTTCGAGATGAACCGGCCGGTAGTGGCGTGGCCATGGCGAGGGTGCCACAGCTGGGCGTCGGGGCGTTACGAGGCGTAGATGGCCACACCGGCGGGTACTACCTGTAGTACATAAGTACTCCAGCTGAGGATTGATGCCCGGGACGAAATGTGTCACAGCCACTGGATGAAAATTCGATGGTGCGGGAGTACGGATCGGAGCACAGCAGCGGAGCAGGCAAGCTGCGTCCAATCGGGTGTGTCTGTGGTAGAAAGTTGATGGTCGCTGCAGTTCAGCTGGCCCGCATGTCATGCACACAAAGGCAAAGGAGCGGTGGGGCCGAGAGGGATGAGGGGCACGTTGGGGGGATGAGGATCCCCTGACTCGAACAATCCTACCATTATATCACTAACATGTGGGACCCATAAGCGTGGGTCCCACCTGTCAGCGAAGGAAAGGCAGGGCAAGGCAGTGATAGCCACGTCAGAGGATTCATGTCCACATCGGGGGACGTCGTGCCGTGGGTTGGAGCGACGTCGTGGGAATCGCGTGTGGGTGTGGAAGTGGTAGAAACAAGAAACGTGATGGTCGTCGTGGTTCAACTTCCATGGACAAGCTATCATGTCTGCTGACACATGTATATCAAAACTAGAGTGTTTATATTTCAAGCACGTGAACAAGTATTATTCTACTACTTTGGATCCATTGCAACGCACGGGCCAGCACATTGGTAGTAGTAGTGTCCATCTCTATCTCTAGAGGCCTTCCCTCGTTCATCCTTTTCTCTCACAAGATAAACTACTCATACAAATGCATCTTGATGTTCCGTGGAACGCACGAGGATGTTTCCTTGGGGGTCTATCCAGTGCGGCGTGGCCGTAGTTGCAAGTTGACGCCCCTTGAGATGCCGACGTTGAGGGGCACTCGGATTTCCTCCGATGAGCAGGTAAGATGAGTTTGACCACGTAGTAAATGCATTCTAAAGACTACTTACGTGTCCATTTCATAATTCTCCCCCTGCCCACTGTTTCACAGGTTAGGCTCGGTGCGAGTGGAGATTGGCTTGCATATGTACGGGAGGGTACCAACATCAATTTGCACAACATTTACAACGGTGACACCGTTCCCGTAGAACCTTTGTCCAACATTGGGATCAGCCATGCAACGGGCCACCGCATGAATTGGTACGATGGAACCACGGTGAGATTGAATAAGATAGCACGAACCTTGCACACGGTGGTCAAAGGCGGACCATGCTGTCTGCGGCCAATTTGTTGCCATACGAGTAGGAAGACGTTGTGCTCCTTTCTAACCGCATCTTCGCGTTGACAAACCAGGGGACTTATTTTGTATGGGACACATCCTACGATATACTCCCTCTCTCCTAGTTTATTTGTTTTGAATCTTTTCATTTTATAAGTTTCAAATTCAAATTTAGAGCTCCCCATCACATGTTGAGATTACAATGTCCATTAAATCGTTCCGTGCATGTATAGTAAAGAAACGAATCTCAAGTTTGGCACGAGTTCGTGCTGCGGGAGCACCACAAGCCCTGGCGCAGGAGTTATATTTCCCTCTCAGGATCGTCGGGACTGAGCTTCGGCGCCTTACTACACCTAACTTTGAGTCAATAACATGTGGACCCGATAGGTGACTGGTCCACATGTAATGCTCTCGTAGGCAGAGGGGCAGTGGGGCCAAGAGGGGTGAGCCGCAGGTCGGCGGACGTGTGGTTTCATGGGTTCGAGCAGCGTCGTGGGAATTGCGGGTGGCTATGGTAGAAACTTGATGCTCGCCGCATTTTAGGTGGCCCACATGTCATGCACACAAAGGCATAGGGGCGATGCGGCCAAGAGGGGTGAGGCGCATGTCGGGGGCGTGGTGTCGTGGGTTGGAGAGGCGTCGTGGGAATCACAAGATGAAACGTGATGGTCATCGTAGTTGAACTTCCATGGACAAGCTGACATGTCTACGGACACATGCACTGCATACCGATCACTGGAAGGAGTAGCAGAGAAAGCGATATATGTGGATAAATAGTTCCTTATAGTCAAGCGGACCCACGCTACTACTCTGTTCCAAAGACATGCACACCATCGAAATAGTCCATCTATATCAATATACACCGAGAGGGAATAATTTTTTTACAAGAGAGGAAATAGTTCATCCATCCATACTTCTTCTTCTTCTTCTTCTTCTTCTTCTTCTTCTTCTTCTTCTTCTTCTTCTTCTTCTTCTTCTTCTTCTTCTTTCTCTTCTTCTTCTTCTTCTTCTTCTTCTTCTTCTTCTTCTTCTCTTCTTCTTCTTCTTCTTCTTCTTCTTCTTCTTCTTCTTCTTCTTCTTCTTCTTCTTCTTCTTCTTCTTCTTCTTCTTCTTCTTCTTCTTCTTCTTCTTCTTCTTCTTCTTCTCTCTTCTTCTTCTTCTTCTTCTTCTTCTTCTTCTTCTTCTTCTTCTTCTTCTTCTTCTTCTTCTTCTTCTTCTTCTTCTTCTTCTTCTTCTTCTTCTTCTTCTTCTTCTTCTTCTTCTTCTTCTTCTTCTTCTTTCTCTTCTTCTTCTTCTTCTTCTTCTTTCTTCTTCTTCTTCTTCTTCTTCTTCTCTTCTTCTTCTTCTTCTTCTTCTTCTTCTTCTTTCTTCTTCTTCTTCTTCTTCTTCTTCTTCTTCTTTCTTCTTCTTCTTCTTCTTCTTTTTTTCTTCTTCTTCTTCTTCTTCTTCTTCTTCTTCTTCTTCTTCTTCTTCTTCTTCTTCTTCTTCTTCTTCTTCTTCTTCTTCTTCTTCTTCTTCTTCTTCTTCTTCTTCTTCTTCTTCTTCTTTTCTTCTTCTTCTTCTTTCTTCTTCTTCTTCTTCTTCTTCTTCTTCTTCTTCTTCTTCTTCTTCTTCTTCTTCTTCTTTCTTCTTCTTCTTCTTCTTCTTCTTCTTCTTCTTCTTCTTCTTCTCTATCTTCTTCTTCTTCTTCTTCTTCTTCTTCTTCTTCTTCTTCTTCTTCTTCTTCTTCTTCTTCTTCTTCTTCTTCTTCTTCTTCTTCTTGCCACCGTCTCGTCACCCTTCTGAAGATTTGTACCGAGCACAAAATTTGGTACGTCGAATAGGGATGGTGTCTGTTTATCACAAACTTCTACAGGAATTTTGATTCTGGTTTGTAGGTCAGCGATGCTTTTCAAATCAAGGTTGTACGGCTCCAGCTTCTGTTTGTCCCCTTCGAGGCTGCCCCACAGAAGTATACGTCCTCCCGAGACAAGAAATCGTGAAGCTCACCTGGTATGGAGGGCGAGTGTATGATGTGGTACACCAAAACATCATCTTCGAGGCACAGCTGAAGGATGGCGGCATGCTGGATCTTCCCAGGGGCACGCTCTGTGTACTCTGCGTCGAGACCGATGACCCTCATCTCTACCTTTTCGAGGGAGTTGGATACATTGTTGATCCACTGCCGAACAAGCCCTTGGGTGGACAGTGACGGTGGAAACTATGCGCATCGAGCCTTTGTCGAGGACATGTTGGACGCTAAAAACCTGCATCTCGATCTCTATCGCCATTTGGAACCGCTGGAACGGAGGGCTATGGTTTGGAGAATTAGGATTAGATGGCTAGTCTAACTGAAGTAGTAGATGATTATTTAAAGAGGTTAGAACAATGTGAACGCAGTGGGGTTTGGATGCAAATGAAGATGAAGGGGAGGTGAAGAAGCCGAGGAGAATCGGTTCCTGTGGAGAAGTAAATGGGAGAAGTGGCGTGCAGGCAGTTGATTAGACGGCTAGGTAGACTAAACGAAAAGGCTATGAGGGTAGACTGATGAGTCGTACCTGTTCGTGTGCGTGCCCATCCTTCCTGATAGGTGGGACCTATGCAAACAGATAAAAAAATGTGTCGTAGTTTTTTTAGCGCGTGAGTGGGAGACACAACATTCTCTGGTTAAGGAATACTCCCTCCATTTAGGTGAGTATAAGTCACCTTATGAAAATCAGGTTTTCCAAAACCTTTAGGCATGGAGCTTTAACTTCCTGCTCGATCCCCTCCTAGCCTCGTTAGCCAGTGTTCTCTTCCTCTGCTGCCGCGTTCTACCTTTCCATTTTTCCTCTTCTTAAATGTGGAACGATCTGCATGCCGTCATTGATGCACCAGAACGACCACTGCATGCATCGCGGCAGGGCGTTGATTGGGCATGCACGAGAATTTGGTTCTGCTCGCAATATGGATGATGCCTGAACGATGAAGTGAACAGGCATGCTAGCACGGAAGACCTATTTCCGCTATACAATACTGGAGTACTCATACTGGAGTACTCATACTAGTAGTAGTAGTAGTAGTAGTAGTAGTAGTAGTAGTAGTAGTAGTAGTAGTAGTAGTAGTAGTAGTAGTAGTAGTAGTAGTAGTAGTAGTAGTAGTAGTAGTAGTAGTAGTAGTAGTAGTACAACTGTGGTACACTTGATGATCAAAATACTATTCATCTGGTCCTCACAGTGAAGTGACAACACCCTGCGCCTGACACTAGTCCAGGCGGCGTGTTCGGTTTACCAAAGTCAGCCTCACCATGTGCACTGTGCAGTCTGTCACCGCCGTTGTACAGCATATTGGCGCCTCGCCTCGTCTCCCTCTCCGCTCCCATAGCACCACACCATCTCCATCTCCGTCTCCGTCTCCATCTCGCTGTGCCCCCGTGTACCGTCGCCTCACTCGCCTCCCCAGTACCATTATTCCCTCGCTAGCCGCTCCAGCACCGACATCCTTCTCCCCCGTAAATCAAGCCCCCTTCCAAACTCCACCATGGCCGAACGCGAACCACGCAGCATCCATATGAGTCGCGATTGGAGCAATCTCCCCAGTGACATCCTCGACCTATGTTGTTCGTGTATGGATATGTTGAGCGCCCTACGGCTGGCTGCATGCTCGAGGGACATGCACACGGCCATCGTCGAAGCGAGGCCTAAGCTTTTCAAGACACCCTGCTTGCTGCTATCTGGTATTGCGAGATTGGATCACCATGATACGGAGGCATGCATGATGCCCCTCGACATCAATCCGATCTCCATTAGCCGAAACTTCTTTGTAGGTATGTAGTGGGTCGCCGTACATCATTTCCCTCGACATCGATCCAATCACCATCGCCCGAAACTTCTTGGCAGGTATGTACTGGGTCGGCATGTTCTCCCACTGGATGGCTGCCTTTAGAGAAGACGGTAAAAAGTTGGTGCTCGTGAACTTCCAGACCTCCCATGAGATTATCCTTCCTCCGTTGGATTATATAGAGTATTACCATCGCGATCCAAGTCATCTAGATTACTACGTCAGTTGGACGGACCTTGTTTTGCAGAAGATTGTAATCTGCCAAGTGCCCACACGACATGCGAATTATGCAGACTTCAAGCTAATTGCCTTGTTCGACCGCGTACTCGCCTATCTTTACGCCGGTGCCTTCTTTAGCTGGAGACAACTCGGCTCGCAGTGGATCATCGTCAAAGCTGATACACACTTTTGTGATGCTATTGAACACAATGGCATCATCTACGCGATCGACAAAGCAGATGGCACCACGTATTGCTGGGACGGCGCGTGTAAGTTGTTTCCGTCTCATGTTAATGATGACGCCATGACACTGTTTGAACTTTTTGTGATGATTGGCATATCCCTGTTTGAGCAGAATTTGAGTAGAAATATGGCAATGTATTAGAGATGCCGTAAATCGGCTATATTTGGAATGAGTTAATTCATGCGATTGTGACCATGTCATTACAGCCAATTTGTACCCTGAATAATCAAACGGTTAGGAATATATGGATATTATCCTTATTTTACAGTAATCTATATACTACTACTAAATATGAGTGTGTATCAATGGCCATGTTAGTTTCCTCATTTTCATGATGTAGAAACATGCACCACACTGTTGGTTTCATCTAACCATACATTAGGGAAGTAAATGTGCATATGGAGAACTCTATGTTTGGAAGTAGTGAAATCCTGCAATGCTTACCATGTGTACATACCTATATTCGCCCTTCAGCAATCAATGGCTAGAATAATATCCTCACAAAAAATTTGCCCACAGGACACGAGTATATAACAATGCATGGTCTGTTAGTTACCTTGAAGAATTTGTTTGTGAGGACAGAACACGATTACATAACATGCATGACATGGTAGTTTCCTGTGAAGAATCGATTGCGAGATAACATGAGTATAACCATGCATGGCACTTCTATATTTTCGAACCCAGTATACATTTCCCTGTATTTTCCTCCCAGTTCCAACAGGGACATATCAATGATGTTTCTTGCATTATCCTACTCATACTCTAAACAATGTTGATCTTACATTAACAATGCCTGACCTTTTTTATATGATGTAGTGTCCCTATAGTTACTGCCCTTTGTAATCACACCACCTTTGCCAAAAACAGGGAAGCACAACTGGTTCCTCGCTCGATCAGACGACGACAAAAGACTGATGATCATTCGGACACATGAGCCGTAAAATTTATATTGCAAAAAACCCCAATGTATACAAGCACCGTGTAATACGTGAGTATCCAAACAGTGGTTGTTACGTCTATGAGCAGGATACCAGCTTGTTGGGGCCTTTAGGATTTTTTAGTTGGAGGCGGGTAAACAGCCTTGGTTCACACTCTCTGTTTCTCGGACTCAATTATTCGATTAACCAGGAGATCACCGTTGGCAACGACCTTGATGGCAGAGAGGCTCTGTTTGCTATGGAAAACTGTGTCTACACGGCGAGCCCTAGGAGTTCGGGAGCAAACTCCCCTGATTGTCAACGATACAGGCTGCAGCCAAAAGAAGGTGAGAATGACAAAGGCATCCGGATTAACTTTGATCCTTGGATGTCTCAATTACGACAGGTAGTGATGTGGTTTGAGCCTTCAGGTTGATAGGTAATTGGGTTGTTGCATCGAAAGGGTGGAGTACTGGTGTCTCTGGATCACTGGTCGCTGAAGCAGGGCTGCAAATTATGATGGTGTTGGATCATCTCTTCGAATGACTTTGTTGTCTTTGCTGCTGGTTCTGGATGGGTAGTTCTTTCTTTTGTTATGCATATTCCTTGTCATTTGGTCATCCTCGTCTATGTCACTCTTACTATGTAATAGTTGCTTCTGTTTAGAATGTCATTCTCGTCTGGATCACGAGAGTCTGAGTGATGCAGATGGTTGCGTTTTGGTGGTGTAGCAAGACTTCTTATGAACTATCATGTCTTGTTGTTTATGTCAGTAGTAGTCACTAGTCAGTGTTTGAATGTTGTATATATCGTTGTTTCGAACTGTTTATTGTCTCGAACTACTGGTGGGCTAAATGAGAGCATCACCATTCTCCAGTATTCAGAGTATATCTCCTTTTTTCAAGTTATATAATTTGAGCTCAGTGTCTTTTCGATGATGTACACTTGTTTGGGCTAGTGAGGTGTCATTGAATATGGGCCGAGTAGTGTCACGAGCAGATTTTCGGGATATAATTTCCCAGAAAATGTCCCTT